>VDFB02000013.1:214439333-214804804 GCA_007258455.2 Sequoia sempervirens | reverse complement strand
AAGGTTCATATAATCTTCATTAATAAGAAATGACTTTTCCTTATATTTATAATTTATGTGAAATATTCTTTTCAATGAAACCATACCTTTAGGTATGTTATTTATTTTCAATTTTACTATGTCATCATCATCCATTTTAGCTTCATCTATAATTTTAGTTTCAAATATACAATTTTTTTTTATAAAATTAAATTATATGTTGATCATTATTAAATACCTAAAAAAAATTATATTATCTAGAATTTAAGAAATAGGGATCAATTAAATTAAAAATATTTTAAACATTGAATTTAGAACAAGTTATAATGTATTTCAAACCACCTCCAAGACATCCATTACGTGATTTTTTATATTGAAAATTAGATGTGTTGAATGCATCAAAATCTCCCATAAAATCCTAATAACTAATTATAAATATCCCAAAACATATATAAATCTAATCTTGTCTTTAATATCAAATTACAGTCCAAGTATCGAAGCTTCATACTCTACAACATATTTAGTGCAAGTGAACTATAGTTTGAATTTGACTAGATAAGACTTAACTCTTTTATTTATTAAGTCAACACCATCTCCATAGCCTTGTGTGGACTTAGAGCCATCAAATTTTAATATCCACAATTAGTTTTTAGGAATTCTCAATGTACTTGAAATAGATGTGATGCGACTATTATGCTCCTTATCTTTGGATGTAAATTTGCTTCAAATTATTCAAACAAGAATTACATATTAATTTTATATTATTAATATTTATTTCATAAGCTATTTTAATTTTAATATGATGTTTTTTAATAATCTACTAAGTTGTGGCAATTTCACCCTTGAGTCCACTATTTTATCATCATAATGTAGAAGAAAACCTTCATTTTTTCTAATTCCAATTTATTTTCTTTCATTGAAGGATAATTTAAGACACATATTTATCATGGTATTATTAATGTATGCTACATCAATGTGATAAGGGTAGTTCAATTTGTTGGCTAACAGATTACGCACCTTGGGATAATGTAGAACTATTTCCCAGGAAAGGTGCCTTTGTTTCAATAGCTCTAGATAATAATCCTCTTTGGGAAGATGATTATCATCTAAATTGGAAGGTATAGCTCCTTTGTAAGATATTCAATGAATTTAACTAAAACTAAATAAACACATGTATGCTCTTAACCCAAAAGCAAGAAAGGAAAAACCCGAAATAAGAAAGATTTCTAATATTATATGCAAAGGAAAGATGATAAGTGTGACCAATGTCATAGTATAGGTTAACTACACCTAATCCATACAAATTTGAGGCATATTTAACCCACTAAGCATCAATCCCAATAAGATCATTTACTGTAAACAAAGACAAAGAAGCCATTAAAACTAACATTCTAAATCATGAAAGCTTGAAAAACCTCTAATCTAAGACATTGAAACTTATCCTATTGGGGGAGTGGTGTCAAATTGATGTGGAATGGTGACCCTTTCCCAATCCCTTGGATAATGAGCTTGTTTCAATCGATTCTATTGAAGAGAATCAATGAAACCAATGAGAGATATGTGGTAAAACATGATTTAAATGCTAAATTAACATGATATATGCTAAGATGATCGATATGGGTGTATGCAAATCTACTCTAAATGTATGCAAGCTTCAAAAGATTAAAATATTAATTAACAAATAAGCTAAATCTATGCATATATGTTATCATGGAAGCCATTAATGGAAGCTAAGCTAATACGGTGCAATTAAAATAAGCTAAAATTATGCTAAATGTTAGTGCAAGTAAGAGTGATTTTAACACCATAAGTTTGATGTTAAAAGATGGATTCAATTGTCTCCAAATAGTGACATGTTTATAGGAAAGCAAATGAGAAATGAAGGGTTACGATAAAAAAGGCTAATCAATGGTCAAGGATGGAAGAAGTTGGAGGCATGGATCATGGATTCTCATCAAGGGTTGAAAATTTAAGTTGATATTGAATCAGGGGCTTACATTCATCCAAACAAACTTTTAGCTGTGAGGGTCAAATGTTAACTTGCACAAGAATTTTTGAGTTAACTTACACATGAAGTTTTGAGTTAACTTGCACATGAAGTTTTGTAAGAATATTCCCTTTTTCAAATAAGGAGAAAGAATATTTTCATGGGTGAGGAAATAGATATTTTGCAAATTAAAAAAAAGTTTAATTGTGTAAAATGGGAAGGAATATTCCATGGAAATATTCCCCTTTTGGAGGAATGTGCAAAGGAGGAATATTCCCTTGCAAGTGGAAGAATTAGTAATTTGATAATTAAAACAAAGTTTCAATTATGCAAATTAAGGGACTTATACAATATTCATTAAATAATTGATTTAATGGAGATCAAATGAAAAAGAAATGGATGAGATTGATTTGACTTGTCAATGGTCACAAATGAAAGGAGGATGAACATGGATCAAGGATTCTCACCAATGGATGAGAATAAAAGATCACATGGATCAAGAAAAGATCAAGGGCTCATAATCATGCAAAAGAAACACTTTGCAACAACTTTAAAAAGTTGTTTCAAAGTTTGTTTGGAGTAGTCATTACCCCTTTTTTAAGAAAATGGGAGAATATTCCTTTGGAATATTCCCTATGCAAGTGGATGAGAGGGAAATTAGCAATTTAGTTAATTAAAACTAAATTTGAATGTGCAAGATGAGGAATGTGAGGATATTCTTTAAATTATTGATTTATTTAATGAAAAAGAGATGCAACTATGATATTTAATTAAATAGTTTAGGTTATTTAATTAAATAAGAGGACTTAAGGTTAAAATTAAATAATTTGCATTATTTAATTAAATTAGATGAAATGTTAGTGTGAGAGGGGGTGAATTAAAACTTAATTAGGTCAATTAGATTAATTAAACAAGTGAAAAAAGGATGTGTTTGAGGACAAAATGATGTTAGTTAGCCAATGTGATCCATTGAGACATTTTTAGGTGTCTACATTTTTCCCCTCTTTGAAGCAATGTACTCGTTGCATTGGTTCAAAGACTGATGCTTTTTCAAATTAAACTAGTGCTCAAATCAAAAAATAAAAAAATTCTAATTTTTGGATGCCCCACTATTGCCCCAAGGGAAGGAATAAGCTGGTTCCCTACCCCCTCGAGAAATTAGGAAAAAAAAATGAATTTTGGGTTGATTTCTCGATAAATGTAAAATATAGGTTTAGGATCATTTCATCTCAGAGAGGACCAAAAAGCACAGATGTTTGATGTAGATAGATTTCATAATGTATAGATAGTCATCGGCTATGGGTAGCCTCATGTATATTTTGATGTAGATCACATAGATTCGATGCTTGGATAGAAGTGTTAGTAAAGATAGAATAATAAGAAGATAAGATGGATGGAAGTAGAAAAATGAAATGGATATTGATTAACCATTGATTTGAGATTGATTCAAAAATTCCAACAAGTCCATGATCCACTGAGACTTTATTAGATTATGGTGGCGAGACATGTATGATGATGATTTTCTCATATCTTGGGATTGGGATTTCCGTCATTCCTTATTTTTGATATAACACATAGACACAATGCATCAAGGTATTGATAACCAGGATGGCATTGTATCTAGTGTAATGGACTTTGACTCTGCAAATAGATAGGATAGTTCCTATTCATATCTTGACATATGGAAACCTCATCAAAATGTAGTTTAGAATTTTAGAATATCTTGGACCAAAGTGTACGCAATAGTCAACAATCTACTCCAAACAACCTCCCTACACACAACTCAACAAGTATGCACCAAAATTACTTTAAAAGAATATCCACAAGCACAAAAAACAAAAAATAATGATTGATGCCCCATTCCTTTCTCTCTAAATCATTGAGACATCATCGAGAAGTCCTCGGAATGGGTCATTAAGATAAATCATAAGAATAGATCAAAGACAAATAGTCAATGTTATCTATATCTCCTGCCAATTTAATTTAGCTAAGGTTATTTTTGATGTTGTTGTCCATCGCAGGAAGGATGCATCATAGGACATGTTGATCAGGTCGTTTGATTAGGATAAGATTTATGATAAGCCATTGATACAAACTCCACTGACACGTTTACCTATGATCTAGCCTATAGATTTTGACACTTGGGTTCTCACTTTATGACTTGCGATACTTTCTTTCTATTTGTTTTACCAAAGGTTGAAGGTGGCGATTGATTTATTATGAATGGAAGTTTATTGCAGGTTAAAGCGAGATGGGATGGGTGGTTTTGTATTTTCTGCAATGTTTGAATGTTTTTGGTATTTTGAAAATGTTTTGAGGCTTTTTTTTGAAGTTTGAAAGTTTATGTGAATGTTTTGGTTTTTTGGTTATTTAGAGGCTATTTTGGGGTATTCAAGATGATGATGTTGTTTAGAATTTTTGTGTTTCCTAAATTGACAGCATTTTGTAAAGGTTTAAATGTTTTTGGGATTTTCCTGTTATTTAGATGTTAGGGGTTTTCCAATATTTTACAAATGTTTAAGGTTTTTAATTTTTTGAATGTTTTGGATTTTCAGTTTGTTAGAACCTAACCTAAAAGACCTATCTAGGGGCCTCAGTGATCAGGAATGTCTCTATGTTATGCATGTAGAGACCACATAGTTTGGTACATTCGACTTATTGAGCTTATTAGGATATTAACAATTTGAGGGATTACCAAGTTTATTATGATAGACTCCTAAAAGAGTTGATCTAGAGATTATTCTCAAGGACTTTAAATGTGATAGCCTTACCTACATTAGAACTCGGAGACCCGTAGTTTGACATGCTACTATTTTCAGCTTTTGATGTGTTTTGAGATGTTTTGGATTTTTGACTTTACAATTTTCAAATGTTTTAGATTTTTAGTTATATAGGATTTTGATGTTTTTTGGATTTTTTTGAAAATTATGAATGTTTACAATTTTTTTGGGATTTTTATGATATTTTTTGGGGAGCAAGCGATACCTAGTTCATGATGTTGATGTCACATTGTGAGATATAAGACATGGATCAAGAGTTATTTGAAAACAAGAGTGCAATAACTTGCCCCCAGTGTCTAGCAATGTTTCATAGATCAATGGACAAACTAAGATAGGTAATGTACTTTGTTGAAAGAGTTTAATAGAGTTTAATAATTCTAGATATGGGCTATGGGACTTCACGAGATAAAATGGTAAAGAGCCTGTCAAAATTTTTCCATGAGTAGAGTTGAAGTATATGTCAAATCTTTATCAAGATAAAGATAAAGTGGGATATTTGGATGAATGTGGATTGGATGGATGGAGAGGAACATCAAATTTATCATGAGAAAGGATGATGCTTCTATCTAAGAAAGGATTATGTACATGCCGGTTTCCTCATGACTCTTGTTTTGCCGAGGTTTTCATCATGAGTACTTTCCCAAAGATTACTTGCGTAGTGGTTTCACTAGAGGATGATTTTTATTATTTTCTTGCTTTGCCTTTTTTTTTTTTGGAAATTTTATAATCATGTTGAACCACTTGGTGGTATGATGTAGAGGCTATTGTCATAATGTGCCAATGATACCCTACTTGGAGAAGCTACTTTGCTAAGACATAGGCGCTTGGATGTAATTTTGAGGATCTTAGATCTGCCTTGTTGGTACCAGAATTAACCATGTCTATGTGCACACATCACAATAAAGTGCCTTCAGAATCCTTATGATGAAGGGTAGCTACCAACACATGGTCAATGCGAGAATTATATATTGTGAATGGATTGGATGGTGTCATGCATGAAGGAATATGAGATGGATTGGTCAATGGTTTGGAACCTTTGACTCTCCAAACTTGGGATGATAAGTGATGATCCGTGAGAATGAAGGTTTTCATGGAATTAGGACCAACCACTGGATATACTTTGTTCCTTGCTTGAGAAGCATGCTTTTGTATTTGAGGACCCTTTTGAAGGATATATTTCCCTTTATATTTTTCCCCATATTTTCTTTGACTAATGGAGTTTTGGAGGGATGATTTTCTTTATTTTGCTTTGGTATCCATTTATATTTTCTTTGTCCTTTTTACTTGACTTCATTTATTTTGATGATCTTCACCTTGCTTTGAGAGGAATTATTCTTTTCATGTTGGTCCCAATTTGTGTATGAGATGATGGGTGAATGCCAACTCATTATACAACTAGTTATAGTGTTAATGGTATTTTCATCATAAGGATTCTCTGTGCCCCATATGTTGATATTTGTTGAAGACAATATTTCCCCCGACATTGTGAAGATAATATCAATACCTAATCCTTTTCCTTGATAATGTATCCTTAGATCCATAGCCACTAAATATGACTTG
Organism: Sequoia sempervirens; assembly: GCA_007258455.2. Classification (NCBI taxonomy): domain Eukaryota; kingdom Viridiplantae; phylum Streptophyta; class Pinopsida; order Cupressales; family Cupressaceae; genus Sequoia; species Sequoia sempervirens. The sequence goes on along the minus strand of VDFB02000013.1, from coordinate 214,798,498 downwards.
GCATGAACACATGATATTGCTATGGGTTCCTAGTATTCAGGAATATAAACTATTTCCTCTGGTTCTATGACATCGTTGTCTATTGATACTACTTCAAAATATGTTAATGTTGACTCAAAAGATGTCGATGATGCACAGTCACTGTAAGAATCAAGAATCTTGACCATTGCTTGCTCTTGTGTAGGAGTATCAAGAGTGTGAGACTCTTGTTTTGGATGAAGAACATCTATGTGTCCATCAGAAAGAAACATCTTAGGGGTGATATCGAGGACATCTTTGGAGTTTAAAATGGTTTGGAAGATGTCCTTAGATCTTGCTGAAACTCTAGGGATAGGGATTCTTGATCTTAACTCGATTTAGAATTTCTTTCATTATCCTCAAGAGCCTCTTCTTGACATGATCCTTGGGTGGATGATATATCATCGAAAAAATAGTCTTTGCAACATTTTGTGGGGTATGTGTAGGATCATGATGGGCCAAAAAGTGGCGATATGATGGGTATGTGTAGGGTATGTGGCTAACGACTTTTTTTTTACCCAAAATTGATGAAATGAAAAGGAGGGTTTTTATAGGATATTCTCAACTTTCCACCAATATAAATTATGCTTTACTTTTGAATTTAATAAATAATTATTATTCATTTTTCTATTTGAATTATGATTAAAAGTCCTAATTTGTAGTTGATTGAAAAGCATCTGTAGATTTCCAAATGGTATCCACGGTTTTGAATCAAAACATGCATCACATTTTATGCTTCCACATACTATAGGATTAAAAAGAAAAAAATAGATTTGATGGGGTTGCTTGGGATTAAGTTAATTAGGACATGTCTGAGTTTTTATATTTTTAAAAGGATTGTAATGAAAATCATAATTAATTATTTACTTGGAAAAAAAATACAAAAAATATGCATCACATTGGGACATGAGTCCCCTACTTATATGTAAAATATTATAAAAAATATTATCATTTTATTGTCATTAGGGTGGTCAGACAGACACCTACTTATTTTTTCCCTGAAATTTAAGTACTACTACATTGAAATTTAAAACTTTCACCAAATAGATTTTTTTTTAAATAAACCTCATAGTTTAGAAACTACATTCAATTTGCTACAAATTATATTCTTACATATTTTTGAAATAATATAGTTAACTTATTCAATTTTTTACATCAAGTTGCCTAACTTTGATTTTTCTGAATTTTTTGCCACTTAAGGGCCTATTTTTTCCATGATGATCCTACACATACCCTGTGGGTGTGGGTGCAATAAGGGATATTTATTTCTCATTTGTAATTTCTTCAACATGCATAATCATTGAATCATATGTGGGAGAGATATCACAATCTAATATCCACTTGATGTCATTACGGTATAAAATATTACTAAACACTATTGATGGGTTTGAATTTTTTTTAAAAGAGTATCTTGATGCTTATTTGATTCCCCATGTTGTGATAAATAAATATGTCCCACTATGGTATCACGTGTATGGTTTACATTTTTTGAGGTTGAGGCCTTTCCTAAATCTTTTACTTTTGTATGGTCAGGCATAGGGTTTGTGTACATTTTTAGATTTTCATTCCCAGTTTTTTGATCGACATCAATGTCTCCTTGTTCAATAAGATCTTCTATTAGATGTTTGAGTCTAAAAAAAAATTGTGAGTTATGATCTTTGTATCAGTGAAATTCACAAAAATGATTGTCTCTATAGCTACAAGGTTGGACTTGTGGGTCTTGATAGTTTGAAAAATCTGGGAGTGTGATAAGATTAGATTGTATCAACCTCTTCAACACATCCTCCATAGGTTCCCCTAAGGAAGTGAATTTTCTTTTAGGAGCACTATTTGTTCTTCATTGTCCACGTTGAGTGTTTGTAGCGTTGATTATTGTTTCATTGTTTAACGGTGACATGTATGGTTGTTGTGTATTCATGGTTTGGGTGTTTTCTTGTCTAGGAGCAATTAAGACCACCTTTGCATCAACAACACCATCACTAGTAAATTTTTTGTTCTTGTTCCAATAGCAGGGCTTGTCATTAGAACTAGCAGATGAGTGATTGTCTTTCTACACTTGTGTGTTTTCATGTGAGATCGGGGCTCTCTCGATGTTAAGTTCTCTAGGGACAAGCTCATCATAAGTGGTGATACATTGCATCTTCAAGTGGAAGGATAGATTTGGATCAACATTTTCTATGATGATCCCCACTTGTTTCTCATCGGGAATGGTCCACTTGCTCTTACTAGCTTTTTCCCTCCACCTTTGTAGGAAATTAGTGAAGGATTCTCCTTTGTTTTATTTGAGAGTATACAAATCTTCTAATCTTACGTCCATGTCAAGATTGAAGGAGAAGTGATATATGAATCTATCAATGATTTCTTGGAAGGTTTTGATGCCTGGAGGTAACTATGAAAACCAATCCATGGCAGGACTTGTTAAAATTTGAGGGAAGAGACACATTAAATAAGAATCATTGTAGGCAACCTCCATAAACATGATGTTGAACTCCTTTACATGATCAATAGGATATCCTTTCCCTTTGTATTTATCAAATTTGGGGATTTAAAAGTAGAGAGGGAATGGTACCATTGTGATGTTTTGATCGAATGGATAAGGACATAATTTTTGTGTATGGTGCTTCTTTATCTTGCCCATCCAAAGATCCCGCATTTCTTATGATAACGCCTTAAGTTGTGATGCAAGATCATCTTGTAGGTTTGAAGGAGGAACATATGTTGGGATGACGAATGGGTTGTATGCAGGATTTTGATATGATAAAGTGTTGTATGGGGTGTATGGTGGTGTAGGATATGGCGATGATTGTGTAGGCGTATATGTTCCTAATGTGTTTGGGTTGATGATGTTTTGTTGAGGGTTATAGTATAAACCTTATTGTTGTTGTGTGAAAAAATGTTGTTGTTGGGAATATTGTTGAGCTTCTTGTTGTTGTTGAGCTACTAAGGTTGCTTGTTGTGCTGCTAAGGATGCTTGATGTTGTTGTTGTTGTGCTACTAGGGCTGCTTTCTATTGTGCTTGTTGTTGTTGTTGTGCTTCTAAGGTTGCTTACCAATGTTGTTGTTGTTGTGCTACTATGGCTTCTTGTTGTGCTTGGTGTTTTTGTTGTGTGACTAAGGCTGCTTGTTGTTGTTGTTGTTGGATTGCTTGTTGGTAAGCCTATTGTGCTTGTTGTAAAGCTAAGGCATGTGCTTGCAATGTAGGATCAATCAATGGTTGGGACATCCGTAATAGGTTTTGGTTGTTGATGTTTTGTGTGGGTTGCAGATTGTTGATGAGAGGTTGGGGTTCGCTTGGTTTAACATCCCTTGCAAGATAGTGGATTGGGATGGAGGAATATAAGATTGAGGTGTCATTTGATTTTGCATGATGTGGGGGACCAAAGGAAAAGATGATATTGGTGCAATTTGGTATTGTGATGGTAATGACACATTAAGACCTTGTAACTAATTGAAAGGGTTCCCTTGACCGAAGGGTAGGGGGTTCTCTTGTTGTATTTGAGGTGGGATCAAGGTATTACCTTAGTTGATGGAATTCGTAACCAAGGGATTATTTTGATTTGGGTCGATGATAGATGGGTTTGATGTGGATGGTGGATTAATTTGGGTAGCTTGGTTAACCACTTGTTTCAATGTGTCAATGACGTTGTTGGAACTACTTGTCAAGGGTTGAATTTGCGTGAGAGTGTTAACTTGCCTTTGTTTTCCTACTTGAGGCACTTGGTCCACATTACCTTGCATAAAATTAGGCATACTTGGGGTATTTTTGGTGATAGATGAAGATGGTTGTGATCGAAATGTTGAGATTGTTGTGGCATCATGGAATGTAAGTGGTTTTCCAAATGTTGGTGTCCAACTTTTGTTTTGGGGAAGGTTGGCAGTTAATGGGATGGTTGTGTAGTGAATACCCATAGTTGTGTTTGTTCCTAGGCATGAAGTGAGACCAAGGTTGGTTCCTAGCCTAGTTGCAAGACTAGATGTTAAAGGTTGGCTTGGCACAAGGGATGGAGTTGGTTGAATTGCGGATGAATTCAAGCCTTGTGTCAATGATTGTGCAACAAAAGATGGGGAAATTGGAGCTATGTTTTCTAAGGCTTGATGTTCTTTTTTGTACTCCATGATTTCTTCCTTAGTAATTCCAAATGGGTTGTCTGTGATGTCTTCTATCTCATATGGTCCTGATGGAGATGAGGGTTGTTGTGATTGGGTAACTTGACTTCTTGGATCAAATTCTTGGGGATTGGGGTCACTAATGGTAGATGATACTTTGGTTTTCTCCATGATTCTCTTGTGTTGTGATCTTGTTTTTACCATAAATTGTCAGTCACCTATGGGAGAGTTGTGTTGGGATTTTTAATGTTTAAACTCTCTAGTTGACTCAAATTTAGGTAAAAGGGACACTCTAAGTATTTTTGGAGCAATGGTGATAATCGGAGATGAAAAGGTGAATGATATGGGAAGTGATCTTTTGCAAACATTTTGAGATAACACTTTTGACTTAATTTTGATGTTTTGATGTTAGTCCATAAAGGATGTTAATTAACTTATGAATCTTTAAGGTAGACTTGTGACCTTCAAGATAAACTAGTCCATAAATGATAACTAACTTAACCAAATGCATGGAAAATGATTCATTTCACATATGAAGTAGCTAAGTTAGGGTTTGGTTGATTGATGTTTAAGTCACAAAGTGTTGGTGTATTCAATTTTTTTTTTTCAAAGTTTGGTGAGATGAAGGCTGAATTTTGATGAAGGGGTGAGTGAAATGTTTGACCCAATGTTGACCTAGAATGAACCTTTATTTTCCAAGACCAAGGTAGTGAGAAACATGCTATACCTCTGAAGTGATAAAACCCTAAGGACTCAATGATTTGGTTAAAATAGGATTCAAACGATTTTGACAATAGAATTCAATGACTTTGGATAATGGAACTCAATTATTTTGACAATAGAACTCAATGATTTTGGACTCAATGTTTGCAATGTTTTCATTGTATGATAGCAGGCGTAAGGTTGGGTTTCTCAATCGATGTGATCAATTTCCAAATGGTCATGTGGGGTTCAACTTGTCAATTTATGTTGCTTAATGAGTTTCTTTTACCACAAACACTTGTCTTGATTAAGTTTTCAAACTAAATGTCTATGTCAAAAACATCATAAATTTCACAATGTCCATTTTGTGAAAATCATGAGGTTGAAGTCATAGTTGCTTGTGTTAACTTTGGAAAATATGGATTGAGATATAAGTCAAGATATTTAGAAATCTCTAAGGACAGAAATCCTTAGGACAAGCATTAATATCAAGGCTATTTCGAAAGGTATCCATATTTAGACTAAAGGGTTTGAAATTTTGAGGAATATTGTGAATGCTTATTTGCAACATTTTGGAACCAAGCAAAGTATTAAATTGTCTATCAAGCATTTACCATCCTAGGCTCAAAAGATACTACTTGTTGAATCCCCACTAGGATTCCTCCAAGCACTAAGAAAATGTGAACAACTAGAGATTTGGTGACATTGGCTCCCCTCCATGGCACACATTTCTCGGGACCACCAAATCTCAAACCCTGAAGATCCAAAGATCGTAAGAATTTTCTTGTTTTTACAATTGAATAGTAAAATGTGGGGCGGCTTTGGAACGACTGTTCCTGCGCCAACAAGCATAATTTTTTTTTGGCTTCTAAACAGTTGGTTCATAATAAGGGCATTCATTCAAGATGGCCATACACACGGAAAGATTAAATCAAGATTATGGAGAATCAAGAGGCCCCCTAGTCTCTTCCTAAGAAGATATTTTAATGTATCACATGGATAATAAGGGTGACACTTTTCGTTATGACGCATCCGCATTTGTTGTTTATGACTTTCATCACAAACACATTATTTATATAGCAGCTTGAAAGAGCTTGGCTTTAGCATGTTTTTGCTTGGGTCATTCCCCCCTTTCGAAGTAGGGAGGTAGGCTCTCTAAAGATAAACAATAGCAAGGAAGTAAGTTTGTAGTTTGATCATCCCAGTTTGTATGAAACAAGGAGAGAACACACACCAAGCCTTTTCCCTACACTAGCAAAGGGGTTTGTTTTTAATCCAAATTGAAAGATGTAGGTGATTATACAAAGTGCTAAGGAATGTTTTTGATTCTCAAGATCGTCGAGTGGTGCAAGAGGATTGCATATGCACTCAATAACAAATATGTAAATCAAAACATTGCAAGCACTCATTAATTTCAACCCCTAAAGCTAAGATGAATTCATTTTATGCACCAAACGAAATGTTAAGTTGTCTTCAATTTTAAGCCCAAAATAAAATGATGAAATGAGGGTTCAATTTTGGTCCCATTTGAGCATTCTTTTTAAACCCAAATGAAAATTAGTGTGGTCCTAAAGCATAAAATGAAAAGCATGATAGATAGGTTATAATTGCCCCAAAGGTGTCAAATCCTTGTTACAATTATAAGATTTAAATATGAGAACACGTCTTCACTTCAAATTTTATTGCCCAACCTGCAAAACCTAGTTAGCCTAAAAAAGCGTCATTGTATATCTAAATAAAAGGAAAACAAAAATCTAAAGAGAAATTTTCCAGATTGATTAGTTCATTCCCTCCTAGCACCAAAATGTGACCAATGCCATAGTATAGGTTAACTAATCCTGATCCATACGAATTTGAGGCATATTTAACCCACTAAGCATCAATCCCAATAGGATCATTCAGTGTAAACAAAGACAAAGAAGCCATTAAAACTAACATTCTAAATCATGAAAGTTTGAAAAACCTCTAATCTAAGACATTGAAACTTATCGTATTGGGGGAGTGGTGTCGCATTGATGTGGAATGGTGACCCTTTCCCAATTCCTTAGATAATGAGATTGCTTCAATCAATTATATTGAAGAGAATCGATGAAACCGATGATAGATATGTGATAAAACATTATTTAAATGCTAAATTAACATGATATATGCTAAGATGATCGATATGGGTGTATGCAAATCTACTCTAAATGTATGCAAGCTTCAAAAGATTGAAATCATAATTAACAAATAATCTAAATGAGTGCATCTATGTTATCATGGAAGCCATTAATGGAAGCTAAGCTAAAATGGTGCTATTAAAATAAGCTAAAATTATGCTAAATGTGAGTGCAAGTAAGAGTGATTTTAACAACATAATTTTGATGTTAAAAGATGGATTCATTTGTCTCCAAATAGTGACCTATTTATAAGAAAGCAAATGAGAAATGAAGGGTTAAGATAAAGAAGGCTAATCAATGGTCAAGGATGGAAGAAGTTGGAGGCATGGATCATGGATTCTCATCAAGGGTTGAAAATACAAGTTGATATTAAATCAAGGTCTTACATTCATCCAAAAAAACACACTTTTAACCTTTACAAGAGGTCACATGTTAACTTGCACAAGAAGTTTTGAGTTAATTTACACATGAAGTTTTGAGTTAACTTGCACATGAAGTTTTGTAAGAATATTCCCTTTTTTCAAATAAGTGAGGAGAAAGAATATTATTTGGAATATTCTCATGGGTGAGGAAATAGATATTTTATAAATTAAAAAAAAGTTTAATTGTGCAAAAGGGGAAGGAATAATATTCTTTGGAATATTCTCATGGGTGAGGAAATAGATATTTTACAAATTAAAACAAAGTTTAATTGTGCAAAAGGGGAAGGAATATTCCCCTTTTGGAGGAATGTGCAAAGGAGGAATATTCCCTTGCAAGTGGAAGAATTAGTAATTTGATCATTAAAACAAAGTTTTTATTATGCACATTAGGGGAATTATATGATATTCATTAAATATTGATTTAATGGAGATCAAATGAAAAAGAAATGGATAAGATTGATTTGATCTATCAATGGAGATTGACAGAGGAGGATGGACTTGGGATAGAAAGAGGTTCTGTCGAATGGATGGTGTCTAAAGATGTAAGGTGGATGAAGAAAGGATCGAGAGCTCAAAATCATTTTGACAAGCACTTTTAAAACTTAACTTTTAAAGATTTTCAAAGTTTGTTTGGAAGTAATCATTACCTTTTTTGGAGGGAAAATAGGAAGGTGTTCCCCTTTGGAATATTCCTATACTACCAAATGGACAAGAAAGGAAAATTAGCAATTTAGTTAATTAAAATTAAATTTGAATGTGCAAGATAAGGAATGTGAAGATATTCATTAAATTATTGATTTATTTAATGAAAAGGAGATGCAAATATAATATTTAGTTAAATAGTTTAGGTTATTTAATTAAATAATTTTTCGGATGAAATGTTAGTGTGAGAGGGGGTGAATTAACCTAATTACGTCAATTAGATTAATAGGTGAAAATGAGGCATTTAATTAAATAATTAGGATTATTTAATTAAACAAACGAAAAGAGGATGGGTTTGAGAACGAAATGATGTTAGTTAGCCAATGTGATCTATTAAGACATTTTTAGGTGTCTACAATTAGATATTGGTACAAAAACCAGTTTGCATAAGGTGAAGTTATAACTGAAATATAAGCCCAATATTATCTAAAAAATGAAATATATTATGAAGATAGATGCATACACTCACACAAAAGAATAAGCATAAACATTAGGATATACTCAAACACACAGATTTAAGAATATCAAACTATCCCCATAAACTAGAGTCACACAAAAAACTATCAATTTCAATTAATAGTAGTAGCAGAATTGTATTCAAAAGCAATATAATATCAACTATTTTCCAATGATGTCTAGAGAGAGTCAGTTTAAAAATTAAAAAACATATATATATAAAAGTGGATGAGTAACCACTTCTTTTCTTTCCTATAACTAACTAAAACTATAAATTCTTTCCAAGAAATAAAAGAGAAAATTAAAAACTAAGATGGTGGCAATTCACTTATAGATTCCATGGACATTGCGAGTCTTTTTTGTAGGGCTTGGAAAGCCTTTGTGATAGGTAGCAGCTCCTTATGATGAGGAATGGTTATGTTTCCTATTCATAACCTCTACGCTAGTTGGCTATCTTGGACAATTTCAATTCTCTGGTCATAAGTCTTCATGGGCCTATTTGTCTAGGATAGGATAAGGTCTAGCTCGCTAAACTTCCTCAGATGTTTGGCATTGAAAGACTAGGAGCCAAAAATTATATCAACTATCTTCTAGAAGTCACTCTCCAAGACCTTGGCATTCTCATCATTCCCATCTCCTCCCTTGTTAGGTTACAATCTTAGGCCAACAAGATTCTTATGAACCTCCTCTAAGATTATGTTTCATTTAGTTCAGACCTCTTGGAGCTTCTGTAAGCCTTGACTCGTAACTTGTAACTTTCATTCTACACTTTTATTCCAGATAATGCAATGGACATCAGCAACACTGGGTATGATTTTTTTTGTGGCTAACTTCTCTATTCCAAAGCTTATCATTGATTTTATTTCATTTTCATACTAACTCCATAACCTTTCTTCTTTTTCAGTAGTAACGATCCCCTATTGAATCTTAGATCTTGAAGTATTTTCCCTCTAGATACATATAAGCGATTCATAAATAATTTGATTACCTATTCTTACCAAACCACCACTCCACTCTTCAATAGCTTTGTCAAAGGTTTTGCAACTCTTCATTTTGCTTACTGCCTCTCTTCCTATCAAGGCCATGGGAACAAAAGATGACTCAACTTGAGAAATTGGTTGAGGAGGAAGATCAAAGACTGATTTCAAACATTCAGTTAAAACTTGGACTTGTTTCTTTAACCCATATTTATGTTCTTTATCTTTATTAGACCTCTCAACCATCCTTGTTGCAGATACCTAAAATTTTTGTACATCTCCATCCCTTGTAGGAGGTCCCAAGTTAATCCTATCAATTTCAAAGTCACTCATAGTTGCTTGAGTAGCTTCCTTCTCTGCAGTGGGACATGCAACTTCTAGGCATAGATTCCTTGATCTGACATCATCAATTAGCTAAGCAATGGTATTCAGTTTCTTAGGCTTTGGATTCCTTTGAAGCAATTGACCCACCATATCTTGCCTCAGAAGTTCTAGTTGCATTGACTTCCTTTTTCTTGACAAAGCATCTTCTAGCCAAACAGGGGTAATAGGAACATTGGTTGCCTTGGAACTGGAACAATTGAAAAGTGTTCTCTTCATGGGAGGAGTATTTGTTTGGATATCCTATGATGGAAACAGGGAAGACCTTTGTTTTGGAGGTTCACTCACCTCTCTAACAGGTGATGACCGATGAGATGAGGAGGAAGAACTAATATCAATGTTACATAAGTCACTTTCTTCTCATTCATCTCCTTTATCCTTGTCCAAATGGGGTAAATCAAGGATATCTTCTTTACAAATCGGTTGAAACACATTTCTACCAGGAGGCTCTTCATCACCATCACCTTGAGTTCTTAATGGGACTGAATGTGAAGCAACTCTAGAGATTCCTACGATCACAGAAGGATGACCACTGCCTCCTACAGGTTGAGTGTTCTGCGATCTAGTTTGGGGGGGATTGTTCTATATTCTTTTTAGTGACCCATTCCTGAGTCCTTTCCAAAAAAATTGTATTCATTGCTTCAATTGTTTCTTTTTCCTTATTTCTCCAATTGATAGTAGGGATGGGTTGATTTTCTATTAATTCAATAAAAAATGGGTCTACTAAGTTAGACTTGTCATCCTCAATTCCTTGCACATTCTAACCCAAACCATAGATGACTATTTGTCTTAAAGACAATCTCATCCAGTTCCCCCTTCTCACTTTGAATCCATCAAAGAAGTCTGCCCAATAATCCTCCAAAGTTGGTAGATGGAAGAAACTAGGTCCTAACTTCAAATTATCTTTCACATAATCTTTGAGGTCAAAAGAAAAACATTTATCATAGGTTTGCAAATTATACCTAGATATTTCCTTCTCTATGTTTAGAGCATCTGACATGGATTCACAAGTGAAGGGGCCAAAACCAAATAGAAAATGTACTATTACTCTTCTTCTCTCTTAACACCTCTTGTTGACATCAACTGATTATCTGCAAACCTCAATCATCACAAATTTGTCTTCCAAATGTCTTGGGAGTTTGATAGGGAAACTAGTGAAACCACCAACTCTTACCTTTGAAACTGAATAAAGTGGCTGCCATAGAAATTAACAAACTACATGGTTTTAGTTGAAAGCCACATCTCAAATTTTCCTTTCAATTCTCTGGCCACTGTCATGGTAGAAGCATCAAATATCCTCTTGTGATGAAGGGAGCTCTTGTTCAGCTGCAACTTATCAAGGTACTCAAAAATTGGTACTTGGTCATGAAGGAGATCACTTGGCCTCAAGCTTGGCCATGGTATGGCACTTGCCATGGCATAAATTAAATAATAATACATATAGAATGTCTTATTGGTAGTAAATAAAATAAGCAAACTATGCAACCTATCACTGATGAGCGTTGCCCAATCAAGAAACTGGCTTCCCTCGAGCACTATCTAGACAACAAAGTACATTTGTTCCTAAAAACCATAAGCATCTTCATTCCCCCAGACTCTGTGTAACAACATAACTATGTTAGATATCTCATCCACAAAATGGTTCCTATGCAAGTTCTGAGGCAATTGATATTTACCCCACTTGGGTTTCGCCAACCAATTCTTCACCATTATATTCTGGTAATACCCATTTTTGAGTGAGAATTCAATCTAAGCATTGGTGAAGTATAGGGCTAAGTAAGGCTCTTTTTTCTAGAATCCTCAAGCATGAGGCAAAAGTGGCTCTCTAAATTTTAATCACCAACCTATTATCTTCAATTCTGATTTCCCGAGTCTGAGAATTATAATGCCTTATGCATTCAAGAATCAACTTTGGGCATTGGAAAGCTATGGGGAATGTAGCTACTTCCACCAATCCACTATTAAATACCTTCTACGTGATGGGTGATGGATTGGGTGCGTTGAATTTTTTCCCAAATTCATTCATATTTATCTACCTGAGTTTGTTGTCTCCTATCTCAGGCATGTCACACGTTAACCCTGAGATATACTCATAACCCTAACACTTAATTCTCGCCATGCCTAGAATTCTAGGGTTTGAATGGACTTTCACCAGGAAATTTGTAATGTAAGGAAAAATAAGCTTGAAGACTGTAAGTTCAAAAGGGAAAGATAAAGATATAAATACCACATAACAACCCTGGATTATGAGGATGCAAATCTGCATTGGCATGCTCTCCTTCATCATGTCTCCTAGTGTTAATGTTGCAGCTAAACAATGTTTGTTTCTTGAATGAATTTCCTTTTAATTACTTGTGTAAAATGTGCAAGCAGATAGGCATTAAATGACATCCCCTTGTCATGTAGACACGTGTCAGCTTTCACATCACCACTTCATCGCAACCGCTTTTCAAAATTTTGAAAAGGAACGACTATATGGGCAGAGAAGTGGGTAGTTCACATAACCTTGCAAATCACCACCAAGGTTGATCCTTGGTTGTAAAACATCACCCTCCCTTTAATAAAAATCAACAAGTAATTGTTTCTCTTTGGGCGGTAAATGGGGTAGTTCGATGAACTTAACAAAACACTGTTGATACTATCTTAGGTCAAAAATAGATCAAAATGAGAGTTATAGAAGTTCGTATAACCAAACAAAACACTGCTAGTATATTCCAAACAATCAAGATGTCACATGGCAGATGAGGGAAGAGTTAGAGTAACCTCATAAAACATCGCCTGAGTTATACTGCTCACTCAAAATATCATTGACCCATGTCTTAGCCAAAATTTAGAATAGACACATTTTCCAAGGATGACCAAAAACTTAGTAACGCTATTAAACATTGATCACAAGTCCTAAAATTTCCTTACAATTGGTTAGTTTTTGTTTAAATCACATATTTTCATGTAGATAGGTAGTTGTTTGCGATGCACAATAATATTTCTCACTAAAGACATTTATTTCTATTGTTTTCATTATCATATGTTTCTCTTCTTCATATAGATAATTGAGATTCACTTTTTCTATTTCTATGTATAACTAGATATTATTCTTCTCTGCCCATCTTAATGTACTAATGTCAAAATAAAAATGATGATAATTATCTCCTATTGTCTATTGTAATAGACTTAAGATCAATAAAATAAACTCCCAACTCCGACTCTATATATAAAATTCTCATTACCATTGCTATATGGACTGTTTAAATATTTTATTCTACTTCACTTTAAATTCTAATATGATATATACATTATGCCCAGGAATACACGTGTAAGAAATCACTTTCCATGTATCTGTTAATGGTTTATACCATTCTCTACTTTGTAACATCTCATACGTATTTAATATATCTATCACTTAATTATCAATGAATTATTGTATTCTAGGGTTCAAAGAAAATCATATATGAATTGATCTCGCTTAGTATATTTAGGTCTGTATATACTAAATATGGAATTATATTCCCAAAGGCTCTTGATTCAAATAGACAATTGTCTAAATTTTTACTAAAAAATTTAATTATGAAAATAATGATATTAACTCAATTTTTTTCTCATGTAAATTCACATGGGCATTAGTAGTCTTACTCATCTCTTTTCCTTTTGGTGCAAATATATTTTTCATAAATAACTCTCCTTTGGATCCGTTATCTACAACTCAAATATAAAAATATTATCTTTAGTTTTCTTCAAATTCTCAATGATATTTTATCCATATATGTTGAGGAAATATGTTATATTTGGATATAAAGATGTGATGGGACATTTTAATGGAAAGCTTCCTTATCATCTAGTGGCATTAGAAGATTTTTTGAAGATTTTTTGGTGGAGTGGAAATAGTCAATGTTGCTCTTATTTTTCTTCTTACCATGTAGTTATTTCCCTTATGAAATTATTTATATACTTCAAATTCATTTGTACTATCTTACAGTTTATTATCACTTTTTCCTAGAAATTCATAAGTTTCTAGCATTACATCCATTTTAATGCTCTTATCATTTTTACATACATTATTTAATGTGTACTTTCTACTTCTAGATTATCAAATTTCTTCTAAGACATATTTGAAATCCATCTAAATTTAAGACAATCTTGTATATCATGAAATTTACACTTAGTAGGCAATGCTAAACCTACCAAATTTACTAAAGCATTAGAATTAATATTCACAATATTTTTGTTGTCAAGGGGATTAGAGATGCATTCTTTACTAGGCCTAGTATTCCATTGACAATTTGGTCTCTTCAAATTAAAATTTTAATTGTATTAATTATTTAGTAACTAATTTTATGGGTATTTTTTTAATAGATTAATTATGTCCATACTCAATAATTGCATAATTTTTCATATATTTTTCATTGATGAACTTGTTACTAAAATTTAAATTTGTCGACTCATACTATTTGTTGATATCTAAGTATTTGAAATGAAGGTAAAATACATTTATATTGTTTGGTTGGAAATTATATCTAGGTCGCCTTGATTGTTTAAAAATGCTAGCATAACTTATTCATGAGTTAATGGACTAGTCGAATTAAATCCTAAATACAAAAAAAAAGGAAAAATGTATTTCCAATAGTGACTAGTGAAAATTAGGTCATGACACTAATGATGGAATCAAGTATGTCACATGGGTGAAATATTTGGTTAAATAAGGTTACAACAACAATGGAGGTAGAGTAAGGAAGGGATAAGGCATAAAAAGGGTCATATTTGAAGAGGAAATAAACCACCACCAAAATGAATAATTTTCCATTATAATTTGGAATTATTTCAATGAAATCCATAATATATTTATCAACAACTTGAAAGGAATCAACAATGGTTGTAGTTGGCCAATGTAGTGTCAAATCTTCCTTTGTTGTATTGATAAATTTTGCACTCTACCATGACTTTCTTGATGCCATTTTTATACCTTCCTGTAAAATATTATGGTCTTTCATACATTTTGAGGAACCCAAAGTGATTGGAAAAGGGGTTGGCATGGCATTAGAATAACAAATATATGTAGACAAGTCAATTAGGAGGCCAAAAAAATTATATCACAAATAAGATCCATCGCATGAATAATTGGGATTTAAAGAAGGGTTGGAAAATTACTAGATGAGGTGTTGAATGCAATAGTCTTGATAACATTCCTAATGTAAATCATTAAGCCAAGTTGATATGAGTAATGACAGGGAAGTTAAAGTAGGATTATCTTAATGATGTGGTAAGACATAAAATAACTTTATATATATTGTGTGGGTAATATCATAGTCATAAGAAAAAACATAGTGAATCACCTCTATTACTCAGGTGAAGAGACTCAGTAGACAAGAAATACTTGAGGTTGTGATGGTTAGTTTTATTGTAAATGTTTCTACTGAAAAGATGTGGATATCATTTGTTGCATCAATAATGGTGATTATTTACTTCTCATATGTGGAATGAGTAATATTTTTCTAGTTAGGGTAGTACTTATGGAAGAAGGGTTTATCCTTCTTGTATTAGAATAAAACCAAATCCAAAGTTGTAATCATATCTTTTAATGATAAAAGTTATCAAGAAGTTAGGAATAGTAAGAATTGGAGTCATGCACATAGCTTTCTTAAGTATGTCAAATGCCACTTTGGTATTTTTTTACCATTAGAATAAATCTTTTTTATCTTGACTATTATGGGATGTGAAATTCTCCATAGTCCTTGGAAATTTTGTGATAATATATTGTGAGGCCATGAAACCTATGAAGGCTCTTAAGGGTTGTGGGTTTTGGCCATTTCTAGATGGTTTCAATCTTTGTGGGATCCACCTTAACTCATTTAGAAACAAGGTACTCAATATTAGCTTGACCAAAGGAACATTTAAAGAATTTGGTGCATAATATATGATTAGCAATAAGGATTTAGAGGATGGTCAACTTAGTGACCCACCTTTATTTCTCAAGAGAAGAGACTCGCTAGACAAGAAAATAGTTGAGGTTGTGATGGTCAATTATAATGCAAAAGTGTCTACTAACAAGATATGGATGTCATTTTATGGACGACATGATGAATTGTGATAATTTTCTTCTCATAGGTGGAATGGGTAATATTTTATAGTTAGGGTATTTCTTATGAAAGAAAAGGGTCATCTTTATTGTATTATAATAAATCAAAATATAGGTCCATAAGAATCACTTTCAATGATTAATTTTTTGGAGAAGTCAAGAATAGTAAGAACTATAGTCTCAAAGGACACTTTGGTATGTGGGTATATTAGAAATTAAAAAAATTAGCATAGCTATGAGGGGTTGGGAATTTTTCCATATTATTTGAATTTTTTTTGTAATATCTTATAAGGCCAAGAAATCCATTAATTCTCTTAAGGGTTGTGGTTTTTGGTTATTTCTTCATGGTTTCAATCTTTGTGGGATTCACCTTAACTACTTTAGAAACAATGTGCCCAAGGTACTCAATATCAACCTAACAAAAGGAACATTTAGATAATTTAGTGTATAATTGGTTATAAATAAGGATATAGATGGCATGACCATCTTAGTGACCCACCTTGATTGACTAGGAGAAGAGACTAACTAGACAAGAAAAAAATTGAGGTTGTAATGTTCATTTTTAATACAATGGGTTGGGTGCCTTCCATAACATGCATCTACGCTCTCATTTTAAAAGCAATGTAAACTCCCCCAAAAAGTTGGGGGGCTATCATCAAAATTGAAGTTAAGGGAAATTGCCCTATCTTGTTGTATGCAAATTTCGTTAATGTTGTTGGTTCAGGTGTAGTGCAATTCGGCTGAAATAGCTTATGAAAATGGTTTTTGGGTTTTGGGTGGGGGGCACCATTTTGAATCACAATGCCTAGGTAGTTTGATTTGGTTTATCTCTAGTATGGGTGATCTATTGATGGTCCCCTATATCTGATTGTAACATTCATATTCAAAATTTTAATAAACGGGTGCAGCCCTTTAGCTGCCTTTTGCATCAATAAAAAAAGTAAAATAAAATAGTGCTAAAGTAAAATAAAACAAGTTTTATAGTAAATGAAATAGCTCCAAATTGATATATTTAGCATTTTAGGAAGATGTATTTAAGATATTTATACTAGTATAAAAGACTTTTTGAAAGGTGCAATTAATTTGTCTAAGATTTTTGCCAAGATTCACATCAAATGCCACTAGTTAGTTTAATATATGTGTGGATTTTGTATTTTTTAAATTTATTAATGTAGACACTAAAAATTGGCGTTCGCTTGCGAACACCATTTTTCACCATCAATTCCCCTTTCTTCCCTAATATTTAAATAATTTAAATATTTGATTATTGCCTAATGTCATATTTCTGCTATTAATTAAATAATTTTAATTGTTTAATTAATTCATTGCTTTCCTTTTACTTTTTTCTTTTGATTAATTAAATAAATTATATTTATTTAATTACATCACTAATGCCCCATTTCTTCCTTAATTAAATAAAATTTTTTTATTTAATTAATATCATCATTTTCTACTATAATTAAATAATTATTTCAATTATTTAATTATTCATTGTCCTTTTCTTCCATAAATTTGACTTACTATTTTGTCCTTTCTTCCCACTTTTGAATTAAATTATTATTTAATTGAAAAGTCACATGTCTTCTATAATTAAATAATATTTTTATTATTTAATTATTCACTTTCCCTCAATTAAATAATTTTATAATTATTTAAATTCCTCCATCAACCTCTTTTTCTATGCCAACGTCATTATCCGTATCAATCTTATCTCTTCGTGACTCATTTAATTTCCACCCTTGATTGAATATTTTATAATTCAATCTTAGTCATTCATCCTTATCTTGGCCCTAATTTAGCCCTAACCCTATTTCATACTACAACTTTCATTCTTGGCCATTGATTGACATGTCATATTGGCTTTTAATCTCACCCCTTTGTTTTGATTTGGCATTCTATAAAGAGGTCTATCATTGTCATTTCAAACGGACCTAAACTATTGCTATCAAAGGAGACAAGTACAAGCTTCAATATTTTGCTATCATTGTCATTAGGCTATTGTTGCATACTCAAATCTGAGGGAAATCATATTAAGAAAAATGGAAAAGGACAATGGAGGTGAATCAACCATGACATAGGTAATATTTCTTTATGTTTATATTTTTATGTTGGATTGTACTTCATTGTTGGTTTAGGGCTTAAGGGTATTATTTTTATTGATTCATGCCTTTAACCTTGATTTTTCCCTATTCTACATTGGTGAATCGAACATGAATCAAATTTTTGCATATTTTCCTAATCATAGATTGTTATTTTGTCAAAAATTTGGAGACCAACATTTTGTAGCTAGGGTTGGAGACACAAGCCTCGGATTTGGAAAGATTTGATCATATCTCACAAAGGATATATTATTTTTCACAAAAAAAAAAAATTGTAGGTTGGGACTAATATTAGGAGACTTTAATCAAAAAATCAGATTTTTTGGATCTATTTTAAATTATTTATAATTTTGTTATGATTTTTGATGAAAAATTAATTTTGAGAGAAAATCACTGAATTTTTTGGATTTTTTTTATATTTCTGGAAATCTCTTAGAATTCTAATGGGGCTGTGTTCTTTATGTTTTTGGTTTTGATGAAAAATAATTAGCAAAAAATAGATCTTTGAAAATTAGGGTTTTAGAAAGATTTGATCATATCTCACAAACAATTGTAGATTTCTTCACTTTCTTTTCATGTTGGGGATGATATCAGGAGCTTTCAGTAAAAAAGTCAAATTTTTTGGATCTATTTTGAATTATTTATATTTTTTATGATTTTTCATGAAAAAATATTTTTGGGAGCAAATCAGTGAATTTTTTCATATTTTCTTATTGTAGACACCTGAATTTGACCACCCCCATACGGTAAAATTCACCCTTATATTCTTTTATCTCGCATCCCTAAATCATATTAATTAAATAATTCATTATTTGGTTAATATTCATCTTAGCCCTAATGTCTCCTAAGGTATTTCAATTATTTAATTAAATACCTTACCTTATTCTTCTCTAAATTAAATAAATAGTCTAATTTATTTATTTTAGTCACTTTTCCCAAATGAATTAAAATCAAATTTTAAATTCATTCTTTCTCTCTTCTTGTCCCATCCTCCATAACCTCTTAATCCAAATTAGTTTGATTAATCTATGATTAAGGTGTGCACATCCCTAATCATCATTAGGTTCACATCCTCCAACTTTTGCAAGTGGATTGCTAATTAGGATTAGCCCACTTAATCCTTCATTTGCACAGCCTAAATCAACCATTATTCGTTAATCTCACCTAATTCCATTTATGGCATGTACCCTAGTCAACCTTCATTAATAACTTTCCCCATTTGGAGAAGTTATCTCCACCTTCTAAGGAATTTAAAATTCCTTTTTATTTCCCCCATGCATCCTATGTGGAATTTTTAATTCCATGTTATTTCTCCAACACCCTTGGAGGAATAAAGGACCAATTTAAAATTCCTCCCCAATCCCAAGGTCAAATCTCCAAAACTAAGGGAGATTTTAGAAGAATTTAAAATTCTTCTATTGTCACATCATCCCATAATGTGGGTAAATGAGACAAGACTCACATTTTCCACCTCATTGCCACATCATTCCTTGTCCACCTCACTTGAAAATTGTCCTCATGTGATGGCTTGTAAGATCTCAACTCACCCTATCCATTGATCCCCTCCTCTTGGATGAATCCTAGCCATCCATTCATTTAGAGACCATTCCCCTATATGTAGTGATTTTTTCCTCATTTTGATATATCACTCAATCAATCACACTTAGCTAACCTATACACTCACACACCCAAGCTTAGAGACCTCCATTGTTGCAACATTTTGAGCATTCAACTACACCATTGCATTCCTCATACCATCACCATCATTTTGAGCTAGGTTGCATGTTATTTTGTCAACAAAGGAGCACACAAAATCAAGATCAAAGGGCCAACCAAAGGGAAAAATTTAAACAAGGTGAAATTGATATTTTCTTGTGTGTTTGTTTGAATTAAGCTAGGCTAATATTGAGTATTTTTTTTTGTTTCTTTACTTGCATTTCATTTAGTTGTTTTGCATTTTTAGATCTAGAACACTTTCACGCATTTTTCGCACGCCCGGTGGGACCCATGTCATAGGTCTACTTTCACTTTTTTTTTGTTGTTTTAAGTTTTGCAGGTTTGAATTTCAAGCACAGAGGTGAATCCACTTGGCATAGGGGTGATCCTGCATCAATATAGGAGAATGTGCATATGCCACTTTTGAAGAATGGCGAACTTTCCTCAAGTGACTGAGAATTCGAATTTTAGAGGCAAACCTGCTTCGTGTAGTACGAAGGGGAAAATTTGTAGATAGAAAGGGAAATCCTACTTAGATTACATGGGAAATTCTGCATATTCCTTTCCACCAGAAGGGAGATCTCGTACCCACCCCTCCACCAGAAAGGTAACCCTAAATGTCAGAAAAATGTGAGTTAGTCCTACACAAGGGCGAACCTAAGGTAATCCAGAACATTAATTTTTTTTAGTTTGCACTTTCATTTGTTTTTTGTTTTAGCTACTAATCCACTCACTTGTTTGTCTATGATTGTGAGATTTTACTAACATTTTTCTAGCTCATCATTCACCCAAGATCAATGGTCAAACTACTAAATCATTTGTTGTAGGATGATCAGTTGAAGACATTTAGATTAGTTTGCTTGTGTTTCTTTTTATAATAATCTAGGAACACTTCAATTTCTTAAAGGGTTAATTAACTTTGTGTGTTGTGTTTGGAGTTTTCTATTGATGTATGCTCTCCCCTTGCACCGTATGGTGAGCTTAGGGATCAAAAATCATAGCAATCTCAAGTCCAGTTGAGTCCACCTAGGAGTACTAGTATGTATATGTTGTCCCCTTGCACTATGTGTGAGCCTAGGGATCAGAAACGTCTAGTATTTCCTTCCCTTTAGGAGACCTACTTGAGAATTTCATCACCCCAAGGGATGATCAGAACCATGAGTACTAGCAGTGTATATAAAGGGGGGAGAGCCAAAGTTGTACCCCAATCCAATCGTGTCATGTTTGGTGAAGCACTAATACTAGGGCAATTCCTAGTTAGGTGTGAAGGGTTGGTCTGAGTTTCTAGTACCTCGTTGGGGCCCCTGATCCACACTTGTGATGAGCTGG
Source organism: Sequoia sempervirens (assembly GCA_007258455.2). Taxonomy (NCBI): domain Eukaryota; kingdom Viridiplantae; phylum Streptophyta; class Pinopsida; order Cupressales; family Cupressaceae; genus Sequoia; species Sequoia sempervirens. The sequence goes on along the minus strand of VDFB02000013.1, from coordinate 214,777,360 downwards.
TGTTCATAGTTGTTGCCTCATGCACCCTCCTAGTGTATCGAGGACTCCCTAAAGAGATTGTAAAGCCTAGATAAAACTCGTGTTTATCTGCAACTTGGTGTAGTCCATGGATTGTGAACGACACCCCAAAGTTACTCACCATGTACTCCTTTGGGTAGAGATAGAAATCCTCATGGTGAACTACGATAGTTCTCGAGTGAGAGATTGAAGGTTAGCCTATGGCATCTGTTTATGACCATGTGCTACTAAATCTCTAGTCATCCGCCTTCACAAGAAAGGGTGATCTAGAGAACCACCCTGGTATCACAAAGTATTAACCTTGGGTACCCCCCAAGGTGGTGGGCCTACATCAAGTTTGTAAACCATTTATTACTAATTTTAGGCTTGTGTTGTTTGGCATGTATTCTTGTGATATACCAATGCTTGTCATCAGTTTAAGTCGGTCCTTGCCCACTTCTTGTTGATTGCTATTTTTGTCCTTTTCCATAGTCCATTCTTTCCCTCAGTGGTGAATTTTCTTCTTACAAAGGCGAACTTTCCCTATGGATAGGCAATCCTACCCTACAAAGGGAAAATCTACATCAAATTCTAGTCCAGTAAACCTGATAGGAAAACTCGATCTTGTTAGGGGTGAATTTGTAGGTAGGGGCCCCTAGATAGGCAGCCCCATGTCCACCCATTCCTTGAATAAGCAATCTTGTCCTCCTCATAGGCAATTCTGCATCTAAGTCTCCTAGTCCTCTATCCATACATCCCCTAGCATAGGTGATCCCATATTTTGTATAGGTGAACTTGTGTCAAATTTGTACCATACCTATCCATGCACTCGAAGAAACAAGCGATCTTACTCCCCTGATAGGAATTTTTGTGTCTTGTCTATACATTCAAAGTAAGAGGCGATCATGAGACCTAGATAGGAGAACTTGTGTTCCTGAGAGGGAATCCCATATCTTCTTGTCCATATTGAGTCCTATTTATGTGATCCCATTGTCTTCTTTGGTGATCTTATGAAGCCCTGACTGTACAGTCCAAGATATAGGCGAACCTGCTTTGCATAGAGGCGAACTCATAAGTTTTTGGATAAGCAACCTCATGGCTTGAAAGGGTGAACTTGTGTTACACAGAGGAAAATTTTCCTCCCATACGAGAAATAGAGAGTGAATCCCCTTGACCACTGAAAGCATGTTGTTTCTTGAGTCCATTCTTGTGATCAATTTTTTTTTTAGCACCATCTATCTACCCGTAATAGCCATTTCCATTCGTCTACATTTTTTAAAAGTCATTGAATCTTTAATCAAATCACATAGGTGCATTGTAGGACATCCTTAGACTATGTATCCATCATCAATCTATCAATTCAAGTTCCTTAGACATCATTTTAGGGGTCTTTTATCCAATTGGGTTAGGTAACTAACCCTAATCATTATCATCCATGCTTACTTAGGATTGTCGTCTATCCTGAGTTAGTAATCCTTCATTGCTTCATCAATCTACTTCCATCTAGAGGTATATTTATGTGATAATCATCCTTTCTATCATTTGATCTGATCATCAACATCCTGTATTGTCTAGTTGAGCTCCTAAATTCAATTTGGAGTTAATACTATCAATCCAATCCTACCAAATCAAAAATACATAATCATCTTATCAATCATCCCATTAACAAATCAATCCATTATCTGGATAATATTTCAAGTCATCATCTAGGTCATCTTCACTTAGGTGCATCTTAGGGCTTAGTATCATCTTAGTCTACTGGTCACTTGCATTTTTATGCTCGTTACCACATGATCATAGGCAAGAAAACTTATGGAACTACAACAATCTTAAGGTAGTCAGCGACAACACCCTCCTACCCACCCTCCTAACGGAGGATCCAAGCACTCTAAAATGCAAGTTCCCCCTCGACCTCCTCTAGAGGAAGGCATGGTTAATCAACCCGATCTGACCATTGATGAGTACCTTAGTGACCCTACCAATCTCCAAATAATAGATCACCTCCTCACTGAGCGGGTGGATAAAATATTGGCTACATTACTTGTGAGGGGTACTAAACCACCACCAGGATTTTATTTTTCATAATATATCAACATCACACCCCCTCCAACACATGATCCACAAAGTTATTAGGTTAATCCAGGATCATCAGTCCCTCAAGTCCCTCAAGTTACCTAATAGGACACATGGTACCAATCGGGGTTCAACAATGACATGTGTTATCAAGTCCCACCCTCTCCTGTTAATATTTTAGTTATGGGGGTAGCACCTGATCCCAACAATCCCCAAGGTCTTGGTCCTAGCAATCCTCAATACATAGGTCATACCAATCCACAAGGTCAAAATAATCCTCAAGGTCTTGGTCTTGTTAATCTGCAAGGTGGTAACTTGCAAGGTTTTATCCCTACATCTTTCATGCCATATGCACCACCTCATCCACTCGACCAATCAAGTCAATCATTAGGGAATATTGGGGGAAATTCATATATCCTTTTCCCTATGTGCCTTCGTACATTGCTCTCATCCGAATGCAACCATTTCCACAACAAAATCGGCTGCCTAATCCTAGTCACTCCATCTTGCAGCAACCACCTTATCAACAACCTCCATACCAACCCCAAGGTAATCCACCCCAGCCTCCCCATCAATCACAAATCACTCCACAAAAATAGCAATTGTATTATCAACAACCACCACATCAACCTCAAGGAAATCTCACACAACCCCCTCATCAACCCCAAATCACCATTCAACCACAACAATCCTCTCAACAAACTCAAGGTAATCTTGTGACACAATATTCATATCACTCACTACCTAACCCACATTACTTCTCACCTCGTTATTATCAAGCACCTTCCCACAACACTTATTATCAACCTCTTCCTCCACCAGCTACACCTAGACCACAAGCCACTACATCCAACCCCAACACCAATTTTTATTACTATAATCCACAACAATCCCAACAACAACTTCCTTATAATAACCCTCAGCAACCAAAACAAAACACTTACCATCAGTAATATAATCCAAAATAGCCCCCATACATTTCTCAACCACAACCAATGTATGATTACCAATCCAATCCACCCTATCAATAAGGTACCTCCTCATCATATCACCAAGCTTCGCCATCACACCAACAAACTTACACTAATCCTTAACCCACATATGCTAAGCAACACCAACAAATCCCTTTATATCCACTTCTCCCATTATATGATCAATCCATTTTTCCTCCACCTCTACCATATTTGCAATATGCGTCGTATGAATAGTCCAATTTAGCATCTACTCCCCCATCAGTACTAGTTAACAAGGAGTGAGAAGACATCAAAGCTACTCTAAAAGACTTGCAAGTGGTTAACTCGAAGAATTCCTTTAATTTTGAGGACATTTTTCCTTACCCATTTGATCCATCCATTTCACTCATCCCCATCCCTAAACATTTTGAAATCCCAAAATTCGATAAGTATAAGGGGAAGGGTGATCCATGAAACCACTTGCAAGAGTTTTACATGCATTTTCAGGAAGTCTTGCATAATGAAAATTACCTTCTTCAGTTATTCCCAAGAAGCTTAATAGGAAAAGCTCTATATTGTTTCATGGGTCTTCCATGAGGGTTGATCTCTAGCTTCGCCGATTTGTCATAAAAAAATTCACTCATTTCTCTTTCAATTTAGAGAAATACGTAGACACCCGATATCTCCTCAAAGATAAAAACGTGAAGGAGAAACATTCACCAACTACTTGCAAAGGTGGCGAGCCCTAGCTAGCCATCTCAAGTGCACTCTTCCAGAAAAGGAGTTAGTTGGCATCTTTGTCATGAAATTACATCTTAGGTTGGATCATAAATTGTATCTCCATTGTCTTGCCACCTTCACAAAGTTCATTGAGAAGGGTATCACTATTCAAAAGGTCCCCATTGCTAAAGGGATCATCAAAATATTTAAAGAGGAGAAATAAAAACAATCTAGAGAAAAATCATGCTATTGAAATAGAAACAAAAATATTGTCAATTATGGTGTCACCAAAACTAAGCATACGTAGGTAGCTAGCAGTTCTCAAAGATCACAATACGCCCCTCATCCACCATCAGTTAGAAATTTCATATTTGTGCCACAAGGTGCACCTTGTCCTCCCCCACAATCCAACCAAACCAATCAAGGGAATAATAAACACACATTCACTCCTTTGGGATAGCCCCTAGATGCGGTCTCAAGAGATTTATTCATGATAACTATGTGGTCACTTATCCTGTGACGAATCCTTTTGATGAGTCAAATCCAAAACCTACTTGGTATAGAGAGAATGAGTATTGTGATTATCACAAGATTAAGGGTCACTCCACCAACAAATGTCAAGGTCTTAAAGGTTACATCCAAGATCTCAATGAATGAGGATACATTGTAGTGGATGCAAACCAAGCTACCTCGCCCAATGCTCAAATGCAGATATATCAAAATGCCTTTCCTAAGCATAACCAAGATCCTAGCACCTCAAATCCAAACACTGGGTCTAGCAACCAAAATAACAACACCAATAATATTAGCTATAACAATGTTCCTTATAAATATGAGGATATTATTACATGCATCACTTAGGTAGAGCCACATGTATCCATGATCTGTGTCAAAGTAAAAGATCCCCAATGCGATGTTACCACTCACCACACTTGCATATCAATTCTTGGGCCTTCCACCTCATCCCAACTAGCTCTTGTGAGTTCGCAATACAACATCCTTGACCATCTTGGTAAGACCCCTGCTCAAATATCTATCCTAGATTTGCTTAGGTCTTCCCCAGTCCATCAAGATATTCTCACAAAATCTCTACAGGACACACATGTACCAAATGACATTGATCCTACCTAATTCCAAGCTCTTGTAGGACATTTTTCATCTACTTATCAGTTGAGTTTTAGCCAAAATGATATGCCACCAATTGATCCATCTCACAAGCGTGCCTTACACATTGAAGTACTTGTTACCTATCATAAGGTAAAAAGGATCCTGGTAGATAATGGATCTACCTTAAATCTATGCACTTTAAAGTTCATAAAATAGGTAGGTTATACTCATCCTAACTTAGACAACTAGACCATCACAACCAAGGCATATGGCAATGCAAAAGAGACTCAGAGGGTATTATTTTCCTTCCCATCTAGGTTGTCCCTATTGTACAATATACTACTTTCCATGTCCTTCTTTTGGACTTACCATATAACCTTCTCCTCAGTAAACCATGGATCCATGCCATGCAACCCATTCCTTCCACATATCATAAGTTCCTGAAGTTTCTGTATAATGGGGTTGAAGTCACTATCCATGTCAGACCCCAGCCTTTCAAGTATTGTTGTGCTCTTGAGGCTTCTTTCCTGGATTCATGATATTATCTAGGAGTAGAAGTGGGAGCTCCTCAAGCATCACCATCCATTTCATCTTCTAATCCATTACCTAATACATCCTCCATTCCATCTGCCACATCTAATTCCACCATTACCAAAGTCCAGATCATTGACAAGGGTTGTGGAGAGTATAAAATGTGTATATCTCTTAGCATGGCTATGATGCCTCCATCTCCCTGCACTTATGGCCAACCGTCTCAATTTGTATAGAATGAAGAATCAAAGACCAAAACCATCAGTTCTAAGAATGTGGGTTCTACAACATTCCAATCTCTAGGCACACTACAAGATTAGACAAATGAAGATATCAACCAATGGGTTTATAGAGAGCAACCTGAACCTTCACCTCCCCTCATTAAGTACTTCCAAGAAGTTTATCCTCGTGCTTCTATGCTGATAGAAAAATATAAATATTAGGGGGGAGGGCTTGGTGTAGAAGAACATGGATGGTTACAACCCATTGAAACACTAGTGCATCCTAAACACTTGGTCCTAGCCTATGATAAGAAATAAAAGGCTTCCACAATGTCTACTAACACTTTGAATAATGTTAATTCAAAAATCAATTTTCTTGAGGACATACCTGAAGAAGAGGCTATCCTACTTTTTTACGATGACGTAGATCTTCCTTCCCTCTTTAATTCCACCTTTATCTTTTCCATTAGTCTTTCACTCTGCTACCTTGACCTCATTGATTGGGACCTATGAGGGGGTGCACTAGTTGACATATTTCCTTTGGAGGAAGCATACATATACCTTATGGGATTGGGGAAAGATGAACAACCTAACCACATAAATAAAAAGAAACAAGACAAGAAAGAGTCATCTAGTGAAATCCTCCCCGAGGAACTTATTGATTCATCAAAAGTAAAAATAAAGGGTGTATCCACTAGTAAAAACCTCATCAAGGTGCTAGAGGATGGGGATGTTAATCCTCCCCTTATTATAGCTCACTTATTCGAATGGTCTTCAATCCTGATTGAAGAAACAAAAGAAGTTAATCTAGGAACAAAAGAACCTAAAATTACCTACATGGAAAAACCATTGTCTGAAGAAGAGTATCCTGTCATCGTTAATCTGCTGAAAGAAGGCATCAATAGTTTCTCTAATTCCATCTTAACAAGTAAAGCCACTTGTGGATACATTTTTTTGAGATTTTTCTTAACAGGATTCGCATTAGGATGGATATCAAGATGGTGGAAAACTAAATCAGTTGGATTTATCATTGGATATCAAACATTGTACTTGTTGCCAAGCCCACTGGGGGCATTAGAATCTATACAGACTTCAGGGATCTCAAAAAATCCTATCTGAAAGATGATTTACCACTTCCTAATATTGACATGTTGGTGGATCTCATAGCAAGGAACACCATGCTATCCCTCATGGATGGCTTTTTGGCTACAACCAAATTAAAATTGCACTTGAAGACCAACACAAAACTACTTTCACCACCCCTTGGGGCACTTTCAATTACAATGTCATGCCCTTTGGCCTTAAGAATGTGGGGGAAACCTATCAGCATGTAATGGTAATCATCTTTCATGATCTCATCCACATTATTATGGAAGACTACATTGATGACCTATTGGGAAAGTCCAAGACCAAAGAAGATCACCCTAAGGTTTTAAGACAGATCTTTGAGCGATTGGAATAGTATCAACTATGCTTGAATCATAAGAAGTGTGTATTTGGAATTTACTTAGGAAAACTACTAGGCTTCATTGTATTAAGAATGGGTGTGGAAGTGGATCCAGCTAAAGTTAAGGCTATAATGGAAATTCCCCCACCTAGAAATCTTAAACAGTTATGAAACCTACAAGGGAAATTACAGTCTATCAAGTGTTTCATTGCCCAGCTTGCCAAAAAATTCCAGTCATTTACTCACCTCTTGCGTAAGGATACAACCTTCAAATAGGATCCATAATTTCAATAGGGCTTTGATAAGATCAAGGACTATCTCGCTAACCCACCAATTTTAATGCACCTATTCTTGGAAAGCCATTACTGCTATATATCTCCACCACTTCAATTGTATTGGGGGCATTGTTGGCCCAACATGATGCTTCTTCCAAGGAATGAGCCATCTATTACATTAGTCATACACTTGTGGGCTATGAGCTTAACTATTTCCCCATGGATAAATCTTGCTTAGCTATTGTTTTCAGTTCACAAAAGTTACGCCATTATATGCTCATCCATCCCATCAAACTGATATCCAAAGTGGACCCGCTTAAATATCTATTATCAAGAAATTCATTAATGAGCCACATGGCTAAGTGGTCATGCTCCACAGTGAGTATGATATTGAATATATGCATCAAAAATTAATCAAAGGATACGTCATAGTACATCAGTTGGTTGACACTCCTCTTGTAGATGCATATCCATTAGTGGTAGAATTCATTGATGTATTAGTCTTCACAATCTTATAAATTGATACGTGGAAATTATATTTTGATGGGTCATACACTCAAAAGGGAGCTGGTGCGGGTATCCTTTTTGTCACCCCTCAAGGTGACTATATCCCAAATTTTTTTAGGTTTTCATTCCCATGCACAAACAACATATCTGAATATGAATCTTTAATCATGGGCCTTAGAATCACAATTCAATGGAATATCACCCATCTCCATGTTTTTGGAAATTCACAACTCATAATCAAGCAGGTCAATGATGAGTATCAGAAAAAGGATGATAAGCTTCTCCCTTATGAGCACATGGTGGATGATTTCAAGAAATAATTCACCCATATCTAGTTTGAACAAGTCCCTAGATTATAGAATAAATTTGTTGATGCAATGGCTACCATTGGTTCTCTCATAGACATTCCTAAAGACCGAATAGATTATGAGTTCGTGGTGGAACAATTATTAATCCAAGTGTATGATATTTCAGATAATGAAATGGTGTGTGATATCATAGGTCCTCAATCACCTTGGTATCATGACATTTACAACTACCTACACGACAATATCCTACCCCCCAATCTCACTCGTAATCAATGCAAATATTTCATTCAATGCACTTTATCGCAAAGGGTATGATGGCACTCTCCTTTGACGCCTAAGCAAATCAAAATCCCATGTTGCATTAAACGAAGTGCATAGTGGATTTTGTGGGGCTCATTCTAATGGGATGGCCTTGGCGAAGAAGCTTCTTAAAGAAGGATATTATTGGCTAACTATGGAGCATGACTCTTGTACATAGGATTTACAACCCATCATTGCATCATGGAATTTCTCACAATGGGGTCTTGATTTAATAAACAAGATTTATCCTCCTTCATCTGACAGTCATACCTTCATAATAACTTCCACTAAATATTTCATCCAATGGATGGAAGTGATTCCACTCTCTCAAATCACTAGCATTCAGATATTTGAATTCATCCTCTACCTTATTCTCTACAGATATGGTATCCCCTCCACTATCATTACCGACAACAACAAGCCTTTCAAAAACCAATACATGAGACACCTTTATGAAACCTATCACATCCAACATTGTTGGTCAACTCCCTATTAACCCCAAGGTAATGGACAAGCTAAGGCTACCAACAAGACCCTCATCAAAATCCTTAAAAAGGTTGTCAATAATATTGGTCATGATTGACACCTCCCCCTTAATCCCACTCTTCAGGCATACCGCATGTCCATCTGCACTCCTACTAGAGCCACCCCATATTCCCTTGTCTATGGCATATACACCATCTTTTTTATTGAATTCAAGATCCAATTACTCCTTATTTCTCTAAAAAATTTGATCAGTGATGAAGATGCGCGTGTTACATGGTTGAGTCAACTAGAGCTCTTTGATGAAAAATGTCTCAAGGCCTATAATCATCTACAAGCTTATCAACATTGACTCAAAAATAAGTTACAATAAGAAGGTCCTCCCCTGCCAATTCAATATTGGTGATCTAGTCCTAAAAGAGAATCAGTGTACCCAACAAGATCAAGAAATGAAGGGAAAGTTTGAAGCAAATTGGTTGGGCCCATATGTAGTCACTGCAAAATATGGTTTTGGGGCATCTTGGCTTGTAACACCTAAGGGAGAACCCTTGGAGGAACCCATCAATATCATGCACCTAAAACGGTTTTATACCTAAGTCAACTAGGTTACCCTACTTAGCAAAATACCAAAAAAAGTAAAAAATCCACAAAAATACAAAAAAAATCAAAAAAATAAAAAATTCCAAAAAATCGTAAAGAGAAATAATGCATCCTATAGAGAAAACCACCCTTGGTGGCACCTTGGATAAGTACGTTTGGTGAAAACCTGGTAACAAGCACTATTCATAAAGGGATTAAAATCATTATCTACCTTGCATCCTATTTTCTTATATGCTTTCACCCAACCTTTCCTCCTATCCCATCCTAACATCCTATCGCATCCATTTTCCATCGAACCCACTATCATCCATCGCTTGGTATATTTTGATTGAGCATTGGATGGTTAGAGTTGCTATCCAAATTCCTGAGTGTTTATTCCAAATCATGATCTTCTCATCACTTGTACATTAGTGTCACTTTGTTGATCTCGCATCCTTGTTTAGGATCCTTCATCATGTTAGTCATCATTAGGTCCCATGTTGTCTTTCATGCTTTTGTTGAAGTATGTTGCATCTATGCTTTCACATAGGCAAGGCTAATCATTTGATCAACCCTCAAGGATTTTTTTAATCCTTGTGTGTCAATCCCCATCATTCATCTAAGTCTTCATCGTCCTCTTTCTGCTTTTATCCATGGTCAATTGTTAGTTTTTTATTGAACTACGAGGTCTCTACACTTTCACATAGGCAAGGCCATCAATTGATGAGCCCCTGAGACCCTAGGTGTGTGTATCTGGGTTTTGTGTCTTGTCACTAAGTGTGTCCCTATCCAGCTGGTTATTAATAACAAAATCCATTGGTACTATGAGGTTGAATTTGTTTTGAGTATCCTGAATCATGTCGACCTAAAAATCTACCCCTATCCATCTTTGGTCTTAATAGGATGTATCCTTCCTTAAATCAGAACACATCAATTTCATCCACCTGTTGGTCCTATGGCAAAGGATATTTGAAATTTGTTGTGATATTTTGGTGCTTTTGCATTTTTTTTATCATTTTAGGTTCCCATTATACCTCATCGAGGTCACCATGATCCATCATATCATGGTGCACTTTGACTGGTAAACATAGGGGCATATTACTTTTCTATGTGATCTTGTCTTCCTGGTTGTCCTTTGTAGTACCCACCAAGATCTCTATGGTCTTGTGTTATGTTGGGGCATCCTTTGTGCTTGTGGTTATCCCAATATCAGGCTTGACCAAAGCCCTTGTGGCATTGGGGTTTTGGGATAGCCTTCTTTTTTGTTGTGTCTATTTCATGCATTTGACACTAATTAGCCTTGGTTCTTGATACCCTAGTATATCGTGTCCTATGTTATAACAAAACTCAATGCTCCTAATATGGAAAAATGGCATTATATTTTCATTTCATTCATCCTCCCCTTGCATTACATATATCCCAATCCATTCTCCCTTTCCTATGGTTATTAATTTTTGGTTGTGCAAATGTTACTCCCCCATCCATTCTTCCTATCAGGGTTCCTATTGTTTTGATAGGTGCATTATCACACCCATTATCATTCATTTCACTATGCATGTCCATTTTCATTAGGTTCATTTTATTACATTGCATTATCAATTTTGATTAATCTCATTGTTCATTTCATATTTGTCCCATTAGGTTGCATTAATAATGTTGTCATCTTTCATAGTTAGTTCACTGTTCATTGCATTACCCCATTTCATGATCCATTTCATTATCGTTTCATTACATTCCATTATCATTTTCATTATCATTTTAAGTTGTTTAGATTAATATAGATTTTTTATTCTAAGCATCTTAAATCCATTTCATTGTTCCATTATCATTTTCATTATCATTTGTTTAGATTAATATAGATCTGTTATTTTAAGCATCTTAAGTCTATTTCATTATCATTTCATTCCATTCCATTATCATTTTAAGTTGTTTAGATTAATACAGATTTTCTATTCTAAGCATCTTAAATCCATTTCATTCCATTGCATTATCATTTTCATTATCATATTAAGTTGTTTAGATTTGTTATTCTAAGCATCTTAATTCATTGCATTAGCTTCATCTTGTTAAATGTATTTCATTACATTATATTCATATAGTAATACATCTGTGATATTACGCATATCATACATTCATTACCATACATTAATATGTCATCCATAGTAAATATCTATCATGAACATAGGTCATAAACCCATATGCATACATCATAAATCATCGCATCCTATATCACATAGTATTAGAAATAATGCATGTCATTCATGTCATCCCTGTCATCATACACATAATCATTTGCATATATCATAATCATGATCATACACCTATGCATAGTAATCCATCCATAACATCACATAGAAATCATACATAGGGTATCGTCAATGTCCATCATATCATATATATATATATATCAAAAAATATAGTGTCCATCACATAAATTCCATAATAGAAGTACATCAACCATCATAAATTCGAATAAACGTCCATAAACGTCCATAATAAAGTCCATAAATTCCATGTCCATAGTCTATAGAGTCCACCAAATAAAATTACAAGTGCAGAGGAGTCATCATATACAAATACATGAAGATATATTTGACACATCCCAATGTCCTAAATCAATAAAGAATAAAGAATCAAAAAATCAGGAAAATCAATATGTGCACAAAAATCTATATGTCATCTTTGCATGTTTGTACAAGTATCCATTGTGCACTTGTCAAAAATCGGATCTTGTGTCTATCCCCCCTGTCTATCTAACCACTTCTCCCCACATCTAATCGTTGTGGGGAGTCTGCTCCAAGTCCTCGGTTGTGAGGTGGGATCTCTCTGAAGTCACTATAGCCACATGTACGAGTCTTTCCTAAGCGGGAGGGAGCTGGTCTCTATGGAATTGGCCAGACAAATGGAGGTACCCTCTATACTAGATTGGGTATGGTAGATAAGTATCCTCCCATCCAATACCTGGTATTTGTTCTTGCATCGCCCTCCATATCTTCCTATGCACACAACTGGTCTCTCTCCATCCTATATCACTCACATTGTTGTTTCATCCTCCTCCTCTTTAGATCCTAGGCATCCTATGCTAATCTCATCAAGGCTAGTTGTGCCTCGGCCTGCTCTGCCCTCCTCAGGGCCTCATCTCTCTCCCCCTACATCCTCTCATCACCAGTTGCAGCCTCCCTCCTAAGGGCCTCATCCCTCTCTCCCTGCATCACCTCTACTTGCTCGGCTGCTCGCTCTGCCATGGCCAATGCCTCATCTCTCTCTCCTCCCGCAACCTCCGACCACTCCTATAGTTGATCTCTCTCCTCCTGTAGTCTCTGCAACCACTCTCCTAGATCCCCCGCCATCCCCATAAAATTTTTATCCCTATCTAGTTGCATGGCCTCGGTTATATCTTGTAGCCTATGTACCTCTTGTTGTAGCCTCTCTACCTCTGTCTGTCATAACCTATGTTGTAGGATGCAGAGACGAGCCTATGAACCTGCTAACCTGACTATAGGGTCCTTGGCAGGTGGCCCCTGATAGACAACAATGGCTCTCTCATCCATTGCTAGGGCATCCACCTCCATCTCCTACTACCCCCTATCTCTTGTACCCCCACAAATGACATTGCCTCCTCCTATGGTACCTCCTCCTCTCCCCTCTATCTACCTCCCCTCCTCCTCCTTTAGGGTCCCTGCTGCTCGTCCTTCTCCCCAAACCCTACCACCAGAACAATAGGATCCACCATGGTGATCCTCATAGGCCTCATCTCCACCCACCATGTTGCATACCTCACTTTCATCCCCACGTCATTAGGACCCCCTCTCCATGGCCACCTAGTAATTAGTAGCTCCTCCCACATCTATTGAGCATACTCGATAGGAATCTACTAACCCCACACTATTTTGACTCATGGATGATCCACCGAAACATCTATGCACCCACGAGAATGTCCTACTGTATGTAGAACTATCGGGTCACCTGATCTAGCCAATGCAGCTCAATAATGTAAGGATCTCTCCTATCAAATAGCACCTACAAAAAAATATACGACCTGTATAATCGGTCCTCCTCTCTCCATGATCGAAACTGCCAATCCATATATGGCCACCATATGATATCCTGCTTTGTCAATCCATCCAGCAGTCGGTACCAATGCTCTAGGCTCCCTACTTAACTATAGTGGAGCATCCACCCATGCTCACAAGCATATCAATAGGCCACTAGGAGAGATCCATCTCTATCTCGCACTATGAGGATATCGAGGCATGCAACCCTGATATGCTCCCATGCCCACACCTACAACAGTGTGACATGGGTCATAGTCACTGACCGCCTATAATAAACAATGTGCATGTGTTTATACAACTATGCCAACACATAGGGTCACTAGGAAAACACTCCCTCCCTCTCCAAAATGTGCCTCATAACCTCAATCATCTTAAGGCTGAAAAACCTCCCACCCTTGTTGGGGAGAAGAATCTTGTTGATCAATCTGAATAAGTATAGTGGTAGTGGAGCCGAAACCCCCATGCAAGCATCTATGCCCAACTCCATTCCTCGGTTGGGAACATCTATGGTGTCGAACACTACTCAAAGACTCTGCTCTAGTGGTCGACTTAGCACTGTACTCACCAAGTGCCCTCTAATCGAGATCCTTGGGATGCATGAAACATCCTCGAGAGTCATGGTCATCTCCCTTGTAGGGAGGTGGAAGGTTGAGGTCTCTAAGCTCCACCATTCCATCAATGTTGTCAATATAGGTTTGTGGGCCCAAATGTTGGGATATCCCAACATGTGTAATAAGCCTACATGCTCCATGGTTGTCTGGTCCTTGGGCGTCATCACCTCCTGCATCACCTCCAGCATGGTTGAGTGTCTCTCCCGAGTCCTCAGAGACTCTATGCTCTGCATCTATGTTAACCATTATTTCAGTCATTTCTAGCGTTTCATTTTTATCTTTTCTTGTCATCCTTGTGTAGATTTTCCAAGTTCACCTCTATGTACAGTGAATTCACAACTTCTCCCTTTCTTGCACATTCACCTATCTAGTTTGTGAATTCACCCCTATGTTCCCATCATGGCATGTTCGCCTCTTTCTTGTTTGGGCACCCATTTTCTCTTTCCATCCCAGAGGCGAATTCGCATTCACCCTTTTCCCCTATGGGAAAGGACGCACTTGCCCCTGTCACTCTATTTCTTAGAGTGTCAAATTCGCATTTTCCTTTTTCTCCCATAGGTGGACTCGCATCTACCCATCCCTCTTTTAGGTGATCTCGTGTTCACCCTTTCTCCCAAGGGGCGATCTATGTCCTATGCACCCTTGCGCGAGAAGGTTCACCCATCCTAAGGAGAGGCAATTTCACAATCGCCCCTCCCTTAGTGCATCTGCCCCTACGAAAGCACACCCGCCCATCTCCTCGCCCATTCGCCGGAAGCGAAAATGCGTCTTTTTGAAAGGGCGAATCTTCCCTTCCATGGTGATTTTGTTTCCTAAATTACCAATCCTAAAATTGAATATATGTGCAAAAATTGAAATTGAATAACAAGGATGGGTTTTAGATCCTACCTATTAGGGCACTGCTCGAAGGTGGTAGAAGTCTTGAACCTTGTTTGCTCAGTGGATCATCTCTTTGTCATCCTCCATCTTGCTCTTCTAGTCAGATGTCACTCTCAATCACTCAATCTCTTGATGACACATGTGCAAATAAAAATTAGGTGAATAGTGAATTTTCAAATTTACTATTTATAATTTTCATTTTTTCCCCTAATTATCCTTTTTAATTTTGAGTAATTTTTCCTCTTTATTTAACCTTTTTTAATCCTTTTTCCCCCTTTCTTCCGTGGGCTACCATTTGCAACTCATATGTCTGTTTTCCTTCATTCAAAAGTCATTCTTCATAGTTTTCCATCCTCTATTGCTTGGTACCCTCCATTTCTCCATTTTGAGAAGTCACCTAGAGCCCCTTTTCTTCCCCATCTTCCTTCTCAAGGGGGCATACCCTACCATATTTTTGCATCCCTCTCTCCTATCCATTTTCTTGCGATATTGGGGCATCTGCTAAAGTCCTTTTCTTCTATCGAGTCGTCTGCACTTTATTTTTCTTTGAAACACCGTTATTCTAATGATATTTCAAAGAGGGGAAAATGTAGACATCTAAATTTGACCACCCCCATACAGTCAAATTTTCCCTTATATTATTCTATCCTACATCCCTAAATCATATTAATTAAATAATTCATTATTTGGTTGATATTAAGCCTAGCCCTAATGTCTCCTCAGGTATTTCGATTATTCAATTAAATACCTTACCTTATTCTTCTCTAAATTAAATAAATAGTCCAATTTATTTATTTTAGTCACTTTTCCCAAATGAATTAAAATCAAATTTTAAATTCTTTCTTTCTCTCTCCTTGTCCCATCCTCCATAACCTCTTAATCCAGATTAGTCTAATTAATCTGTGTTTAAGGTGTGCACATCCCTAATCATTATTAGGGTCACATCCTCCAACTTTTGTAAGTGGATGCCTAATTAGGATTAGCCCACTTAATCCTTCATTTGCACAACCTAAATCAACCATTATTCGTTAATCTCACCTAATTCCATTTATGGCATGTACCCTAGTCAACCTTCATTAATAACTTTCCCCATTTGGAGATGTTATCTCCACCTTTTAAGGAAATTAAAATTCCTTTTTATTTCCCCCATGCATCCTATGTGGAATTTTTAATTCCACCTAGTATTTCTCCAACACCCTTGGAGGAACAAAGTACCAACTTAAAATTCCTCCCCAATCCCAAGGTCAAATATCCAAAACCAAGGGAGATTTTAGAAGAATTTAAAATTCTTCTATTGTCACATCATCCCATAATGTGGATAGATGAGACAAGACTTTCCTTTTCCACCTCATTGCCACATCACTGCTCCTTGTCTATCTCACTTGAAAAATGTCCTCATGTGATGGCTTGTGAGATCTCAACTCACCCTAGCCATCCATTCACTTAGAGGCCATTCCCCTAAATATACTGATTTTTGCCACATTTTGATCTATCACTCAATCAATCACACTTAGCTAACTTATGCACTCACACACCCAAGCTTAGAGACCTCCATTGTTGCAGCATTTTGAGCACTCATCTTGCATCCAATCCACCATCAAAATACACCATTGCATTCCCCATACCATCACCATCATTTTGAGCTAGGTTGCATGCTATTTTTTCAACAAAGGAGCACATAAAATCAAGATCAAAGGGCAAACCAAAGGGAGCAATTCAAACAAGGTAAAATTGATATTTTCTTGTGTGTTTGTTTTAATTAAGCTAGGCTAATCTTGAGTGTTTTGTTTGTGTTTTTTCCTTGCATTTCATTTAGTTGTTTCGCATTTTTAGGACTAGAACACTTGCACACACTTATATTTTTGGAAATCTCTCAAAATTATATAAAGGTTTTTCTCTTTGTGGTTTTAATTTTGATGAAAAATAATTCATGAAAAATTAGATCTTTAAAAATTAGGGTTTTTTAATAAATTTGCTCTCTAGGGTTGAAATCAAGAAGTTTTTCTAAATTTTTTACATTTTTAGAAAGCTCTCCGAATTTTAGCAGGGGTGACTTCTTGTAATTTAAAATTTTTGGAGTCAAAATCATCTGAAAAGAATAAAATCTTGTTGACTAGGTCAAAATACAAAAAAAAATAAAAATTAAAAAAAGGGGTGTTAAATTTTGCAGCTATTAATCTATGTTCTTGCAGGAGTTTTATTGACATTATTAGATCTAATTTCTCTTTTTTTTTGGTTTTAAGCTAACCCTCTAATATTAGTGATCAATTATCTTGTTAGGGTTTTGCTTTGTTGTTGGTTTTGTTAATGTGCAGAAAAATAAACTCTTCAAAGGGAAAATTGGATCAAGTGGAAACAAATTTAGAGCTAAATAAAATCTAGGTGCACACTTTTCAACTCATATCTTCATCTTAATCTTGTTCACAACATCACACTTTCACTTTAGGCTTAAAAAGAACAAGTGTCTTCTCAAAATCAAATTTCAATTTGGGCTTAAAAAGAGCAAGTGTTTGCATTGCTTGGTGATCTTATTTGTGCTTAGAGGTGTGTATGCTCTTCCCTTGCATTTCCATATGATCTTGGGAATCAAAAATACTCTTCAACACTCTCATTTTCACATCACACATTTCAATTTCTAAGGTTAATGAACATTTCTTGTGTTATCAAATACATGTGTTTGCTCTCTCCTCGCATTATCATATGATCTTGGAGATCAAAAGCATTATTTGCATCATTTTTATGTAACCTTCTTAGGGAGCATACCTAGAGAAGTTATCACTCTAGGGGAAACCTCAACTGTAGCATTCCGATGGAGTATAAATAGCAAGGGGTGAGTCAAAAGACATGCCTCTTGGAAGTAGAATCTTGTCAATCTTAGCTAAGCCCCAGAGAACTTTATACCATTGGGAAGTGAAGATGGAGTGTGGGTTACCCTCTCCTCCTAGCTATTTGGCATTATTCTCCTTTCAAATTTATAGAATTGGGCCTCACGTACCTTCAAGGTATACAGAGGACATCCCTAGATCCTTATGCATCCTAGTTTAAGACCATTGGCTAATCTACCTGCTTGAATAACTGCTAGGATTGTTATTGTACGTGGAAGTGTCTTCTTATCATAATAATTTGCATTAAATCTTGCATCAAATATTTTCTTATGTGTGTGAATGTGTATTCAAGATCTAAATCTTTATGAAGAAAGAAAAACCATAAGTTCCAAAAAAAATAGAAAACTCAAAAAACCAAAACAATCAAAAAAACCAAAATGAAAAACACTAGAAACATTTTAAAAGCAAACAAATCTTGGTGTTCTCCAATTCAATATATCCACATCATCTCGAAATCAAAATTTTCATCCTCATTCTCCATCCTAATCATCCTATCATAGTCATCCAATTCAACCTAGTCATCTCATCCTGGTCATCATAACCATCCCTCATCTCATCCTAATCATCATAATTACCTCATCCTAACCAATCCTTTCCATCCTAATCCGAACTTACTACCATGTCTTCAATTTACCTTGATATGCTTCGTAGTCAAGTTGAATACAAATTAATCCATAATGGTCAATCCCAACAAGCCTTAAGCCTCAATAAACAATTCATCAATCCTCCATACCAATCACCCATAGTCTTGAGTCAACCATCCATCTATCCATTTTACCAACAACCCATAAGCTATAATCATTCATCCACCTACCCTCACTATCAAGAGTCACTTGACACAATCCATACCATTAATCCCCACAAAACATCCTTTAGTCATCCTTATCCTAACCTTGACAAGGGAAACCAACCTTCCACTAATCCATTCCAAGCCTCCACATCCTATCCTAATCCATCATCCACTAATCCATTCCAATCCACTCCATCCCGATGCACAAATCCACCAAAGAAAAACACATTTGTGTGTGATCTCATAAGCTACATAAGGGAGAAGTTTAAACTTAAGTGTGAAGAAAAATCCAAGCAATCAATCACATTTCTAGTCCTACACCATCCAACCATTTGTCACCATCATGCCCTCCATTTTCTACCAATCCCAAAAATGATCGTGTTATCGAAACTAAATCATTGTCATATCAAAATCATGAATGATCCATTAAATAAAATCCTATCATTTCCCAAAATAAAATTCCATTGCCTAAACCTTCGACTAATCCATTCCAATCCACTCCATCCCAATCCACAAATCTACCAAAGAAAATCACATTTCCATATGATCTCATAAGCTACATAAGAGAGAAGGATAAACTCAAATTGAAGAGAAAGCTGGGAAATCCAATAACATTTCTAGTCCTACACCATCCAACCATTTGTCACCATCATGCCCTCCATTTTCTACCAATCCCAAAAATGATCTTGTTATTGAAACTAAATCATTGTCATATCAAAATCCTGAACCCATTAAAGAAAATACTATCATTTACCAAAATCATTTAGTCCATTGCCTAAACCTTGGGATATATGTCAAGAGCATGGTCCAAAGCATGATGAAATAAACTCAAAATCAAGATCAAGTTATCCAGAAAACCCCTCTTGGTGACCATAATATCCATGATAATCCAATCTTAGATCAAGATATTAGTCCTTTCCATGACATCCATATTTCAACCACCCCCACTTTTGAAGATGAGACAATTGCTTCCACGAGACACATAGATGATCTTCCTCTAGAAAAGAGTCTCCTACTCTAGAAATATTTATAAATGATCAAGCTATAGCTGAATTCACAGGAATCTATGGTGATGACCATAAGGAAGGTTTCTACATCGACTTGGAAGCAGTGATATCTTTTAAAAAAACTATCAGAATCCAATATTTCATAAAATCAAACCAAAGATATCAATCAGAAAGCTATCCCACATATCAATGGAGCTAAGATATCTTATCAACTAGGATCATCTACCTTTGTCAATGTAGGATTTCTTGCAGATGAGAAAATTTTGAGTAATGGTTTCCAAATACACAATAATGGGTTTGCATCTTCCTTTCAAAGTAAAAAATACTCCATCACAACTAGAATATTTCAGAGCATGCAATATCAAGGAAGAGGACTAGTCCTACATGAGAAAGGAATTCAAGAACCAATACATTTTTATGAAAATCCTAGACATCAAGGTCTTGGCTATTCTTTAATCATAAAATAAAATTATGATGTTAGTGATACCTCTATGATATTAGGGGACACCTTATCCATTACAAACATCAAAATGGGGGGCATGAGTAGTCCTTGTCATAAGATTTCTGCCACTCCTTCCATCCACACCATAAATCATCATTCCATCATAATTAAACCCATCAATTGGAACCAACAAAAACAAAAGTCTTACAAGTCTAAAGTCTGAAATCAAATATTAAAGGCCATTGAATACAAATATCCAAGTGGACACATGAATTTAAAATGGATTCCAAAGAAAAATGGATCAAGTAAAGAAAAGAGTTAAATTCCCATATCCAATCAAAATGTGGAGCCACAAGAAAAGAGGTCTCCCACATATAACAAATGTCCAACTCCTTCAAAATGGTCATTACACAAGGCATCTAAAAGTCATGGTTCCAAACACTATGCTAATCGAAATTCTAAACTCCATCATCCACCATCCCAAGTTTGGAAAATAAAAATTGCTACATCCAAACGTCCAAATAATCCTTCCATAGCTACCATCACCCATCATAATCCGAAATCTTGGGGTGATCCCACAATACTGGTTTACAATTTTTGGCCAAATTGGACACTGAATTAATTTTTTCTAACTAAATCTTCACTTTCAAACACCTATAGCATCTAAACCGTGAGGAATTTGAAGATGATGCAAACTAGTGATTTGTGAAATTTTTTCTGAAGATTCTAAATATATTTTTTTCAAAAATTTTGGAATCAGATTGCAATTTTATTTCCATCTCCTTTGAAAACTAGTTTTTTTAGTAAACACCATTTTTAAGTAGTGACGCTCATCGTATAACACATAACTTTTTTTCCATGAAGGATAAAATTCTATTTTTTTGAATTTAGGTTTGTAACTATGGTATCTAGTGCTTCCAATTGGTTTCATAGTGTTTTATTGAATATTTTTTCCTTAATCAAGTTTCAAAGTCAAACCAATTACAATTCAGACATAGGTGGACCACATAACACATAATTTTTTTTGTATGTATCAATTTTTATTTTTTTGTTGGATCAAGGACTTCAATATCTGGTACATTGATATTTTTCAAAAAAAAATTGATAATCTTCTATTTTTTCACATGTGCAGAACAAAGAGCTTGACTTTCAGTGAAAAACCTACATTCACAAGAAATAAAAAATAAATATAATAATTAAACTAAATTTATTTAAAATTATACTTTTTGGGAAACTTATAATAATGAATATATACTTACAAAAAATAAATTTTAAATGAATTCATTTGATCCCAAAAAGGTAAATCAAAAGTGGATTTTTATCAGTATTTTGATAGGTGTAAAGGAGACTCTGTTATAGGTATGGTTTAAAACTAGCAAGGTTCTATCCAAGGGATTTTGATCTAAGGTGATTTGATCAAACCCTCTTCAATTGGAATCCTTCAAATAGAACTTTTTAATGCTTAAATCATTATATTTTCTAAAAATGTGTGATTTCAACAAAAAATTAGAATCTCCCAGAAATTGTAAACCAGCATTGTGGGATCACCCCTTGTCTACATTCCAAAAAACCTACTTCACAAATCCATCGCATCTTGGCAACAAATCTTTATCATAAGGACTCTCATCGAACTCTATCACGATTTGTGTATTTCGATAAGGCCAAACCTAGTATCAGAAAGGATCACAATGACATCAATCAATTGTATGCAAGTGTTATGATCCTGACAAGACAACTACTCCAATATGGTTGAACTATTGGCATATCATGACACCAACATCCATATCAACACCATCAAAGGATTCATAACAATCAGTGATCATCCAAAATATCACGTCCATATAAAAATATTCAAAAAAAATAAAAAAATGTTACCTTGATGAAAACCTGGCAAATAGGCATCTTGGTGACACTAAAAATTTGAAAAGTCAAGAAAATAGTAAAGAGAAAAATTTTGTCCAATAGTGAAAACCATTTTTATGGTGCTTTGGATAACCATGATGAAAACTTGGAAAAAAGGCGTCATGTGTAAGAGCAATTATCTATGTAGTCCATTACACTTGGGGGCAAGTTGTCTCATCTCCCATTCCTTTCTCATGACATTTCCATCTATCTATTTAATCCATATCATTTCCATCCATTTTCCTACCTACCTTGATCTTGATAAGGACTAGGGTACAAACATAAAACATGCTTTGAGAAAACTCTTGACATGTCTATCCTTTGGTCATACACTATCCATGAAATATCATGTCATTGCCTTCATAGCATTATCCAAACCCATATCTTAGAGAAAATAAATTATTCCTATGCGACATAGTCCTTGGAGATCATATGATAATTCTTTCAGCCAATAATCCTCATGTCTCCTATCCTTTATTGAAGTCAATCCAAATTATCCTTTCATACCTATTGTTGGACTTGGCTTTCCCTTATCATTAGTTTAAGGATTCTAATCCATTTATCCAAGTTCCCTCCATAATCCCATCTAGTCCTAAGGTTAGTCATTCCAAATGCAACAAGCCTAATCCATACAATCTTGCCATGCAACCTAGCACATCATCCAAAACATTCCTTGGCTTCATTTCTAGCCTTGTTGCAAACCTTGATCCTTTAGTCACATTATCATCATAGGGATATGTCTTTCCTAGTCCTAATGTTATTTTTGGATGTGTCCTTCCCATGTCAATAACTTCATCATCATCATCACCTGTCAATTGGTTTTTAGCTTGACTAGGGGCAAGATCATGTTTTTCCTTGGATCCTTGTGCATGTCGGCTTGCTTGATTGTAGGTATCCTTCACATGCTTTTGTCATGGCCCTTATAGTGTATCATCCATAACAAAATCCCATTCCTGCACCAATTTGCAATAAAGGTTATCCCAATCCTAATAATCGGTCCTATACCTGATTGGGGGAAAGCACTTGAATTACATCTTCTTGGGATCCTAGACTTGGTATTAGAGGTCACACTATATATCAAAAATTCAAAAAAATAAAAACATTTCAAAAATCCAAAAAAAATAGAACATTTCAAAAATCCTAATAAATCAAAATATGCTAAAAATCCAAAAACATCCAAATAGCATCTAAAATCCCAAAAAATAGAGTCAAATTCAATCCAAATCTATTCAAACTACATTTCCTCTGTGTGTATAACATAGGAAAGGCCATCAGTTGATGAGCCCCCGAGGCACTAGGTCAATCCTTTAGGGTTTGTCGAGTTAGTCACTATTCATGCCATAATAAATTAGACATTGTCATTGGACAAAAATGTTCATCAAACAAATCACAAATCAACAAGACAAACTATCCAATAGGTTTTCAAACCAAACAGGTCAATTTCCTAAGTAGTCAAAACATCAAGACATTAAACTTTCCACTTAATAGTCTTATACAAGAGGTGGTATTGTCGAAACCAAACTTGACGTCTTATACGACTTTCCTCATTTCTTGAAATCGGACCTAGTCTTATCATGCAGGATGCATCCTTCCTAAAACTAGGTATTGTCATTATCAAACCATGTCATTTTCCTTATATAGGTGATCACATGATCGAAACTAGACTTGATGTCTTATATGACATGTTTTCTCTCCTAAAGCCAGGCATTGTCAATCAATCAACCCGTCAATAATTAGTCAATCAAATCTTAGCAAACAAACATTGGAAAACAATCTAAATGGTTGTTGACTTTGTTGGTCTAATTTGTCTTATCTTTTTATTGATTTGTTTTTAATCGTGTTACTAGCCACCTCGAGGATGTCCCATGAAGGATTTAGAGGAGCGATGATGTCTCATGACTTGCTTTTTCTTTTGATTGCTATTTGTGGATTGTCTTGGCAAAAAGATTGGGGCAACTTTGCCCTTAGTATGAGTCAGGACATTCCTTGTCTATTAATTGTCTATTTTTGCAAATGGATAACTTTGCACACCTTGGTCTATGTCATATCATGGTGTTTATTGTCTATTTGGCATATTTTTTACACCCAATGATGATTAAATGCAAAGCCTAGCATCTATCAAGAAAAATATCAATCTTTCCTTGTCTTGACTAACTCCATGCTAACATTTCTCTTCATCAATCCTTGCATTCATCTAATATCCAAATTGCATATCGGAATAATTTTTTAAATATTTCAAAAATTAGCAATTTTTTTTGAAGGGGCATAGGTCTACCCCGTTTTCCTATCAACATACTGGGGCATATTTTTGAACTAAATTTATTTGACATAATGCGATAAGTTGCATTGTATCAAAGAGGGGAAAAATGTAGACACTAAAAATTGTCCTTCACTTGCGAACACCATTTTTCACCATCAATTCCCCTTTTTTCCCTAATAATTAAATAATTTTAATTATTTGATTATTGCATAATGTCATATTTTTGCTATTAATTCATTGCCTTCCTTTTACTTCTTCCTTTTGATTAATTAAATAAATTATATGTATTTAATTACATCACTAATGTCCCCTTTCCTCCTTAATTAAATAAATTTTGTTTATTTAATTATTATCATCATTTTCTACTATAATTAAATAATTAGTTCAATTATTTAATTATTCATTATCCTTTTCTTCCATAAATTTGACTTACTAATTTATCCTTTTTTCCCACTTTTGAATTAAATTATTATTTAATTGAAAAGTCACGTCTTCTATAATTAAATAATATTTTCATTACTTAATTATTCACTTTTCCTCCTCAATTAAATAATTTTATAATTATTTAAATTCCTCCATTCCTCTCCAACCCCATTATCCGTGTCAATCTTATCTCTTCATGTCTCATTTAATTTTCACCCTTGATTGAATTTTAGCCATTCATCCTTATCTTGGCCCTAATTTATCCCTAACCGTATTTCATACCACAACTTTCATTCTTGGCCATTGATTGACATGTCATATTGGCTTTTAATCTCAGCCCTTCATTCTGATTTGGCTTTCTATAAAAAAGACCTATCATTGTCATTTCAAATAGACCTAGACTATTGTTGTCAAAGGAGACAAGTACAAGCTTCAGTATTTTACTATCATTGTCATTAGGCTATTGTTGCATACTCAAATATGAGGGAAATCAATCATATTAAGCAAAATGGAGAAGGACAATGGAGGTGAATCAACTATGGCATAGGTAATATTGTTTTATGTTTATGTTTTTATGTTGGATTGTACTTCATTGTTGGTTTAGGGCTTAAAGGTTTTAGTTTTATTGATTCATGCCTTTAACCTTGATTTTTCCCTATTCTACAATCAACATCAATTTTGATTGCATTATAAAAGATGAGTTATATTTTTTCATTAAATTTTAAAGTCTTTTAAAATCTAATAGTGTTTTTATAAACCATGAAATATTTTTTAAAATATTATAAATTGCAATAATCAGAGAATCAATAATAATTTTACACCTCATATATTAAAAATGGTAAATAATTATTTATTTTTAGTCGATAGGCTACATATAGTGTGAGATTTGAGCCTAAAACAAGTTTCACGCCTGCAAACCACTATTGAATCAGAAAACAAGTTTGAGCTGCCATTTAATGGTAAACCAGCTACCATTTAATGGAAAAAACCTCCAAAATATTAGGTAAAAGTCTCTAAAATCTCACTTATCACATAAAAGCCAAACAAATATTGATTTGACAACTGGATGGGAACATTCTATTTTTATTTGTAGTGTTTCTTGTCAAATTGATGGCAACTTTTCTATTTTTATTTGTATTGTTTTATGTTTTAAATCTGTATGCAAATATTTCATAATCAAATAATACTTAATTTATTTAAGGATAAAGATCTAAATTCCATTATTTAACACTTATTATTATTAATTGTATAATCCAGCCACATACAACTAGAATTTGTAGTGCATCCATGGACAAACACATATTCTTTAACATATTAACATACATACAGTTTTCTATCGGCATAATCCTTGAACCTCTTTTAGGTTTAAGTGCTAGTCAATAATAATTAGCTGATAGGCTACATATAGTGTGAGATTTGAACCTGAAACAAATCTCATGCCTACAAACCACTGCTGAGTCGTTGGAAAACAAGTTTCAGCTGTTGTTTAATGGTAAAACAACTGTCGTTTAGTGGTAAAAGCCTCCAAAATCTCACTTATAACATAAATATTGATTTGATAGCTGGATGGGAACATTCTATTTCCATTTGAAGTGTTTTTTGTTAATTTGATGACAACTTTTTTTTCATTTGCATTATTTTATGTTTTAAATCTACAACTAGAATTTGCATGCACAAATGCATACTCTCTTAACATATTAACATACATATAATTTTCTATCTACATAATCCAAACCTCTTTTAAATACAAGTGTTGATTTTAAATCTCTTATATTAAAAATGATAAATAATTATTATATTTTTTTATCAAATTTTACCTTCAACTATTGAAGCAAAGAGTAACCACACATAAACAATAATATTGAAAGCATCTCATGAGCACTTTACAACTGCCATTATATATATCTTTTGCGAGGGCCAATTGGATTGAAGTCAAAGACCATTTCTTGATAACCACCACATGAAGATGAATGTAATCAAGCAAACAATTGATAAGGTTCTTCTGTCTGAATTCATGTGTCTAAATCAGATGCTACTGCACAATGGAATAATCACGCCATAATAATGTATGCCACCCACAATATGCCACCCTACATTTGGCACCAGGGCGAACAAAGTCAAATTGCTTTAGTAGCCTTTCAATTATGCTCTTCTTATTCTATTCACAAAATCTATCTTTTCTCTCCATTTCTAAAGAATCTTAGGATTCCTCTTGCAGAATTCGAGTGCCCAAAAGAAAAATACATATTCGATTCGTAGTCACCAGTTATTTTGACAGGGATATGATTATGTTCTAGACCAATATCTGATAGCGACTTTTTATTCTGAATGTCATCCCAAAGGAAAAAAATATTTAATCCCTTTAACTTGTCCTGTTCCAGATGCTTCATGTCTGTCCCTATACATTTTAAGTTTTTTTAACTAAAAGCTAAACAAACATCTTAGGTAACCAGTTAACTAGATTTGATTGTGGGAAAATTTTGTTCATTACTTTTCATTTGGATCAGTATTGGGATGAGTAATCTATAATGTGATTGATTCTTGTGTAAACAGTTGGTTTTTTTTTGTGTTGGTTGTTTTAAAAAGTGTTTCAATCTTATAACTTTTTTATGATCCAATACCTTTCTCAATTGTTTAATATATATATATATATATATATATATATATATATGATGTCAATATTTAATCACTGTTATATTGATTAAGATTGAAATTGTGATTCACTAACGATTTAAACTCTTTCAATTGCTCAATATATATGATGTCAACATTTAGTCACTGTTATATCGATTACGATTGAAATTGCAATTCACCATCGACTTAAACTCTTCCATTTAATATCTCTTAATTGAATACACTTTAAACAACTCTTTTATAACAATAAAACTTGAAAGACTTAAACACCGGATGTTTTTCTACAATGTACTACTGAGCCAGCTTTTTAATAATCTTACATAAATATCTAATACATTGTATGTGTTCACTAGAATGAATCAACTACTTACCATTAGACATAAAACTACAACTACATTGCATCAACTGTTTACCATAAGACAAAAAAAACTATTCCTATAGAAGAAACTTCAGTACTGTACAATAAGACCTAGCTGCACATTAGCAGCTTTGATTTATGAAAGTAGTACTAAGAAAGAAAGATGTCTCAGGGATTGTATCTCTGATTAGAGAGACTCATCCACCAAAATCCTACAAAGAGAATTCAAAACCTCTGTTAGAAAAACCAGAGTATCTTACTTTGGTACAAATTAAAATGGAAGAAACAACAGTTCTAAGTAATACAGCAAGCATTTGGGTTCTCATCACTAAACATGGTGGCGAAACGAGTGCTGTCAGCTGCAGTCAACTGCCTTGAATTTCCAGTGTGGGTGCCACCATTGTAATATTGATCAGCCATGTACCTCTGATACCTTCTCTGAGCATCAAGGTTATCAGAGTTATGATTATATCTTGTGTAATCTGCATCCCTGTGATAGTCCTGAGCCATATTGTACCCATATAGATGGTTGTGGTCTATTGTCCTGTAGTAGGTTTCAAGTGGATCAGAACTTTCTTGGCTTGGAGGAGGAGGATCAGTGGTTTCTTGGGGCGGAGCATCCCCAGCTGGTGGTGCATCAGCAGGAGGAGGACTTTGTTCTTCCTGCGCAGGAGGAGCTGCTTCTGGTGGTGGAGCAGATGCAGCGTTCTCTTCTTTGACTTCCTGACTTGTTTGCTCTGGGGGGTCCTGAGTTACAGTAGTTGCAGAGGAAGAAGCAGCCTCAGCAGCATCTGCTCTTGGTTCTGGTGTTTCTTCTTCTACTGTGTGATGACTGCACAATTTGGCTATTTTCCCAGCCTTTTTAATGGCTCTCATCACTTTCTCAGGGTCTGCCCATCCCACAACTATAATCTTTTGCTGCCCAAAATCTTCAGTAACTTTGTATATGCCTGTAAAAATCAAAACTTGCTTAGTAAAATGCACACCCATAGGCTTCTCAACATTCTCCATAGAAAAACAGACAACTTTTATACACATTGTAAGAACCATAAATAGCAAAATACTGCATTTGGTGTAAGAAACATAAATAGAAAAATGTTAGTTATAAAACCTCTCAATAGTAATTTCAAATTCCAGTTTGTACAAAAGTAAATAATTGTTTTATTGTTATTAACCAATAAAAATTAATTTTATTTAAATTACAAAAGACAAAATTGGAATTTTACCTTGAACAGTTTGAAGAGATCTGCGTATCTTTTGTACACAACCGTTACAGTCCATGCGGACTTGTATTTCTGTTATTTGTGGTCTCTGCAATGAACAAAGACAATCATCAGCTTAAATTTTGCAATTCTCTCTTTCTTATCATTAGACTACTTTCAGAACCATTATCTTTTGTAATTATTTGCAAAGACCTGGAAAAAACAGAGTGAAAGAAATCACATCAAAGAAAAAAGCTTCTGAAAAAAACTGTTCTAAACAAATCAGATGATGATGATAATGGGTCTCACAAATGTGGCCTAAAACTTCAATAATCTCATTCCATTAAAACAATTTATTTCCATCTTCGTTCTTAATATCTGTTGTTCTTGGATTTGATTGTGTTAGAGATTTTTACATCAAATCGAAAAACAACAGATAACAGCATTATGAATTGTGAAAATTTGATATACTAAACAGTGTTCTATAAACTAATCGCAAAAACACTGATATAATTTGATATACACATTAGCAAAAAAGATTAAAAGCTAAAAACCCACAATCTCATATAGAAAACCAAAGTATACACATGGAGCCAGAAGTGGGCTCATTCTTTGCAGTTTCAATAGAAATGAACATAAAAACACAGTGCAGAGCATTAGAAAGAAGAGACAGACCTCAACTGGTAAGGCCATGAGTAGGCTGAAACCTGTTGAAGATCACAGAGAAGCTGTGTGTGTTCCTATTACAAGAGGCTTTGTGAGGAACAATGGTTTTATACAAAAGAAAACAGGTAAGAAGAGGCTCAACCCATTAAATTGCATGAATGGAATTTGAGAATATATAAAGGAAGAGGAAGAGGAAGTACAGGCCCACAATCATTCCAAGGTGTCATAGACAAGGAAGATTCTATTCTCTGCAATAGAGAGAAGAAAGACAAGGTTCCCTTGAAGTGTGTGCTGCAATTATTTTCTATTTGAAGACAAATTTTTATCTAGGTATGAAGTGGGTATTATTCCTCCACAAGTAAAAAATAACCAGTCTTTATGGGGGTGGTGTGGATTGCCTAGATTGTGATAGGTTTGGTCTATTATACCAGCTAGCAGGGAATATAGTCAATTCCTGGTCCTTTTCTGTAAGGTGATAAGAGTCTTGGCCACCGTCCAAGCTCACAGGTTGGGGGTAAGACAAAAACAATTTGATTTTATCTGGTTAACACCTGTAATTCAGGCATCTATATATCTTTGATTAGAATAGAATGATTGGCTTTTAAGAAATATGCTTGCCGACTATCGAAAGTAGCCACACATTATCATCAATGGCCTAAAAGCTAATCATGATTCATAAGCTTAGATCCCATGGAAGGGCGAGAAGGTTTAAAGTATGATCTCTTTTTTCAGAGCCCCCAAATAAAAGTTTTGTAAAACGATGGTGTGGCCCATGATCACATGGTCCTACTCTCTAGCACTTTGTAGATTGCTTGTAAAAATGTGGCCACTAGTTTTGAGAATTGTCTTCTGAAAATGTGTTTTGAAAAGAGTGTTTGTGGCCCATGACCCCAATCATATTAAATAATATTATGCACGCGGAGCGACAAGAAAGGTACGCTTTTGGCTTAAGTAAATTAGATGATAAGGTCGAAACACCTTTGTAATACATAGACTTTGGTTTGCCCAATGTATAATTTCTCCAAAATGGACATGAATCATGCTTTCAAGCAAAATACCAGGTTATGAAAGATATGGATCAACCTTTTTGTGTGATAAACGATTTTAACTTCTTTTTTATCACAAAGTTTTAATTTTATCCAATAAATTGTTAATTAATAAATAGATTTTTAAGGCATAAGAAGGTTTTAGAAATATATTAAATAATCAAATAGTTAATTGTGTAAAAGAATTATAAAACTATTTGAAAATATTATAAGATCATTTAAAGTTAACATGTATATTAGTAATCTAAGACATGATTATCTATGATTAAGATTATTATAAGAAAACATAAGTTATTAGAAAATCTAAATAGAATATTAATACAATTTAGTAACATAGATAAATATCTAGAGGATTTATAGCAAACAATACCAACTCATAGCATCAATTTTTAGGTGGTACTCTTCTATCCTCTTTTCAGCATTATTTAGTATAAGATGAATAGAATAACTATCAAATCAACTTATCCTTAGTGAAGTCCTTAGTGTAGTTGCATTATGCATCATAATATAAACTTCTTACATCAATCTTATGATTTTGATCCCTTTTTGCATATCATACCCAACTTTTTGAATCTCAAATATCTTAATTTCATGTCTCTCTTTGGTCTCATATGTGGTTTTTTAGTATAATTACTCAATCAATTTTGTATTCCATTTTGATTGACCCTTCTTATTTCTTATATGTTATTTTTTAGGTTCACTTCCAAGATATCAATGAATTGATTCATGTGAATCATATTAGAATCAATGGCATTCGAGTTCTCTTCCACCCTTGTTAGTAGCACCATCAAATCTAATTAAGGTAAGTAGTGTAGCTTTGTAGAACCTCTTCTCAATGATCTTATGTAATCCTTCATGTTCTTAAGCATTTAATACACACTATTTAATATTCTAGTTTATCTTGCGGGGACTCTATTGGGACATTATTACATAACATTAGTTCATAAACTCTCTAGTGCAATGATCATGATGCTTTCAATAAGAACTAGAAGATGAAATATGATTCATCTTATTCTAGGAATAATTATATGAATCCTTATTACTTATTTCTACTCTTCTAATATTTTAAAATTTGTAAGGATGTAAAATATATGATGGATTGGTCTAAGATCTAACAAGTGATCAATCATTTTGAGAGAAGAAACTATTATATAAATAAATTATTATAATATTTAGGATTTTAGAAATATTGAATGCATGGAACTAGCTAGAAATAAATACTCCATAAATATTCTCTAGGGGCATATGAAATGTTCCTACCACCTTGCCTCCTTGAGCGCCAAAATGTGTTCCATTATTGTTGGATGTGTCCCTTGTCTATCCAAATTCCCCTTGGATCATTTGTGATCCTTCTCATGTGGTTGATTATCCATAAATTCTAGTAGGTGTGGTTAAACAACTTGTTAGACTCTTTTTATCCCATTGTACACCTTGGCTACAGGTCTACAACTAGCTCAATGACCTCTATCTACTCATCCATGTAGCAAAACAAACATTTTCTATCACCTCTAAACTCCTATAGCTAGACACCTTTCTACAAATTAGCAACAACACTATTGCTACCTTCTCCTTACCTCATGTGAAATCCTCTTCTTCAACCATAACTATTCTATTTTTCCAACAATTTCCCATGCACTCACTAGTATGACGCCAACCTTCATTGTCAACCTTACAACCTCCCAACTTGTCATATGAACAATCCCATAATGTTCCCTTCATGCACGTGTAACTACAACACTTTTAGTCCTCAACATGATTTTTAATAGTCACTTGCAACATTGCTCTCGATGCTTCCTTCAAGCCTTGATAACCTTCTCAATTGTTTCTAGTGTCCTAGATTTGAATAAGGTCTTGCATTATAAGAATAGGGTCTCTCAAGTGACCTTTTGTGATCACTTGCTACAATAAACCTCTTGGTATAATTCATTGGGTCCATATTTCAATTTTTTTAATAGATTTATTAAGACTCTCCCAAATCTTGTTTCAAAGATCACAATGAATATTTTTTATTGGCATAAAGCCAACGAGAAATAGAGAATCACCAACTAGGATTTTGAATCATTCCACATTTTTTTTAATTCTATTCCTATGGAAATGCATAAAATTGTGGCTAGAAGCTGCAAGATGTGGTGGAAGGAATAGAAATGGTGTCCTCACATTATTTCATAATTACAAACCCAAAAGGGTTATTCTTGTCATTGTTCACACATGTTTATGGTTCAAAATTTTAATGATAGATGCACTCTCTAGTACTTGAATTGCACTTGGTAGCATAAATTTTAGACAATTTGGCAAGCTATTATTAAGCCAAAGCTTGGTCACTTTGCTAAGTACATTAGTTATCAAGGCCTTCCTATTGGCTCCAAGCTTATTCATTTAGGTGTTTCTAATCCTTGTTCTTTTTGCAGAGTTATTTTCAAGATTTGGTTCAAAGTTGATTCATGGTTTTTTTAAGCCCTTTAGAGCTAAGCCTTTTTCTTGGCATATGATATTCTAATAGATTGTCCTAGAATCCCCACTAAGTATATCCAAAATTGACATGCTTTTAAAGTGGAAAACTAACATTTGGAAAGATAGAAACTATATTATTTTTTTCATCTAGATTTTTAATAGATATTTCTTGATGTAGCATTGTATTCTAAATATATGATATGTTTCACTGTGATAATGCAAATACAAGTGCAAACTAATAAAGTTGCATTTGAGGTGACCCACTTACAAGTTCTTCTAGATCATTGGGGTAGTGCCCCTTGTATGCTTGCTAGAGTGCCAACAACATCCCCTCCTCCCACTAAGGGCCAATCCCCTATTCAAGGGCATCAACATGACAAAAGTTAGACTACCCATGGGCATGATGGTTCTCATATTTCTCAACCCAAAGCAAATTGTCACAATGTTTATAGTTGGTCCCAAACCTCTCACCAATCTTCACATTCTCCTCAACTTCATTCTAAAGGAGCTCCAGGTTGGCCAAATAGTGGCAAATTCCCTTAGCTCATCTTGGGCCTTGGCCATTTCTCCTTTTAGGGCTACTTCTTAGCCTCCTAAGGTAGTGCAAATTAATGAGGATAATCCAAATGGTGCAACTATTGGTTGGGAGCCTAATTCTAATGGATAAGAATATTTGAATGTTGGAAAACGAAACAGCAATGACTCACCTTCTACTATTAATTCTATAATTATTATTACTTAACAATTTTGTTTCTCTTTAGATATGTTTAAGGCTTTACATTGCCTAAACTTTAAAGTGTGACTATCTCCATCTTTTTTAAAAAAAAGTTACCCACCTTTTTTGATATAATATATTTTGAAAGACATTTAAAAATAATATAAATATCTAGTTCATCTTTTAAAAAAATCATTTGAAATAAAGTAATGTCATGGTGGACGGTGGGATCATGTGAATGAAATTGAAGTTTACTTGTCAAAGTTATATAGGTCTTGGCTTATGCGGAGGATATTTTTGATTTCCCGCAGTCATCAATTTACCGAAGCCAGTAGATATTGCCACGTGGATTAGTAGCTGTGAATAAACAGTATATTTTCCGAAAGGAATTCAAATAGCAGACCCCATCATTTGGTGGAGGCAAAGAGTATTTTATGTGCAAGCAATGCCAATGCATTTGGGCAATGAACTTGAAATCAATGGTCCTTGTGAGTTTTAGAAATGCATTTGGATGGATGTTAGTATGAATTAATGGTATTGTTTTGTGGTGGGCCCGCAAAGGTGCATTAAAAGTGAATTGGTAAAATGGACATATTGACAAATTAAACATTCATTACTTGTATTCATATGTGCGGTGGGCCTGCAAAGGTATGCGTTAAAGTGAATTGTTCAAAACAACTATAAAGTAATCTCAAGAAAAGACAAAAAAAAAAGAAAGCGCTTATATGTGAATTGGTCTGAATGAACTTCCCATGCCTACAAATAAATTTTCAAAAGGCAAAGGTGCTTTGTTTAAAATCTAGACAGAATTTTGTAAAATTGCCCATGAGAGCATTATATGGCTTAGGTGGAGGAAGTAAAATGTTTTTATTTGTGCTTATTAAATTTTATCTAGTTACTGTCTAAACTAAAAATATAAGCTGCAAGTTTTACTTTGAATAAATATTTGCCTATGGAGATATGTTAGCTTATTCAATTTTGGAGGAGTTTGAAAGTACAAGCAGCGCTCAAGAAAATTTGTTGAGACAAAATGGTATGTACAAAATATTATTTTTGGATTAAAGTTACAGAATTTCAATAATTTTATTTTATAATAAAATTATAATTATATATATATAAAGTGGACAAGAAATTAAAAACTGCAATCTAATTTGAGTTTTAGATTTTTAGTGTTAAATCAAAGGAGATTTTTTTTTTAAATAAATTATTAAATAAAAAGTGGGTTTGATCTTTCTTCTTGTGTGTATATAAAAATAAGTGTCAGTTATGTATATTTTAGGGTATAATTATATGTTTTTGATATAAAAAGCAGCAAAATTAGGGTGTTGTCCCTTTAATACAATGCCCTGCGGGCGATCATCAGCACATTAACAGCAAAAACAAAACACCGAATTAGACACCCTAACCATTCCATATCAAAAACAACATCAAAATGACGAGCAGAGTAACCATAGTACCAACAAACATCTTGAGAAAACTAACCAGCCTACACTTAGCATCAGTATAATTAAAAGTGTATATCGCTAAACCATTGACTATACTACTAATAATGTTCATCATGAAACCCAAGTTTAAAAAAGTCTTAACCAAAGCCCACCAGGGGTTATACCAGTTAGAATTAAACATATAAACCATAAAAGTATCAACAAAGAATTCAAAACGACACGATGGCCAGTAAGGCCATTCCCAACCAAAATGCAAAATATCATGCATCCCTAATCTTTCTTTCCGCTGCATGGATTGATGAGGGTTATAGTCGTCCAATCCTCGGTGAGAAACTTGAGAAGTTCCTTATGGTTGGCATCCTCCTCAACATTGTCAGTGGAATTATCCTTTTGTAACAGGAACAAAGTGGTGGTAGATCTGTGCATAATCTTCAAAGCAAAGCAAGTGACATCATGAAGGCGTTTTTCCAAATTCTCCATTTTGTTTTTAAGTTTGCCAACCTCCTCCCAAACACTATCATGTTTGTTGCTTGCTTCCTCCATGGGGGCCTTCCCTTCAGCAATGGTCGAGGTTTTGTTTATAAATAAGTGGTTGGTCTTTTCAGCAAAACAAAAAATCTTTTGGTTAAATTTATACTGTAAGTGTGGAATAAGTAATGAGTAAAATAACTAAAAACACTTCTTAATAAGACATTATATCAAAGATTCAAAATCAATTAATGTAAGGAAAGCTAAGGTGCGGAAACAACTCTCCTAACGTCAAAACTTCAGGGAAGAATGCAGAGATACTTTTAAATTTTCAATTACAGTCCAATTAAGATACACATGAAAGCAATAATAGAAACAGAGAAATAATCATACACAGAGGAACACCAGATTTACGTGGGAAAACCCTTACGGGAGAAAAACCCACCACACCAAGAAAAGCCCCTTTGTATTATAGTAATAGAAATTACATACAGAGATCAGACTTATCTTTTTGATGACAATTTACAACAGCATAATCCTTGATCAACCTTGTACAGAACATTCAAGATTCAATGCTCTCAGAATCAAATTCACTAATCACTCATCGAGCTATTCATCCAACCATTCGTCCAACTGTTCATCGAACTGATCACAATCTTCAACCTCCGAGTATATCCATGACGCCCATGGTCTGTCGATCTTCCTCTCTGTAACGGCCACAACAGTCTAACTTCCAATGGTTCCCATTCGGCTTCTTTAATTGGTCAAGGACAAACCACATAGGATAGTCAATCGGTCAAAAGCGTTCAAATTGTATCCACATGTCGGTGAGACACTAACCGTGTCTCCCCGTTGCCACAAGAACGATTGTAGTTATCGCCAAGAGTCCTGACCATCAGCAAGACATTATACCGAGTTCACAAGTCACATCAACCTCAGCATTCTCATCGGCGAGACTATCGTCATTCACCAAGAGATCATACCGAAGTTCACAAGTCACATCAAACTCAGCATTCTCATAGGTGAGACTATCGCCATTCGCCAAGAGATCATACCGAAGTTCACAAGTCACATCGACCTCAGCATTCTCATCGGCGAGACTATTGCCATTTGCCAAGAGATCATACCGAAGTTCACAAGTCATATCGATGTGAACACTGTCGGCAAGACTTAGGTTATCGCCGAGAGGTAATACCGAGCCCTCAAGTCATACCGAGCACCAAACAGTCGTCAGGAGTCATACTGACAACAGACTACCCCATCACTGAGACAAACATTCATCGCTAAGAATTCATACTGAAACCTTCAGGTTATCCTGATGACTCTAAGTGTAGCTATTTGGCGAGACATACCATCTATTGCCAAGAGGTCATAACGAGCCTTCCTATTTTCCCGAAGACTCCAAGTGTATAACTATCGGCGAGACTTTCCATGTCGATAATATTTCATACCAAGGCATTTGAGTTACTCCAATGACTCCAGTTGCCATGAGTCTCCCCGACCATCACTAGGAGCCAAACCATCGGCTAGACATCTCCCTAACCATCACTAGGAGCCAAACCATCAGCCAGAGATCTCCCCGAGTGATGAGAGATAGAAACTGTCACAGCGATCAACATGTCACAGCGATAGGCTCTAGTCGGTAAGACAGAAACAAGGTCTCGGTAACTTGAACATTTCACAAGGGTCCACAGTTGTTAGTCAGCCAGACAATCAAGATGTCACACCGACTTTTCTCTTTTAGAGGTTTTAGCCTGTGAGATTGAGACACAATATTCCAACAATTAAACTAATTTAAAGCAAGAATCTACTGAAAGCGTCATATTGTTCTCTATCTCTAAAGATTTATTAAGTCACGGGGCTCTCAGATTTGGTAAGCATTGTGATTGTTAAAATATCAATCTAGAGAATGAGATGCTGCTAAATGCAATAATCTAATCCTATATGGTGATTTCTAGATGATATGATGAAGCTACTGTAAACTATGCTGACATGGATATGATAAAAGGAAGCTACAGTGATCTATGATGCAGCTATGATATTGATTCTACTGATGCTATGATTGCTATAACTATGATGCTTGATTGCTTGATTTTTATTCATGCAGAGTAAGTTTGCACAAAGTTGGGATCAATTTCCTGTAGAAAAAGGCTATATTTATAGATTCACGGCAGCAATTTGCAAAGGGGCAGCACAACAAAGGCCTGGATTTGATCTGCAGGATTGAATGGTGAGAGATGAAGAAGCTTGAGTTGATCATGGGAATGGTTTCTCCCCATGAAAACATTTGGCTAGATGATAGGAAGAATCAAAGGAAGGAGATTGAAGAGAGTTGCCTGCAAGTTTGTCTCCAAATTTTCCCGTGAATGCCAAGTTGAATTAATTAGATATAAAATATCTAATTTTATTGGTGAGTGAATAGAGGAAATTTCCTTAATGCCTTCATTTGAATTTTGGATTTTATTCAAATTTAACAAAAAAAAGATATTTAATTAAATAAAACAAATATTTGACATTTGCTTATTTAATAAAAGGGATATGATAATTAAATAAAAACTTAAGGATTTATTTATTTAATTAAGAGGAAACATGATTAGATAATTAAATAATACAAACTATTGAAATTGCTTATTTAATTAAGATATAATAAATGAATAAATATAGAAGAAATAATAATTATAATAATTAAATAAAACAAAGTATTTAAATTTGTTTATTTAATTAAGAAGAAATAATATGATAAAAATAGAAGAATTAAAAGTGAACTATATAAATAAATATTACTATTTATTCAATAGTAGAAGAAATTAAGGTTAATTAATCAAATAATTCATATTTAATTAATTATATTCTCCAGACCATTTTTCTAAGGTGTATACATTTTGCCCCTCTTTGAAGTGATGTGTTTACGCATTGCTTCAAAGAAAATTTTGCTGTTGTTGTTAGTATTGACAAAAAAATTTCAGAATGCCCCAGACATGGATTTTGCTGTGATGATGGATATATGCCCCCTCGGAGATAAATTGATGAATTTTTGAATTTTTTGAATTTTTTTATTTTTTATGATTTTTATGATTTTTGATGATTCTATGATGATTTGATGAAGATTCGATGTTGAAATAATTTATCTCCCAATAAAGAATGTAAAAATTGCCCTTGTGATGAATTTGAATTAATCTCCCTTGAAAAAAATTAATTAATCTCTCAAAAATCCCATCTGAAATAACCTATAAAAGGTCAAAAAGGTCATTTTCAAACTCATTTGTGCAATTTAAGTTTGTAAAATTTGTGAGAGAGCAAATTGAGCAAGATGCCAATCCCTTACCACACTGACCGGTTCGAGCTCGTGAGATGACACAACCGCTCAACTGCCTATAGACCTCTGGTACGTACCTATGAACCCCCTCGTTACTTGTGCATTTTTTTGTTTTTCGTGCTTTTTACGTGTTTTTAATTTTCAATTTCTTTTAGTGCTTATGAGACCCAATGTAGCACTTTTGATATCTGTTTTAGCGCTTTTGTTGAAGTAGTGCTTAGGCTAGATACTGTGGCGCTTAAGTAGATTATTTTAGCGCTTTTGAAGTTTTAGCACCTAGGATAGGTTTTGTAGAGCTTTCAATTTCTGTTATAGCGCTTTGATTAGTTTAGCATGTTTGCCTCGTAGTTTAGCACTTTTGATTTATGTTTTAGCGCTTATACGAAAAATGGCGCTTTGACTTCCTGTATTAGCGCATTTAACTGATGAAATGGCACATGTGATGATTTAGCATTTTGAGCGCCTGTTTTAGCACTTTTAAATGTTTGAATGGCGCTTCGGATATTGTGGTTCTTATAAAAAAATTGTTTTAGCGCATCCAAGTCAGATTGATAAAGTTTGCCAAATTTATCCTTGATTTTGTCGATTATGATCGTGTCAGCTGTTGGTTTGATATGATTGATGATCTTGATCAAGTAGATGATGTTCAACCTCATGATAGGTGAGGTTTGATGTTTGATTGATGATAATTATCCTCATGATAGGCGAGGAATAATTATAGTTTGATTGATGAACCTCATGATAGGCGAGGTTGATTTGATGTATGGACCTCATGATAAGTGAGATTCAATGATGTTTGATGATTGGCCTCATGATAGGTGAGGTTAAATGATGTTCACTCATGAGAAAGTATCACCAAGAGCTGATTAGGTTTGATAGGATAATTGATGTTTGATGTTTTGACAAAAATTACTGACTTTGAATATTTCATGATGATAGGAGGCTTTGACGAACCTCCAAATTAGAGAGTGATTTCCTTAGACTTTTGATTTGATACCATATCTAGCTCAACCTGAGATGGTAGTTATTGTTCATTGTGGATTACCTCCTTATTAGATATGCCTCAAATTAGGATTAATCGGGGTTTCCTGACATCCCTAGCAGAGAGGAAGCATAGTGAGCATAATACCTTTCACCTACCTACTAGCGAGATTACAGTCACCCCTAAGGATGCCTGGCGGATTCTGCGGATAACTATTGTCAGTGATATTGTTGTTTATGATTCATCAGAGCAAGGCGGGACTGATGCTCTTCGGAGAGTGTTTCAAGATGATAGGATTGTTGGATATTGGATTATGTGGCATGAGATGGTGGATGCTTATGCCACTTTGCCGACAGTTCTTGTTGGATTTATTGGAGGGTTCCTTTGCCCTGATCGTAGGTCAAAGGGATTTTCTATTGGTTGGGGCTGTGTGCTGGAGAGCATGATTGTACACGGGATGAGATATGCTTGGGGCATGTGTATGCTTTCCCATCTGTATCATGACTTGCATTCAACTGTTTACACTAGAGGTTAGAGTTTATCAGCCAGAGTTACTCTACTACAAGTGTGGGTGTGGGAGCATATTGTTGCCACGCGTCCACTGATGGTGAGGTAGCGAACCGCCAAGTGGCCTTATGTTCATATATATGCAAGTAGACTTACTCAGCCTAGACTGGGTAAGTTGGATCAGTGGTGCAGAGTATTGGATGATATGGAGACTGTGAAATGGCGTCCATATTTAGATTGTGAGCATTGGGACGATGATGACACTTAGTTTCCCTTTTGTTGTCAGTCATTTATTCTGATTGGTCAAACTCGTTGGATTTTGGAGAGACTTCTGCTTAGACGAGTGCTCCGTCAGTATGGTATTATTCAAGGAATTCCCTAGGGTGTTTCCCATTATTCTCATCGATAGTTAGATTGTACAGATTGGGGGCATCACCTTTCCTATGATGTTGTTGTGTAGGAGTTCTAGGCTCTACAACCTCTTGTTTGGGAGATCCGTTCGGATATTGTTGAGCCACCAGTTATAGCCGATTATGTTGAGTATTTGGTGCTACATCCATTTCCATGTATTACCATTCCCAATGAGCCAACACCATTACCTGGTGAGGAGGAGGTTTCTGTTGTACATTGTCACCGACAGAGGAGAAAGGAGGTTGGTGAGGAGGAGGCAGAGGATGTTGAGGGTGGTGGTGATGAGGAGGACAACAGTGATGATGATAATAGCATTGTTGATGATGAGGGGTATGGAGGTGGAGGACCAAATGTAGCCAGTGGGTCAGGTGTAGCTTTAGAGGAGTATATGATGCCTTGCAAGAGGCAAGCAGTTGTAGATCCTATAGAGTAGCGTGTGCAGTAGTAGTAAACCCAGATAGCGAGTCTACATGTACAGGTATAGACTTTACAGGGTCAGCTAACTCAGGCCCAAGGTTTATTGACACAGATACAAGCATAGATGCAAGCACAGTCTCAAGCTCACGCACAAGTATAGGCTCAGTTGGCTATAGTTCAAACATAGATTACAACATTGACAATCAAGAGGGATGCCACTAGATAGACTACATGGGGCTCAGGCTCAGATTACATCATTGACAGCCGAGAGGGATGCTGTTAGATTTACTGCAGAGGGAGCTCAGGCTACAACTGAGAGATTGTAGAGATTGGCATTTGGTACCATTGTAGTGGATTATATGTGAGAGGTTGTTTGTGTTGGTCAGGAGGTATAGTACTATAGAGGTAAATTCTATGATGTTGTCCCTTCAAAGCAAAGAATGAGCTATGTGCAGTCTCGATCTAGTAGGTCCCATTCGAGGAATGTGAGTAGAGGTGTGACACAACCTCTCTTGAGAGACCTGAGAGATCCTAGTACATCTAGTGGTGGAGGGACTGGTCCTGAGATGCCTACACCATCTAGAGCCAGCAACACATAGTTTCATGATTGTACCTTCTTTTGTATTTTCAGATGTGATGTATACTCCGATTATAGCCATTTTTTGATGATATATCTCTTTTCATTTCAGACATCATTGTATACTTGACATTATGATTTTGAGGTCTATATGATATGCAGTGGGTTTTATCGATCTATCATGTGTTGTATATGATTATATGATGGATGCATTTATTTTCTGTGTTCTATATGCCATGTGATGATCTTTATATTATGGTGTTATGGATGCAGTTTTATAATCATGATGATGTGCATAATAATGATGTATGGATGTATGATGTATGTATGTATGAAATATATGAATGATGATATGTAATTCTAAATTATATGATAATGTGCCTATATGCTTGATAATGGATGTGATGGTTCAAATGATATATGATGTGCGATGTAAATAGGATGTGTACACTTTTATTCTTGTG
The DNA here is from genome assembly GCA_007258455.2 of Sequoia sempervirens. Classification (NCBI taxonomy): domain Eukaryota; kingdom Viridiplantae; phylum Streptophyta; class Pinopsida; order Cupressales; family Cupressaceae; genus Sequoia; species Sequoia sempervirens. The sequence goes on along the minus strand of VDFB02000013.1, from coordinate 214,734,946 downwards.
ATAAATGCAAATATATGATGTAATAAGTGAATGAAAAATGATGAGTATAATGGTATTTTGAATACATGATATATGATATGATTTAATGGATGAATGAAATGCAACTATAGAGATTTATTTTTTTGAGAATTTCTTATGCAATTTTATGATGTGTGATAAAAAATATGATATGATCAATGCAAATTATTTGATTTAAATGTATAAATGATGAAATGATAAAATAAATGTTTTTTATATGTATACAATGAAAATGATGATGCAACCACATGATAATTATGATTTTTTTGTTAATGCCAAACTTATACTCAATCCATTATGAGAAAAAGATATCTTTGTTTGAAATTGGTTACCCTTCTATGTAACAAATATTCTGCTGATGTAAAACTATTATGAATGCAATCTATTATTACCATGAAAATCTATATGCAAACATTGGCATCTTAACAGTACTTTTATTGTGCTTTGTATCATTATAGAGCTTTATAAATGTTGAAAGTGAGTACAAGCATCGATGGTATAATTTAGACCATGATGACCTGAGTACTACTTTCATGATTTTTGATATTGCAAGTGAACACAAGCATCTAGGTATAATTAAACAGAGATTACCTAAGAATTTCTTGCATAAACAAACAAGAATCAATCACTTTCCTATGTGAATTATGAATTTCATCAGTGATACTTTGTAGAGCACTTCCTACGACAATTCACATAGTAATTATGATTAATTCATAGACAGTAGACAAAGAAAAATACCATTCTCCTTCCTAGCTTCTCTAGTTCAATACATCATTGAGTTGCTCCAAAGAAATGATAACAAAGATCAAAGTACAACATATCCAACCTTTACTTAAAGTATTTCAACCATTATTTAGATTAGATCATCCATTTTGATTTCGATTTTCTAATGTTTTTATGATTTTTTGAGATTTTGACCAAAAACCTAACCTAAAGACTTATCCTAGGGGCCTCGGAAGCTGATGAAAGATTAGCCTTGCCTACGTTATACACGCAGAGACCACGTAGTTTGACTAAAACAAACTCTGTTTTTGACTTTTTGAGACTGAGTTTTTGACTTGTTTTTGGATTTTCCATTATGATATGAATGTCTAATGTGTTTCTAATGGTGATTGATGTTTCATGTTGGGTTGTGTTTCAATCATTGTTTTTGTTGTGTTTGTCTTCCTGTTGTTTGTCTATTTGGTTAAGCTCGAGATTTATTGCCCCTAGTGAGGTCGGGATTTTTCCCCCAAGCTAGGGTGGGACATGAACACTCACAATGATATGCTAATGGATGTAAAATGATGGTGGAAGTAACAACCATGACATGCGTCCAATAGATATAAAATTTCGGTTTAAATCGCAAATAGCATATGTTTCTAGGATTTCACTACTTGTTTTTATTGCTCTTTTTCATTCTTTATGATTTTTTTGCATTTTTCTCTTTTATGATTTTTTTTTGTATTTTTTCATCACCAAGACGCCTATTTTCCAGGGTTTCATCAAGGTAACCATTGAACCGTGCACTAGGTGATTTAGGTATAGAAATTTTTGAGATGGATACTATTGATAGGCTCATCGAACAGATCCCCTTCAAGCGTAGATAGTTGATAGGCCCCAAATCCATAAACTGATATGATGACAAAGGGACCTAGCCAGTTAGGTTCAAATTTCCCTTTATTTTCTCTATCTTATTGATTTCTAGGGTTTTCTTTTAGAACCAAGTCCCTGACCTGAAAGACTCTAGGCTTTACCCTTTGATTGTAGCTTCTAGAAATCCTCTATTGATATGTCGTCAAATGGTTCACAGCTTGTTGACAACATTCATCCAATAGTTCCAACTCTTGCAGTCTAGAGACCCTATAATCCTCATCTAGAATGATACCTTTCAGTGATACACGGAGTGATGGAATCTCAACCTCAATGGGTAGTATAGCTTATGATCCATATACAAATGCATATGGTGTTGCTCCTATGGGAGTTCTAATACTAGTTCGATATTCCCATAATGTAGGATTTAGCTGAACATGCCAATCATGTCCAACATCATTAATTGTCTTCTTTAGAATTTTTAGAATTTTTTTGCTTGAGGCATCTACTTGACCATTTCCTAGAGGGTAGTATGGTGTTGAGAAATGATGTTGGATATGAAATCTTTCACACAATTCATGGACATCCTGGTTCTTAAAAGTTCTACCATTGTCTGTGACAATGGACTAAGGAATTCCATACCTACATATGAGGTAGTTCAATATGAAAGATGATATCTGCTTTCCAGTGATTGTTGTTAAAGGAACTGCTTCTATCCATTTTGTAAAGTACTCTGTTACTATGATTATAAATTTGTGCCCATTGGATGAAGATGAATTTATCTTTCCTACCAGGTCTAGTCCCCACTGACAAAAGGGTCATGTTGATGTAAACGGATGCAATTCTTGCGCTGGTTCATGAATTAAGTTACCATGGATCTGATATTTTTGGCATTTCTTAACAAACTAATAAGAATCCTTCTCCATATTCGGGCAGTAATACACCAAACGGAGGAGTTTCTTTTCTAGGGTTGGTCTACTTGAATGAGTTCCAAAAATACCTTCATGAACCTCACATAAAGTTGTCTCATATTCATCATGTTCTAGACACCGAAGAAGAGTACTATCTAGACCTCGACGGTAAAGTATGCCAGCAATTAATTTATGTCATGTGGTTTGGCGTATGAAGTTGCATTTTTGGTTTCTAGAAAGATCGGGAGGAAGGATATTATCTTTTAGGTAAGCATAGGTATTTCCATAAATGGAGGATTCAACATCAACTAAATGGCATATGTTCTGAGATTATGGGCTATCATAGGCAGGAGTAGACACTTGTTCTACCATAAACTCATAACAACCTTGTTTTTCTGGCAATTGTAAAAGAGAAGCAATTGTAGCCATAGCATCTGCAACTTTGTTTTATGCCCTTGGAATCTATTCAAACTTGATTTCCACAAAGTACTTTTGAGATCATCTATCATCTTCTTGTATGGCATCAGTTTTTCATCCTTTGTCTGATATTCATCATTTACCTGATAAATGACTAGTTATGAATCACCATATACTTGTAGTTCTCTAATATTCCATTCAACCACCACTTTGATACCAATAATCAAAGCCTCATACTCATATACATTATTTGTGCAAGAAAACATGAGTCTATAGGACCTTGGGATTGTATGTCCTTGAGGTGTGACAAACAGAATGCCCTCACCAGACCAACATTGTGTGTATGACCCATCAAAATAGAGCCTCCATGGTTGTGTTGTCACCGTTAGAATGTTCGCATCAGGAAACTCAATGTTCATTGGATGATCATCGGATAATGGAGCTTTAGCTAATTGATCGACAATCACTTGACCTTTGATGGCTTTCCTATCCACATAATGGATATCAAAATCACTTAAGATCATGACCCATTTGGCTAATCTCCTTGTTAGAGTAGCCTTGTTGAGTAAGTATTTTAACAGATAAATCTTTGCAATGAGCTTAACCGTGTGGGTCAACATGTAATGTCTCAACTATTGGGTAGCAAATACCACCACCAAACATGCTTTCTCGATGAAGGTGTAGTTTATTTCATAACCATTCAGAGTCTTGTTGATATAGTATATAGCTTGTTCCCTTCCTTCAAAATCTTCTTGTGCTAATAGAGCTCCTAAAGGGATGTTTGTTGTTGCTATGTCTAATAACAATGGTCTCTCTTCTGTAGGTGGCATGAGTATGGGAGGCGACATTAGATATTGCTTTATTTGAGTAAAAGTTGTTTCACATCCTTCATCCCACTTGAAAGAGACATTCTTGTGTAGTAGGTGCTTGAATGGATGACTTTTATCTTCCAATTGGGAGATAAATCTCTTGATTGATTGTAACTTGCCCTGTAGAGACCATAGCTAACCGATATTTTTGGGTGGTGACATTTCCATTATTTCTTTGACTTTAGCTGGATCCAATTCTATGCCTTTTTCTAAAACTATGTATCTAAGGAGCTTTGTCGATGTAACCCCAAACACACACTTCTTTGGATTTAATCTGACATTGAATTTTTCCAATCTTGTAAAGATTTTTCCTAGAATCTCCATATGTCCTTCCCTGGTGTATGATTTTTCTAATATATCATCAACATAAGGGTATGTGCAAGATCATCATGGAAAAAACAGGCCCTTAAGTGGCAAAAAATTTAGAAAAATCAGAGTTAGGCAAATTGACTTAAAATTTTGAATAAGTTATCTATATTATTTCAAAAATATGTAAGAATAGAATCTATAGCAAATTGAATGTAGTTTCTAATCTAGTAGGTTTATTTAAAAAAAAAAGAAAATCTATTTGGTTAAAATTTGAAATTTCAATGAGTAGTACTTAAATTTCAAAGAAAAAATAAGAAGTAGGTGTTTGTGACCACCCTAACCACAATAAAATGATAATATTTTTTTATAATATTTTAGATATAAATAGAGGACTCATGTCCCGATGTGATGCATTTTTTTGTAATTTTTTCTAAGTAAATAATGAATTATGAATTTTTTATTAAAATTTTTAAAAAATATAAAAACTCATATGTCTGACCACCTTAACTTGGTCAAAGCTTCATGAAATTCATTTTTTTTCTTTAATCCTACATTATGTGAAGCATAGAATGTGACACATGTTTCAGTTTTTAAAAATGTGATACCGTTTGAAAGCTATAGATGTTTTTCAATCAGCCTATCAATCAGGACTTTAGTCGTAATTCAAATAGAAAATGAATAATAATTTATTATTAAATTCAAAGTAAAGCATAATTTATATTGGTGGAAAGCTGAGAATCCCCTTTAAAAACCCTTTTCGTTTCATCAATTTTGGGTAAAAAAAAGTCATCAACCACATACCCTATACATACCCATCATATCGCCACTTTTTGGCCCATCATGATCCTGCACATACCCGTAATCTTCCATAAAAGTATGCATCATGTCATGGAAAATAGTTGTCATTGCACGTTGATATGTTGCACTTGCATTTTTCAACCCAAAGGGCATGGCATTCCAATAGAATGTGCCCCAAGGACAGGTGAATGTTGTCTTGTCTTGATCTTCGGGTGCTATCTTGATTTGGTTATATCCTGAGAAGCCATCCATTAGCGACAACATGGCATGTCCTATTGTTAAATCAACAATAATGTCAATGTTTGGTAAAGGAAAATCATCCTTTGTACATGCCTTATTTAGATCTTTGAAATCTATGCATATTTTGATATTGTTGTCTAGTTTAGATATAGGTACAATATTTGAAATCCACTCAGCATAATCGATGGATCTGATGAATCCTACATCCAACAACTTTTTCAGCTCAGCTTTTACCATCAATGCAATGTGGGGATGCATTTTCCTTAGTTTTTGTTTGACTGGTTTGATTCTGGATGGTAAAGATAGATGATGCATCAAAAGATCTGGATCTAGCCCTAGCATATCAAGGTAAGACCAAGCAAAGTTGATATGTCGCTCTTCAAAGAACTTGACGAATTCTAGCTTTTCCTATTTTGTCATTGATGTTGCCAAATTTAGCATTTTTGTCTTTTCTACTGTGCCAATATTGATTGACTGTGTAGGTTCCACCAGCACTGATGATCTTTCATGAAAATTTTCTAGAAGGGTGTCAAATCTTCCATCCTTCGGTGCCTCAGAGAGGTTTTCACCGTCAAATACGTTCTTTATTTTTACTTTTTTTAGATCTAATGTTGCCATTGAATGGTTTTCACCATTAGATCTATTGTTCTTGTTTTCTATTTTGCAACTTAAAGATTTGACACCCTCTTGACTTGGAGCACTGTTATGAGATTTATTATTTTCACTTTTCTTAGGTTCGTCACAACAAAAGAAATTTACAATAGCATCATCATTCTCAAAGATAGGAATACTGATAGGTTCAATTGGTTCCTAGTCGATAAGTTCAGGATGCATTAATGGTAAGAAGTCATCGAATTGGTTAAGGTCAATGGAAATAGAGGTTTTGATGGCAATGTTGTCAAAATTTTCAATCGTAATGTCAAGGTCTATGATAGTATTCTCCTCCAAGACATCTATCTCACTTGATATATGTTCATCCTCACTTGATTCATCGATATTTTGTGATCCAAATACAACGGGTGTAGTCCTTGAGATTTGTCCCTCCTCATGTTTAGGTGCATACTCTTTTATAACATCAATTTGTATGTCCCTGAATGATGTTTCTAATAAAGAGTCCCACTCATATTCACTAGAATCTGTCTCAAAACTATCCTGTATTTGTTCAGGATTATTTCTACAACTCTATGAGTGTTTTCTTCTTTTATTTCTCCTGTATAACCCAGTCCTGTTTTGTCTTTTGGCTATAGTGTGAGAGGATGAATTGGTTCTAAAATTCCTTCTTTCCTCTTGCCTATGGGTCCTTTTCCTTCATATCCCATTTTCTCTAAGATATCATTTCCTTTTCCATACTAATATGTTTTAATGCTTCAATATTTGTTGATGTAGAGGCTTCGTCATCTTTATAGAGCCAATTGAGAATGGTCTTGTCTTCAGATTCTTCTTCTAGAGTACCTGCCTTTACAAATCTATTATTTAAAGTTGTGGTAGGTGGGTATGTGCAGGATCATGGTGCGCCAAAAAGTGGCAATATTTGTAGGGTATGTGGCTGACAACTTTTTTTCACCCAAAATTAATGAAACGAAAAGGGTTTTTAGAGGAGATTCTCAGCTTTCCAAAAATATAAATTATGATTTAATTTGAATTTAATAAATAATTATTATTCATTTTCTATTAGAATTACGACTAAAGTCCTAATCGATAGGCTGATTGAAAAACATCTATAACTTTCAAACGGTATCATATTTTTGAATCCAAAACATGCGTCACATTCTATGCTTCACATACTATAGGATTAAAAAGAAAATTAAATTTCATGAAGTTTTGACCAAGTTAAGGTGGTCGACAGATGAGTTTTTATATTTTCTAAAAGTTGTAATAAAAATTCATAATTAATTATTTACTTGGAAAAAATTACAAAAAATATGCATCACATCGGACATGAGTCCTCTACTTATATATAAAATATTAAAAAAAATATTATCATTTTATTATGGTTAGGGTGGTCCAGACACCTACTTCTTATTTTTTCCTGAAATTTAAGTACTACTGCATTGAAATTTCAAATTTTCACCAAATAGATTTTATTTATTTTTAAATAAACCTAGTATTTTAGAAACTACATTCAATTTTCTACAAATTCTATTCTTACATATTTTTGAAATAATATAGATAACTTATTCAAATATTTACGTCAACTTGCCTAACACTGATTTTTCTGAATTTTTTGCCACTTAAGGGCCTGTTTTTTGCATGATGATCCTACACATACCCAGGTGTCAATGATGATTGTGTTGAGGTTGATGGTTGTGCATATGTTCTTGGTGATGGCAACAATTGTGAAAGACATAAATATTTCTCAAGGGAATACTCTCCCATGCCCTTGTCTTTCAATTGGATCTTGCTTATGAATTGTTGTGATAGAGAATCCAGTTGAGCTTCATTGCTTGATGATGTGGGGTTAGCAATAGTTGTTTCCTTTAACTGGTCCTTTTTCTCAACCCATTTGGTTATAAAATTTAGTTTCTTTTCACCACTGGATGAACTACAAGTGTTTGCTTCTCTGTTATGGGGGACCAAATTGTCTTGAGTTGTTTTAAGCATGTTACAAGTCTGGGGATTATTGTTGTCAGCTGATATAGTGACTTCCTGTCCATTGACTGGAAACTTTAAACACTATGAATCCATGGGCGTCCCAAGAGTATATTATAAGTTAGCTCTTTGTACAACACTTGGAAAATGATATTCTTGACAATTGGTCCCACTTGAATTGGTAACACAATCAACCCCTTGGAAGATCTCTCTTCTTCATCATAGGCTTTTATTGTGATCTTTCTTCTTGCATCAATAGCATTGCCAAAATAACCTAGTGCACGAATTAGTTTTAAAGTACAAATGTTTAATCTAGCTCCACCATCTATTAAGACACGTTTGACATGATGTTTATGGATTAAAACTTCTATATGAAGGGTCACATTGTGTGGATGATTAAGTGACACATCATCTTGTTCAGAGAATGATAGAAAATGAGGTGTGGTCAAATGTCCCACCATAGCTTGAAATTGACAGACATCCAGATTATTGGGTATTGTTGTGGCCACAAGAGCTTGTTCTAAAACCTCCTTATGTGATGGTGAAATTTTAAGGAGTTCCAGTATGGATATCTTGTTGGTATCTTCTGTAGTTGATCAACTATGCTATATTAATTTGGAGGGGGATTAGTGATTTTAGGTGCAACTCCTTTTAGTATCACTTTGGTTTTCCCCCTCGTCTTTACATTGATTGGTTGATAGTTTTGTCTTTCCCTGATTTTTATGACATTGATTTGGTTGTCGGATGTATTTATGTTTGGGATCATGTTCAGGGATGTGTTGTCATGGATGCTAATGTTATATGTTTGATTATCAATGACATTATTTTCCGCTACCTCAGAAATGCAATGAATGGTGTTGTCATAAATGTAGTTTACACTTTTTCCTTTACTGTTTGAAGAAGACTCTCCGTTTTCATAATTGGGTAAAGGATTTGTAAACACACTATGATCGTTGTTTGTTTGAGGTCCTTCGACAAATACCTTCTTTCTATCAATCAAATCTTGTATCAGATGCTTTAATTTCATACAATCATTTGTTTTATGTGTTTTATTTTTATGAAAGTTACAATAGTCAACATCATTCCACCAAGATGGTTTTACTTTTGGCTCCCAATTTTTTGCTTCTGGTAGGGTAATAAGTCTATTTGCAACAAGCTCTCTCATTGTTGATTCTAATGTTTGTCCCAATGGTGTAAATCTCCTTCGATTGGATTGTCTTTGATATGATGGTTGTTGAGATTTTCCATTGTTTGTATTATTGTTTTGAGTGGTTCCTTGATTGATTTTCTAGTTTTCATTTTGATTATTCTTTACATTTATTGTCGTTAAATTGAATATTGGTTTCACATTTTGTGTGTCATTTGTAGCATCATTGTTTCCAGTATTTCTATTTTTCTGCCAAAATTTAGGTTTATCATTGTTGCCATAGTGATTTGAGGAATTTGTATTGTTTGATGTATCATTGTAATGTTTAATCACTCCTATTTTAACCAAGGCTTCTTTGATTTTAAGTCCATTTTCAATCACTTTTCAAATGTTGGGGGACATTGCAGTTCAAGCCTATAGCTCATGTCATCAATTAAGTTGTCAATAAATAATTCCATCTTTTCCTCTTTAGGTATAGAACAAGGATATCTAGCAAATAACTTTCACCAACGTTGTAGAAATGATAGGAATGTCTCACCCTTCTTTTGTTTCATGTTATAAAGGTCTTTTATGGTTACTTCATGTTGAATATTGAAGGAGAATTATGGGATAAATCTGTTGACTAGTTCTTCAAAGGATCGAATCCCTAGTAATTTGGAGAAACATTCCATACAATGACCTCCTAAGCTCCTTGTAAATAATCTCATTAGATAAGTGTCTTCCTATGCAAACTCTAAACTCATGGTTTTGAATTCCCTCACATGATCAATTGGATATGTTTTACCATTGTACTTGTCGTATTTCGGGAATACAAAATTTCTGGGAAATGGTATCATGTCTACACTCGGATGAAAAGGGTAAGGAAAAATTTCATGTAATGAGTACCTCTTTGTGGTTCCCTTTTGCATATATTGAAGTTGTTGTTGCAATTTTTGCATTTGACATGTTAAAGCAACCACATGATCTGTGTTTTGCGTGTTGTGGGGTTCAGTTTCAGCTGCTTTAGGTGTTTCTTTTAGTTGATTGACGTCAAAGTCTTTTGAAAGTTTGGCACCTAGCTCAGCTAGCATCAAAAGATATTTTTCCATATACTGTTCTAAAACCTTTTCCATGAATTTGTGAAAATTTGGATCTTGTTGTGATGTGTTGACATCCTCTTGGGTTATTTAATTTCCATCATTCTGGTGGAATCTATGAAAGGTATTTTCTTCTGCCATGATATTTGATGTTTCACTTTCCTTTTCCCTAAATTTTTGTATTTGTAACCTTGTGAAAATTGGCATACAAGTATTTGCTATTCTCACTAAACTTTTGATCTTTTGTGTTTGAATGAGTTTCAATGGATTTTAACAAAGTCAAATAGAATGATATATTCTATTGATGAGACCAAGTTAAAAATATGATTATTGTGTTTCATTTTGTGATTGTAGGATGTAAACATCCTAATGATGAAACTTAACCTAATAACCAAGATTTGTGTTTGATAAATGAACACTTTAAAGTTTGCAAGACCTAGGTTTAAACTTTGAAAATAATTTTGACTTGTAGGATCCTATTTGTTTTAGGTTTAAGACACTATCTAGCCTGTGAAAATGTTTATGTTTGGTAAAAACCCGAGTTTCTGATGTCAACAGTCTGACAAATGTTTCTACAAGCTCTCAGTTTTTTGTTTAGTGGATGCACTATTACAAAGGGTAGAACTGCTAAAACAGACTTCCTATGCACTAAAATATATGGTAAAAGTGTCGTGAAATAGGGTAGATGCGCTAAAATATATCGTGGATGCACTATTATACTAGTAAATTTCTTGATACTGGCAAGTTTTGGTTACAGTTTGCAGAAGCGCTATAATAATTGTTAGATGCGCTAAAAAAAATTGCAAATGCACTTTTTGAACTGTGGATGTGCCAAAATTCAGAGCGGATGCGCTAAAACAGACTATGTAAGCACTAAAATGCTAGTACTTTCTAACATTGGTAATTTTTTGTGACAATCAGCAGATGTGCTAGAGAAGTTGTTTGAAGCGCTAAAACATATTGCAAATGCACTATTTGAATTGTGGATGTGCTAAAAGACTGTGTGGATTCGCTAAAATAGATAGTGTAAGTGCTATTTTGGTGCTCCTTAGTGTTGTCTGATTTTCCTCTCCATGAGGAGACTAATTTTTTTTGGTGTAATTTTCTAGGTTTTTTGGTATTTTGATAGGATATCTTTGCTAGTAACTCTTTGATTTTGGGATGACAAGCCTAATGTTTCCAAGTTTTTCCTCTACTGTAAGAATTTATTGAACCTGTTGGAATATTGTATTGCTAGTTGTGGGATGAAAGACTGACGAATGGGTCAACTATGATTATGTTTTTGTGAAAGATCTCTTCTTTTGAAATAAGCTTGTGAATATAAAGGCTCTAAGGAAAAATCATCAGTATATCCTTTAGCAAAATTGTGAAACCTATGGATGAAAGTTCTATGTTGAAGCAAGACTTTCCTACTTTGATATAAAAAAATTCTTCTTCCCAAAAGTTTTTTCTAACTAAGTTGCTTCGTTGGTTTCTTGACTCTTTTTGTAAGGGATTTCTTGACAAAGTTTGTGGATTTCCAATCCCTAATCATAAGTTTTTCATAGACCTTGACTTATCAAACTTTTTGCTTTATTTGGATTAATGATTTGAAAACACAACAAGCAATTGTAGAACAGTTTGTTTTTAAGTCCTAGAAACTATACAAAAGTGTATGTTCAAGAATCAAACATGATCCTTCTTGATTTCCACTAGTTTTTTTAACAAAGAATACACTTTAGGAAGACTCACTTTTAAGGTCAAAAGGTCATCATTATACTCAAACAACCCACATCTTAAAATTGCATCGACTCACATAGTTGTGTCACCCCCTAGAGGGCACCCGTGTTTTTGTCTTTTTCAGGTGTGTACTCAAAGTTAGATTTCTCAATCTCTTGAGAAAACAGTCCTTGGCAATTATATGGTGAGTGTCTTGGGGGAAGATTCTTCCCTCCCCTTGCACTGTTGAGTATTACAATGTTCGAAAACTGACAAGTTGGATTCTACACTATGGTTCATAGATAGGGTTTCCATTTGGAGCGGCAAATGATAAACTCCCTCAGGAGACCTCCCAATCTTTAGATCAAAGATTTTGATATGGTTATCTTGCACACTTCCAATAAATGTGGGTTTGCCCAAATTCACTTTTATTTTATAGTGGGTTGGAAAACCTGGCTTTGGTTTGTTCTCACTCAGGTCATTCTTGTAGGGTGAGTACTTTTTCCCTCTACGTCAGGCCTTCTAAAGGATTTAACAAAGCGTAAATTGCATGAAATTAAAAGATGAGTCTAGCATTTTGATCACCCAGTTAAGGGGAGAGCATAGGCCTATCACCACACAATCATAGTAATCAAATGTTCAATTTTAAATCCCAAATGACAATTTTCTATTCTATGTGAAGATATTGCTTCACAAAAGACATGATGCCAATTTTAACCGAAATAAAAAATGTATGATGACTACCCTAGGATTGATATATTTTAATCCAAATGACTTCCCTAGGATTGATTCATTTTGGTGCAAATGAAAAAATGAAATTACTGGTCGCAGTCGCGTCAGATCCAGATAACAAGTTACAAATGCACTATAACAGAGGTCATAAGTGCCACTTAATTGATCATATGCATTACAAAATTTATTGGAAGTGCTACAAAATTTTTCAAAAGCGCTACAAAATTTGTCGGATGCACTAAAACAAATTTGACCTTGTAATAGTCAACTGTACTGGGAGCTTCTGGTCGATCTGCAAAAACAAACTTTAGAAGTGTTATAGTTTATGTGGGATGCGCTAAAACAGTCAAAAGCGCTAATTTTTTTGTCAAATGTGTTGAAACAATCAGAAGCGCTAAAGTTTTTGTCATATGCATTGTAAAATCCCTTGGTCATGCTAAAAGAAAACACACCAGAATCCTGTACGAACACTTTTCAAAAAAATTGTTAAAACATGGGGTTTCGAGCCCCACGGTGGGTGCCAAAATGTAAGTGAGGAATTAGTAATGAGAAAAATAACTATAAAAAATTCTTAATAAGACATCATATCAAAGATTCAAAAGCAATTAAACTAATTTAAAGCAAGAATCTACTAAAAGTGTCATATTTTTCTCTATCTCTAAAAATTTATTAAGTCACGAGGCTCTCAAATTTGGTAAGCATTGTGACTATTAAAATGCCAATCTAGAGAATGAGATGCTGCTAAATGCAATAATCTAATCCTATATGGTGATTTCTAGATGATATGATGAAGCTATTGTAAACTATGCTGACATGAATATGATAAAAGGAAGCTATAGTGATCTATGATGCAGCTATGATATTGATTCTACTAATGCTATGATTGTTATTGCTATGATGGTTGATTGCTTGATTGTTATTCCTGCAGAGTAAGTTTGTACAAAGTTGGGATCCATTTCCTATAGAAGAATGTTGTATTTATAGATTCACGACAACCATTTGCAAAGGGGCGGCACAACAAAGGCCTAGATTTGATTTGCAAGATTGAATGGTGAGAGATGAAGAAACTTGAGCTAATCATGGGAATGGTTTCTCCCCATGAAAACATTTGGCCAGATGATAGGAAGAATTAGAGGAAGGAGATTGAAGAGGATTGCCTGCAAGTTTGTCTCCAAATTTTCCCGTGAATGCCAAGTTGAATTAATTAGATATAAAATATCTAATTTTATTGGTGAGTGAATAGAGGAAATTGCCTTTATGCCTTCATTTGAATTTTTGGATTTTATTCAAATTTAGTAAAAAGAAGATATTTAATTAAATGAAACAAATATTTGACATTTTCTTATTTAATAAAAAAGGATATGATAATTAAATAAAAACTTTAGGATATCTTTATTTAATTAAGAGGAAACATGATTAGATAATTAAATAATACAAACTATTGAAGTTGCTTATTTAATTAAGATAGAATAAATGAATAAATATAGAAGAAATAATAATGATAATAATTCAATAAAACAAAGTATTTAAATTTGTTTATTTAATTAAGAGGAAATAATATTATAAAATAGAAGAATTAAAAGTGAACTATATAAATAAATATTTATTTTATTTAATAGTAGATGAAATTAAGGTTAATTAATCAAATAATTCGTATTTAATTAATTATATTCTCCATATCATTTTTAGGTGTATACATATACTATGTTCTCTTGTCTAACATTTTGGTGTCAAATTTTAATTTTAAGTTTTAAAGCTTGTTTGAATTTTTATTTTGTAAATCTAGAGAAGATTCTTATAATTATAAATCCTTTGTGATGATTTGAATGTCTCCCTAGATGGCTCTTAATTTTACACAATTTGACAAATCCCTCAAACTACATTTGATAATTTTTTGATACTTTTAGTTAGTCTTCTATCTCAATAGTTATAAAAAAATTCATTTAATATCAAATGGGATTGTTAAATAGTATTTGGTTGTATCAAGTTTTTTTGAGTCTTTGAATTGCATTTAACGGAAATTTCAATTAGACTGATGAAATCTTATATGCAATTTTGTTTCTCTACCCTTAGTTGATTTGCATACATGTTTCTTTGTTACTTTATATTTTGGATTTGTCGTCAATGACCTAAGTCACTAATCTTCTTCTTGATTATTTTTATCAAGTGTTTTAAATGATTAATTCTTTTTCCTTTGTAAAATAGTTGTAATGTATGACCTACCAATTTACGTAAGGTTGGTAATTTTTTGACCTTTGCCAAATACTTTGAGATTTTGCACTTTTTTACACTTCCTTCAAAGTTTTATGTATTTTTTGGTTTTCACTCAGTTACAAATGAAGTATGAAACTATGAATGAGTTTACATTTGGGGATATTAGCCTAGTTTACATTTTGAGATGTAGGGTATCTTAATATGTAATTTGTTTTGTTTAGAGATTAGTGATCTAAAATATTGTAAGCCAACATAAGGAATATGTAGCAACAATATTTTAAGGTATAACCCAAACTGTGCATAGGTTATTGCTAAGTTATTTGACTAGTTTTATTCATATCCTATTAAGATCTTTAAGAACACACTCCTTGGCATTATAGAGCCTAAAGAATATAAGATTCTTTTAGAATTGCATGATGCAACTTTGAGCACCAACACATAGTATGTGTACCGATAAATTTCTATTGTTAATTTATATAAGAATAGTTTGAAAGAAAATTATAGATTAATTATTTACTTAGTTATATTTTAGTAATGGAATGTTGTAACACTTTAGATAAAGTAGGAACCCCACAACCTCTATCTATCATATTTTAAGACAATAAGCATAAAAACCCATAAGGTATAGTTAAGATATTTATATTTTTTATGGTTGATGGCACATAATAAGAAGATAATAATGTATATATTTTTTTTATTAATGAGAGAAAAGTGCATAAAAATGGGGTCACACCACTCTATACATAACTTATCTAACATAACTCTTATTAGTGTATTTATCTTAGACAAGATTGTAATTATAATTATAATTTTGTCACCTAGACAAGAATGTAGGAGTGATCATGTTCATGTCTTTCAAAATTTGATTTCTTATATTTCAAGGCCAACAATCACAGGATCTAATTGTTACTTGTCAATATGAGTGCCAAGATTTCAACTAATGCATCTAGAGTTATATGTATAAGGCATGTCATACCAAGACATTTGAAATTAATAATAATGAATTAGAGATCGCAAAGGAATCAAATATTATTTCTCCCCTTATAAGTAAGAATTCATTAGTCATCCTCTATAAGCATCAACAGTAGTCCTTTTTCTCAAAAATGAATGAATGACATCCATAATCAAAGCACAATGATTATATTCTCTAACACAATCACTCATCAAACTTTAGATACAATTAATAATTAACTCAATGGCATTCAAATCCGCCTCACATTATCATGCATTTGCACCCTTGTATTTCTTACTTTTACTATTAATGTATTCTTGGGGCTTAATTAAGGTACAAAGAAGCCATGAACTTCATTTCTTACATATTAAGCTTGATGGTGCTCCATAGTGCCACCAATTTTTTCCTTACCTTAGGTATTATTAGTTGAGAAAACCTAACTATTCTAAAAAAAATGCAAAAAAATGGATGGAATCATCCTCCTTGATCACTACCTCAATTGCATCCCAAAAACTCAAATTCTCATATATTGGTCATCTTTGACTCTGATATAAATCTAATATCAAGTTTTTAGTAGGAAATCTCTATAATAACTTGTCATCATACAATATTCACTTTCTACTAGTTTTAAGGTACTTAAACCCTAATCTATTTTATTCCCATTTTAATACATATTCAATTACAACCTCAAGTAAATCATTTAAATCAAATTACATACTTGTATCAAATATCCAAAATTATATATACTTAATTTATTTATTTACTCATTTAACAATATAAATGTTTATTTTCCTCTACAATCATACTTTACATTTTATTACATAAAATATAATTAAAAGTGTTACCAACCATCTTTATCTAATAAAAATGTGTTCACTTTTTTTTAGAATTTATCGACTTTCAATTAATTTAATTTATTTCAATTCTTATAAATCTTAAAAATCTTGTTTAACTTTTATCTCATTAAAATATAAAAAATATAATATAATTCTTCAAACAAGTTATCCTATATATGAAACTCTTCTTCTCCATTCATTGAATATTAATATTATAAAATTAACTATTTTTATTATTTTTCAACTTTACCAATTTAATTTTAAGACATTATTCCATTTGACCTATATTTTTAAGATTCTTGACTACCTATACATTTTAACTAATAATTAAAATATATAAAACAATCTGTTCATAAAAATAAAAATAACAGCTTTCCATGCATCCCTACGGAAACATAAAACTAGACCATAGATGATGTGGGCGATAATCTTCATCTTATATTTGCTTAAGTTGGAAGCTATCCTAGGCATATATTGTGCTTTGTAAATTAAACCTGTCCTTGAATATAATATAATAATATAATGAAATGGTACTAAACATTTTTTTTTTTTTTGCTTTTATTTGATGCTAGGAATCTATAATACCTATCATCTTTTGCTATTTCGTGCTCCATACGTAATGACGTCATGTAGATTATGGAATCTAGTAATAAAATAATTACTTTATATCTAGGATAAACTTAATTTTAGTTTTAGTATATAGGGGGGCTTTATTTAAATAAACTTATCCATAACTTTCTGGTTTTAATACATTGGTATAATATATTTATTTTATAAGGTACAATATCAGTATTGTAGTTATGTGAATATATATTATATATACAAAATAGTTATCAATAATAATAGTTAAAATAATATAATATTAAAATATATAGTATAAATAATTATAATATATAATAATTTTTTAATAACAATTTTATTATAGTCATAATATTTTTTAAAATTAAATTTCTTTATTAAATATATAATATATAATATATTATTAATATTATTATTATATTTAAATCATGAATATAATATATATAATAAATTAATTATAATTAATATCTATTATTGTATATGTTATTTTATGTTCTAGGAAATGCAGGAAAATTCATGCCATGACAAATTCACCTCAAACAATTCATCGCCATGGAAAATTAATCATATTAACATTTTTTTATTTAATTTATCATGACAGTGAAATTGTTGATGGTGAATTTTTGTGGGTAAATTGCTCTAGGTGAATTTGTTTTATAATATATAATACCAAAAGTATCAAAATTATAATTGTAAATACATATAATATATATAAAACAATTATTGATAATATATAAATAATATATAGTATTAATAACTATAATAATATAATATAAATAATATAATATTTAATTGATTTCTTTCTTACATATATAATTAGTAATATAAATTAATATAATGTCTTTTTTTAAAATATTTGTCTTCATTTAATATGTAATATATATTATTAATATTATTATATTTCAATCATATAGATAATATATATAATAAAATAACTATAATTGGTATATATTATTATATATGTTATTTTAATTGGAAGCCACTAAAGCATGTCTTTAGAGAAGGGAATGCGACTGCTAATAGCTTGGCGGTGGCTGGTCTTGATACTGGAGGGCTTCGGTGTTGGCGAAAAGAGGTTTCTTTGGCCCCCTTGGCTCTGGTGTGTTTAAAGGAAGATCTCAAACATCTAAATGTTGAGTCCTAGATGGTGCTTACTTATTTTAGCTGGGCTCCTTCTAACTTTGGTTAGAATTGGCGGAAGCTGGCTTTTGAATAATTAGTTGTTATGAGGTGATGGATATCATATGTTTGTCTGATGGCTTGTACGACCTCTTGTGGGCTGATGATATGGCGAATCTTTCTACCCTTACTGACCGATGGTGTCATCATTTTTTGAACCCCCTAAATTTTTGTGTTCAACTTTTTAAGCTCACAGATTTCATGAGATTTTTTGAGATGACTAAGTACTACGCCGATATCATGCCCTTACATGTTGTGGGCGATTCGCATGAGGGAGCTACTGCCCTTGTGTGGGTTGCGAGACTTGACATTTATTGCCTCTATTTTCAACTTTTCTGGTCACTTTTCACCAGCCTTTTCCCTTTTGATGCTTCTAGAATTGACTACCAACTCTTCTACCATAGTTCCCCTGTTCTAGTAGTTGGCGTCTTTGATGTGGGCTCTATGGGTGGGGACATAGTGTGTGTGGAGCCAGACAGGTGTGACGAGTGGAAGGCGGATGCCACTATTTGGCACATCTGCAAAGAGGGCGGAATTGCGCAGTATATGGAGGCCATGACTGGTCATGATGAGGGCTTGTCTAATAAGTTTTTCACCTCGTGGAATGAGGGTAGGGTCACCATTGGTGGCATTTCCTTCAAATTTTCTGAGGAGGTTATTGCTAGAGTTACAGAACTCCTAAATAGTGGCCAAACTTGGAAGAAAACTACGAAAGTGTCAAACCAGATTAGTCTGAATTAGTTTTTTCACGGCGAAGAGAAACCTATCAAATTGTGGGGTGGCTTTGACTGCGAGGCGCTACCAAGGCAATGGGATATAGTTTGTTTGGTGATCATGAAATATTTCACGCTGGAAGGAAGGTATGGGGTCTACTATTATTACCACTTTAATTTCCTCAACCACCTTAGGAATCATCTGCATATTTCCATTCCTTTTTTCTTGTATCATGCTCTTGATAGCATTGTTGCGAAGTTTAATGAAGCCTCTATTTCCAGAAAGAATTATACTATCCTTCACTAGGGCCTTATGTCTAGGCTCTATCATTTCCATATGGCACTTTGCCCTGCTTGGCCTATCACTATGCAACAAGTCTTGTCTCTCCCTACTCTTGATGAAACCTCAGTTTCCTCTACTCCCCCCTCTGCTAGTATTTTGGACACGCCGAGCTTGAGTAAGAAAAAATGCCTAAAAAATCCTTCCTTGAAATCCCATCCCCATGGCACTTCCCTTGCTAAGGGCCCGGGGGATACGAGTAAGGAAAAAAAGCGGCTTGCCCCTACCCCACACCCTAAGGCTAAAGCCTCTAAGAAAACTAAATTCTACCTCCATCAAATTAATTCCAACATCGAGATCACTGAAGAAGCTAACACCCCCCATAGATCTCATAGACTAGTTCTTAAGCAAGACAAGGTGGGAAGTCTAAAGGAAGCTTCTAATTCAGATAAGGATAATGGGAGTGATAGTGAAAGTCAGGAGGAAATGGTGGCGGGTGGGGAAGGCCAGTCTGTGTCGGTGAACAGCGGGTCCCATGTGTCTGAAAGCTTGAAGAAGGGCCCTTCCAGTGACAATGTGATGCAAATTACCCCTCGGTCCTCTGATGCAGATAAAGGAAAAGCCCCCTTGCAGGAAGATCACAAGGAAAAATATCAAGCTTGGGAAGAAGTTGGCAAGCTGAAGGGGAGATTAGAGAGGTTGGAAAAAAAGGTCCAGTAGGTGTCTCAATTTTCCCTGAGGGTCATGCACAGGTCGGCCACCAGTCTTTGCTTGCTGCAGAAGGACAAGTCTGTGGATGATGCTGAAGATGATGTTGCTTTCAAGGAGCTTCTTGAGTTCCTCATGGTGGATTGGGCGACAACTATTCAGGATATGCCTAGCAGGAAGGAAAAGAATTAGGCCATTGGGCCTTTTTGTTCTTGTTTTTTATGTCTTGTTGTTTGTTAATACTGCTAAATTGGTTGGACCCCTAGGGGTCTTTGGACTTATTTGGCTGGTTTCATGCTTGCATGAAGAAATTTTTTATCCTACGGTTACTGTTACTTTTTGTTTTTTGATGATGTGTTGTGGGTGATGGCTTTCTCTCTGCTGTCACTGTGTTGTTAATGTGCTTTCGCTGGATGGCCTTTGTTGCCTTGTACTTATGGGTCAACACCCTTGTTTTGCTACTTTTTAATTCAAAAACATATATTATCAAAATTGTAACTATGAATATATATATAATATATATAAAATAGTTATTAATAACTATAATGATATAATATATATAATATAATATATTGATTTAATATATAATAACTATAATATATAATAAATATTAATAATTTTATTATATTTAAATCATAATATAATAAAATAACTATATTTAATAAATATTATTTATATATTATGTTATAATATATAATATTATAATTATAATTATGAATATATATAATATATATATATATATATATATATATAATTATTAATAATCTATAATGCTATTTCTTTTTTTATTCTAAACTGACCCTCCATGCACTACCCACTACCCCCTGGCATTTCCCATTTCTGACATAAGAAAAGACAATGAAGATAAAAGGAAAATACATCGAGTGAATATTAACTGTATGAATTTTTGTATCAACATTTCGGATCACACTCCACGATCCATCATAGGAAGATATATGCAAGTAAAAATAGATAATATCATGGAGTGTGATTCGAAACATTGATACAAAAATTCACATAGTTTCAATCCAAAAATATTAGCACTTGAGAAAGAGAAAGTGAAATGGTAAATATTTGACGGGAAAGTGGTAAACGAAATCGTCTTGCATTTATTTTCGTGCTTCGATGTAAAAAATGATATAAAAGACCTGCAGGAAAATAAATGATAACGATTAGTTTGATCACTTGACAAGGTCTATTCGTAAATGTGAACCCTCAATAAAACATTTTAGGTGGATCATCTCATGCCCTATTAAAATAACCGCATCACAAAACGTTAATGAAATAATCGTAAAAGGGAAAAAATAATGAGTGAATGAAAATCGAAAAGGATCAACGGTTCCCAACTATTCAACAACCTTGCAAGGGCTCTCGTTGTTTTTCCACCTCGACAAGCAAAATGAGTTAGTGGAACTCAAATAAGGACACTAAATATATGTGTATGGAGGAAAATATAATGCGGTCTATCCAAACTTTGTTTTAACTTAAGTTTAATTAAACAATTAAATCATGCATAATTAAGTTTCAAATTAATAAAGTTAAAATTTAAATTTAATGATAATTGAAAAAAAGATAATAATTAATGGGTTTTTGATCTATTCGTGAAGTTGAATGATTTTAAATGAGTCTATTAGAGATTAAGTCTTGGTAAGTGCAAAGCCCCGACACAATAAGGGATGAGACCACGAGCATGCCTTTGGCAACTTTGGCGAAATGGATGCATCTCAGTCCTTGGCTCTTAGTTAAAGAAGTTTCGATCTAAGGCTCATGCTCTCATATCAAATAGCAAAACAATCTTGTGGATGATATAAAATCCTACATAAAATAAAAGAGAGGATAAATAATATTTTGTTCTTGTTTATTTTGATCAATGTATTATTGTAGAAATATTATGCTTTATATTGAATCAATGTTGATTATATAAACAATTAGTATAATAAGGTTCCTTATTATTATTTTTTGCTATGATAATAGATTTTTCACTATCATCAATACTTGGAATTGAAGATCTAAAATTAAATCTACACTCTTGGGTTTCTGATAAATATGGACTTATATAGGATTAGGCAATACATGCAGCCTAATTTGGGATTGAATTGAAATTAATTATGTGGTTTGAACATATTTTTTGACATTAGGACTGTTGGAGTCATCTCTTGAGTGCACTTTAGTGCAAATGGGGTAGCAAGCTAAGCACGGGCTTGATCTTGGGGGAAACTCCATAGTTGAGAGCACTTGAGTTGGAGTAATACTAAGACACGTGGATGAGCTCATATGAAGTCTTAATTCTTCACTCTTATGAGCATCACCTATATATAATGAGTGTTAAGTGAGCCATCAATTCTTATGAGAGGAAAATTGTGTGAACCACTACTAATGAAATATGGGTCAATGAATTTGACTAAAAAATTAAGAAGTTGAATCCTAGCAAATTATTTCCACATAACCCAAAGAGGGAAAAATATGCAAACAAGTATTTATAATCCACAAGGAAAAATAATAGATAAACATACCATAAAAATGGCACAAGATGTACCCTAGGAAATCCCTCAAATTAAAAATCCCAGCATTGAAAAGCATTCACACTCTCAATATAACAAAATTGCAATACACTATAGAGTTTCCATGGAAGGATTTTGAAACATCAAGCTCCCAAATTGCACTCCATGTGAACAAGAAAATGAGAATCATGTAACAAAACACCCTAATCCATGCTTCCTCTCCTTAGATAAATTACAAGAGACACTCAATCAACCTTAGCCAACAAGTCAAAGTTTGTGATATCCAACCTCAAGAATTAATCATCTATTTTCTTTTATAGAAATAAGCTTGCAAAAAACCACCAAGTGGATATTGCATAAACCATGCACCTAAGGAGCTTTCAAAACCATGATGTCCTCACTTTTTGGTACTAAAAATTTTCCTTTTAGTACTAAGTTTTTCTAATATTATCCATTTTTGTTTTATTATCTTTATTGATCCTTTTTTCATTGTTTTCTTTGATGTTTTTATATCATGATTCTCCCTTGTCAACTTGTAATTTTCACATGTACATATGTTTGAACCACATACTACTACTATGAATTAGAGAATGATGATCCATATTTAGTCACTTTTACACATGCTACTATTAGGATTACCTCCAATTAAGTAGTTAGATGAGGCTTCATTCTTATGTTGTTTGATAACTTGACCATGTGACTTCTTAGTTTTCTTATGACACCTTGACATGACTATGCTCCTATACCTCTTTAACTATGCTTTTATGAGCATTTTCTAAGATCTTTTAGCATTTTCTTTGGATCCTATCTTCTCTATCATTTGATTTTATAAATAGTGGTGTTGGTTTCCTTTGTTCTCTTTACTTTGTTTCTTATAATTGATTGCCTATGATAGAGCCTCATTGATCATGTTGTCCCCTTTCAAGTGCCATCATTGATTTCCAAATGTTTTGTCACATGGACCACACTTAGGGACATGACCATAGAGTCTCCCCCTTTCACACGTAATCATTGATTTATCCATTTATCTTCTAGTAGTTCTCCCTCATCTTATGATAAGAGTCTCATCATTGAGATATCCATATGATCCATCGTCTTTCTAAGTCTCATAGTTGTTATATTGTTCATCATCAAAAATATTGTTTTATCATGTGCAAGTTTAGATCTTGAAATGACACAATATAGTTTTAGTATATCCATCATGTTGGAAATATTATATTCATAATTTTATGAAAAATAACAAGTTGTCATCAATATAATGAGAGTTAATTACAACAACATTATCATAAATAGAGATTCCTATAACCAACTTCATATCATGAGAAATTTGAAATAAATAACCCAAAGCATTAGTTGTAAGGACATAGAGGTAAGGGGCCAAGGGACAACCTTTTCAAATAGATATTTGTAAAGGAAATGGGTATATAATCACAAATTATTGATAATAGTATAAGCATTAGCATCTTGAAACATCATTTGAACATATGCTCAAAGTTTGGGGCCAAAACCCAGCTATTCAAACATTTTAAGAATAAAGCTCCAATGAATTTTATCATAAGATTTATCAGAATTGAGTTTAATCAAGATAGTTTTTTTACCAGATTGTTGAACCCATTCACAAGTCTCCCATGCTAACATAATATTATTGAGAATGAATTTGTTAGCAATAAAATTTGTTTTCTTAGATCTAACAATTCCTTGCACCACCAGTTTGATCCTAATGGCCAAGGTTTTTTCTATAATTTTATAAGAAGTATTGAGAAGGGTGATAGGATGCCAACCAAAAATGGAGTCTTCATTTTCCCTTTAGGAAGAAGTTTGATTATACCACCATTAATAATAGGGCCTAGGGTAGGTGCATGGATATGTGACATAATTTTGGCTCTTAAGATGCCACTTTTTTTTTCTGAAATCAACAAAATCTGATTTGCACGAGAAAATGAAGATAGTTACACTCAAAATTTCAAGGTGCAACAAGAAAAAAATTTGAAGTGCTCTGAGTCTAGTTTCTAAGCTACTAATTCTTTTTGAAATTAATGAAGATTAAGGGTCTGAAAAAGGGGGTGAACAGGTCCTGTTTTTATAAAAAAAATATAGCATAGTGCTTGAGGATTCCCCCCTTTTTGATTAACTTTTTTCTTAGAATTTCAAAAATACGAATGGTGAGAAATTAGCTAACACCATGTAGTTTATCCTCATTCTTTCAGATAAATTTTTTAATGAATATATAATATTTTATGAATTTTGAAAGTGGACACATCCTGAAAAGCTAAAATTTGAGTGTGCCCCCCCCTTAATTTTTTTGAAAACTAATCAAAAATTGATTTTTTTTATCACATGTAGAATGGAGTCTAGTTTTAAAAAATGTAATTTGTTTCATGTTTCGATGAACGATTAAAAATCTATCCTAAAACTAGCACATGTTGATTTTTGGCCAAAAACGAAGGCATTTGCAATAGAAGCTATGGATCAAAAACTTAATTGAACCAAAACGAAAAAAGAATTATAGCTAAGAGAGAGGGTAACACTATCATGGGTTTATTTATAAACTTGCATTGAAAGATGTGCAAATGTGACGGGGAGCATAAACAAAAATATGAAGAAAATTGGAAAATCCTATCAATTAACACATCCAAAGCAGGGCATTTGGTGCTCGCCAAATGACACATCCTATTTGGTACACACAAAATTGGATGTGTCATTTGGCACTTTCCAAATGATCTGCTTTAAAAAAAATGTAACTTTCCCCTCTCTTTGGTTGACCACTCTGATAATGCAAAGAGTGCATGGTTTATGATCGTAGATGGATAGTTGAGGTTTTACCTTTCATATGCTCTTTGCCTTGTTACCCTAACTGGATAACTCTCTATCCCTTTGAATTCTCTCTCTCTCAGGTCTCACTCCCTCCCATGCTACCTAGACTACTCTCTCTCACTCCAAATCCCTCTCTTAGGTCTCGTTCCCTCCCACCCTACCTAGATAGATCTATCTCACTCCAACCCCCTTTCCCACACTCTCTCTCTCCCCCTCTGGTATTTTTGTCTCTCTCACTCCATCTCCCTCTCTTAGGTTGTTATATTTCTATCTCACTCCAACCCCCTTTCTCACTCTCCCTCTCTCTCTCCCCCTCTGGTCTTTTTGTCTCTCTCACTCCATCTCCCTCTCTTAGGTCATTATCTTTCTCTTTGTGTCTCTCTCTCAAGTCTCTCCCTCATACCCCTCTCTCTCTCTCTCTCAGGTATCTCCCTCCCTCTCTCTCTCACATACACACTCCCTCTCTCTCTCCCACTCCCTCTCTCTCAGGTCTTTCCCTCCCACCCCCTCTCCTTCTCTCTCTTAAGTCTCTCCCTCCCAGACCCTCTCCCTCTCTCTCTCTCTCAAGTCTCTCCCTCCCATACCCTCTCCCTCTCTCTCTCTCCCACAACCTCTCTCTCACTCCCTCTCTCTCACTCCCTCTATCTCTCTCCCACTCTGTCTCTCTCCCTCTCTCTCAGTTCTCTCCCTTCCACCTCCTCTCCCTCTCTCTATCTGTCTTAAGTTCTCCCTCCTACCCCCTCTCCATCTCTCTCTCTCTTGGTCAAGTCTCCCCCTCCTAACCCCTCTCCTTCTCACAATCACTCCATATATATTTGTCTCTCCCTCCCTCTATCTCTCTCCCTCTCCCTCTCCCTCTCTCTCAAGTATCTCTCTATCTCTCGCCCACTCTCTCTTAGGTCTCTCCCTCCCACCCCATCCCCCTCCCTCCCTCCCTCTCTCTCTCTCAAGTCTCTCCCTCCTACACCCTCTCCCTCTCTCAAGTCTCTCTTTGTCTCTCTCAATCACTCCCTCTATCTCTCTCCCACGCCCTCTCTCTCTCTCTCCCCCTCTCTATTAGGTATCTCCTCCCACCCCCTCACTATCTCTCTCTCCCCCTCTCTCTCAGGTATCTCCCCCCACCGTCCCTCTCTTTGTCTCTCTATCTCTCTCATTCCCTCCATCTCTCTCCCATCCCTCTATCTTGGGAACTCCCTCTCCTTCCCACCCCCTCTCCCTCTCTCAAGTTTGTCTCTCTCACACTCCTTATATCTCTCCCATCCCTCTATCTCCCACTCCTTCTCTCTCCTACTCACTCAGGTCTCTCCCTTCCACCCCCTCTCTCTCACTTTGTATCCCTCTCCCTCTCTCTTAGGTCTCTCCCTCCCACCTTCTCTCCCTCTCCCTCTCTCTTAGGTTTCTCCCTCCCACCCCCTCTCCCTCACTCTCTCTCTCTCAAGTCTCTCCATCTCCCTCTCTCTCTTAGGTATCTCCCTCCTACCCCGACCATCTCTCTCTCCCCCTCTCTCTTAGGTATCTCCCTCCTACCCCCACCATCTCTCTCTCTCCCTCTCTCTTAGGTATCTCCATCCCACCCTCCCTCCCTCCCACCCCTTCTCCCTCCTTCTCTCTCTCAAGTATCTCCCTCCTACCCCCTTTCCCTCTCTCAGGTCTCTCTCTCACTCTCACTGACTCCCTCTATCTCTCTCCCACTCCCTCTCTCTTTCCCCCCTCTCTCTCTCACTCCCTCTATCTCTAGATCCCATCCCTTTATCTCCCACTCACTCTCTCTCTCCCCCTCCCTCTCTCTCTCCCCCTCTCTCTCTCCCCTCTCTCAGGTAGGAGGGAGAGACTTGAGAGAGAGTGAGAGGGAGTGAGAGAGAGAAAGAGGGTTGAGGGTTTAGGGTTGAGTGTTCGGTGTTGAGTGTTTAAGGGTTGAGGGATTAGGTTTGAGGGTAGATGGTTTAAGGGTTGAGGGTATAGGGTTGAGGGATTAGGGTAGAGAGGGAGGAATGGATGGAGGGATAGATGGAGGGAGAAGTGAGATAGAGAGGAGAGAAGAGGAGGAAGGGATAAAGATAGATGAGGATTGAGGATCCAATGGTTAGGTTAGAGGGTTGATAATTGAGGGCATAGGGTTGAGGACCTATAGGGTTGATGGTTAAGGGTAAATAGAGAGAGAGGGAGATGGTTTAGGGTCTAGGGTAGAGGGTAGAGAGTAGAGGATTTAAGGGTTAAGGGTAGAGGGTAGAGGGTTTAGGTTTTAGGGTTTAGGGTTTAAGGGTTGAGGATTGACGGTAGAGGGTAGAGGGTAGAGGGTTTAAGGGTTGATGGATTAATGGTTGAGGGTTGATGGATTAGGGTAGAGAGTTGAGGGTTTAGGTTTTATGGTTTATGGTTTAAGGGTTGAGGGTATAGGGTATAGGGTTTATAGTTTAAGTGTATAGGGTTTAGGGGTTTCCATTTTAAGGGTTAAGGGTTTTATGGTTTAAGGTTTGAATTTTTTGGGTAGAGGGTTGCGGGTAGAGGGTAGAGGGTAGATGGTAGAGGGTAGAGGGTAGAGAGAGAGAGCATTGAGGGTAGAGGGTTAAGGGTAGAGGGTTTAATGGTTTAGGGTTTACAATTTACAGTTTAAGGGTTGAGGGTTTAAGGGTTTGGGGTTTAAGGGTTAAGGGTAGAGGGTTGAGGGTTGAGGTTTTAGGGTTGAGGGTAGAGGGTAGACGGTATATGGTAGATGATAGAGAGAGAGACATAGACAAAGAGAGATAGGGTTGAGGGTTTTAGGGTAGAGGGTAGAGGGTTAAGGGTAGAAGGTTTAAGGGTTTAGGGTTTACAATTTATGGTTTAGGGGTTGAGGGTTTAAGGGTTTAGGGTTTAATGGTTAAGGGTAGATGGTAGAGGGCTTAGGGTTAAGGGTAGAGGGTAAAGGGTTGTGGGTTTAGGGTAGAGGGTAGAGGGTTTTAGGGTAGAGGGTAGAGAATTAGAGGTTTAGGAGTTTTGAGGTTGAGGGTTGAGGTTTAGGGTTAAGGGTAGGGATCGGATCGGATCGGATCGAGATCGGATCGGATCGAGATCAAGATCTTTGCCGGAATCCGGTCAGATCAAGATCAGGTCAGATCAAATTAAAATTTAAAATTCCAATCCAAAATAAAAAATAAAAAATTCAAATTAAAATTCATCATGTCTCAAATTAAAAAATTAAAAGAGACAAAATAAAATAAAAAATAAAAATTCAAAATTCTATTAAAATTCAATTCAAAATAAAAACTCAGAATTAAAAAAATTAAAATTCAGAATTCAAATTCAAAATTAAAAGATTAAAGGGTCAGATAAAAAACAAAAATAAAAATAAAAAAAAAAAAATTAAAAATAAAAGAGTCCCAAAATAAGAGGTTTTAAGGAGTTTAGGAGTTTAGGGTTTGGGTTTAGGGTTTATGGTTTAGGGTTGAGGGTTTAAAGGTTAAGGGTAGAGGAGTAGAGGGTTGAGGGTTGAGGGTAGAGGGTAGAGGGTAAAGGGTAGAAGATAGATGGTATAGAGAGAGAGAGAGACAAAGAGAGAGAGGGTTGAGAGCTTTAGGGTTGAGGATAGAGGGTAGAGGTTTAAGGATAGAGGGCTTAAGGGTTTATGGTTTAGGGTTTACGGTTTACAGTTTAAGGGTTGAGGGTTTAAGGGTTGAGGGTTTAAGGGTTTAGGGTTTAAGGGTTAAGGGTTGAGGGTTGAGGGTTGAGGGTTGATATTTGAGGGTAGAGGGTAGAGGGTAAAGGGTTGAGGGTAGAGGGTTGTGGGTTTAGGGTAGATGGTAGTGGGTAGAGAGAAAGAGATAGAGAGAGAGAGAGGGCTGAGGGTTTTAGGTTGAGGGTAGAGGGTTTAAGGGTTTAGGGTTTATGATTTATGGTTTATGGTTTAAGGGTTGAGGGTTTAAGGGTAGAGGGTAGAGGGTAGAGGGTTGAGGGTTGAGGGTTGAGGGTAGAGGGTAGAGGGTTTTGGGTTTAGGGTAGAGGGTAGAGAGAGAGATATATATCACTCCCTCCCACACTACCTAGACTAATCTGTCTCACTATAATCCCCTCTCTCACGCTCCCTCTCTGTCAGGTCTCATGTACCTCCCACCCTACCTAGACAAATCTATTTCACTCCAACCCCTCTCCCATTGTCAAGTCTTTCCTCCCACCCTAACTAGATAAATCTCTATCCCTCTCAAGTCTCTATTGCTATCAGGTCGTAGTCCTTACCAGGCTACTTAGACTAATCTCTCTCACTCCTATCCCCTCTCCCTCTATCTCAAGTCTCACTCCCTTCATTTCTATATTGTGAAAACATTTTTAAGCAACAAATTTGGTGCTCGCCAATTTTTTTTACCTTGAAATGGTAAAATAGGGGTTGACCCCATGATTTAGGCCCACATGCTTCTGCATTTGTTTAGTTCAACGCTTTATCTGACTCATAAATTCCTTTTTTATGCAGTTGACTCCTATTGTACCAATCTATGCTTGATCCATTGATCACCTTTTTACCACCAATTTTCATGCTAGACAATGTAGATGAAGAGATTTTGAAGTTTCTACATCATTTTGCATTATCTCAGGTAATATATTCATTTTGGTAATATTGAAATGTTTATATTTGTTTTTTTTTACAATAAACTAAATTCCTTTAATGATTTTATTAATCATAACAATTTGACATAGAATTCAACATTAAATTAGAAGGGAGTTGCATAAAAAAGATTAATTTTTATGAGTTTGAAGGGAAAAAATGAAAAACATGACATAATTTAGATGAATTCATGTTTAAAATTATATAAACAACATCAACTTAACACAAATTTTCTTATGAATTCTATTTGCATTGCTTATAGCAGTCCATTTCCAACATGGCTAGTGGAATTCAATGTATTTCATTTTAGGTAGATGTTTATATTCAATTTTTTTGTTTTGTTTTGATAATTTATAGACCATTCATTTGATGATTTTATTAATCTTCATTGTTACACAAAAAATTCAACATTAAATTAGATGTTGCATGTAAAATTTTAATTTTTAGGAGCTTGAAGATATAAAATGGAAAACATGACATAATAGATTCAAATTCATTATTAGTGGGAAAACTTTTATTTTCAATTAATTTGGAAAATATAAAAGCTTTCATCAATGTTAATTTGCAAGTTTCCATTCATTCATACCATTTACCTTTCTAAGAAATAAAAAAAGGAAAAATTTGTTCAATTGAAAATGTTTTTTTCCTTTCTAAGTTACCTCATTGCCGAATAAATAGTGAATAATTCCAAGATATAGCATCACAAAACCTTCTTTGAATTCATGTTCATGGCTTGGTTGACAATCACAATGTGGTTTTGACAACAATAAGCACAAGATTCTCTAGTTTCCAAAGGTCACAAAAACTTATACCCTAGGTTTGAAACAAGTCTTTTCTCCTAAGCACTTGTCCACACTCCAAATACTCCCCTCAAACCCTTCTTAACATTGATCAATGCTTACATGAAGCAATTTTATACAAATCTCTAGAAGTACTAGGTTTTACATGTAATATAGTTGCAAAAAGAAAAAAATTGTCCTCAATAACTCACAAAAAATGATGATTTAGCAACCCTTCTATTGTCAGCACATGCATATAGGCCTACAAAACATTAGTACCAAGTTTCATGTATTTTCCTCAAACACATCAAAAGTTATGGGGTTTTTGAAGCTCTCTATAAACCCTAGGTTGGGGACAACAATGTTTTATAAGATATGCAATGTTTCATAAGTCGCATTAGTTATGCAATGTAAATTAATGCTTTGAGTTTTAAAGATATGCAATGCAATGTAATCAGCGATATGGATATCTTTGAAAAAATGCATTACTAGTACTTTTCTTGTGGTATGGAGGTAGATGTATATATGAAAAATGTTGTAGCATAGACATGTTTAATAATTCCAAACAACTCATTTCCTTCTTTCATAAAATGCAATGTAATCAGTGTTATCAATATGTTTCAAGAACGCCAAAATGTTTTACTAGTTGAGGATGATGCATAGGATCAGTGGTGTTCAAAATATGTGGAACTTCTCAGAAGTCGAGCATGGAAAGGGGGAGCATGATGGAGCAACTGCATGTATCAAAAGAGCCCTAGCATGAGAAGGGTTAAAGTACAAAGATAGTGTAAAGTTATCTTGAGCAACAAGATAGCTACACAAGATAAGGATGACAACTAATTAACTTAGGAATTAAATAATTACCTAAGTAAACTTATATAAAGTGTAATTAAATATTAATTACACCAACACCGCCCCATAAGTGCAACTTAGGGAGAAGCAAATTATTATGCAAAGATGAGTTTCGGCAACAAGGTCTGATCAGGTACTCATGTACAAATGCAATAATGAGGTAGAGAAGGAAAACCCAGTGGGACAAAACCCCCTACAATGAGATGACTATTGTGAAGAAGCACTGGAAGAACACTGTGGAGTAACACTGGAACCACAATCCGACAAGCAAGGAAAGATACCTCTATCTACAAGAAACCAAAACCAGAATCATAATAATGTGACAACAAACTCGATGCCACAAAACACTGGAAAACTCACCAACTGGAACAACCCTAGAATCTATGAAGCAAAAGTAGATGAAATGATGAGAAAATATAGAAGCTGTGTATCTCAATGCCGATGCAAAATTGTGACTGAAACTCTTCCATGGGAAGGAGTACCAAAAATAGACTCTGGAACATTAACCATCAAAACATGGCCCTCAAACTAAGAAGAATCTGAACTAATGCGGATCAAGAAACATAATCTCTCAACTAAAGTGTGAACCAATGAATCCAATATGTGTCAAGAAATAGCAAAAATGTGGCCAAAAGAAACTAGGAAACCAAATAAACCATATGAGTTGCCAACAAATCAAAATGGATATGGAGATAAAAGTGCATGCACACTCTAATCAGATTATTATGCAAGAAACCCCCCTCATGGAACTTTATCTCAGTTCATTTATTACAATAACCAAACGATTGTAAAAGGAGTCATCCTAAACATGCATTAAAAAAAAAAAGACCTCAAGTCTATGTAGAGGACTGAATTAGCTTTCCAATGCCGCAAGAATGACGAAAAATAGATCACCGAGTCAAAAGATATGCCCTCCGGAGAGAATTATGAACATCTAACTTCAACTAGAAAAATATCCCATCAAATTGAAAAATCTTTGAAAACAAACTACACCATCAGAAAATTGGGCTCGCTAGCTTTCCGATGATATCTTGTTTCAAAAAATTTTCCTCTGGGATCAAAAGTTATGATGAAATGAAAAAAAGGGCTATCTATGGGAAAATCAGGGTTTTCAAAGGCTAATTGGGCACAAAACTCCAGCCCCTAGGCACTGGCTCTCGGTCCACCATATGATTGTAGACTAAGAAAAATCCAAAATAAAGCCCGCCACCAGGCAGGTGGCAGGCGGGCGGAGTATTGAAGTGGCGGTGAGCGCTGCCAGTGGCAAATGGGGGGCGTCTCCCCTGAATGCGGAGCCCCCTGGCATATTAGCCCACAGGCATGAGATGACCGAGGTGGAAGATGGAGGGGTGCAGGGTAAGGAAAAAAAGCAGCTGGAAAAACAAAAGGCAGCTGGTGATGAAGAGTTTGGCAGGCCGGTGGGTGGAAGAAGCAGTCGGCGGTGGCTGGAGAAAATGAAGACGGTCGGTACTCTACAAAAAGGACGGCAGATGGGACAGGGTACGAAGTACCCAAAAATTTGCAAGCTGCAGATTTTAAAACCAAACCCCCATTTAATAAAAAAGGCCACTGATTATAATAAATATGCCAAAATATGAATATTTTGTAGAACATACAAAATATATATTTTTTATTCTGCAACAGTATCGTACCTTGTACCTGGCGGGCCGTACGACCTGCTGGGTAAAAAAAATTTGCCTCACAAACAACTGATGCCAAAATAGGGCATGTTATATGTCATTTTTCATCTCTCGGATGCTTTGGATCAGATGGCGAGGTCCGATTTGCCTAAAAATGCACTAGAAGCTTCGCAACTCCCAAATCTGGAAAATCTTCAAACCCTCATAACTTTGGCATAAAATGTCAGATTCAGGCAAAAAAAAAGTCGATCTTGACTTTTTCAATAGCCCTAGACTAAAAAATGAGCTCAGATTTCCTCCAATGTGCACTGAAAGAGACCATGCAAGAGCACCCAAATAAAGAGACAAACTCAAGGTATGAAACCCTCGAGGGACCCTGAACAACTCTGCACCGATTTCTCTAGAAATCTGAGAAGGGGTTGCAAATCAAGGCTCTGATACCATGTTAGAAACCAATATCATATTTGCAAACCAGAATAGACCTTCCACAGAAGAGAAAAACAAAAAAAGTAGATATTTGCAAGATGTGCAAATAATTATTATTCGAGAGTTCAAAATTACAAGATAATGATTTGCTTTATAAAAGAAAAGAATCATAACCCTAATCTTATCTTGAGCAACAAGATAGCTCAACAAGATAAGGATTACAACTAATTAACCTAGGAATTAAATAATTACCTAAGTAAACTTATATAAAGTGTAATTAAATATTAATTACACCAACAAATAGATGAAAGATCAATTGTCTAGTGGTGCAATCATGCAATGGGTCTAGGTAGTGAAGGTAATTCTTTAGTTCATAGATTTTTTCATTTAGTAGATGATACTAACATTGCAAAATATGATGATTGTTGTACACTAACAGGATCAAGCGAGCTACACTCTTTTAGAAGCTCCAATGCAGGTACATGGACTATCCATATGTGGAAGATGGCATGCTTTTGTTCTACATGTACACTTCAAGCATGGAATAATTGTGAGTCAACGAACTAGGTTGATAAATGGTCTGTAAGAATTCTAACCCCACTTGACACTTATCAACTCTTGACGACTCTACAAATCATGAGGATGCAATCATCAGTTGAATTTGATCATGTATCAGACCTACTGGAACCAGGTAATATATCTTACTTATAGCTTTTATTTTGATGTTCATTAAATACATCTAACAAGATGAACATATCAATGTAGGGAACACTTATGAAGTGATTGTAGATGAAGACAATGAAGAGGGTACAAATTATTACCCGTGTCATTGTATCAAGGCCAAAAAGAAATTGGAGGCCCCAGTTATAGATGGAGAAAGCATAGAATATCCTACAAGTTCAGTGGTTGTTACTGGAACATGACTTAGAAGGTACCCAGTTAAGAATGTTGCAATTTGGTTGTTTAAGGACTTCAACATGCATCAGAAGATTCTTCACTACTCGAACCTTGTCATCGCCACCAACGCTCATTTGATCAAATATAAGGGTAGACCTGTGAAAAAGAACTTGTCGAAAGTGTGTGAGTCTAACCACGAGGCAATACTTGACATAATAAAAAGTAGAGCAGATCTGGATGGTTCCTTGGATTTATTTGTAAGTATGCACATTGAATTTGTAAATTCATGTTATTGGTCATTGCTTTCTTTCAATTGTTTAAGTTTGATTGTAGAAGGGTTTGCAAAATTGCATTATTGTTAATTTGCAAAAATGATGATTATATGTTGCTCTCTATTGACCACCTTTAAGTTGGTATTCTCTATTGGTGTTTGATTTCATATGCATTTACAATTGTCATTGATCCATTTGTGACTCTAGGTAATGCTTAATTTTGTCAACTTAAGAAAAGAACATCGGTTGTTGGTGCAAGTGTTTAGTGGTATGAGAAACATCAATTGCTAGTGCATTTTCTAGTTCTCAATCTTCTCTTTCTTTTCCATCTCGTAGATTTCTCATATTCTTATATGCTACATGTTTTATGTTAATTATTTCAGTGATATATTTGAAATTTATACGTACGATCATGGAGAGATGAGAAAGTAACAAAAGATGGGACACATCACCATTGTAGGACCTTCAATCGATCTACTTAGATCTCGTCAGAAGATGTATGTCTGACATTGTTCAGTTATTGGTCTTTTAATGATTTTTATGTGAGTCCATGTCTGAGATTGATAGGATTTTGCAGGTTTTTGTGGACCAAATTGTAGTGAGAGTGCACAACCATGGAGAGGCTACTACCCATGTGTTTCCAAGGGAGCAAGGGATGTACATGTTTTGAAGCATTTTGGAATACAAATAATTGGGCCACCTGAGGTGGATTAGAGAAAAGAAACTAGGTAGTAGCTCCTTTTGTTTCTTCTTGTACAATATATTTCATGATCCGGGCTGCAAATGGGAGGATTATTTCCCTGCATGTATTGCTACAAGTATTGAGAAATGGGAAGATTTTCAAGATGTTCTTCCATCACTATTGTAATATTTGTTATTGACTTAGTGTATTTTTTGATATACAAAAATTAGGAGAAATTAATACATGAAAATGTGTATAATCCTTAATATATGCCTCAATTAAATGTGTATATTACATTTAAAGTTAGTTGTAATGCTTCATGGTTTACATTTAAAGTTGTCTTCAAGGAAAAGCATGCGGATTTATGACAAAATCTGAAACAATGTCTTATATTGTACAAAGGCATATGGATTTAATAGATGATTAGACAGATATGTAACAGTGTCTTAATTCATTGCAATGTTTTGTGATGCTCTTCTCATTTTTTTCATGTGGATGGTTGAAGTTCTATTAGGATTATTAAAGAATTTCATCATAGTCAAAGGACACTATGAGACACTTGTCTCATAACTCCTATATTCCCTCCAACATCATAATAAGGAAAGACTCCTTCTAAGACATTTTTCCTTATGGTCCTTGTGAGAATTGTGAGAAGTGGCTTCTTCTCCCACCTTTCACTCCACCTTGTCAACGTAGGAGGAACATATTCCTATTTTATCTCCCTCATCACAACTAATCCAATCCTCACCGTACATGTCACAAGACCAATTCTCCAACCGTTGATCTTGTGCCACATGCATGTACAATTGCTTAGCCTATAAAAGGAATCTCATCACCTCAATTTTTAACACACACAAGAGCTATCATACTTACATACTACTTAAATCTCATATCAATTATCCAAAAGTGTGCCTTTATCTTTGCATCATCATAATCATAGCATTAGCATTATCATTATCATTCCATTCTCATTAGCATAGCCTAGCAATCTCCATAGAATTGTAGTTGTAGCTACTTCATTGTAGAGTCATATCCTCATCTCCATATTAGCATCATCAATAGCTTCATCAATCTCATATCCATAGCTTGCATTGTAGAAACAATTCACACTGCATATCAAAATCTACCACAAAATCCATTCTACTTATAGCAATCTTGGAAAACGAGGAAGTGTTATTCAGAGAGAATAATTATCATCAAGAACAAGATCACAAGTGATAGGAGACCCCATTTCTATGAGGCATATGATGCCCCAACCTTGTCAAGCCCACTGAATTGGCAAGCTACGTTCAACCGACTCCAAGCTACGTTCAATCGGCTCGATCCCTTAAGGGTCCAAAGTGCAACAGGGTAACAATCTTTGATGAGCCATTACTCAAAAACTATGATGCTTACAAACTCTCTGCCTAAAACCTATAGAATTGTGTTGGTCCCCTCTACAATAACCTCTCATTTTTTGTTATCACAGAGTCATTTTTTCGTGGTGTCAAATGCAAGTAGTGTAAAGTTGTAAAGTAGTACAAATTTTGTTCTGCAACTTGTGTGATCAAATGGACTATTCCAACATGTCTAGATGGGTACATTTATGCTAGGCATGGTCCTCTGTCACACCCAAACACACAGAATCGCTCTGAGCTATGTTCAACCGGCTGAATCTCTTAATAGTCCAAAGTGCAAAATGGTTGCAAACTTCAACATGTTATTACTTAGACATTGTGATGCTTAGAAACTTCTCGTCTGAGCCTATGGGATTGTGTTGGGGCCCTCTATAATAAAATCTCTCAGTTTTTGCTATCTTAGAGGCCTTTTCCTATGGTGATGAATTTTCTCTTAGGAAAAAAGTTGTCAAATGCAAGTAGTTGAAAGTTGTAAAGTGGTGCAACTTTCGTTCTACAACTTGTGTGACCAAACAGACTGTTCTGATGCATCCGAGTGCATACATTTATGTTAGGAATGGTCATATTTCACACCCAAACATGCAGAATTGCTTTGAGCTACGTTCAAATAGTTGAATCCCTTAAGAGTCCAAAGTGCAAAATGGCTACAAACTTCAACATGTTGTTACTCGAACACCGTGACACTTAGAAACTTCTTGTCTAATCCTATGGGATCGTGTTAGACCTTTCTACAATAACCTCTCTTGATTTTTGTTATCTTGGAGGCCTTTTCCCATGGTGGAAAATTTTTGCTTTGGGAAAAAGTTGTCAAATGCAATTAGTTGAAAGTTGCAAAGTGGTGCAACTTTCGTTTTGCAACTCGTGTAACCAAACAAAATATTCCAACATGTTCAGGTGGATATGTTTATACTAGGAATGTTCCTCTTTCACACCCAAACATGCGGAATCGGTATGATCTATGTTCAACTGACTGAATCTCTTAAGAGTCTTAAGTGCAAAATGGCTGCAAACTTTAGCATGTTGTTACTCAAACACCAAGATGCTTAAAAAATTCTCATCTGAGCCTATGGGATCGTGTTGGACCCCTCTACAATAACCTCTCTCATTTTTCACTATCTCAGAGGCATTTTCCCGTTGTGGTGAATTTTCGCTTGGGGAAAATGTTGTCAAATGCAAGTAGTTAAAAATTACAAAGTGGTGCAACTTTAGTTCTGCAATTCATGTGACCAAACGATCTATTTTGACACACCCGAATTGGTACGTTTACACTAGGCATTGTCCTCTTTCACACCCAAACATGTGGAATCACTTTGAGCTACACTCAACCAACTGAATCTCTTAAGAGTCTAAAGTGCAAAATGACTACAAACTTTTGCATGTTGTTACACAAACACTGTGATGCTTAGAAACTTTTCATTTAAGCCTATTGGATTGCATTGGGCCCCTCTACAATAACCTATCTCAGTTTTTGCTATCTCAGAGGAATTTTTCCATGGTAACTAATTTTCGCTTGGGAAAAAAGTTGTCAAATGCAAGTAGTTGAAAGTTGTAAAGTGGTGCAACTTTCATTTTCCAACTCGTGTCACCAAACATACTATTCTGACACATCTGAGTAGATACGTTTATGCTATACATGGTTCTATTTCACACCCAAACATGGAGAATCACTTTGAGCTACGTTCAACAGCTAAATCCCTTAAGAGTCCAAAGTGCAAAATGACTGCAAACTTTAGCATGTTGCTACTTGGACACTGTCACACTTAGAAACTTCTTGTTTGAGCCTATAGGATTGTGTTAGACCCCTGTACAATAATCTCTCTCGGTTTTCACTATCTCGAAGGCCTTTTCCCATGGTGGTGAATTTTCACTTGGGGAAAAAGTTGTCAAATGCAAGTAGTTGAAAGTTGCAAAGTGGTGCATCTTTTGTTCTATAGCTCATGTGACCAAACAAACTGTTCTAACGCATCCAGGTGGGTATGTTTACACCAAGCATGGTCATCTTTAACACCCAAACATGTTGAATCACTCCAAGCTACGTTCAACCGACTAAATCCTTTCAGAGTCCAAAGTGCAAAATGGTTGCAAAATTCAACATGTTACTCGGACACTGTGACATTTAGAACCTTTTTGTCTGAGCCTATGGGATCATGTTGGGCCCCTCTACAATAACCTCTCTCAATTTTTTCTATCTCATAGGCCTTTTCCCGTGGTGGAAAATTTTTTCTTGGGGAAAAAGTTGTCAAATGCAAGTAGTTGAAAGTTGCAAAGTGGTGCAACTTTTGTTTTGTAGCTCCTGTGACCAAATGAACTATTCTGATGCATCTAGGTGGATAGGTTTACGCTAGGCATGGTCCCATTTTTCACCCAAACATGCAGAATCACTTTGAACTACGTTCAACCGACTGAATCCCTTAAGAGTCCAAAGTGCAAAATGACTGCAAACTTCAACATGTTGTTACTCGGACACCATGACACTTAGAAACTTCTTGTCTAAGCCTATAGGATCATGTTGGGCCCCTCTACAATAACCTCTTTCATTTTTCACTATCTCGGAGGCCTTTTCTTGTGGTGGAAAATTTTTTTTGGGGAAAAAGTTGTCAAATGTAAGTAGTTGAAAGTTGCTAAGTGGTGCAACTTTCGTTTTGCAACTCGTTTGACCAAATGAACTGTTCTGAAGTGCTCGAGTGGGTATTTTTATGCTAGGAATGGTCCTCTTTCATACCCAAACACGCGGAATCGCTCTGAACTATGTTCAATCTGCTGAATCCCTTAAGAGTCTAAAGTGCAAAATGGCTGTAAACTTTATCATATTGTTACTCAGACACCATGATGCTTAGAAAATTCTTGTCTAATCCTATGGGATCATGTTGGGCCCCTCTACAATAACCTCTTTCAACTTTTTCTCTCTCAGAGGCCTTTCCTGTGGTGGTGAATTTTCGCTTGGGGAAAAAGTTGTCAAATGCAAGTAGTTGAAAGTTGCAAAGTGGTGCAACTTTCATTCTGCAACTCATGTGACCAAAAAAACTATTCTGATGCATCTAGGTGGGTAATTTTATGCTAGGCATGGTGCTCTTTCACACCTAAATATGCAAAATCACTTTGAGCTATGTTCAACCAGTTGAATCCCTTAAGAGTCAAAAGTGCAAAAATGGCTGCAAACTTAAACATGTTGTTACTTGGACACCGTGATGCTTAGAAACTTCTCGTCTTAGCCTATGGGTTCATGTTGGGCTTCTCTACAATAACCTCTCTTAGTTTTCACTATCTCAGAGGCCTTTTTCCGTGGTGGCAAATTTTTGCTTGGGGAAAAAGTTGTCAAATGCAAGTAGTTGAAAGTTACAAAGTGGTGCAACTTTCATTTTGCAACTTGTGTGACCAAACAAACTATTCTGACGCATTTTGGTGGGTAGTTTTACACTAGGCATGGTCCTC
Organism: Sequoia sempervirens; assembly: GCA_007258455.2. Classification (NCBI taxonomy): domain Eukaryota; kingdom Viridiplantae; phylum Streptophyta; class Pinopsida; order Cupressales; family Cupressaceae; genus Sequoia; species Sequoia sempervirens. Next base: position 214,694,841 of record VDFB02000013.1, on the reverse strand, counting down.
TTTCACAACCAAACACACAAAATTGCTCCAAGCTACATTCAACCAACATAATCCCTTAAGAGTCCAAAGTGTAAAATGACTACAAACTTCAGTATGTTGTTACTCAGACAACGTGATGCTTAGAAACTTCTCATATGAGCCAATGGGTTCACGTTGGGCCCCTCTACAATAACCTCTCTCATTTTTTTCTATCTTGGAGGCCTTTTCCTATGGTGGCGAATTTTTTCTTGGGGAAAAAGTTGTCAAATGCAAGTAGTTGAAATTTGCAAAGTGGTGCAAATTTCGTTCTGCAACTCATGTCACCAAATGAACTATTTCGATGCATTCGGGTGGGTACGTTTACTCTAGGAATGATCCCCTTTCACACCCAAACATGTGGAATTCCTTCGAGCTATGTTCAATTGGCTAAATCCCTTAAGAGTTTGAACTATAGTTGTTGTCACCGAATAGTGCACCATTGTTGTGATGCAAAAATCAGCTTACTAGTGAAACATTGGATCCGGATATTCAATATCCATGATGTATGGTTTGATGTCATATGCTGATTTTCGCAGTGAAGAAAATCCATGAGACCATAGCTTGTTTCTTACTATTATGTTGACTTTCGCATGAAGAAAAACCATGAGACCATAGACAAGGCAGTGAACTGTTTGAAAAAATGTCTCAAAGAAATGTGGTCTCATGGTGATGGAATGGCATGATGAATGCCAAGACAAACAAATTTCTATGGATTGTCATGTCATTCCATCACCATGAGACAACATTTCTTTGAGGAAATTTTTCAACCAACTCACTCCCTTGTCTATGCTATTGCTTACTATTATTCTTTGATAGATTTTTTCCAAGCATCCATCGTTTGTTCGAAATCACCTTTTCTAGGATTTTAGGCATAGTAGCAAGGCAGTGAACTATTTGATAAAATGATTTGGTAGACATGTATGAAAATGGTGGTAGCATAAACAAGGCAGTGAACTTTTGAAAAAAAGCCTCAAAGAAATGTGGTCTCATGGTGTGATGGAATGCCATGACAAGTGAATTGCTATGGATTGTCATGGCATTCCATCAACATAAGACCATATTTCTTTGAGGCATTTTTTCAACTAGTTCACTACCTTATCTATGCTATTGCTTACTATTATGCTTTGCTAGAATTTTTCCAAGCATCCATAGCTTGTTTGAAAACACATGTTTTAGGGTTTTAGCCATTGTAGCAAGGCAATGAACTATTTGATATCATGCTTTGATAGAAATGTATGAAAAATGTGGTAGCATAGAAAATGAAGTGAACTCTTTGAAAAAATGCCTCAAAAAAATGAGGTCTCGTGGTGATGGAATGCCATGACAATCAAAAGAAATTTGATTGTCATGGCATTCCATCACCATGAGACCACATTTCTTTGAAGCATCTTTTCAAATAGTTCACTGCCTTGTCTATGGCTTGTCATGGCATTCCATCACCACATTTATTTGATGCATTTTTTCAAACAGTTCATTACCTTGTCTATGCTATTGCTTACTATTATGCTTTTGATATATTTTTTCCAAGCATCCATAGCTTGTTCAAAAGTACTTGTTTTAGGATTTTATCCATAGAAACAAGGTAGTGAACTGTTTGACAAGATGCTTTGGTAGAAATATATGAAAAATGTGGTAACATAGACAAGGCAATGAACTATTTGAAAAAATACCTCAAAAAAAGTTGGTCTCATAGAATGTCATGATAAGAAAATGCAATTCACAGCTGCTCCTAGTAATTAGTTATCCAATGTGAAGTAATTACATAACTACTTAGGTTGACTTTGTAAAAACTATATTGTAATTGAAGTTTTGTCATCTATCATCATCTAGTTATTAGCTATGCAATGTGAAGTAATGCTTTGAGTTTGAAAGATGTGCAATGCAATGCAATCAATGATATGAATACAAACTACAAAAATCTATTTTTTAAAATTCATTGGTTAAAATCTTTATTTTATTTTCTCTATATATCTCTATGCTATGGAAATACCTTTCAATTTCAAAAAATATAGTTTTTATCTCTTGTTCTATAATTTTTTACATTTTTTTTAAATATGCTTTTTTCCTGATTTTTTCTAGATTTTTCTCATTTTTTTCAAAAACTCTTATACTTTTGGTTTGCTGATTTTTTCCCCAAAATATTTTTGCTGCTATGTATTGGAAGCATGAAGCATACACATGAATACATGCAATATACGTGAAGTATACACATGAATAAGTGAAGCATACATGTGAATAAGTGAGGCACAAGTAATTGAAGCATTGTGAAGGATACAAACCACCAGGAATGGAGCTTATTTACACAATACACATTAGATGAGGCTTATTGAGCAATCAACAGTAATTAATTAAGCATTATATGTAAACAAAATCCATTCCTACAACAATCAAGCATACAATTTACACAATATGCATGATAACATCATTCAAGAATGGTAGTAGCAAAATAAGATTTTCTTTAATCAAAAAGTCGTAAGGCTATACAATGATATATATTGATAAAATCATAAACAAAATATCCAAAAAGGCCATACAAGATTAGTACAAAAGAGCCATATGGACATAAAATGTCACGTATATATGGATAGTACAAAACATATGTTCCAAAATGCTACATAGGCATACAACAAATGACCCTAATACATAGTCATTTCCCTCTAGGGGAAGGAAAAAGATCCTGTACTACCTTCAAAATTTGGCTGGATGGAGTGCCTATTGGTTCTCTTATCTTTTGAACACACTCACTAGTCATCCTCTCTTCACTCTCAAGCTTCAACTGATACAATAAAAAGTAAAGATGTTAATACATAGAAATTGAATTGAGGAATGACGTATAACAAAATATAATCACTTATCGCATACATATAGTCATCATGCACATTTATAGCATTACCACGTCCATGATCTAGAGTGACAACCACCTATAGCAACCATCAAGATAGAAATTAAACTACATAAAATTATCATGAAAATTTTCTATAATAGACCATAAAAGAGAAAATATAATGTCAAATCGACTAATATGTTGCATACCTCTCTCAATGGATCAGAACTAGATATTGTTGCAACAAATCCATGGTCCATCATGCCACCAACATCACTAGGGTTGGTTGATGTCAGCAACTGCAAATGAAACAACATATCTAATAGTAATATAAAGAAGTTCAAGTAGTCCCTTTATAATTGTCATAAATGAAAGAGTAAATGGTTGGCCTCAGTTGAGACTACAGTATAGTGCTTGTAGATCACAAAATGGTGAAAGTACTAAGTCCACTAGGATAGTCCAAACTCTTGCAAATGCCAAATTTCAGTGCTCATTGAGATTCGTATTGCATATGTTGATGAACTAATGTTAATGAGGACATGCTATCAACATAGTGATAATGCCACAATGATGTTCACATTAATGAAGTGAGGATTAATATGTTACTAGAAACTTTCAAAGGGATAATGGAACATACAATGAATTAGGATGTGTCTAGGGTTTTACTATAGCACATGAAGTTGGTTGTTGAGGTGTGCAACAATAATGGAGAAGACAACTTTGGTCAATACTGAGTGGAAGGAAATATTTCTTCTAACAATGTATAGGATAAAATTTGTATGGAGGTTCTATAGCATAGATGGGATAAAGAGACAAGACCAATAGGGGATAATGGAACATATGGTGAAATAATAGAGGGTACAATGCCAGGATGGGAGTCGAATGTGATAATGGAATATGGGATGGACTAGAATAGATTAATGGGATGGGCTAGGATGGGATAACAAAATGTAGCGTGAACTATTAGAGGTTAATGGGATGGGGATAGGAGGGAATAAAGGAACATAGGGTGAATTAGGGAAATATAGTGGGACAAGACCAAGAGGGGATAATGGAACATAAGTGAAATAAGAGAGGGTAATATGATGGGAATAATAGGGGTTAATGGAACATAGAATGGACTAGTATAGATTGATGGGATGGGCTAGGATGGGATAAAAAAATATAGGGTGGAAATTTAGAGGTTAATGGAATGCGATTAGTAGGGAATAATGCAACATAGGGTGAATTAGGAGGTGTCTAGGGTTTGACTATAGTACATGAAGTGTGAACATGACCTATGTGTAGTAATAATAGAGAAGAGTTATCTAGGATGAAATGTGGATAAAGATGGTATAACATAGAATGGATAAAGGAACATAGGGTGGAACATAGGGTATCATGGAACATCTAGGGTGAAATAATAATGAGTACAATAAGATGGGAGTAGAAGGGCATAATGACACATAGGATGGACTAGAAGATATTAGTGGGATGGGCTAGGAGGGGATCATGGAAAATAGGGTGAACTATTAAATGTTAATGGGATGGGATTAGGAAGGAATAAAGGAACAAAAAGTTAATTACGAGAAGATAATGTGACACGATCAAGGAATACACATGCAATGTTTGTGTTTCTCATCAATTTTTTAGATTTGTATATGCAAAATTATGAAAAATAGCTAACATTGTTTTACAACACCATTAATGAATAAAGGATACCTGAGTGTAAGTTGTTTGAGGAAATGAATTGTGAGGTGTGGAGGTCAAAGGTCCACCAGGAAACTATTTGAAATCCAAAGCATGTTATGAGACAAACATTCAAATATAACATGCAACTGTTCAAATGCAATAATAATATCTTTAATACTAGTTGCATATCTGTGGACTCAACGTCGAGAATGAATAAGGGTCTATAGGAATCGAGCACGTCTCATGAACACTCTGACCTTGAAATTTCATCATATCAAAATTCTACTAATTTACTTATTCTTAAATTTCAAAATATAATTTAATAAATAGCATTAAATGAACTTGCTAAATTTTAACTGAGTTTCAATGTTGAATGCATCATTCAACAAATCATCTGTGAAAGTCATCACCTCTATAGCTGATGTAGGTTGTGCAACAACATCACGAGCACTCTGATAATCATACCTGCAAACAACACCACAAGTGCCACAATGGTGGGGTGGAGCTAAGGGCTTGCATGTCTCCTCCACATTAGGCTCTAATAGAGGCCTCACACATTGTAAAATGGTCTAGGTGAGTGAGCCAATTGACTCCAATGTGTCCACCTCTACACTATCTTTAACAATGGAAGGAACGAAGACATGCCCCACCATGGGATTGGCCAAGGGTCTTAGTGCCAACTGTGGATTGCGTTGTGCAACAAGTCTATCATGTGTGGAGCCCCCACCTCTACCTTGAAAGTCTAAGATGTCAAAATAATTTGGCATCTTATTGAGGACAAACTCACAATAGAGTTTCCTCAAAAATTATTGTGGTACCTCATGGTTATTGCATGGAGGTTGGTCAAATAACATCCACCACCGCTCCCAAAATTTATTTTTAATTAACTCATGGTGGTACCAATGGATGGGGACCTCCTGCATGCATGAGACAAAGGTGCATTGGTTTTCGGATCTGTTAATAGGGCACACTAGTCGGCTTTGCTAATTTTTTGTTTTTTCACATCTGCATATGACAAACTACTACCATAAATCACCTCTCATTTGACCAAAAAATTATTTTCTCTCTTATTTCTCCTACATGAGACACAATTGACTTCAATGATTCAGCAATCCCTCTCCTATAAGGGTGGGTTTCGACATGCTCAGTTAATCTTCCAATTAATTGTTCAATGTATTTTTTATTGTTTTAAATTTGATTTAGAATATTTTCATGTGTTCCTTGAGGATGCCTATGAATTGATGGATGGGTTTCATGTTGTTCTTGTATAGGAGGCTCTTCGTGAGGGGGTGATTGTGAATTTTCAATGTTTCGAGGTAGATATTTATTCCCTGAGAATTAGAACAAATTTTTATTATAAAAACCTATTTCAATATGCATTCTAAATCAAATTCTAAATAAATAGAATAAAAATACATACCTCTTTGCAATCTTTGACCTCTCTGCATGTTGGCAACATCCTTGTGAAGAATTACAAGCTAAGAGTGCAAAAAATGGATGAGATTTGGCAAGTGCAAGTTGCAGAGCTCAAATCCTCCAAGCCAAGCCACAAGTTGAAATGAAAATCAGGTTTGAAATGTCTATTTTAGATTTTAAGTTACTTTTACATTTGGCGCACTCCAAATTTGACGTGCGCCAAATGCTCAATTTTAACCCTTTTTTGCGATTTTTTTCAATTTGGCATCAAAATTGTGTTGCAAATTGGTGCACTTACCCCCTAATGATCCATTTTTAAAATCCTCCATGTATAAAGAATAAAAATCATCCTTAATGTGCTACCACATAGCTTGGTAAAATTCCATAGGAATCCCATTGCTACTAGGACTTTTGAAAGGGGAAATTAAGAAAAGAGCCTTTTCCAGCTCCTCCAATGATAAAATTCTATCTAAATATTGACTATAATTAGAGTCTATTTTGTTAGGAATATAAGTTTTAACCATATCCTCAAGGGTTTGTTGAATATCCTGCCATTGGTCATCTTTGAAAATATTTTTTGTAAAATCATTTAAAAATATTGCATATATCAAAAGGGTTAGATTGAAGAGTATTGAATTCATTCCTTATTTTGCTAATTATTTCCTTTTTATGTTTGTAGTTGAGATAATCATTAAGGAGTTTTTTGGCCTGAACAAGTCTGTCTTGAAGGGATTTTTTCCTTGTGTTCATGTTTCCAAGTCATTTTTTGTGTTTGTGTTTCCAAGTCATTTTTGTGTTCGTGTTTCCAAATCATTATTTTGTCAAATTAACATAAGAAGTTAGTGCACTGAGTAATGGCATTACACTGCCAATCAATCCAAGACTCCCCTTCATTTGGTTCAGGAAAGGAATTCCAAATCCCCACAATAGCAGCTGGATAAGCAGGATTCTTTAGATGTAAAATTTTTATTTTGAAAGGAAGAGAGTGGTCAATTTTAGATGTTTGAGACAAACTTATGTTGCATATTATGGGATAATGATAAAAAAGTGTAGCAAAAAAATCCACTAGAACACATAATCCCACCAAATCTTAGGCCAAAGGTAAGATAGGGGAAGTATAAAATCTTTCCAACCTACTCAATTTTTTGTCCTCTCCCATTCTGGAATTAGACTAGGTAAAGCAATTTTTTGATTGACTAGAAAGTTTGTTGTGAATAGAATCTGCCACTCTCAAGGACTTTTGACAAATTAACCAAATGTCAAATTCTTTAGAGCTAATATTAAACTGTTTGGATCAGTTGTGCTCATGTGAGTGTTCAACCATATTGAAATCACCCCCTAAAATCTAATCAACATTAGGGAGGTTATTAAACATCCAATTCCAAAGTTCAATTTGATCTTTAGCAAGATTGGAAGCATAAATTGAACAAAACCAATGAAATGACTATTAATAAAGATGAGAATCCAAACATAATTATGAGAAGGGTCTTCACCTTTACTAATGATGTATTTAACAACCCATAGAGAAAATCCAATAACCCAAACTTTGCCATCATGATGAGATTTATGCAAAAAAACTAGCATCTCTCCAAATATTGTAAAGTGAATCCTCAAGCTTAGTGTTGTTGATTTTAACTTCTTGGAGGAAAAGAACATCCAGAGCAAACAGGTTTCTTAGGTGGATATGTCAGCATAGCTTGTAGAAAAATGCTTTATTTGGTTTTGCCAGCTTCTACTTTCCCTTTCATGCTGCTCATATGCAATAATAAAACTTGTGCGATTTCCTTTTTCAAAGAGTAAGATTCTCTATGGGGTTTTGTAATTAAAACACAATAGTTTTATTTATTCTTGTTTTTTTGTAGCTTCCTTTGCGACAACTGTTCTATTTTTTATATGTATCTCTCTAATTTGAATGATTCTTTTTCAATAAAATAAAAAATGTTGACAACATAGTCAATGTTCTCTTAAGAATAAGTGGAAAAATTATTTTTGCGTCCTAGAATCAAGAATGCCATAATGTAATCAATGTTATCCTAATATCCAATAAAAAATGGATAAGATAGTATGATGTGACATATTTGTTGTTGTATTATTCATGATGTTAACCCTCACATGCATTAAATATTGGCATAGATTAGAGTGTGTAATCAATGGTCCATAGAAGATTATTTCAATGTATTTGCTAGGCTATTAACACAAATAAGTTTTAACTCACCTCTTAAATTATTAGTTGTTGCCTCTAAGAAGAACCTTATTAGTTCATGCATTGGGAAGTGAGCAAGAGATTATATATGGTGTTAAGTCAGTTTTCATTTTGGTATGTTTTGTTGCATGAAAATTAATGATTTATCTTGTTATTTGTTGGTCAATTGTTAATTTTCTAGGGGTTTAGATTTTTGTAAAATAATTTGAGAATTTTGTCCAATAAAAAGACAAGGGGAATAGAAGGGGTTTGGGATGAAGAATACACAGATGGACTGGCAGGGCAGTCCAATGACCCTCTGATTGGTCTTACATGTTTGAAAAAGGTAAAATAACTTCCAAATTTTAAGTTCAATTTTGTATTGATGGATGTGTGTGTGAAAGAAGATTCAAGTTAAAAGACTAACTCAAGAAATTGCTCCTTATAAGAAAATTGGATTCCAAATCAAAGATTGACATTCTTCATATAGGAATACATTTTATGAGGCAAAATAAAATTTTCAAGAAAGGCATGGAATTCTTAATATAGGTGCATGCCTATGTATGAAGGCCAATGAGGTTCTAATAAAGAAATAAAAACCTATTTTTCTTGTAAAGTGAGCTATATAAAGAGGTGCACTTTTGCAATGTGCATATATATTTTCAATCAGCAGTAACATTCATTCAAATTGAATTGTAGGAATTTACCATCTTTTCGATAGAGTTTAGCGATCAACCACATAAGTTCTTCATCTTTGGTAGCTATCAATAATCAAATTTTATTATTTTGATGAGCAACAAAGGTTTATATCAAGTTCTCAAAATTTTAGGTCACCCATCATTTGGTTTCCCTTGAAGTTGACAATTATTGTGGTTCATCAAATTTAAATGTTGTCCTTTCCCTATCTTATGAATGATAGCTTTATGTGTGTTTAATGTTACATTTTTCTCCAATGCCATTGCTACTATGTCCTGAAGCTTGCTTGAGTTGTTTTTGTGCTGCCATCTGAATGCTTCAACATCCTTGGGTACCATGGTCTATTATTTTTTCATTTTCTATAAGCATTGGTCAACAATGTTTTGAAAACCAAAATCAATACCATTCTTTGTAAATTTCAAAGGTAGGTGCAAGATTGCCAAAATTAATACTAAAATTACTATGGAAGTATTCAAAACCAATACCAATGTTTTTTAACTCAACACCAAATTCAATCATTGGTATAAGTTTTCTATAGTTCATGAAGATGTTGAGCAAGCTTTTGGATTCAACTGTGTATGCTTTTTTATTGACATTTCATATCACACTTAGTGATCCACTTTCCTCTTCTTGATGATGGATCATTGAGTGTGATCTGAAACGTCGATCAAAAAGCATACACAATTGAATCCAAAAGCTTTCTCACCAAATTCAATTCTAAAAGTCCATGAGAACTAGACGTCGATATGAATCATAGAGGTTCTAGCCTACAAAACCTCTCACACATATGCAAGGGATTAAACACAACATAATTTGTGGAATTCCACCTACTATCATCTTCATTGCAGATAGTAACTACTCATGTTGGAGTGGAAAGCTATGAATGCCATTAAATTTTGTACTTTGAAATTCTTTATGTAGGGTTTACAAGATATTGACTCCTTGTTGCAGCCTCAAATGAACACATATATACAGTGTGGGGGCCTAGTTTGTCCAATTTCTAATGTGATGAAGAATTATTTAGAATTAAATCACCTTATTTTACTAATCAAAATGAATGCTAAAATACAAACTTTTGATTTTTATTTGTAGCTAGTGCTTTCCATCTTGTTAACAAATTTGAAGAGGATGATATAGATTACTAATGCAAGCTCTAATTTTTTTGTAAAATTGCACAAATTGACAGTGAATCTTGGAAAAACCATAGATAGTCACTATTACAAACAACCCTACGTAAATCTATATTTTTCTACTCACAACACTTGGCTTTTTAATGATTTCCCTAAACAAATACTAAGTTAAAATTTTGTCATTATCAATTTTTGTAAGCGCAGTGATGCATATAGTCTGAGTTTCACTTGTTGAAGGTTTCTTTACTAGGACCATGAAATAAATGTCTTCATTTTATGATGTATATGGAATTTGTAAAGTGTGGTAGTTGTAGCATCATTTTTTTAGTTTTGGTTCTATGGTTTTGGTGGTCTTATGTTAACTTTTGAGACAATTCAGTAGTATCAGAACTTCTGGGGTACTGCAATTTTGTAATATGAACTTTTTATATGAATAAGAAAAAAAAATCATCCTAAAGCTATATGCAAGTATAATCTTTGAAAGTATTTGTAGAGCTATGCTTGCCCCAATACTTAAAATAGCTTAACAATGTTAATTTTTATACATTTATAAGAGCAACCTTGCCCAAAACAAATATTTGAGCAATCATAATACTTACCTCTAACAAATTTTTACAGGGTTTTTGGAGTACCTGAGAGTTTGTATTTTGAGCTATAATTTGTTGTGAGATTCAACATAGGTAAAAGAAAATTTAGATTCAAAGCATCATATTGCCAGAGTCTCGAGATTTCATTGCAAGAATTGTCTTGTTCAAAACCGAGAATCTTCATCTACGCTCATAGGATCTTAAGTGCTCATTTTGAAATAGTTCCAAATTGAGATGTCTACAGAATACAAGTCCTTGTATTCTTATATTAGATACTTCCTCTTCCACCTTATAGTTGTCATTGTAGTGATTTCTTATTATTTCTTATTGACCTACATATAGTTGGATTTCATTTCAATTTCCATGCTAGTTTATACCCTATGTTATGTTCCTTGTTTGGGTTTGCTTGATTTCAAGTAAAATCAAAAGATCCCTAATGGCTAGAGTTTGATTGGATGCAAATATTTGGTGCACAATTTGATACATGTCTAGATCTAGTGTCAACTAGCAGTCGAGGAAGGCTAATGAAGCAGTTTAGGCATCAAAATATTAGTCAATCCAAAAGAAGATGACATAAACTTCTAGTCAATCCAAGAAAATATGACATAAACTCTTAAAAAGTTGCTTTACTTTATGGATCCCTTTCACCTTATGTTTTTTAAAATCATTAAGTTAATTGCATAATTATGAACTAGTGATCCACATGTAGTATATCCCTATGGGGATTTCTTTGCATGTTGTTATCTTCTATTAAATCAAGGTGCCCAAGTCTAATTATAACCTCAAGCACCATTAGATGGATCTATAATTTTTTGAAGGAAATTATGATATAAACAACAAAGGTGTAAAAATTCTTGCTGAAATTTGTATAAATTCAAACAGTTTTATTAGTTTGACTGGGTCTACCATCATCTCTTTAGGCTTGCAAATAAATGATAGAATGTACTAAAAAATTGTGTATCCTATTATTTTAAAATGGTGTAAGGTATGAAGCACTGTGATGATCTTTTTTAGGGATCAATGTGTCGAATGCACAAAACAACTAAGAGAGGGGGGGTGCATCAGTGGTACATTAAAACATTAAAACCCTCTTTAACATTCATATCTGCATTAGTCCTTAAACCCTTACCATGCATTAGTAGAATGTAAACACAACCAAACACATGAGAAAACTAGATTTATGTGGAAAACCCAAGGAGGGAAAAGCCACAGTGAGGATTAGCTCATAGTATAAAGTAATTATAACATCAAATATAATAGGATCATTGTTGGAGGGATCACTACTAGATTACAAAAAAGAAGAAAGGGTGATCCCACAAAACTGGTTTACAATTCTAGTGAGGAAGGAAAATTGCAAAAATGATTGTATGATTTTTATTTTTTTCTTTTTAGGGGTTGGCACAAACTGGGGTGTTTGAATGGACCCAAAGGGGGTTTGAATGGACCCTAGTTCAAGTGAACCCTATTAAATAATGGGACCCACTTTTTTTGCTTTTTTTTATAACAAAGAAAATGGAAAATTGAATACAAAGGGGGGGAGGGTTCACTCGAACCAAGGTTCATTTGAACCCTGGTTCTAGTGAACCTCCAAGGGGGGTTCATTTGATCCTGGGTTCATTCAAACCCCCCTTTTTCCCCCTTCTCCCCCTCTTGCACCAAATTTCTATAGAATTTTTCCCTTCGAAGCTCAGGTTGAGGATGAAAATGGAGGAGAATTCACAGACCCAATTGCATGATGGTAGTCCTTAGAATGAGCTATCCATCAAATATAATTTTAATATGTTTTGGTTTTATTATGTAATTTATTTTTTAGTTTGATTAAACATAGGTTTTTACCAAAAATAAAGCTCTTTGTTCTACATATGTGGAAAAATAACAAATTATCATTTAAAAAAAAAAAAAAACCAATGCACTAGATATTGATTTCCTTGATCCAACAAAAAAAAAAGAATTTTGATACATACAAAAAAAGTTATGCTTTAGCAAGTGAATCGTGTCTAAATTGTAAAAGGTTTGACTTTGAAACCTAATTAAGAAAAAAATATTCAACAAAATGCTATGAAACTAATTCCATGCACTATATATCATAGTTACAAATCTAAATTCGAAAAAAATAGAATTTAATCCTTCATAGAAAAAAAGTTATGTGTTAGCCATTGACGTTTCTCTTTAAAAATGGTGTTTACTGTTAAAAACTAGTTTTCGAAGGAGATGGAAAATGAAGTGCAATCTGATTCAAAAAATTTTGAAAAAAATATATTTAGAATCTACAAAAATAAATTTAGAAATCACTAGTTTGCATCATCTTCAAATTCCTCACGGTCTAGCTGCTATAGGTGCCCAAAAGTGAAGATTTAGTTAAAAATAATCAGTTTAGTGTCCAGTTTGGCCAAAAATTGTAAACCAGTTGTGAACCAATATTCTATACTTGCAAGAATACAAAAAATGAACACAATAATAAGATAAAATGCAAGTTCGAATAGAGATTCCTCAAGAACTCCATTTCATTGCGAGAGAAAAGGAATGAAATGAAGAACACAACACACTTAAAAAAAAGATATCAAATCCTATTCTAAAACAAGGCAAACTCTTAATCTCTTGAGGGATTTGGTGCCAATTTGATGTGAAAATTGGCCCTTTCCCAACTCCAATGATGTGATGAAGATGATTGATGAAAGATGCATGCTTGTGGTGATGACTTCAATGGAGCTCCATGTTGAAAACTTGCAAAAAGCCTAACTATGCTTGGATGAATTTGATGAAGGTTGCTATGAATTTGAGTATAGTAATTTTACTCAAAATGTGGATGATAAAATGAGGAATGAAGCCTCTTATTTATAGAATTTCAAGTTGAAGAGATGTCCAAAATGGAGCAATGTGGGACTAAGAATCAACAAATGGCAAGGTGCCACTTGTCAACATGTGAATGGATGGAGGATGTGCAAGTTTTGAAGAGTGTGTCAATAAATGCATAAATTTGAAATTTGAAATTGTTGAAATGACATGTAAGAGGGAAAGAAGGTGCATTGAATGCCACTTGGCTCAAGGAAAAAGGAATTTTTAGGTGGAGTAAATGCTTAGTTGGAAGGACAAATTCCACTTAGATTTTGAATTCAAATTTGAGGAATATTCCTTTATTATGCCTTTTGAGAGAAAATAGAGATTTAATAAATGAATTAAATCTATTTTCTTGTGCAAGTTACAAAAGCTAGAGGATGCGACATGAGAAGAGATTAAATTATTCAAGGTTAATTAATTTCATGAGAGGTCAAAATGATGTGACATATTGATTTAGATTTATGGATTGATTTAAATCAAATATGAGAAGAATATGATTTCAAGATTAATTAAATAAAGATTTTTTTGTTTTATTTAACCAAGGAGATGAAGTTAGATTAAACTAAATAAGGTTTTAATTTATTTAATTTAATGGATGGACTTTAGAGATTTAATCAAATAAAATTGATTATTTAATTAAATAGGGATAATTAGACCAGACTGATTGATTTAATTAACAAGAAAGGGTGACTTAATTAGATAAATGATTTATTTAATTAAGAGAGGAACATTGATGAATTTAATCAAATAAAGGTATTCGATTAAATGGTTAGATCGAGGGATTATTTAGGATGAAACGGTGTTAGTGGTAGGGATCATATGTGCAATGTCGATCAATACATTTTCTATGTCTACATTTTGCCCCTCTTTGAAGCAGTGCACTCATTGCATTGGTTCAAAAAATAAACGATCTCGATCAACATCCAAAAAATTTCTGATTTAAAAAATGCCTCACTGCTGCCCCAGCGAAGGAAATTATGGTAACATACTGCCCCCTCGAGAGATCGGATGAAAATTCTAATTTTTGTGTGAACTCACGAAAAAAGAGGAAAAGGTACTTGATAGGTCCAGAAAGGCTCCAGGAGGTCATGCCAAAAAAATGGTGTGAAACGACCTTCAGATAGACAAAAACAGAATCAGGGGTCCAAAACCCAAGCAGGATGGTCGAACGGGGTAAAAAAAACCCTAACTTTTAGGCTTAAATAGATCTCGAGGGGCCACTTCCAATTCATTTTCACATTCAGCCTTAAGAGATTTCATGATTTGAGCCTTGATATCCTGATGAGATGGCACAACGATAGCTCCTGTTGCATATCTCCGACCGAGTATGAATGAACCAACAACCTCCCAACATTGGGGCATCGGTATGTGATCCTTACTTGAGCTTCACTTTTCATTTTAAGCATTAATTTATTGCACTTAGAACTAGGTCTTTTGCAGCGGTGCTATATAGTGCTGCTTAAATTTCAAACTGGACCGCTCGGTCTTTTAAATTGGACCACCATCACAAGATGGACCGCGGCGGTGGAGTTTGGAGTTTGGGAATAGACTTCAAACTCTGACACATTCATGAAATAGAGCATTGGATTTCAAAATATGACGTCGTGGCGAAGTTTAGAATTAGGGTTTGGAATGTTTAAGCAAAGTGCACCGCCACAGTGCACTTTGGGATTTGAAGGTGCTAGCGTCACTGTTTGCAAATTTCAAACTGTGATGCCTTCACAGTTTGCAATGCTAGGCTAGTTTCTTAAATGCTTGGGATAAATTTTTTTGACGCTTTTAACATGGTGACCTTTCTTGATGCAAGAGGTGGCAAGGGAGCTCTATTCTCGCTAGCAGAAATCACGAGAGATATTCGGCTACTTGTGAGATCTAACTGACAGGGAGTAGGACTGACTTTGAGAGATGGGGCTATGGTACATTACCCACATAGCACCTATGCAGACCCATCTTGGCATGATGTATGCGCTTGCCGAGAGATGGCACAATGAGACGTCGTCCTTTCACCTTCCCACTAGTGAGGCCACTATTACCTTAGAGGATGTGTGGCGCATCCTTAGATTGTCAATACATGGTCGGTGAGTTATTCATGATATGGATGTTAGACGAGATGCTTGCCATGCAGTTCTTGCTACATAGGATGTTATGTTTTACGAGGGCCAGATAGAGCTAGAGCACCAAAGGTTGCTCACGATGCCCTTTCGACTAGTGATTGTTGCCATCATTTCAGGTCTTATCACTCCAGATCGACGAGGCTGGTACTTCATGCTTGGCTGGGGGATTTGCTGGGAGTGGATGGTTCATGACAGGCCAGTTCATTTTGCATGGGGTCCTGTTATTCTTTCCTCCCTTTATAGGGATTTACATGAGTATGCATATTTTGATGACAGAGCACTTGGTGTAGGCGTCACGCTCCTTCATGTGTGGGCATGGGAGCATATCTCTATTCTTTGACTACAAGTTGTTCTAGTGTCGGTCGGGCTCAATGATCTAGTGGTTTGGCATTACAGGGGTGGTGTGTCCTTCACACACACAGGCGAGCACGGGATCCCTCACTAGAGGAGGGTCATTGATGAGATGACGGTGTTCACATGGTGCCCATACCTTGGTCGGCCCGAATGGGCTAATGATGTACAAGAACTGTTCTTTTCCCGCTAGGCTTCGGCTCATGCAAGGGCGAAAGCACACTTTGATCGAGAGGTATCTGTCGGGACGAGTTCAATGTTAGTTTGAGGAGGTACAAGATAAGCCAAATGATGACTATGTGGCCATGTTTTCTCATATAGTATCATAGGGTACTTGGAGGTGATACATTCCTGCCCTTGAGGTAGTGGATAGTTTCAGGCAGCTAGTGGCCCGGCCAAGGGCATATGATCAAGGGGTCACAGATCTAGGAGTGACTTAGGTGTACAAAGATTGGTTCCGACCGCCTCTACGTTTGATAGTTCCAGGTGTACCCTCTATTCGACAGAGAGCCAGGGGGAGAGGGGAAGGTCAAGGACGAGGAGGTGGTGGTCCTCCAGTAGGACAACCAACACAAGACCAGCCATCACAGGTCTATCCAACATAGGTCTAGTCGGCGCAGGTTTAGATGGATCAACCTCATGCTGATGTACACATACAAGACTGAGATCAAGGGCTAGAGGGTGGACATGATGGGGCACCAGGATCGGGTTGCCACACCACCATGAGCCAGGGGTGAGGACTAGCCTCACATGCAGCCTCCGCCAGTACAGCCAATAGGTCAGCCAGATTCGAGGGACGGGTTGATACTATAGTTCCAGGCCTAGGTCCAGGCCTTAACAACAGAGAGGGACTAGGCCCATGCAAAGAGAGATTAGGCAGTCTTATAGAGAGAGGCCATAGAGTTACAGGCGACTATAGAGATAGGCTACAGAAAACAACTAGAGAGTATGGCAGCTTCCTCCTCTCACATAATAGTGCCTCTTCACTCATATAGGGAAGCCATCCGAGAGGCAGATTACTATCAGTTGTTTTACCATTAGGTAATACCTAGACCAACCCAGGCCCTAGATTATTCACAGTGGACCATCCATAGACCAACAAAGGGTCATGGTGACAGAGACGAGGGTAGTAGACAAGAGGGTTAGACCTCTTTTTTGATCGAGATATTATTCTTTCATGCCATATGGGCTCATTTTTTATAGCCTGTTGGGCCTTTTTGTACTTATTGGCATACACACATGTATAGTGATCTGATTTATTTTGTACTATGATAGTTACCTGATGATATATATGAGATGACGATGTTGATGTGATGTGCCATGTACTATTTATTTATTATGCATTTATGGATGGTTCTATTTCTATATGCTATGCAATAATGTTATGGTATTATGTGATGGATATATATATATGGATGCATTTCTTTCTGATGGTGCATGCATTATGTGATGGTTATGGATATAATGGATTTATATGATATGGATGGATGATAGATGATATGTATGTTTTTATGATAGTGCAATCTATATGATGATTTTATGTATGTTGATGCAAATGTGATGATTTATGAAATGATTTCTTTTTCGATATCTTTTTTTGTTATCATGGTGATGATGATGCGAATGCAGTGATCATGATATGTGGCTATGCAATGATGAATGTATGTGATTTTCCATGTATGATATGTACTTATGACGATGTTATGATGTGCTATGATGTTATACATGAAATTATATGTTATGCCCAATGGTATGGAGATGATGATTTATGGTGTATATGCAAAATGATATGTGAGTAATGACCTTAAGATGTATATGTGATGGCATAATGAATGCTTTTATGAGATGTTTTATATGATTATGGATGATATGTATGCACTTAATGCAATGGGTTATTTATAATGCTTATGTACCTGTTATGCTTCATTTAATTGTGCACTGATATGGGATGATTGATGAAATGTTTATGCAAAATGATTGCAATGTGGTGATTTATGAGATATCTTATTATGATATGGATGGATGATGGATGATATACTTTATGCAAATGGATAAAAATTCCTAACATATTTATGTGATGCGATGGTGGTTATATGATTATGCAATGGATGATATGATGGATTATTTATGTTTTATGTAATTATGTAAGAGATGGTTATATGAAAATGTGTATGTGATGTTGTGATTATGAGATGCTTAGAATAACAAATCTATATTATATGCATATGAGATGATCAAATTTTTCTATATGATATGCATTGTGTTGACGATTTTGTGGATGTAGGATTAATGATGGTGGTGATTAATTGTCATAGTACCTTGTTAGTGTGAAAAGCGAGAATGAAGGAGAGAAGAGATTTCAACAAGACAAAAGATGATGATGATGATGAATATCTGTCGTGGAGTTGGGATTTTCAAAGGGCCAATTATCTTATGTTTGATAACACACATAAATACGATGCATCAAGGTATTAAGAACCATGATGATGTTGTATCCAGTGTTATGGACTTTGACTCAACAATTAGATAGGAGAATCCTTGTTCACACCTAACATACGAAAAGCTTACTAGGATGCACTTTAGGTATTTCACACATCTCAGACCAAAACATAGGAAAGAAAGCCTTCCTATGTGGTCAACAAGATATCTAAAACACCCTCCATACATACCTAAGTATGCACCAAGTTATATTACAAGAAATTCCAACAAGCTTAACAAATAAAAAGATAATGATCATTGCCCCATTCCTATCTCTCTAAATCCCTTTGTTGGGGAAATCATTGACAAGTCCTTGGAATGAGCATAATAAGATAAATCAAAAGACAAAGATACAGTAAACAAACAAGCTGATGTTCTTCAATACTGCTAGCCAAGACTAAACTATGGTGATGCCTGATGTTGATGTCCATTGTAGGAAGGATGCATCCTAGGGCATGACGATATTAGATGATTTAATATGGGACCGATTGGATGATAGGCTATTGACACAAAGAGTTGACCAACTTGCTTACGTACTAACCTAGATTTTGAGATTTTGATGTTTTGAGTTTTCACTTTTTAACCTGCTAGACTTGTTTCTGACTGTTTCACAGAAGGTTGGGGATGATGATTGATTTATTGTGAATGATGTTATTGCGGGTGAAAGCGAAATGGGACAGATGGTTTTTTTCAAATATTTGGATGTTTTTGATGTTTTGAGGTTGTTTTTGGTATTTTTCAGGATTTTTCAAATGTTTTGATTTTTTGAATTTTTTGAATGTTTTGGGGTTTTCTGAGATTTTGACTAAGAGACTAACCTAAAGACCTATCCTAGGGGCTTTGGGGGCTCATCAATAGATTAGACTTGCCTAACGTTATACATGCAAAGACCACGTGGTTCGAGTGACGACTTGACTGAGTTACAGATGAAGGTATACATGATGAAATGTCAGTTTATTATGACAGACTCCTAAAGGACTAGCCTAATTGTCTCAGGGGATGATCAAAGATCAACCTTGCCTACGTTCAAGGCTCAGAGACCTGTAGTTCGACAAGATGACTCTATTTTTTTACTTTTTGACTTTTTTTTGTATTTTGATATGTTTCGAATGTTTGTCAATTTTTTTGGTTTTATGGATGTTTTTGGATTTTTTGATTTTATGAGGTTTTTGGGTTTTTTGATTTTAGGACTTCAAGAATATACATGAATATGATATGATGGGAACATGCCCCCGGTGTGATGCAATAGAATACTCTGATAAAGGTAGGAAAAATTGACCTTGAGAATGGTCTGAGTAGTACTAGGAGGGATCATGATACGAACATAGGACCAAGCTATGATGCAGATGCAGATGGGTGATGGATGGAGATCTGAATGTGATGGATGATGGAAACATAATAAATGGATGATGCAGAATGAGCCATGAAGATCTTGGTGGATGGAAAGTGCTTATTTACACAAGGCACCTATTTTCCAAGTTTTCACCAAGGTACTTGTCCAAAGCGCCACCGAAGTGGTTTTCACTAGAGGATGATTTTTTCTCTTTACTATTTTTTAATCCTTTTTCTGTTTTTTTTGGATTTTTACTTTTTGATTTTTTTTCTTGTCACCAAGATGCCTATTTGCTAGGTTTTCACCAAGGTAACCATTTTTTCAGGATATTTTTTGATTTTTTGATTTTCTGGTTCTATACCTTGCAAGATTAGGCATAAAACTTTTTGAGATGAGAGATATTCATGGGCTCTTGCAAAGGCTCGCCTTCGGGTGTTGATTATTGATATGCCCCTGAATTGTAGCTCATTGTGATCACAAATGGGACTAACCAATTAGGCTCAAATTTTCCTTAGTTGTTTCGATTTAGGGCATTCTTTTGATTCTCCTTTAGTACTAGTTCTCCAACTTGGAAAGTACTGCTTCTGATTTTCTTGTTATAGCTCCTCTTGAGTCTATTCTGATAGACTTGCAAATGATTTAAAGCGTCTATATGCCACTCATATAGTAGCTCCAACTCATTCAGTCTTGATACTTGGTACTCATCATCTGTGATTAGGTTTTGCAGTGATATTCTTAGTGACGGGAGCTCGATCTCAATGGGGAGTATGGCTTCTGATCCGTAGACCAGGGAGAATGGGGTGGCACTAGTGGGTGTGTGGATGCTAGTTCAATAGGCCCAAAGGGCGGGATTTATCTACAGATACCAGTCACGACCTGTGTCATTGATTGTTTTCTTGAGGATTTTCAAAATGGTTTTATTGGTAGCTTTTGCTTGGCCATTTCCTTGGGGATAATATGGGGTGGAGAAGCGATGTTGGATTTTGAATTTTTCACACAAGTCGCAGACATCCTAATTTTTGAATGGTGTCCCATTATCAGAGATAATAGCTTGGGGAACACCATATCGGCATATGAGACAGTTTAGGATGAACTTTGATATATGTTTCCTCGTTATGTAGGTCATTGGTATGGCTTCAACCCACTTGGTAAAGTACTTAGTGGCTGTTATGATGAACTTATGGCCATTAGATAAAGTGGGAGTGATTTTTCCAATGAGATTGAGCACCCACTGTGAAAAGGGCCATGGTGTGATGATGGGATGAAGTTCTTGAACTAAAGCATGGATGAGGTCCCCATGTTGTTGACAATGTAGACACCTTCTAACATAGTCATGTGCCTCTTTCTCCATTGTAGGTCAATAATACCCCATCCTCAGCAGTTTCTTGGCCAAGGTCATTCCACTCGAGTGTGAACCACAAATCTCGTTATGCACCTCAGTTAAAGCAGTCAAGGCTTCGTTAGTATTAAGGCAGTGTAATAAGGTTCCCTCTATGCTTCTATAGTATAAGGTATTTCCTAGGATGACAAACCTAGAGTATTTTTTAATAAAAGTTCTTTTTAAGCTTGAGGGTAAGTCAGCCGGTAGGACACCTATTCACAGGTAGGTATAAATGTCATGGTAGCAGGGATCTCCAGAACCAACGATTTCACACACAAATTATGAATCTGGTACCTCGAATGCGGGTACAAGAAGGTGCTCTACCAAGAATTCATGTTTTAGGACATTGCGAGGGATTTCCAATAAGGATCTAATTGTTGCTATGGCATCTGCAGCTCTGTTGTTTGCTCTAGGAATTTGCTTGAATGTGATCTCAATGAAGGATTCTTTGAGAGTATCCACCAGTTTCTTGTATGGAGTGAGCTTATCATCCTTAGTCTGGTATTCACCATTCACTTGGTTTATTATCAATTGGGAGTCTCTGTATATTTTGAGGGCCATGATGTGCCATTGCACTGCTATTCTAAGACCTATGGTTAAAGCCTTGTCTTTTGCAATATTGTTGGTGTAGGGAAATGCCAATTTATATGATCTAGGTATGTAGTCCCCCTGTGGGGTGATGAAAAAAAACACCGGCTCCTGATCCATGTTACGTGTATGAGCCATCAAAATAAAGTTTCCAGTGATTCGCTATGCTGAGGTTGAAGATGGATTCATTTGGAAACTTTGATATAAGTGGATTCTCTAAATAGATTGGTGCTTTTGCAAGCTGATTTGCTATGACTTGACCTTTGATTTCTTTTCGCTCCACATATTCAATGTCATACTCTGATAATATCATGAACCATTTGACCATTCTTCTAGTGAGTATTGCTTTTGACAATAGGTACTTGAGGGGATCAATCTTGGTGATGAGTTTTATTTTGTGTGCCAGCATGTAATGTTTGAATTTTTGTGAAGTAAACACTACTACTAGACTTGAATTTTCAATGAATGAGTAGTTTAACTTATGCCCAACCATTGTTCTGCTGATATAATAGATGGCCCTTTCTGTCCCATTTTCATCGTGTTGAGCTAGAAGAGCACTGAGGGCTGTTGTTGTTGCTGATACATAGAAAATTAATGGCTTTCTTGGGATTGGTGGCATGAGGACTGGTGGTGTAAGCAGATATTATTTGATCTTATTGAAGGCCTCTTCATACTTGTTATCCCATTTGTACACTACTCCCTTGTGAAGTAGGTGAGAGTAAGGATTTTGTTTATCTGCCAACTGTGTTATGAACCTTCGGATGGACTAAAGCCTACCTTGGAGACCTCTCAATTGTTTCAATGTTTTGGGTTCCTCCATATCAAGGATTGCTTTTACCTTGGTAGGGTCTACCTCAATATTTCTCATTTATACTATGTATCCTAGCAACTTTCCTAATTGTATGCCGAAGATGCACTTCTTTGGATTTAATCGAACCTTGTATTCCTCCAGCCTATCAAAAATAGTACTCAAGGTTTCTATGTGATCCTTCCTCTTTATGGATTTGGCTGGTATGTCATCGACATAATCTTTGATAGTTTTATGGATCATGTCATGGAGGATTAATGTCATGGATCTTTGGTATGTTGCTCCTGTAGTCTTCAATCCGAATGGCATCATATTCTAGCAGTAAGTCTCCCATGGACAAGTGAAGGCCGTTTTGTGTTGGTCTTCTTTAGCAATCATTATCTGGTTGTATCCCAAGAAACCGTTCATTAGGGAAAGCATTTCATGTCCCGTCATCATTTCTACTATCATGTCAATGTTGGGCAATAGGAAATCATCTTTTGGACATGCTTTGTTCAAGTCCCTAAAATCTATGCAAATTTTGATGCCCCCATCAGGTTTTGAGACAGGAACCAAGTTTGACACCCATTCTAGATAGTTTATTGGTTGAATGAATCTTGCGTCTAATAGCTTCTTTAGTTCCATTTTGACTAGCAGGGTGATCTGAGGGTGCATTTTTTTGATTTTTTGTCAGAAAGTCTTTGCTTCAGGGTACATGGTGAGATGATGAACTACAATTTCTGAACTGAGCCCTAGCATGTGAGTATAGCTCCATGCAAAATTATTTTTTCTTTCTCTTAATAATGTTGCAAGGAGCTCTTGTTCCTCTAATAGTAATGACTCTACATAGAATGTGATGTGTAGGGTCTCCTTTGTTCTTAGATTAATTGGATTGCATTTTTCTGCTAGGATTGCTTATTTTTCCTGATGAAGAGCTCTAAAAGGAAGATTGAATCCCTCATCCTCAGGCACCTTAGAGAGGTTTTCACCATTGGATGCATCCTTTCTTTTTACTTTTTTCAAGTCGGAGAGTGCCATAGTGTGGTTTTCATTCAAGGACCTAGAGATTATTCCTAGTTTTTCACTTTTGCGACTAAGGGATTCAATTGTTTCCCCATAGTATGCATGTGTATCTAGCTTGATGATAAATCCTACTTTATGATCCCCACATGGAATATTATCCCATAGTCCCATGAATTCTGAGATCGCCTCATTGTTTTCGAATGTGTCAAGAATTGGTGGTCCTTGTTGGTCATAATCGATGAGTTGTGGGTAGACTAGATGGATTTCATGGTTTTGGTTTTCAAACTCATAGGATAAGGTACTAATCATGAGAAGGGTGGTATCATCAAAGAGCCTGGGTACATTGGTTATGGGATCCTCATCATCACTGCTACTACAAACATGAGTTATGTCAAAAGTGAAATTATCTAAGATGTGGCCATTGGATACAGGTAAGCAAAGTTCAACTAGTGTTGGTTCATGGGGAGTCTTGAATGCTTTAACTGGGGGACCTCGTCCACGTATGGTTATACTTGGAGGGGTACATTTGAGGCCAATATTTCTCATTCGCGTCTCAGGAAAGAGGGGTATTATAAGCCCATTGTCGTTTTTCCCTAGTTTCTGGTTTCTGTCATAGCCCATTGCGAGCATCATTTGCAAACCTTTGCTTTTGTCATCCATTGGTAGATTAGCTACTGGTCTATCATCTTGATATAGGAGATGAGATGGGTCCTCCTCTATGACTTCTCGATTGAGATCCCCCCAACTTCTAAAGTTGGGATATTCAGGGGATGTTTGTGAAGTGGAGGCTTGATTTGATTATGGACGTCCTCGTAATCTAGGAGATTGTGGTAACTCTCCTTTTATAAAGGCATTTTTGGGAATCATATAGTTTCCACAACCATTGTCCTGGATGATGACTTTGATATCAGAGATGGTGGGGATGGCGGGAATGGCGGGTGTCTCTGTCACAGAAGTGGAGGAAAGAGTGGTTGGATCAATGTATGGTGTTGATGGGCCTTCATCATTTTTAGGTACTTGAGGTATTTTGTAGTACTTTTTCCTTAAGGTTCTTGCAGTAGGAGAATGGTTCAGGATCTCCATGGATGGTGACCTCTTTTCCTTCATATGTGAATTTGAAACATTGATGGAAGGTCGATGCTACTACTTGCATTGCATGGATCCATGGACGTCCTAGGAGAATGTTATAAGGCAAGTCGAAATCCAAGACCTGATAGGTAGTCTCCATGATAGCTGGCCCTATTTGAATAGGGATTTGGATTGTACCTTGGGACACTCTTTCTTGATCATCATATGCTCTGATTGTAATAACTTTTCCTTTGTCGATGGAATCCTCTAATATTTTCAGGTTCTTAATGAGCTTGAGGGAAAAAATATTCAAGCCTGCACCTCCATCCATGAAGACTCGCTTGACTTTGTATTTCTGCACTAGGACCTCTAAATGGAGTGCACGGTTATGAGATGGTTGAGCGGGAAAGTCCTGATCAGTGAACATAAGGAGGTTTGGAGTGATGATGTTTCCAACCATAGCTTGGAATTGTTCTGCATCAAGATATGCAGGGACAGTGGATGAAGCCAATGCTTCCTCAAGGATTTTCTTGTGGGGCGATGATATTTTTAATAACTCCATGATGGAGATTTGTGCCAGGGTTCTTTTTAGCTGATCAAGGACATTGTAACCATTGGGAACAGATCTGGGTGCAGGTATTCTATTTGGTTGGGATGATCCTGCAATGGTAATTTTGATGCCTCTTGTGGTGACTCCACAATCGACATGGGCTCCTTTGATGGTGATGGTAGCACAGTAGTCATCCAGGGATGCGATGACATGGTCGTACACATGATTCACGTTCTTGATGGTGCCTTTCCCCTTATCAGTGTTATTGTTCCCTTTATTGTTATGGTTAGGCATCAGAATCATGTATATTTTGAGATTCTGATTTCCTGTTGGTTGTTCCACATTTATGATTTTTTGATCAATGAGGTCTTGGAATAGGTTTTTTAACCTCATGCAACTATTAGTGGTGTGCCCTTTGATTTTGTGGAATTTACAAAGTTGATTTTCATTGTACCAAGGAGGTTTTACATCTGGTTCTTGGTATTTCTCATAGGTGGGAGCCTTGATGAGGTTTTGTTTATTAGTTTCTTCATGATGACCTCGAGTGGTTCCCCAAGGGTGGTGTACTTTCGCTTGGTGAAGTTTTTGTTTCGTTGGGGCAGTCCCCTTTGAGCATTGATGTTATTGATCGCTTGATTGTTTGGTTCTTGTGTTGTTGTGTTTGCTGGATGGTTTTTTTAATGATGGTTTTGGATTTGTTGTTGTGGTGCAGGTATGTTTTGCCGAGGGGCACTGATGACAACTTTGGCATCAACAAAACCATTGTTGGTAACATTGTTGTATAAACAATGCTTGTTGTTGGTCTTGTTGCTGCTGTACCAGGATTTCCTGTTGTTGAGCTTGTTGTTGGGCTGCTAAGTGGGTTGCTTCTTGCTACTCTTGGTATTGTTTTACCGATTGCTGATATGCTTGTTGTTGTGTTGCTTGTTGTTGTGCAAGATACTGCGCTTGTGTTTGTGCTTGTTGTGCTTGATATTGGGCTTGGACTTGAGCGTGTGCTTGAGCTTGAGCTTGAGCTTGTACTTGGGCTTGTACCGCTTGTGCTTGAGCTTGTGCTTGTGCATGTTCTTTTGCTTGTGCCTGTGCTTGTGCTTGTGCTTGTGCCTGTACAACTTGTTGTTGTTGTCGTTGCAATAAGTTTTGGGCTTGAGCAGCTTGTTGTGCGTGTTCTACTTGTAATGTAGCTTGGGCAACTTGAGCAGCTTGAGCAGCTTGCTTAGCAGCTAGTTGCACGGCTTGTTGAGCAGCTAGTTGTGCGGCTTATTGAGCAGCTAGTTGTGCAGCTTGTTGTTTTTGTACTTGCATAAATGCCTTTTGATAGGTAGCTTGTTGAGTGGCTTGCAATGCCATACTGTATTGGCTTGATGTGTTGGAGCTTGGTGGTGGTGGTGGTGGAGGTGGATTTAGAATGGTGCTTGTTGTGGTGGTGAGAGGCGTTGTCATGTTGGTGATTGGGGTTTGAGTGGAGGATGGTGCAATCGATGTGGCGGGTCCTTGAGAGATCATGTTTTGAGATGTTAGGGGGTGGTTGATGATGTGATGGTGGTGTTATGTGTTATTGAGGTAGTTTCCATCTGTTGTTGTGATGTCGATGACAAGTTTTGAGAGTTTGACATGATGCTTTGATTAATGTTCGGGATGTTGGTTTGATTTTGATTGATATTTGGTAAAGGGGGAAGCCCTAAGCCAAGAAGTGGTGTGGATGATGATGGAAATGGTGGAAGCAGTGAAAATGTGAGGGATGTGATCTCTTGAGGAAATGGTGCAGTGTCAAAAATACCCCCTAGTCTGAACATGTTACCTTCTCCTTGTGAGGTTATGGGGAGAGAGATTTGGGGTGTTGCGCGAAATGATGATGATATTGGGATCATGGAAAGTGAGAGGGACATATGTATGTAATGTATTTTTGGGTATGGTTTGCCCCAAAATGGTGTTTGCATCCAAGTCTTGATTACTGACAAGGGGATGTGTTTGTAATGCATTGAGAAATGTGCTTCCCTTGTTAACACTAGGTTGAGTTGGAGCAATGGATGATGTGATTTGTGGGATGTTTTGAGTGATACTTTGGGATGGGATGGATGAGATTGGGGGTGTGATCCCAAAAGATGGTTCCACAATAGTACTCACATCAAAATCAGAAGGGAGTTTAGCCCCTTGTTTTGCCAATTTGAGCATGTATAGTGAAGGGTTGAGTCTCATCATGATGTTGATAATCTTATGATTCTCCATATTTTGAATCATTTCAGTGATTTCCTCATGTGACATCCCAAAGGGATTATTGATAAGATCCTCCACTTGGCCTTCCTCTTGTGGTTTTTGTGATGATGAGGGAAAGTTAGTTAAAGGATTGCTTGATTCAACAGGATTAATTTTGGAGTTTTTTGGCTTAGATCACTTGAAGTGGGTGTTTCTTTGTTGGATTCCATGTTCTTCTTGTGTTGAGATCTATTTTGCACCATAAAATAGGGATCAATTTTCAAGAATATGAGAGATGAATCTCTAATTCTTTGGATTGATCCAATCTTAGGCACAAAAAGAGAAAATTTTAGGAATTTTTTTCAAGGATCAAAGGTGATATGATGGGGATGATGTAAAATATGGATGATGGGTATGTTTGAAATTTTGAGAAATCTTGAGGGGATGCTATACTTTTTAGGACTTTTGGATTTGTTTTTGAATTTTGAATTGACTTTGATTCGATTTTGCTTTGTTCTTGGATTTATGAAAAATTAGACCCTAAGATGTTGGATGATTGTGTAAGGAGTAGATTTTCTCAAAGGATGAGAATTTGAATATGTGTAGGTAGAAGGATGCATCTACCCACACCTATTCAAACAAGATGATAATTTAACCAAGCATATGAAGAAGGATGCATCTACATATACCTAGCTAAACAAGATGGTTTGATTATTTTGACTAAGAATATGCAAAAGGATGCATCTACACATACCTAGCTAAAGATGATTTGATGTTTTTGATTCAAAGATTTCAAGGATTTTGCTTCAAGGTTTTGATGATTTTGATTTTTCCCAAAAAGCCTAGCATGGAGGATAATTTCAAGATTTTTCAAAAGGTGATGGTGAGGTGTTTTTGGTTTGATGTTCAAGGATGAATGAAAAGGTTTTATTTTGATCCTATAATGTACCTAAAAAGATACTTGTTTACTAGACCTTGGTATTGAAGAACATACAATACTTCTAAGGACCTCTATAACTAAGAAGTGGTTCAAATTGAGCATACATTTCCAGATTGTTCAAAGGAATGAGTCTATAGAACCTTGTGATTTTATTTTCTTCTTTTCATATGTTGCTTTTGATTGCACTTCCTAATGTATTTCTTGATGACTTTTTTGAGTGTGACTCCTAAATTTTGAACTTTTTCTCAAGGACTTTTGTTTTGGGATTTTAACTTTCTTGGAAATCATGAGGAACTAACACATGTGTGAGAGCCAATTTTGTTATCTTTGCTTAGTGATTTTTTTTTACCACAAACACTTCTTTGATTATATTTTCAAACTAGATGTCCAATGTCCCAATTTCTTCAAATCCCACAAAGTATGTTATGTAGAATTTTGATGAAATCAAGGCAAGGTTTACCTATCGTTTAACTTTAGTAGGAAAATTGAGATGTAAATCCAAGTGTTTAGAAACCTCTAAGGATAAAATCCCAAGCGAAAGCAATAACACATGAATTTGGTCAATTATATTTGCCTCCTAAAGGGTTTGAAATTTTGATGATGATGTTAAATGTTTGTTTCCAAATGTTTTTGAACAAGCAAAGAATTTTGACTTACAAGCAATATAACATCCTAGCTCAATTGGTATGCTTTTCTTGGTGGGATTTCCTCATGCCCTTCATAGTAGAAGAGATGATTTTACATGCAACCAAAGAAAAAATATAAAGGTATGTTAAGAATGAAGTCTTAACCTCTATATTTTAACCAAGATCGGACAGGGCAAGTAACTTCTTGGAATCTAAGTTCCAATGCACCACTTTGATAAACTTGTTGGATAGACTGGTTGGATACTACAAACAAGGTTCTTAATGATGAGACATTGGGGACATGGCACCTTGCGAGTGTCCAACAAGCCACTAAAGGCTTTAATCAATCCTACTAGGGGTGCTTATACTTTTTATGGTAGTACCCTGTTCTGAAAGACACTATACTGCTAAGGCCTACATACCATTAGGACTTGACAGTTTAGTCTTATCCATTTATATACCGGTCCGAGTGAAAAACCAGATGGAGTCACCTTCGAGTTCTCCTTTCAGATGTGTCTCTTAGGCAAGCCCCTCTAAAGGTAAACAACATCGAACAAGCACATCCATATTTCGATCGACCTTCGTTTAGAAACAAAGGTAGAACATATGCGATATACCTAACTCACACTTGTAAGCTTTGTTCAATTTTAATAAACCGATTGAAATGTGGAGGAAATTACTTTATCCCAACCTAAGACTACCAAAACTCCTTTTGATTCTCAAGATCACCATGAGGCGCGAGAGAAGCACATACATCTTTTCAATGGTGTTAGTTTGAGTAAGCAATTATGAAAACAAGGTAGCACATGTTCTTTTTAATCCAACAAAGCAATAATGACTCCTTTTTATAGCACCAAATGAAGTGTGAGATTTTTCCTTGTTTAATTATTAGCCCCAAACAAAATCTAGTGAGTTTGTGTCCTAAAGTTCATTTTAAGCTCCTTTTGTAACAATAATTTAAAAAGTTCTTTTTAGAGCCCAAAATGAAATTAGTAAGTCCTAAGTAAGAAAGATAGCAAATTTTTCTTAAGAGGAATAGTGAATCCTCTAAGAGTGTTGAACAAACACTAGCGTGTTTGAAAACACTTGGTATCACGAAAGGAGGTCATCATACTTCTTTTCTTCTTCACCTTTGATCAATCCAACCTTCAAGAAAATTAGTTAGGTTTTGCAAAAATAGAGGTCAAGAAAGCATAAAACATACCAAATAACTAGAATTTGATAAAAAGCACGTGTTAAAAATAAATTTTCACTTTCTACTTCCCTCCAACGGTGCAATCCACGAAGGTGTCATAGTTTTAAAACACCAGTGATGTTGTATAGTGTCGCTTACTAGTCAGTGTCGCTCTGTATCCAGACCAGTGAGCATGAAGGTGTCGCTATTTTGGTCAGCGATGCAGTTTGGATTTTGAAAAGATTCTAGCGAGCTAGAAAGATTCAGCGGTGTTGTTTAAAAATTTGAATTCTAGGCGGGAAGTGTTGAGTGTCGCAGTTTGAAGTTTACAATAGTACGATATGGCGACGCTAAGTTCTCAGTGGTGCTAAACAGTGACGCTGAGTGTCCAACGGTGGAGTTTCCTATAGAGACACAAAAAAAGTGAAAAAGCATGGAATTTCCTCAAAAAACATGATTTGATCTTCTGGTTTGCCCTCCTTCTAGCACCAAAATGTGAACCAATATTCTATACCTACAAGAACACAACAAATGAACACATTAATAAGATCAAATGCAAGTTAGAATAGAGATTCCTCAAGAACTCCATTTCATTTCAAGAGAAAAGGAATGAAATGAAGAACACAACACACTTAAAACAAAGATATCAAATCCTATTCTAAAACAAAGCAAACTCTTAATCTCTTGAGGGAGTTGGTGCCAATTTGATGTGAAAATTGGCCCTTTCCCAACTCCAATGATGTGATGAAGATGATTGATGAAAGATGCATGCTTGTGGTGATGACTTCAATGGAGCTCCATGTTGAAAACCTACAAAAAGCTTAACTATGCTTGGATGAATTTGATGAAGGTTGCTATGAATTTGAGTATAGTAGTTTTACTCAAAATGTGGATGATAAAATGAGGAATGAAGCCTCTTATTTATAGAATGTCAAGTTGAAGAGATGTCCAAAATGGAGCAATGTGGGACTAAGAATCAACAAATGGCAAGGTGCCACTTGTCAACATGTGAATGGATGGAGGATGTGCAAGTTTTGAAGAGTATGTCAATAAATGCATATATTTGAAATTTGAAATTGTTGAAATGACATGTAAGAGGGAAAGAAGGTGCATTGAATGTCACTTGGCTCAAGGAAAAAAGGACTTTTTAGGTGGAGTAAATGCCTTGTTGGAAGGACAAAGTCCACTTGGATTTTGAATTCAAATTTAAGGAATATTCCTATATTATGCCTTTTGAGAGAAAATAGAGATTTAATAAATGAATTAAATCTATTTTCTTGTGCAAGTTGCAAAAACTAGAGGATGGGACATGAGAAGAGATTAAATTAATCAAGGTTAATTAATTTAATGAGAGGTAAAAATGATGTGATATATTGATTTAGATTTATGGATTGATTTAAATCAAATATGAGAAGAATATGATTTCAAGATTAATTAAATAAAGATTTTTTTGTTTTATTTAACCAAGGAGATGAAGTTAGATTAAACTAAATAAGGTTTTAATTTATATAATTTAATGGATGGACTTTAGAGATTTAATCAAATAAAATTGGTTATTTAATTAAATAGGGATAATTAGATCAGACTGATTGATTTAATTAACAAGAAAGGGTGACTTAATTAGATAAATGATTTATTTAATTAAGAGAGGAACATTGATGAATTTAATAAAATAAAGGTATTGAATAAAATGGTTAGACCAAGGGATGATTTAGGATGAAACGGTGTTAGTGGTCGGGATCAGATGTGCAATGTTGATCAATACATTTTCTATGTCTACACCAATATTGGGGGATCACTTGAAAGAAAAATGTTACAGTGATAAATCCATCTCAAATCAATAGAAAGATCCACCACAACATCACCAGTACATTCACAGTCTCTCTGAAGAATGTATACACCTTCTGTCCACTTCTTCTAATAATCTAGCACATTAAAGTATGCACTGCATTTCACACTTTCGCACTTCACCACTCCACACTTCACATCACACACTCTACTACTTAATTCTCCATCAACTCAATAGTTATTTATACCATCCTCAACCTTGAAAATAATTGAAAAGGTTAGCTATGCACCTCAACCGTGCAAATTCAAATTCGGTCAGCACTAAACATTCCCATGTAGGAAAGGAATGAAAGTGGACCACACCACACCTTAACTCAGACCTAAAATCATACATATACACCACACCACGCTTCCATAAACACCAAATCATTTCCGCACTTAGTGTAAACACCCAAGGTCATTTGAGCCTATGTAAACACCATTAAAATTTTAAGTACACGCTTCCTCTGATCCAAAGATGACTCGCAGAAAACATACATCACTTGAACACAATCTGGAATTTTTCACAAACACCTTGAAATTCAACAAGTTCCTTCACAACAACTTTCACCTGAAGAACATAATCATCCTATACACCCGGTTAACCTTCCACATATTGTAACACATGAATCAAACCTTGTGAAGAACCAAACTTCAAACTTAGACTAAGGATAGATATGAGTGATTTAAGCACACCCATAGATTTGCAAGACCAGAAACCAAACTACAAAGAAATATAGAGCAAAACCATTTCTCCCAAACACTACTGCAATACACAGTTCACACACTGGTGAACACAACTTTCTTTGCACGATGATCCAAAACTTAAAACTCTAGATATGACACCTTTGATAAACATATCCAAACCATATAAGCCAATCTTCAACCATGAAGAAATGCAGAGAAAAACTAGACCACTACTCTGTCACACAAAACATCTCTCCAACACACTGTTTTCTCTTTTCTTCAAATTTTCTCAAAAGCACTTGGAAACCTAGCACCACAAACACATTCTCATCATCTTCAACACTTCCTCATCACAACCAAACCAACTGAAATATAGCAACTCAACCATACACATGCTTATCAAAGCAACGCTAGAGGTTGGCTCCAGTGATACTACTAATGACAACATAATGCAACTAATCAAAGCATCACCAAGGTTTTCATCAATGCAACAACATAGATCTGTTGACATCAATGACAACACAAACTGCATGTACTTGCAACACAATGATCCATATAAATGTATTGAGGTATGTGTAGGATCATGATGAGCCAAAAAGTGGCGATATGATGGGTATGTATAGGGTATGTGGTTGATGACTTTTTTACCCAAAATTGATGAAACGAAAAGGGTTTTAAAGGAGATTGTCACTTTCCACCAATATAAATTATACTTTTCTTTGAATTTAATAAATAATTATTATTTATTTTCTATTTGAATTATGAATAAAGTCCTGATTGATAGGTTGATTGAAAAACATCTATAGCTTTCAAATGGTATCACATTTTTTGAATCTGAACATGCATCACATTCTATGCTTCACATGACTAAGTTAAGGTGGTCAGACATATGAGTTTTTTATATATTTTTTAAGTTGTAACAAAAAATTCATAATTAATTATTTACTTGGAAAAAAATTACAAAAAGTTATGCATCACATTGGGACATGAATCCTCTATTTATATCTAAAATCTTATAAAATAATATTATCATTTTATTGTGGTTAGGGTGTCAGACAAACACCTACTTCTTATTTTTTCCCTGAAATTTAAGTGCTATTGCATTGAAATTTCAAATTTTCACCAATTAGATTTAAAAAAACCTAGTAGTTTAGAAACTAAATTCAATTTGCTACAGATTCTATTCTTACATATTTTTGAAATAATATACATAACTTATTCAAATTTTTATGTCAAGTTTCCTAACTCTTATTTTTCTGACTTTTCATCGCCACTTAAGGGCCTGTTTTTTCCATGATGATCCTGCACATACCCATTGATGTTGCAAACTCTTATGTTTATCATGTTTACTGCATTTGGCAGGGACTGTAGCTGTAGTTCAGCTCTTGTTAAAACTATAAATTTATACTAATTTGTATTTTAATTCATCATTTAAATTATTAATTTATGATATATTTAAGTTTTAATTGATTGTTTCAATTAAAAATTAAACAAATTTTAGGTTTCAATTACCATCTCAATTAAAATATTATGAAAAATTGGATCACAGTTCATCAAGTTAATTAAAATTGTCATGAATTTTGGTTGCTTATTACTCATGTATTTTATTTTTAAATTTATTTTAATATAAAACAATCATAATTTAGTTTAATATAAATAGTTGTGCCCATTCTATCACATTATAGTATTTTCAAATAAAATTTCAAGGGGATGATGTCCCTGCATAAGGTATCTACAAGAATTTCTATAGAATTCAAAATGGTTGGTTCTTAAAGTACAACCTAATGCAAAACCATGATTGTTATCTATATCACCAACCTTCCAAACAATATTGGCCAAGACATGTTGAAGGGGAAGAATATAAGCAATATCATGAGGATCCACTCCATCTATACTAAATACCACCTTAGGATCATTGAAGATAGAATAGAAAAGGCCTCTCCTTCACCCACCATGCTACATAATCAAGAGAGACCCCCCAATCATCTACATAAACTATTTGTCTAGGGGATCTACCTCATCATCACCTACATCCTCTTACTTTGCGGGTATAGGCCTTTCCCACTTCCCCCACTAGAAGTATGATATTTTATTATGTATATGTGAATTTTGATGTTAGACCTGCAAAAACACAATCAAACAATACATCATTAGTCTATTATGCAAGTTAAATCAACATTCCCCATAGAATTCATTTGAAATGCACAAAACAAGAAATAGAATGATGAACACAAATAAAAAGCTTTCAAATCCTATCTAATGCAAACAAAATCTCAATCCCATGGAGGAATTGGTGTCATTTTGATGTGGAAAATGGCCCTTTCACAATCCCTTGTAAGCTTGAATGATGACTTGATGAATATTTGATGCTTCCTTGGTGAAATTCTTGCATAACCTAGCTATGAAAATGTGAAAATTGATGAACAATGGATGAGAAAATTCAAAATCTCAAAATAATGTCTTTTCATGAAGTTGTGGATCCAAAATCCAAATGAGAGACTCTCATTTATAGATGTGAAAGATGGAGGATGAGGCAAAATGGATGAATGTGGGGCAAAAGACCAACCAATAGCATGAAGCCACTTGTGGTGCAGGGGAACCCAAGCTCCTTAAAGGTCACTTGAAGAGACAGGAGGATGCAGGGGTCATGAAAACCTATCAAACATCTCATAGCATTAATTATGCCATTTTGGAACCTATAATGGCATTTGGAATGGATGAATGTATTAGAAGAATCAAAAGTCCTGAGGGTCCTGATAAAGACCCTAGGACCAAAATGAGTTGTAAGTGGACCAATAGTGTTCTAGGAGTCTAGATAGGTATAAAATGTTTTAATTATGTCAAATAAGGTTGAATAGTAATGTGCAATGAGTTTTGGAGGGTTTTAGTTAGTAGAGTTCAATAAATTACAAGTTGGAAATTCAAAATTTTTAAATCCAACTGTTAGTTTAGTTTGGGCGGGTAAGTAGGTTTTAGGTGTTTTAACAATCATAATGTAATAAAACCAATCCTAGTTAGTTGTAGCAGTTGTGTGAAGGGTTTACAAAGATGGACAAGTCATTTGTACTGTAAGGTTGTTGATATTGCAGGGATTGTACGGACTACTACAGGAAAAAGAGTAAAACTTTAGATTTCTTGCATTTTCCTTGAGTTTTCTGGATGAACTTCTAATTGATATTGGTGGTTTTTTCAATTGAATGAATTAGGGACTTTTATTTACATGTTTTAAAACCCTTTTGCATGTCCTAAAGGCAATAGTAATCAGTTCTTTGTATATTACAACTCACTGTCCACAGAAAAGTTTAGATTTTTCACTAATTTTGAGGGTTTTCATGAATGATTGATCCATTTCATGGAGGATTGTGACTGAAACCCATGAAATGGCATGAAATTGATCACATTTAACATGTATCATACATAAATAATAGGGTAATGTGTAGGAAGGAAGGAATCTAGGGTGTACACTGTGATTTGACAAGGCAAGGTGCATGGAAATGGTGCCTAAGGTATAGCAATAGGAGTTCTACTTGAACAAGGGGTTTTTTTTTGAGTTGAAGTTGGTGAAACATGTTGATCTAATGGTGAAAAGTTAAAGAACCGGTTCTAGAAGTGATTGGAAGGCTAGTATCCAAGAAGCCCTAGTTTTAGGGGATTTAATTGAGGGTTTTGTGATTAGGGGTCTTAAAGGTGTCATGGGAGTCTAAGACCTTGAAAATCCTTAGTTTGGAAACAATTTAAGACATTGTAGAATGTTTCATAATTAGGGGACAAGATTTGAGTGGGGTTGCTTTGAAAAAGAGGGCTAATTAGGCCTTAATTATGTGGAAACAATAGATTTTGGAGAGATTGATCCAAAAAAAGTGGCATCAAGTTTTGAGTATGTTATGTAACATCTGGAAAGACATTTGAATCAGTCATTTTTTTGGGAAGTCATTTGGGAAAGTTGTGAGAAAAGTCAAAAAAATAGTCATTGGAGACCTAGTTGGGCTAGAAGCCTAGTCAAGGTGGATAAGTGGGTTTGTGTATGAGATAGAGGTTTGGGGATTTGCAATCATTCAAGACAAGTGGAATTTTGTTCCTTAAGAGCATTCCTAGGGTTTGGTTCCATAAGGGAAGGATCTAATTCATAAGTGAACCAATGAGGCCTTACCTCCATAAGGGTGCCTAGAAGAAGGTTTTAGAGTATAGCATTGTAGACCTTGAAACTTTGTGTTTTTCCTAAAGTCCCATTCCCCCTACATCAAAGTGGTATCAGAGAAAAGAGTAGGTCCTTTAGGGGTTGAAGGTTCAATAATGGCACCTAAAAATCAATTAGCAAGAGAGTTGGAGGAGTTAAGGGAAACCTTGGAAAGAGAAATAAGGGAAAGAAGAGAACAAGAAGCAACAAGAGAGCAGGCTAAAGAAAGGGAAGAGAGGAAATGGAGAAGGGAGAGAGAAGCTATGCAAGCTAGGATAAACAACCTTGAGAGAAATAGGAGAGAAGAACAAGAAAACCAAGAAGACAATGATGAAGAAGAAGAGCCTGTGAGGGTAACTCAAGAACAACCAGCAAATGAGATAGAAGACCCTGAGGAAAAAGCAGTACAAGGTCATGGAGGAAAAAGTCACATAGATTTTCCTATCTACCAAGGAAATATGGATAGTGAAGAGGTGTTAGGATGGCTTGATGCCTTAGACAACTATTTTGAGTTTGAAGAGATGGAAGTAGAGAGGAAGGTTAATTTTTCCAAAACCAAGTTGAGAGGTACAACATTGACATGGTGGACTAGTTTTCAGAATGATTGGATGGCTAGGGGATTGGCAAAAGTTTCTAGATGGGAGAGAATGAGGAGTTTGGTCAAGGAGCAATTCTTACCATCTAATTATACCATTCATGTGAAGAGGATGAGGCAAAATTTAAGGCAAAAGGATATGGATGTGATGTCCTATATGAAGCAATTTCACAAGCTTATTATCAGAGGAGGATATGAGGAAGAAGATGAAAAAGTAGCTAGGTATATCAATGGTTTGAGGTATAACTTACAAGATGAAATTGGTTTGCAGATGCCAAGGACATTAGGAGAATGTTTCCAATTGGCCATTAGAGCAAAAGAAAAGGTGAAAAGGAAGCAAGAGAGGTCAAGCAATGGTGGAAGAGGGGGTAGTTCAAGCAGAGGTAGAGGTAATAGAGAGCAAGGGCAAGGCAGCAATGATAAAAGTAGCAATGACAAAGGCAAAGAGGTGTTTTCATATCAAAGAGGAGGATACACTCATAGATGAGGAGGCAGATTTGGACAAGGTAGAGGCACATTCATAGGCAGGTGTTTCAATTGTAATGAGCCAGGGCATCCCTATTTCAAGTTTCCTAAATGGGAACAATCAGATAAGGGCAGAGATAGGAGGGAAAATTTGGTAAAAGAAGAATAAGATAGAAAGGAGGAACCAAAGACATTTATGGCAGACCTTGTAATTGATGGTGAGTTCCTTATGGTAAAGCAAGGGGAAAGAATTCATCAAGATCCAAAGGTAACCATTTTCAAGACTATTTTTTTAAGCCATGGTAAATTATGTAGGTTGCTCATAGATTCAGGATCACATAGCAATTTGGTTTTATTTGATATGGTAGCCAAGTTAGGAATTGAAACATATGATCATCCTACTCCCTACAAGGCCACTGGGGTAACTCAATTGTAGCATGTAGAGATTAGTAAGAGGGCTTATGTGGATTTCTCAATTGGTGCATATCAGGATAGGGTGCTTGTTGATGTCATTCCAATGACTTGTGGTCATATTATTTTAGGGAGACCATGGCAGTATACTAGGCAGACAATGCATGATGGATACAATAACACATATTTGGTTCACAAGGGAGGTAATAGGTATAAGTTGAGGCATTTTCCTTTGGAGCAGTTAAAAGAAAATTTTGTGATATGTTTTGAGAAACATTTGCAGTTGGATATGTAGGGTAAGAGAGGGGAAGATACTAGTTGGGTGATAGATAACTAGTTGCAACATAGATATGAGGCGTACATTCCTAAAAATCAGAACATTGGGGACTTGGGAAGTATCTAGATTGGGAGTATTGAATTCCCTATTGTTGAAGATAATAGATATGGTGTTCCCCTACAAGGAAATCAATAGAATAAAGGAAAGAATAGGGCACAAGGACAGACTGAGATCAAACAACAAGGAGGACAAACTAATCAATGTTTTGATTCTAACATGAGTATAGGTTGGCAGAAAAGGAAGAAGGTGACTTTAGGAGATTTTATGATCAGTAATCAGAAGGTGCAGACATCTAGGAACAAGGAGAAATGTGGTGGCAACACGTTAGATACCTCTTGGGGAAAGAGTTTTTTCCTTCTTGGGGAGTATGGTGCAGGGGAACCCAAGCTCCTTAAAGGTCACTTGAAGAGTCAGGAGGATGCAGGGGTCATGAAGACCTATCAAACATCTCAGAGCATTAATTATGCCATTTTGGAACCTATAATGGCATTTGGAATGGATGAATGTATGAGAAGAATCAAAAGTCCCGAGGGTCCTGATAAGGACCCTAGGACCAAAATGAGTTTTAAGTGGACCAATAGTGTCCTAGGATCTAGATAGGTATAATTTTTTTTAATTATGTCAAATAAGGTTGAATAGTAATGTGCAATAATTCTTGGAGGGTTTTAGTTAGTAGAGTTCAATAAATTACATTTTGGAAATTCAAAATTTTTAAATCCAACAGTTAGTTTAGTTTGGGCGGGTAAGTAGGTTTTAGGTGTTTTAACAATCATAATGTAATAAAACCAATCCTAGTCAATTGCAGCAGTTGGGTGAAAGGTTTACAAAGATGGAAAAATCATTTGTACGGTAAGGTTGTTGATATTGTAGGGATTGTACGGACTGTTACAAGAAAAAGAGTAAAACTTCAGATTTCTTAAATTTTCCTTGAGTTTTTTGGATGAACATCTAATTGATATTGGTGCTTTGTTCAATTAAATGAATTAGGGACTTGTATTTACATGTTTTTAAACCCTTTTGCATGTCTTGAAAGCAATAGTAATCAGTTCTTTGTATATTACAACTCATTGTCCACATAAAAGTTCAGATTTTTCACTAATTTTGAGGGTTTTCATGAATGATTGATCCATTTCATGGAGGATTCTGACTAAAACCTATGAAATGGATCACATTTAACATGTATCATACATAACTAATAGGGTAATGTGCAAGAAGGAAGGAATCTAGGGTGTACACCAAGATTTGACAAGGCAAGGTGTATGGAAATGGTGCCTAAGGTATAGCAGTAGGAGTTTTACTTGAACAAGGGGTTTTTTTTTGAGTTGAAGTTGGTGAAACATGTTGATCTAATGGTGAAAAGTCAAAGAACCGGTTCTGGAAGTGATTGGAAGGCTAGTATCCAAGAAGCCCTATTTTTAGGGGATTTAATTGAGGGTTTTGTGATTAGGGGTCTTAAAGGTGTCATGGGAGTCTAAGACCTTGAAAATCCTTAGTTTGGAAACAATTTAAGACACTATAGAAAGTTTCATAATTAGGGGACAATATTTGAGTGGGGTTGCTTTGAAAAAGAGGGCTAATTAGGCCTTAATTATGTGGAAACAATAGATTTTGGAGAGATTGATCCAAAATAAGTGCCATCAGAGTTTGATTATGTTATGTAACATCTAGAAAGACATTTGAATCAGTCATTAGTTTGGGAATTCATTTGGGAAAGTTGTGAGAAAAGTCAAAAACACAGTCGTTGGAGACCTAGTTGGGCTAAAAGCCTAGTCAAGGTGGATAAGTGGGTTTGTGTCTGAGATAGAGGTTTGGGGATTTGTAATCATTCGAGACAAGTGGAATTGTGTTCCTTAAGATAATTCCTAGGGTTTGGGTCCATAAGGGAGGGATCTAAGTCATAAGTGAACCATTGAGGCCTTATTTCCATAAGGGTGCCTAGAAGAAGGTTTGAGAGTATAGCATTGTAGACCTTGAAACTTTGTGTTTTTCCTAAAGTCCCATTACCTTTGCATCAACTTGTCAACATGTGAGTGGACAAAGGTGGAGCACATTTTGGTGAATGTGCAATTAAATGCAATTAGGTGGAATTTCAAAATGGGGAAATGACAAGTTGTAGGGAGGAGAAAATGAAGTTAATGCCACTTGGCTCAAAGCAAATGACATGTAAGAGGTTTAAATGCCTTGTTGGATGTACAAACCCTTTTGGAGGGATTTTTCAAAATTGGAGAATATTCCCTTTTGATGCCTTTTTGAAAGTAATTGAAGATTTAATAAATCAAATAAAATGATTTTCACGAGCAAGTTGCAAAGTCTAGAGGATTGGAGTGATTAAGATTAGGATTAATCAAGATTTGATTAATTTAGATAGAATTTAGTTGATTTGATAATTTGATTTAGATTTTTGGATTAATTTAAATAAAAATGAGAAGAAATTGAATTAGACTTAATTAAATAAAAATTTTGATTTATTTAATCAAAGAAGATGGTGCTAGATTAAATCAAATAAAGATTAATATATTTAATTTAATGGAATGAATTTAGATATTTAATTAAATAAAATGAATTATTTAATTAAAGGGAGACTATAGAAGCTAATTAAATAAAATGATTCACTTAATTAACAAGAGATGATGACTTAATTAGATAAAAAATGATTTATTTAATTAAGAGATGAAATGTGATGAATTTAATTAAATAAAGATTATTTAATTAAATGACTAGCAAAGGAGATTATTTAGGATGAAGCAGTGTTAGTAATCAGGATCAAGTGTATAAGATCAATTGATACATTTTCCATGTCTACGTTTTTCCCTTCTTTGAAGAAATGTACCTATTGTGTTGGTTCAAAGAATAAGCTCGCCAAGATCAAAATTTAAAATTTTTCTCAAATTTTAAAATGCCCCACTACTACCCCAGTGAGAAGAAACATGCTGATATACTGCCCTCTCAAGAGATCAGACAAAAATTTTGATTATTGGGTGATCATGCAAAAAAAGAGGACAAGGTGTCTGACGGGTCCAGAAAGGGTCCAGGATGCCAAAAATGTGCAAAAATAGAAAAAAATGATGCAAAACGGTCCTTGGTTGGGAAAAAACGGGCTCAAGGGTCCAAAACCCTAGCTGGATGGCTAAACAGGGTCAAAAACCCCTAACTTTCAAGCTTAAATAGGCTTCGAGGGACCACTTCCAATTCATTTGCACACCTAGCGTTTGGAGATTCTTACATTTTGAACTCTCAGCACTGATCAAGATGGCGCGACGCATGCTTCCACGACACATTTCTGAGCATTTTTTAGTGTACCAATGGATACCAAGCATAAGACCAACGGTATGTCATCTTGTCCCAACCATTTTTTTCAATTTTTGAGTGCATTAATTAGGTTCTAAAGGTCAACCAAGTCAAGCGACGTTGTTTGGCACCGCTGAAAACCTTACATCAGTACCATGTGAGCTTAAAGTGTGCCGCTAATGAGAGTTGCACTACGGTGGCGTAGTTTAGAAATTAGGGTTTAATGACAAATTTCACCGCATTTGTGAATAGCACCACGATGATTTAGTTTGAAATTTAGGCATATGGGTCATATTAGCATGTGGCCAAAGTGCACCTTGGTGGCAGAGTTTGGGACCTTTTGGTCTCCAGTGGCATAGTTTGGAGTTTCCAAATAGTGTCGCCATTGCAAACAAAGTCGCATTTTTTGTTTTAGGTGCACAAACTCCAAGCGGGATCTTGATTTTTTACGAAACTTGACGTGGTGACCTTTTTGATGCAGGAGGACATGGAGCTAGTCCATTCATGAGAACATAGGTCCTCCATCCTGAGTAGATTGACTGAGGATCCCCCTTTGCATGAGCTACTCCAGGAGCACCTGGGAGTGATTGGACT
The DNA here is from genome assembly GCA_007258455.2 of Sequoia sempervirens. Classification (NCBI taxonomy): domain Eukaryota; kingdom Viridiplantae; phylum Streptophyta; class Pinopsida; order Cupressales; family Cupressaceae; genus Sequoia; species Sequoia sempervirens. The sequence goes on along the minus strand of VDFB02000013.1, from coordinate 214,652,489 downwards.
CTAGTACGTTGTGTATGCCCCGATGATCCGGACACACCTTGGCATGATGATAGCATTGGAAGATCATTGGCACAATGAGATGTCCTCGTTTCACTTCCCTACAGGTGAGGTGATAGTGACCCTAGAGGATATGTGGCGTATTCTTCGATTATTGATCCATGGAGAGAGGGTCATCTATCATGTGGATGCAGGGATAGAGGCCTATTATGATGTCATGGGCTTGGACAAGATCATTTTTTCAGAGGGTTGGATCGAGCTAGAGTGATACAAAGGTCATGTATCATCTTTCTGATTGATTGTAGTTGCGACCATTTCAAGACTTGTGGCACCAGATCAATGTGACCGATATTTCAGCCCGAGATGGGGTCTTGCTTGGGAGCAGATGCTCTGACAAAGAGAGTGTTTTGCATGGGGGCCAGTGATGTTGGCCTCCCTCTACCATGATCTTCATGAGTTTGCATATTGCGATAGTAGGGCTATCAAAGCATGGGTCACACTACTGCATATCTGGGCCTGGGAGCACATTGCAGTCCTTTTCCCACAAGTCACACCCATCGACATGGAGCCAGATGACCCAATCATTTGGAGATAAAGGGGTGGACTATCATTTACACACACAAGGGCAACTGACATCCAACACTGGTGGAGGGTCATTGACGAAATGATAGTTTTTACTTGGAGGCCTTGGCTCGGCATGTCCACCTGGTATGATGATGTTTAATAGTTGTTCTTCACCAGGCATGACCGTTTGATGTAGGGAAGAAATCACACAATGATAGAGCAGTATCTACCAGACCTAGTTACTCGATAGTTTGGAGAGACTCAGGACCGTCCCGATGACCAGTACGTGGTGATCTTTGCATGTACTATGAGGGAGACCACCTGAGGTCGATCGATTTCATCCAAGGATGCGGTTGACAGTTTTTGACAGCTGGTGGCCAGAACATGGCCATATGATTAGGGGCTGACAAATGCAAGGGTTACACAGGCATATAGAGATTGGTTTTGTCCCCTTGTGAGATTGATAGTTCTCGGTGTACAGATATCACGAAGGAGACCTAGAGTCTAATTAGTAGAGTGGGGGCAGGGGTGAGGAGGTAGGGGAGATAGGGATGGTGACAAAGATAGCAGTGGGGGCAGAGGAGGAGGTGGGACACCTCCACGAAATCTAGAGCAGCAGCCCAAGCAACAAAGGGATCAGAGGGATGCCCCTAGAGACGGGGACCAGGAAAAGCCTAGGGATGGTTGTCAAGATGGGGACAGGTAGCAGGACCCACCAAGAGATGGTCACTAGGACCAACCACCATTCTAGCTACCACCATAGCCAGAATCGATGGACGGTTAGATTTTGCAGTTGCAAGCTCAGATATAGGTGCTTACCATAGAGAGGGACTAGGCAAGATAGCAGGTCCTAGCCTTGACATCCGAGTGAGATTAGGCTATCCAGCAATGGTAGGCTACCGAGGTACAGGCAACACAAGAGATGGGTTGTCATCAACAGTTGGAGATTATCGCTGCATCTTCCTCTAGGAGCATAGTATCCATGCGGGCATATTGAGAGGCCATATGAGAGGGTGAGTACTATCGGGTGCATTATCACTAGGTAGTGCCTCAAGCAACGTGAGTTCTAGATTATTCATAGCAGACTGAATACAGGCCTCCAAAGGATCACGGGGAGAGGTTGAGTGGCGAGGGGAGCAGCCAGCAGGGCTAGCTCATTTTTTATCAGAGACACTATTCTTTTGAGATCCATGAGCTCATTTTTGATAGCCCCATGGGTGATTGTATTATACTGATTGATATACACACTTGATCCTAATCCATGTATCATGACAGCTGTATTATTATTTTGATGATATATGAGATGATATGGTTTGATTTGATATGATGTGTTCTATTTTATTTATGCATGATGGATGGATGTACCTTATTTTCTATACGTAATGTTCTATATGTGATGTGATGACTCTATCCTATGTGATGCATGTATGCTTTTTATTCTATGTGATGTAATGCGATGTATGCTTCTATATGATGTTATGATGCAATGATTTATGGATGCATTTATTTTTCAATATCTTTTCTATGTACTTTTTATGATGATGTATGGATGGTGCAAATTTTATGATATGCAAATGCTTTAAAATGCTTAGACTAACAGATCTATAGTATGCATTGATGGATGATGTATGAGATGCAATGACATATTCTTTTATTTTTTTAATATCTTTCTTATATGACATGATGTGATGATGCTTTTATAATGATTCCTATGTGATGACATGTTATGATGCACATGGTATGATAATGCTTATATGATGATGTATGTGTGATGTAAATATGATTATGTAATGGATGTAAATGTATGGTTTATGAAATGCTGAGAATGACCAATCTATATTATGCAATGATAAAATGTAATGCATGTGAGATGAACAATGTTTCCTATATGATATGGCATGATATGCATTATACTGATGGTTTGTGGATGCAGGATGGATGCATTAGCGATGATTTGGATTAACTGCCATGGTACCATGTTAGCGTGGAGAGAAGGAAGAATAAATAAGAGAATCCAACAAGTCAAAAGATGATGATGATTTGCTTACCAGTGATTAGGACTTTAAAAGGGCCATTTACCTTATTTTTTATAATACACATATGCACGATGCATCAAGGTATAAAGAACCAAGATGGCATTGCACCTAGTGTGATGGAATTTGACTCGATAATCAGATAGGAGTACTCCTATTCACACCTAACATACATAACCTTATTAAAAATGCAGTTTAGATATTCCTAACATCTCAGACCAAACATAGAAAAGGAAAGCCTTCCTATGTGGTCAACAAGACACCTAAAACACCCTCCTTACACCCAAACAAAGTACACATGACCAAGGTTATATTACAAGAATATCCAACAAGTACAACAGATAAAAAGATAATGATCGTTGCCCCACTTCTTTCTCTCTAAATCCCTTGTTTTGGACATCATCGAGAGGTCATTGAAATGAGTGCAATAAGATAAGTCAAAAGACAAAGATAAAGTAAACAAACAAGCTAATGCTCTTCAATACCACTAGCCAAGGCTAAACTACAGTGATGCATGATGTTGATGTCCATTATAGGAAGGATGCATCCTAGGACATGATGTTATCAAATGGTTGATTTGGGACTGATTGGATGATAGTCTATTGACACAAAGAGTTGACCAACTTGTTTACTTACTGACCTAGACTTGAGACTTTGACATTTTGAGTTTTCACTTTTGAACTACTAGACTTGTTTCTGACCGTTTTACCAAAGGTTGAGGTTGATGATTGATTTATTATGAGTGAGAGTTTATTGCAGGTGAAAGCGAGATGGGACAAATGGATTTTTTCAAATATTTGGATGTTTTTGAAGTTTTTTGAAATGTTTTGAGGCCATTTTTGGTATTTTCGAGATTTTGCAAATGTTTTGATTTTCAAAATTTTCAATGTTTTGGGATTTTCTGAGATTTCAACGAAGAGACTAATGTAAAGACCTATCCTAGGGGCCTCTGGGGCTGATCAATAGATTAGCCTTGCCTATGTTATATACATAGAGACCATGTAGTTCGATTGACACGGACTTGATTATTGATGAGATATGAACAAAATGGATTGCCAATTTATTTTGGCAGACTCCGAAATGTCTCAGGGGAGGATCAAAGATCAACCTTGCCTACACTCAGAGCTCAAAGACTCGTAGTTTGACTAGACAACTCTATTTTTGACTTTTTCGATTTCCTTTTTTACTTGTTTTTGAATTTTGATATATTTGAATGTTTTTTGGATTTTATGATTTTATGAATGTTTTTGAATTTTTTGATGTTTTTGAATTTTTTTATTTTATGATGTTTTTGGATTTTTTGATTTAGGGAATACTTCAAGAATATACATGAATCCAATCCGATGAGAACATGCCCCCAACGTGATGCAATAGACTACTTCGATACATGAAGGACAAACTAACCTTAAGAATGAGTCGAGTAGTACTAAGAGGGATCATGACACAAACACAAGACCAAGCTATGATGTGGATACAGATAGGAGATGGATAGAGATATGAAAGGTGATGGCTGAGGGATGGGTGGATGGATGATGTGGAACAAGTCGTGGAGATCTTGGTGGATGGAAAGTGCTTATTTACCACAAGGTGCATGTTTGCTAGGTTTTCACCAAGGTACTTGCCCAAAGTGCCACTGAAGTGGTTTTCACTAAAGGACGATTTTTTTCTCTTTACTATTTTTAATCCTTTTTTTGATTTTTTTAGAGTTTTTATGTTTTTGGTTTTTTGTTGTTGTCACCAAGATGCTTTTTTTCCAAATTTTCATCAGGGTGACCATTTTTTCAAGACATTTTCTTATTTTTTTGTATTTTTGGTTTTATAACCCAAATGATTAGGCATTAAAGTTTTTGAGATGGGAGTTGTTCATGGGCTCCTGTAGAGGCTCCCCTTCAGGTGTTGACAACTGATATGCCCCTGACTTGTAGCTCGCTCTGATGACAAAGGGTCCCAACCAATTGGGTTCAAATTTACCTTTGCTATCTGGCTTTGGAACGTTCTTCTGATTCTCCTTCAACACAAGTTATCCAACTTGGAAGACTCAGCTCCTGATCTTCTTGTTATAACTCCACTTGAGTCAGTTTTGATACACCTACAAATGGTTTAAGGCATCCATATGCTGCTCATCCAGTAGTTCCATCTCATTTAGTCATGATACTTGGTATTCCTCATCTGTGATGAGATTCTGTAGTGATATTCTCAATGACGGGAGCTCGATCTCAATGGGTAATATGGCTTCTGATCCATAGACCAAGGAGAATGGGGTAGCACCTGTTGGTGTGTGGATGCTATTTTGGTAGGACCATAGGACTGGATTTAGTTGCAAATGCCAATCATGACCAGCATCATTGATTGTCTTTTTGAGAATTTTTAGGATGGTCTTATTTGTAGCCTTAGCTTGGTTGTTTCCTTGGGGGTAGTATGGGGTGGAAAAGCGATGTTGGATTTTGAACTTGTAACATACATCACAAAAATATTGATTCTTGAAAGGTGTCCCATTATTTGAGATAATGGCTTGAGGAACATCATAGCAACATATTAAGTAGTTCCGGATGAACTTGGATATCTTCTTTCCAATAATGTAGATCATGGGAATGGCTTCTACCTACTTGGTGAAGTACTCAGTGGCAGTGATGATGAACTTATGTCCAATAGATGAGGTGGGGGTGATTTTTCCAATGAGATCAAGCCCCCACTATGAAAAGGGCCAAGGAGTGATAATCGGGTGGAGCTCTTGAGTTGGTGCATGGACGAGGTCTCCATGTTACTGACATTGTAGACACCTTTTGACATAGTCATGTGCTTCTCTTTCCATTGTAGGCCAATAGTACCCCATCCTCAACAATTTCTTGGCTAAGGTCATACCGCTCAAATGTGAACCACATATGTCATTATGTACCTTATTTAAGGTGTTCAATGCCTCCTCAACATTTAAGCAATGTAATAGGGTCCCTTCAATGCTTCTACGGTATAGGGTATCTCCTAGGATGACAAAATGGGATGACCTTTTGACAAGGGTTCTATAGAACCCCAATCCTAACACCTGCAAAACACAAGAAATAAACACAATATTAGATCAAATGCAAGTAAGAATCAAGATTCCTCATGAAATCCATTTAAATTGCAAAGAACAAGAAATGAGATGAAGAATATGAACAAACATAAACCAAAGCTATCAAATCTTATTCAATGCAAAGTGAACTCTTGATCCCATGGGGGAATTGGTGCCAATTTGATGTGAAAATTGGCCCTTCCCAACTCTTATGGTGCAATGTTGATGAGTGATCCACTTTGTTGAAGATTCGATTGAGCTCCATGATGAAAGATCTACATAACCTAGATAAGATCTTGATAAAATGGATGGAAATAGAGATGTTTGAGGATGAAATTGAGTATAGTAGACTTGCTCAAATTGTGGATGATCAAAATGAGGAAAGAAGCCTCTTATTTATAGAAAGACAAGATGGAGGAATGAGCAAAATGAAGCAATGTGGGATCATTCAACACCCAATGGGTAAGTGCCACTTGTCAAGATGTGAATGGGAAAAGGATGTGCACATTTTGATGAATGTGCCCATAAATGCAATTAGGTGGAATTTGAAAATAGTGAAATGACATGTAAGAGGGAAAAAAGAATGACTTAAATGCCACTTGGCTCAATGCATAAGGACATGTAAGAAGGAATGAATTTCTTGTCAATTGGAAGGATAAATCCACTTGGAGGGATTTCAAAATTGGAAGAACATTCCTCTAAAGATGCCAAGTTGAGTGAAAATAGAGATTTATTAAATGAATTAAATGTATTTTCATGTGCAAGTGGAAAAACCTAGAGGATGGGACATGGATTAAGATTAGATTTAATCAGGATTTGATTGAATAAGAAGAGGTTAGGTGATTTGACAATTTTGACTTAGATTTTAGGATTTAAATAAATCAAAGTTGAGAGGAAAATGATTTAGACTTAGTTAAATAAAGATTTTGATTTATTTAACTAAAGGGGATGATTATTAGATTAAATTAGATAAAGGTTTAATTTATTTAATTTAATAAGATGACTTTAGAGATTTAATCAAATAAAATGAATTATTTAATTAAATAGAGACCTAGGGTTAATTAGATCAGATTGATTGATTTAATTAACAAGAGAGAATGACTTAATCAGATAAATGATTATTTATTTAATTAAGGGACAAAGATTGATGATAAGTTGAGAAGGTGATTTAGGATGAAACGGTGTTAGTAAATCGAGATCAAGTGTATCAATATATTTTCCATGTCTACAAGCTCTTTTGAGGTTTGAGGTTATGTTGGCTAGGAGGACTCCTATTCTTAGATAAGTGTATATATGATGGTACCAAGGATCACCGGGACCAACAATTTTGCATACAAATTTAGACTATGGTACCTCGAATGCGGGAACAAGAAGCTGCTCTACAAGGAATTCTTACTTTGGGATGTTACGTGGGATTTCTATAAGTGATCTGATTGTAGCCATTGCATTTTCCACTCTATTGTTTTCTCTTGGTAGCTACTCAAATGTGATATCAATGAAGGACTCCTTAAGGCTTTCCACCAATTTCTTGTATGGAGTTAGCTTGTCATCCTTTGTTTGATACTCATTATTGACTTGGTTGATTATGAGTTGTGAATCCCCATAGAACTTAAGTGCCCTTATCCATTCTTGCACTGCAATTCTTAGCCCTATGGCAAGAGCCTTATATTCTGTGATGTTATTTGTGCAAGGGAACGATAGCTTGTATGATTTTGGTATACAATCCCTTTGTGGGGTGATGAAGAAGATCCCTAATCCTGACCCATGTTGTGTGTAAGATCCATCAAAGTACATTTTCTAGTGATCCGCTACACTTAAGTTGAAGATTGATTCATTAGGGAATTCTGAGACAAGTGGATTCTCTGAGTATATCAATGCCTCTGCCAACTGATCTGCAATTGCTTTTCCTTTGATGGCCTTGCGCTCCACATACTCAATGTCATGCTTTGTGAGGATCATAACCCACTTGGTTGTCCACCCTGTAAGTGTTGCTTTGGAAAGAAAGTACTTAAGGGGTCCATCTTTGTGATAATCTTTATCTGATGGGCTAACATGTCATGTCTAAACTTTTGTGCTACAAATCAACTTCTAGATAGGATTTCTCAATGGATGTATAGTTCAGTTCATGGCCCACCATGGTTCTACTGATATAATAGATAGCTCTCTCTTTTCCATTTTCATCATGTTGTGCTAAGAGAGTGCCGAGAGCTATCGTTATTACTGATATGTATACAATCAAGGGTTTTCCTAGAATTGGTAGCATGAGGACTGGTGGCATGAGTAAATACTCCTTGATTTTGTTGAAGGCCTAATCACACTTTTCATCCCACTTGTATGCTACCCCCTTGTGGAGTAGATGAGAGTAGGGGATAGCCTTGTTTGCTAGTTGTGCTATGAATCAGAGGATGGACTGGAGTCTTCCTTGTAGGCCCCTTAGTTGTTTCAATGTTATAGGTGCCTCTATTTCGACGATGGACTTGACCTTAGCAAGATCTATTTCAATCCCTCTCATTTACACAGTATACCTGAGGAGCTTCCCTGACTGTACTTCAAAGACACAATTCTTTGGATTGAGTATGACTTTGTATTCCTATAACCTATCAAAGATGGAGCCCAAGGTTGCTATGTGATCTTGCCTTTTCTTTGATTTAGCCAGTATATCATCCATGTAATCTTCCACAGTCTTATGAATCATAACATCAAATATTAGTGTCATGGCCCTCTGATAGGTTTCTCCTGCATTCTTCAACCCAAACGACATCATATTCTAGCAATATTTCCCCCATGGGGAAGTGAAGGTTGTTTTATGTTGGTCATATTTTTCTATCATGATCTAGTTGTAACTTGAGAATCCATCAATCAATGATAACATCTCATGTCCTACTGTCATATCCATAATCATGTCAATGTTTGGTAGTCAGAAGTCATCCTTAGGACATGCCTTGCTGAGGTCTCTGAAATATGTGCAAATTTGAATGCCCCCAATGGGTTTTGAAATAGGTACAAGGTTTGAGACCCACTCCAGATAATCGATCAGTCGTATGAACCCTACATCTAGGAGATTTTTCAATTCCATTTTGACCAACAATGCTATCTAGGGATGCATCTTTTTGAGCTTTTGTCTCACTGGTTTTGCTTTGGGGTATACAACTAGGTGATGAACCACAACCTATGGATCAAGCCCTGACATGTCGACATAGGTCCATGCAAAGTTTATCTTCCTTTCTCAAAGGAAAGTAGCCAAGATTTCTTGTTCTTATATGAGAAGTGACTCTGCATAAAATGTTATGTGTGGCAGCTCCTATGTTCCCAAGTTGACTGGGTTACACTTCTCTGCTAGGACTGTTGAAATTTCCTAATGAATTGAACTGAGAGGAAGATTGAATCCTTCATCCTCCGGTGCCTCAGAGAGGTTTTCACCATTGGATGCATCTTTTATTTTTACTATTTTCGGGTCTGAGAGTTCCATCGTGTGGTTTTCACTCAAAGACCTAGAGATTATTCTCAGATTTTCACTTTTGCAAATGAAGGATTCAATTGTTTCCCCATAATAGGCCTGTGTGTCCAGTATGATGTTGAACCCAACCTTGTGATCTCCATATGGTACCATATCCTATAATCCCATGAATTTCGAGAGCACCTCATCATTTTCAAAAGTGTCCAAAATTAGTGGTCCCCATTGGTTGTAATCGATGAGCTGAGGATAGACTAGGTTTATTTCATGGGTCTGATGGTTTGACTCAAAAGACAGGGTGCTAATCATGAGCAAGGAGGAATCTTCAAAAAGCATAGCAAGTCAGTTATGGGATCCTCATCACTACTACACACATCAATTATGTCAAAGGTAAAGTTGCCTAAGGGTAGACCTGTGGACACTGGTAATTGAATGGTGGATGCTGATAGCTGAGGGGGAGTTTTGACCTTTCTAACCAAGGCACCTTTTCCAAGTATGGTCACCTTCAGAGGGGTACATCTGAGGCCAAGATTGCTCATACATTTCTCTAGAATGAGAGGTACTAGAAGTCCATCGTCATTCTTTCCAAGCTTCCTGTTTCTGTCATAGCCCATACCAAGCATCATTTGTAATCCTTTGTTGATCTCATCCATGGGAAGATCAGGAGCGGGTATTTCATCTTGGTACAACAAGCTTGATATGTCTTTCTCATATACTATTTCCCAATTTAGATCTCCCCAAGATCTTAATCTAGAGGGGTATGCTTTGAAGGTATGGGATGATTTTTCAGCTGGTTGGGGTTGCCCATGAGTCCTAGAAGATTGATGTAACTCTCCTATGACGAAAGAACTTTTCTTCATTGTATAATCTCCACACCCATTGTCTTAGATAATGACCTTGATTTCAAATACATCAGGGATGGCGGGTGTCTTTGTCTCAGAAGTGGAGGCTAATGTACTTGGGTCTACATACAGAGTGGTAGGGCCTTCATTGTTCTTTGGGACTTGGGGGATTTTATAGTATTTTTCTTCCAGGCTCTTGCAGTAGGCAAAGGGTTCAGGATCACCATGAACCATGACCTATTGATTTTGATATGGGAACTTGACGCACTGATGGAAGGTGGAAGTGACTGCTTGCATCCCATGGATCCATGGATGCCCCAAAAGGATATTATAAGGTAAATCAAGGTCAAGGACCTAGCATGTAGTTTCCATAATGGCTATCCCCACTTGAATAGGGAGTTGAATAGTGCCCTAAGACACTCTTTCCTGATCATCATATGCTCTGATTGTGATTCCCATACCCTTTTCAATGACATCCTCTGAGAATCCTAGATTCTTTATTAGTTTGAGGGAATAGATGTTTAGACCCGCACCCCCATCCACCAAGACCATTTTGAATTTTTTTTATGAACCAAGACTTTGAGGCGGAGTCCACGATTGTGAGATGGTTGGGCAGGAAAGTCCTGATTGAAGAATGTTAGGAGGCATGAGGTGGTGATATTTTTGACCATAGATTGGAACTGGTCAGCATCAAGATCTATGGAGATGGTGGATGAAGCTAATGCTTCCTCTAGGATTTTCCTATGTGTTGGCGATATCTTCAACAACTCCATGATGGAGATCTGAGTTGGGGTTCTTTTCAGTTGGTCTAGGAAATTGTAGCCATTAGGAATGGATCTTGGATTTTAGGTGGATGCTCTAGGTGGCTATGATGACCCATCAATGGTAACTTTTCTGCCGCGTGTGGTGACTCCACAATAAGCTTTGGCTCCTTTGATGCTAACAACAATGACCATTTCATCTAGGGATGTGACAAAATGATCATACACATGGTTCACATTGGAATATTTTTGTTTTCCATGGTTGTTCCCTTGTTTATGATCCGGCATCAGATTTGTGTATATTTTTAGGTCCTAATTTCCAGTTGGTTGCTCAACATTTATGATCTTGTCATCAATAAGGTCTTGGATTAGAGTTTTCAACCTCATGCAACTGGTTGTTGTTTTCCCTTTGATTTTGTGGAAATCACAAAGGTGATTCTCATTGTACCATAGTGGTTTCACTTGGGGTTCCTGATAGTTCTCATACGTGGGAATTTTGATGAGATTTTTTTGTTTATTAGTTTCTTCATGACTACTTCAATTGGTTCCCCAAGGGCAGTGTACTTTCATTTGGGGGGATTTCTATTTCACGGGGCTGGTCCCCCTTGATTATTTAGATTGTTGACTTGATTGTTGGGTGGTTGTTGTGATACCATGTTAGCTTGCGTGTTGTTTTGATTATTGTTTTGAATTTGTTGGTATGTTTGGGTGTTATTTTTTGGAGCACTGATTATGACCTTGGCATCCACCACACCGTCATTGGTCACATTTTTGTTCCTCACCCATAGGCGTAGTTTCTCATTATAGGTAGTGGATGGGCGATTTTCTTGATTTTATTGATATGTGGGTATTCCCCCTTATGCAATAAGGGCTCATTCAATGCTGAGCACCTTGGGGATCAGTTGGTCATAAGTGGCAATACATTGTACCTTAAGATGAAACAACAAGGTTTTCTCAAGATTGGTAATGATGGTGCAAACTTGTTGTTCTTTTGACATGGACCATTTGCTCCTATTGGCCTTGGATCGACATATTTGCAAGAAGGAAGCGAATGATTCCCCCTTAGCTTGTTTAAGCGCAAATAGTTCCTCTAGACTAACATCCATACTGATATTGAAGGCATAGTTTTTTATGAATATGTCTACGATCTCTTGGAACTTTTTGATGCCAGGAGGAAGGCGAGAGAACCACTCCATGGTGGGACTAGCCAAACTTTGAGGAAATAGCTACATCAGATATGTATCGTCATATGTGACCTACATGCAATGTACTTGAAATTCCATGATATGATCTTTAGGGTTTCTCGTCCTATGATATTTTTTGAAATTAGGGATTTCAAACCCCTTTGGGAATGGTAGCATTGCAAGGCTCCTGTCAAAAGGATAGGGACACAAGTTGCTTGGTTTCTTTGTTGTTTTCCCTGATTGGAGATCAAGAACTTGTTGCAAGAGCAATTTGATTTGTGTTGTTACGTCATCTTGCAGATCAAGGGGTGGAGTGAATATGTTTTGAAGTGGTCGAGGTGTTTGAGCAATGGGTGGAGTGTTGGGTGTGTTGGTAGGAGTTCGTTGCAAGCTTTGTTGCACGATCAAGGCTTGCCGATATGCCTACATTTGTTGTTGTGCCAACAATGCTTGTTATTGGTCTTACTATTGTTGCACCAACAACGCTTGTTGTTGGTCTTGATGTTGTTGTGCCAATAATGCTTGTGTTTTGGTTGTGTTGTTGTTGTGTCAACAATGCTTGTTGTTGTGCTAATAATGTTGCTTCTTGCTATGCTTAGTACTATTGCAGGGCTTGTTGATATGCTTGTTGTTGGGCTACTTGTAGCTGTGCCTAGTATTGAGCTTGTGCTTTCACTTCCTAAGTTTGGTATTGGCCTTGCGCTTGAGCTTGAGCTTGAACTTGAGCTTGTGCTTGTTGGGAAGCTTGTGCAACCTATGCAGCTTGTGTGGCTTGAGCAACTTGAGTTGCTTGTGCAGCTTGGGAAGCTTGAGTGGCTTGCTATTGTTGTAATAAGGCTTGGGCTTGAGCAACCTATTGTGCTTGTTGTGCTTGATGCGCTTGTTGTGTGGATTGAGATGCTTGAGTGGCTTGTGCGTGTGCTTGTTGAGCAACTAGCTGTGTAGCTTGTTGATTTTTAATTTGTTGAAGTGTCTTTTGATAGGTAACCTATTGAACTGCTTGCAACATGATGCCATATGGGTTTGCTATGTTTGATTTTGGAGGTGGTGGTGGTGGATTAAGAATGGTGTTTTTTGTTGTGATGGGAGATGCCATTGTATTGATGGTGGGAATTTGTGTGGTGGATGGTGTGATTGATATGCTTGGTCCTTGAGAGACTACGTTTATGGTTGGTGTAGTGATTTCTTGGGTTTCTTAGATGGTTACCATTTATTGTTGTGATATCGATGGCAAGATGGGAGGATTTGGTATGATGTTTTGATTGATGATCTGAGGGTTGTTTTGACTTTGATTGAGTGGTGGTAAAGGAGGTAACCCTAAACTGAAAGGTGTGGATGTTACTGGCAAAGGTGAAAATGGTGGAAAAATGGGTGGTGTGTTCCCTTGGGGAAATGATGATGGTGAGGGGTTGAAGATGCCCCCTGGTCCAAATATCCCACTTTCTCCTTGTGAAGTCATAGGGAGAGAGGTTTGTGTATTGATAGGATATGTGGGTGTTGTGTGAAAAGATGATGACGGGTCATTGGGGTCTTGATAGGTAAGTGGAACATATGGGTGTAGCGAATTTTGAGGAACGAATTGACCCAAGATAGTGTTTGCATCCAAATATTGGTTGTTCACAAGGGGGTGTGTTTGTAGTGCATGAAGCAATGAGCTCCCCTTGTTTACAATTGGTTGATTTGGAGCAATGGATGTTGTGATTTGAGGGATGGTTTGAGTGATGCTTTGAAATGGAGGTGTGGATGATATTGGGGGCATGATCCCAAGAGGCTTCTCCAAAATAGTGCTTACATCATAATCAGAAGGGAGTTTAGCCCCTTCTTTTTCCAATTCAAGCATGTATTGGGAGGGATTGAGCCTCATCATGGTATTGACAATTCTGTGAGTTTAAGGCTTTTGGACCATCTCGATGATTTCATCTTGTGTCATACCTAAGACATTATTGGTGACGTCTTCCACTTGACCTTCCTCTTGAGGATTTTGTGATGATAGAGGAAGATTAGGTAGGGTATTGTTTGATCCAACAAGATTGATTTGAGAAGTGGTTTGACTCAAGTCACTCGAAGTTGATGTTTCTTTGTTCGTTTCCATGTTCTTCTTGTGTTGAGATCTAGTTTGAACCATAAAATAGGGATCAATTTTCAAGAATGTAAGAGATGAACCTCTAATTATTTGGATTGATCTAATCTTTAGGTACAAAAAGAAATTCTAAGACACTAAGGATCAAAAGGATGGTGATGAGACGATGAGATATGAAGGATTGGTGAGTGATTGGAACTCTTAAGAAGCCTTGAAGAGGATGCTAAACTTTAGGACTTTGGTTTTGATGTTTGATTTTATTTTGATTGGATTTAGTTTGGATAATGAACTCATAAACTCTAAGAGGTTGGATGTTGTCCTAGAGTGAACTTTTCCACAAGATGATAATTTGACTAAGTGTACAAAGAAGGATTCATCTACACACACATAGTCAAACAAGATGATTTGGATTTGTTTTGATTTTTTATTTCAAGAGGATTTTCCCAAAGTTTAGAATAGCGGATTTTTTCAAGATTTCCAAGATTTGTCTATGGGATGATTTTTGATTTTGATGTTTGAAGGATGGATGAAAGTTTTGATTTTGATCCTAAGAGACTTAGAGAGACTTTGTTTACTTGACCAAGGTGTTGAAGAACATGCTATCACTTCCTATGTGAGATACTCAAACCTTTGAAAGAGACTTGGATTTTGATAATAATAAAATGAATACAAATTTGGATTTTTCTTTGATGCACATTTGTAAAATTTTAAAGTCAATCTTTCTCTAAACTCGTAAAGCATAGACAATATTTTCTTGCGAGCTTTTTGACTAAGACCTTTTGACTTTGGTTTTCAGATTTTGATGTTTTGGGAAATCATTTGAAAGAGCACATGTGTGAGGTCCAATCATTTCTTCTCTTTTCTTAGTGAGTTCTTTTTACCACAAACAATTCTTGATTAGGTTTTCAGACTAAATGTCTAATGTCTCGATTTCTTCTCATCCCACAAAGTCCATTATGTGGAAATCAAGGAAATTAAGGCAAAAGTTCCCTATTGTTGACTTTAGTGAGCAAATGGAGATATAAATTCAAATGCTTAGAAGCCTCTAAGGATATAATCCCTAGGGAAAGCAATAACACTTGAATTTTGTCAAAGGTATTTGCTCCCTAAAGGGTTTGAAATTTGATGCTCATGTTGAATGTTTGTTTTCCAATGTTTAAGATCCAAGAAAAGTGTTTTGATTCCAAGAACATGCACAATCTTATGGATAAAAAGGCAATATTTGTTGAATTCCCACTTGGATAAATCCAGCTACGCTTACTCTTAGCAGATGATTAAATGCTTGACCACACAGGCTCCCCCTTATAGTGCACTCACTTCTTGGGTCAGCCAAGCATCAGTACCCATGAAACTCCCATGGCATACTTCTCATCTCTACTAAGAGCCGTAAAAATGTGGGACGGATTTAGAACGACTGTTCTTGCATCAACAAATAGATTAAGGATTTGGGCCTTCTAAACAAGAGGTTCTAGTATAGGCATTCCATTCGTGAGGGATCATCCATACGACAAGAGACCATTGTTTCCCTTCTTGTCAGAACAATCCTCGTGATACTTGAACTTTCCTCAAGTACCCACACTTATATACCAAAACTGGAAGTCGCTTGGCTTTAGCATGTTCTCGGTTGGGTCATTCCCTTGGGTGATTAATTTTCCCCACAATGTAGGCCCTCTAAAGATAAACAAAAGTGAGCAAGCACATCTGTAGTTCGATCAATCTTTGTTGAGAAACAAAGAGAGAACACACACGATATGCTCCACTCACACTCACAAGATTTTGTTCAATTTTAAGAATCCAAATTGAAGTGTGGAGGCAATCACTTATACAACTTAATATCACAAAAAGCCTTTTGATTCTCAAGATCGCCATGAGCCACGAGAGAAGTGCATACGTCTTTTAGATGATACAACTTTGGATAAGAGATTACAAAATATAAAAGTGTGTGCTCATTTTAATCCCTCAAAGCAATAATTGGATTCTTTTTTAAGCACCAAAAGGAAAAGTGAGATTTTCTTGTTCAATTCTTAAGCCTTAAACAAAATCTAGTAAGTTTCCTAAGGTTCTTTTTAACCCCTTTGTCTTGTTCTTTTTAAAACCCAAACGAAATTAGTGAGTCCTAAAGAGCATGAAGGCGACAAAGTCCTTAGAAAAGGGATTATAATTCCTCCCCAAAGTGTTTAAAAACACTTGATATAATGAAATGATGATGCCATATAAGCCTTCATCTTTGTTTCCTCCCTTCACTTTTGATCAAGCCAACCTATAAAAACTGGTTAAAACTAAAAAAATAGAAGCCAAAAACTAGTTAGTAGTTAAAAGCAACCAAAATGAAAAAGCACATGTTAAAAATAATCTGAAAAGTTCCTTTTACCCAACTTTAGTAGCGCAGTCTACAGAAGCGGCATAGTTTGAAGAAGTCAGCGGTGTTGTATAGCATCACTGGGATTGATAGCAATGCTCTGTGATAGAACCAATGAGAGAAAATGTGGTGATGTATTGACCAAGCGACACTGTTTGGAGTTTGGATTTTTGGTGACAGAAAAATGACCCAATGTCATAGTTTGAAATTCAAATTTTTGGGCGGGAAGAAACCAATGTCGTAGTTTGGAGTTTGATAGCAGCGCTATATAGCACCGCTGAACTAGTAGCAGCATGGTTTCTCTGTCAGCGGTGTTGTTTTCCTGTAGACACAAAAAGTTTTAAAAAAACACAAAATTTTGAAGAAAAACATGTTAAATTCTTTAAGTCTGCCCTCCTTCTAGCGCCAAAATGTGAATGTTGATGTTAGACCTGCACAAACACAATCAAACAACACATTATTAGTCTATTATGCAAATTAAATCAACATTCCCCATAGAATTCATTTGAAATGCACAAAACGAGAAACAGAATGATAAACTCAAATAAAAAGCTTTCAAATCCTATCTAATGCAAACAAACTCTCAATCCCATGGGGGAATTGGTGCCATTTTGATGTGGAAAATGGCCCTTTCCCAATCCCTTGTAAGTTTGAATGATGACTTGATGAAGATTTGATGCTTCCTTGGTGAAATTCTTACATAACCTAGCTATGAAAATATGAAAATGGATGAACAATGGATGAGCAAATTCAAAATCACAAGATAATGTCTTTGCATGAAGTTGTGGATCCAAAATCCAAATGAGAGACTCTTATTTATAGATGTGAAAGATGGAGGATGAAGCAAAATGGATGAATTTGGGACAAAAGACCAACCAATAGCATGAAGCCACTTGTCAACATGTGAGTGGACAAAGGTGGAGCACATTTTGGTGAATGTGCAATTAAATGCAATTAGGTGGAATTTCAAAATGGATGAAATGACAAGTTGGAGGGAGGAGAAAATGAAGTTAATGCCACTTGGCTCAAGGCAAAGGACATGTAGGAGGTTTAAATGCCTTGTTGGATGTACAAACCCTTTTGGAGGGATTTTTCAAACTTGGAGAATATTCCCTTTTGACGCCTTTTTGAAAGTAATTGAAGATTTAATAAATCAATTAAAATTATTTTCATGAGAAAGTTGCAAAATCTAGAGGATTTGAGTGATTAAGATTAGGATTAATCAGGATTTGATTAATTTAGATAAAATTTAGCTAATTTGACAATTTGATTTAGATTTTTGGATTAATTTAAATAAAAATGAGAAGAAAATGAATTAGACTTAATTAAATAAAGATTTTGATTTATTTAATCAAAGAAGATGGTGTTAGATTAAATCAAATAAAGATTAATTTATTTATTTTAATGGAATGATTTTAGAGATTTAATTAAATAAAATGAATTATTTAATTAAAGAGAGACTATAGAAGCTAATTAAATAAAATGATTTAGTTAATTAACAAGAGATGATGACTTAATTAGATAAAAAATGATTTATTTAATTAAGAGATGAAATGTGATGAATTTAATTAAATAAAGATTATTTAATTAAATGACCAGCAAAGGAGATGATTCAGGACAAAGTGGTGTTAGTAATCAAGATCAGGTGTATAAGATCAATCAGTACATTTTACGTGTCTACAGTATATACAATACTATCTTTGAGGTTAATATATATTTGAGACTAAATTGACAATACATAGTAGCAAAATGAACACATCTCCTTCATTATGGAGTGTCTACCAAAAAGCAACCTTGTAATGCCTACATGTTCATTTGTCTTGAGATATCTATTATTGGCATTGTATTATTTTCTACACATATCATGTGATGCTTAATTTGTGCTTGTGTATGTTTCTTTGAGTGTTTATAATAGGTGTTTCAACTTCACCTTCATTAATAGTCATTGGTGTGATTGTTGTTTATGCATTGTGATTGTTTATATTCCTTTGAGTGTTTATAGGTGTTTCAACTTCACCATTTTCATTAATAGTCATTGGTGTGATTGTTGTTTATGCATTGGTTAACATGTTTTCCAAATAAGTTATTATATGATTTTATGTTGTGTGTTTAGACCATCGAATTATTTATTCATGATGTTCCTTTTCATGTTTGTTGTTGGTATTGCTTGCATTATGATGAGTGTATGGTGTTGTGAAAAGTTCTTTGTGAGGACTTGGTGTATTCATTACATGTTATAGTTTTCTCTGATAGTGTGAGGGTCCTTATGCATAGATATTATGTTTGGCATCATGATTGTGTTGTATATTTTAAATTCATATTCTATGCTTTCTATGACTATATTATTACAATGCTTAATCCCATTTCCATCTTTATAGATATCTAGATTATAGATGTGATTATTATAATGATCTTAGCGCCATATATTTTGTTTGATTATCACATTTATATGTTTGGGTGATGTGCATTGATATTGATGTATTCTAGATATAATGATTATGCAATGTATGTGATATTGCACCCCACTAGATGGTTATTCACTGTCTTGAATATTATCTATGCTCTATGTATGCTTGATGTGTGACTTGAATGTGCAAGTACATGATTATTTTCTCACCTAAAGACATAAGTTTTGAATTATTTTCCCAATGGTGGCTAAATGTTGAAGAGGTCACTTTGGGTTAGTGTGTTTGGTAGCCTCTACCTTATTGGACACACCTGGAGATTGAGAAGGGGGGTGAATCATTATACTCAAACACTTAAACCCTTCCAAAACTTGAATTCCTTAGCACAACACAACCTTCTTTATTAGATCAAAACCTTTAAATAGAACAACAATAGAGAAGGATATAGAAGTTTGAAACTTCATCAACTTCAGTAATCCTTAGCAATAAAATATATAAAAATTATACTTCTAACCAAATCATCAGCAAAGAAAGATGAAAAAAATAACACATATGCACAGGAGAACACCAAATTTATGTGAAAAAACTAATGAGGGAAAAACCACAGTGAGAGTTAACTCACAATATAAAGGCTCACTATCAAAAAAGGACTTGCAAACTAAGGCACACTACCTTAGAGAAAGATACAAAGGACTTGTAGAACTGAAGCTAACACAACTTCAAGGGCAAGATACAAGGACCTGATGAGATTCACTATCTCAAAGTAGGATAAAGAAAGTAAATATATAAGGTTACAATATTTTTCAACAATTCACTCTATTGATTGAGGCTTTAAGGTGCATCTAATCTTTCTTCTTCACAAAGTAGCACTAACTCTATTGGATATTCAATACATTTCACACACTCACTTTTTTGCACTTGTACACTTCTCCATCTTGTTGCATCTGAAATGATCTTGCATTTATATCCACCATAACTCTTCAAAACTTCAATTAGGTTAGCCAAGAAGAGATAAACAATGAATTCAATAGATCAGCCACATAAACATAATGTGGTCCTATCTTGAGGATAGAGAGGTTCAAAAACAAACTTATTACATCTTCCAATGTGATCCAAAACAATTCATACGCTGACACACATCAATCTAATTCGGCATCAAGGAAATGTGTAAGTAAACATGAAGCACATAACCAGTCGGCCCAAAAACATTCTTTCAATTGAATTTAATCAAGATGGTTTCAACCAAGATAGGTCAAGACCCAAATCTAACTTAACATATATCTTCAATTGTTGGTGTAGACACCCAAGAAAACACCATAAGCAAAAGAACAAGCCCTATCGACTAGATATCCACAAATAGCCCAAAAGGCCAACTCAAGACACAATGCAACACCAAATCGGCCAATTAGAAACATGCATATCACTTGGGGATGTTCCATGAACATCCAACAACATTTCCAAAAACTTCTTTCATACTTTCATGCCATCAACACTCACTGCAGACCAAAGAAGAACAAAATACTTTATTCAGGAAGCACATAATAGATAACCAAAGGATATAACATTAACAAATCAAATTGTAGATCACTTCAACACATGAACTTGCAGATCACTTTAACACATGAAATTGGACCTGAGACACTACATAGACATTGAAAGCACATCCACCAAGCCACCAAGACACAGGAGAAGAGACATCAATGCAGAGAAATGTGGAGCATTTTTCATACTAGTCCAGAAAACCAACAACAATGCCAACCTTTTACAATTCATAAAAATATCATTGGAAACATTGGTGACTTGAAAAGATAGGAGTACAACATCCACATAACACTAACTTTGAATCCCAAACCATAAAGACCATATCTTCAACAATGGAGGAATGCATAGGATTCTCCCAAATAGACTTCAATGTAGCTTCCATGAATAGAACCACTTGAGCAACTTGCAGAGGCCAAAACATTCTTTCAGAAACACATGCTTTATTAAGAACATCGAGAGAGAGCATAAGACATACTTTAGACCTTCAACATCTCTCAACTATCATCAATACTTCTAATGCTTCTAATCCTCATCTTAATATATCATTATGAAATCAATCTTTGTTGACAAAAACAAAGCACTATACTACTTTTCTTGACATAGAACTAGGAAAATCTAACTATGAACTTCAACAAACATTATATAAGGCATGAAATCCAACCATGGACTTCAACAACATCACCATACATCAATTTTAACCCAACCTAAAATTCTTCAACAATGACAATCAATGCTAAACAATAAGCATTGCAATAATGACATCATATGCCAACAATCTTCCTTACATATCAATAGTTCACCAAGTATTGTCATTAACCACTACCAACAACCTCACAAACATGTGTAGCAATCTCACAAAGTGTTGACATCAAAGACAACCAACAATTAGTGCTGACATCAATGACAACAACTACCAACACACCTCACTTGGTTTGAGTGCAAGATGAGTCTTGATTCTTCCTTTTGAGTTTGGATATGAATTTGTGGTAATTCAAGAATCTATATGTTGTGAGAACCCATAAAATATAGTTGATCCCTTTGTGTTTGTTTAATTTATCTTTTGTATTGCATTTAAAGTTACTTCAAATGCATGTTTTATGTGTTTGTGAAATGTTCATCAAAATCCAACAACAAGTTGTTAACATGGAACACTATAGTGAGTAAGACAACAATTTTAGGTTTTATGTGTTATTTACTTTGAAATTTTTTTGACACTTAAGATCTTCATTTCTTAGTTCAACTATGGAAATTATTTTTGTGTTATAGTTGCAATTTTTTTTAGTAGTTTATGTGTTACTTTTCCTTTAGCTTTGGTGAGACTTTTTTGATGAGGTTATAGTGTTGATGATTGTTTGTGTAAGAAAAAAGTTGTCTCCTTGCTATCTACTGTTGTATTGTATTATTTTTTACATTAATAAATCTTCTTTTAATAGAAAGAAAAAAAAAAGTATTGTTATTTATTATTAATCTAAGTTTATGTGTACTTATTTCTATGCATTTGATTAGATTAGCCTAAATTAACTTTAGAAAAGTGCTATTAATCTTATCAAGAAGAAATATTCTAATAATGATACTTACAAAAAATTAGACATAGTAAATCAATCACATCATTTTATTTTTTTCCTTTTAAAATTTTAATTATTATAATATAATAAATAAATGTCTCCTAACCTTGTTCAATAGAATACTAAATTTCAACAAACAATAACATTCTTTTATTTTTCCTCTTACTAAATTACTGAAGTTAAAAATCCTGCTTATTTTTTATATAGTCTGCAAAGGGTAAATCCATTAATGATGGCTGAAATACAAGCGGCTTGCCAGGCGTTCTATGGGAGGAAGATCAAGCTGCTGGAAAAATTGAGGGTTATAAGAAATTAGGATTTATAAAATTTCCATTTAGTGTTAAACCATTCGGTATTGCCCTTTAAATGTGGTATTGTCTTTATTAAATAATAATTAATTAAAATTCAAAAGAAAAAGATGTTCGCGAATTTCCTTGTTACAAATATTGTCCGAGGCAGCGTACTTGCATACCGAGGTCTTTGGATTGGATATGAAATTTACGTCATTTAAAGAGTTTTATTTTTTATTAAGCATTTTTAAGAATAAATGTGTATTTTAATATGTTTGATAAAAAGTTATTATTGGGATAAGAAAAGTAAATTATTATAATATAAAAATCTGAAATTACGTGTGTAAATTTGAAATTAAATATATGTGTTCATATAACATCATTCATTTAAGTGCATTCATTTTTAGAATATCATTAAGAGATTTAAGAATTAAAATCAACAAATCTCATGAGTGCATCACATAATATTTATGTAGAGAAATCTTAGTGAAAAAAGCTTCACCAAGAAAAAAGGTCAAATATGCATTATCTTCTTCAAAACAAAATTACAATGCAGCACACTTTACTCACTCTTTTGTCTTCCTTTTGACAACACTTGTGTACCTATGAACTTGCAATATGACCTTGCAATGAAAAATATTTAAAATATATGTATAGGAAGGTTTATCTAGTATATCTTACTACTATCCAAAGGTCCCAATTTATAGATATATAAACCTCTTTTGTAGAAACCAAATGTCTCATTCCTTGGAATTCCCCTTGAAATGTGCAGAGCCATGTCTTTCGGCATCTCAAAATACATCCTTTCCCTTCTTTACAAGTTTCCAACTTAGGGAAGCTAATAGCCACCTTCATACAATACCAAGAGACACATTTCCCTCATTTTCAATTACCCAACTTGAAGAGTTGTCGACAATTAATTTTTTGTTGTTGTCAATTGACTCTTTCATCCCTTATGAATCCATTTACAAATTATAGGAAGAATATAATTACAAATTATTTTCCACTAACATCCTAGACATCTAGAGACATCTCGACAATGATGTTGGAACAAATTAAATAACATAAGGTTTACAAGGTTGATGGTACCTTAATCTTAATAGTTAAATGTTAAAAAAGCACCAATATCATGTCACATAAGTTTAGAGTCAACCTTAGTTACAAGTCAACTTATTATTAAGGTTAAATATTGCCAAACACTACTATGTAATTAAGCTATGAATTTGAAAGTATGATTTGTAGTGGTCTATTACCACATGTCTCAACCAATTCTATTATATGGACAACGATAATACTTTTTTTTAGTGCCTCATCTTTATACGAAAATAAATGATATATATATTTTTTTCAATAGATCATATATAGCATAATGTATTTATAACAAGTGTTTTGTAGTGATTAGTTCCTACCATTACAATATAATTGAAGTATAGTTGATAGTAATTAGTTAAAGGACTAGAAGATATTGATTAGTGTAATAATCTGTTTGTTATAAATTTGTAATTTGTAAAAAAAACAAATGACTGAGTCAAAAAAATTAAATTTTGAAGTTAATAAAGTTGAATATTCACATTGAAAGAACAAACGTTTACTATAGTGTAAATCTGGGGTATATGACCAAGGGAACAAACTATTAAGTAGATATTAGTTTGGTCATTGCCCTATTTTTTTCTAATGTGAGTTTGAGTGTTACATAAAGTTTGAAGTGCATGTACACCTTCTATAGAATATATTTTAGAGGATATTTCAGTTGTTTTAAGCAATTCTATTTAAGATAATGCTAAGCATTATTTAAATTGATATGTTTTTTAGTCATCTAAAAAACAATCACTAATAACTTGATTAGTTCCCCACCTATTATATTTTATATATAAAGACACTCAAGAATACAACTCAAGATTTTTATGTTTATATTGCTATTTTAAATAAATAAAATATATATAAATATTTGAACATCAACATGAGACCAATAGAAGCTCTTGGGAGTACATGTAACAAAATTAGAGTAACAGAAACAATTCCCTAAGCCAATCTTGAGAAGAGATATTATGCAAACTTTAAAACTGATCTAACAGTTTCAAAAAATCTAGAAACACATTCATAATAGAAAATAAACAATGAACACAAGATATACATGGGGAAAACCCTTTCGGGAAAAAAACCCCACACTCCAAAGCCTGCTCAATGTATTCAAAATCCAACAACAAGATTGCATACACTTGCAAAGCAAGTCTTTTATAGGAGTATTGCCAGTAAACAATTCAGGAAGAAATCCGGTAGCATAACAGTATCTCAACACAACTTCATACTTCTCCAAAATACACAAGTGCTCAATATATAAAAGTTTTACAATGCATATAATAAACATTTCTAAAACAACTGCCAAAGGCTAAACGTGCAACATGGAAAGCGCCAAAAACACCGCAAACGCACAACAATAAGTTTCCAATTGTCACCACATGCCAATATGCAAAATCTGCACTTGCCAAAACAATTGCTCTTTGAAAACTCACATTCCATGTAAACTCAACACGAAAATAGAAAAAACTTTTATGCACAACTCCACCTGTAAATATCAACTTTCTAATTTGACTCCTCATTTGAATAGAAACTACAAGTTGTAACTCACAAAGACAAAGTGAGAAAATCAACAAAATCTAATATTTAGAAAAATCAAATCTTTGGAAAAATCAAAGGTTGAGACACCTTTTTCCTAATATTCTCCCACTTGTTGAAGACCTTTGAAGAACCAATGAAAGTAATAGGATTTAATTGATAAAGGCCGTGAGGCCCATAAACTCTGAACACCATCTAAATTTCATTGTGTTCATAGGCTTAGTTAATGCATCTACAACATTCACCACTGTCTCTACCTTTTCTAGCTTCACCCTGCCATCCTCGACCATATCTCTCATGAAGTGATACTAAACATCAATTTGTTTGGTCCTATCATGAAAATTCGGGTTCCTCGCAAGGCCAATTGCACTTTGACTGTTGCAATAAACTGTAACAGCACCCTTTTTCAATCTAATATCTAAACACAAACGCTTCAGCCAAATGGCTTCTTTACATGCATGAGTAGCTGCCATATACTCTGCCTCAGTAGTGGACAAAGTAACCAAAACTTTTCGCTTGCTCATCCAATTGATTGCACCACCATTAAGAGTAAACACATATGCACTAGTGGATCTTCTATTAGTGACATCACCAGCCCAATCTGAATCCACAAAACCATGAATACTCAAGGAATGTTGATCTCCTGTACCATGAAAACATATATAGTTCTTTGTTGTACCCCACAAATATCTAAAGACCCTGTTAACTGCATCCTAATGCACTCTTCCAGGATTAGACATAAAAAGAGAAAGAACTCCCACTACTTGGGCAATGTCTGGTCTTGTATAGACCATAGCATACATTAAGCTTCCAATTGCACTCTGGTAAGCCACTCTGCTCATGTCTTTCATCTCTGATGGGGATGTAGGACATTGTGAAATAAAGAGCTTCATTCCCAATGCAACAAGAACACAAAGTGGTTTACAATCCTGCATGTTGAACCTTTGCAAAATAGAACAAACATACTTACTCTGGCTAAGCCATAACTTTCTATTCTCACAATCTTTTCTAATATCCATCCCAAGTATGTGTTTTGCTACATCAAGATCTTTCATTTCAAATTTCACAGAGAACTGAGATTTCAATTCTGCAATCAAACCTTTTCCTTTCCCAACAAACAACATGTCATTAGCATATAAAGCAATTGCCAAGAAATAATCACCATCAAATTTAAAATATACACATTGATTAGATTTAGACCACACAAATCCCAAACTCAACACATTTGTATCAAACTTCTGGTACCACATCCTAAGACTTTGTTTAAGGCCATACAAATATTTTTTTAACTTACAAACAAACTTGCTTTTACCTTTTACCACATAGTGCTTTGACTATGTCATATAAATCTCTTCCTCCAAATCACCATGAAGGAATGCAATTTTCACATCCATTTGTTCCACCTCTAGATCATAAGTTGCTACAATAGATAATAAAAACTGAATGGATGTCATTTTAGCAACAAGAGAAAAAATCTCACAATAATCAATACCCACAACTTGAGAGTATCCCTTTGCAACCAACTGTGTCTTATAATTTTCAACATTTCCATCTGAACCTATCTTTTTCTTAAACAACC
Organism: Sequoia sempervirens; assembly: GCA_007258455.2. Classification (NCBI taxonomy): domain Eukaryota; kingdom Viridiplantae; phylum Streptophyta; class Pinopsida; order Cupressales; family Cupressaceae; genus Sequoia; species Sequoia sempervirens. Next base: position 214,626,169 of record VDFB02000013.1, on the reverse strand, counting down.
ATTTACATCCAACAGGTTTCCGACCTTTAGGCAATGGTGCAAGGCCCCATGTATCATTCCTTTTAAGAGCTTCCATCTCTTCATCCATGGCTATTTTCCAAGACTTTGCATCATTCATACCCAAGGCATCTTGCACAAATCTCAGTTCATCAACGTCAGTACTCAACGAAAATATACACTTCCAATTATCATCAGGTGAATACCCATACCTTTGAGGTGGTTGCCTTTGCCTCAATGTAGACCTTCGAACAAGCTGAGGTGGAGGTTCTTCCACTTCTTCCTCTTCTTCTTCCTTTTCTGGAGATTCAGAGCTTGATGAGCTCTCCTCAACTTCTTGTCTATCTTGGGGTCTCAATTCAACTTCCTCAGGCATAGAAGGAAGTTGAACCAGTCACAACCTTTTTTTGTTCAATTTCTTTATGTTGTTCTGGCTGAAAAGTAACAGGAGAAGATTTAATCTCTCTAAAATTAGCACTTCTAGAATAAATTACCTTTTGTGCAATAGGGTCCCAAAGCTTGTATTATTTCACACCATAGCTATAGTTGATGAAGATACATTTGACAACCTTAGAATCTAATTTTGTTCTCTTCTCCTTAGGCACATGTGCATATGCCTCACAACCAAAAAATCTTAGATGTCTAAGTGAAGTTTTTTTCCCTGACCAAGCCTCCATTGGTGTTTTATCAACAAGCGTTGATGTAGGAGATTTATTTATCAAATAACAAGTAGTGGCAACAACTTCAGCCCAAAAATTTTGTTTTAGACCAACTCCACTCAACATGCTCGTAGCCTTCTCAATCAATGTTTTGTTCATTCTTTCTGCAACTCCATTCTGCTGTGAAGAATTGAGAGTTGTCTTTTGTCTTTTAATCCCGCAATCTATAAAAAATTTGTCAAAGTCTTTAGAATAGTACTCACCACCATTGTTAGTTCTCAAAATTTATTTTTCTTTCTAGTTTGAGTTTCTACCATAGCCTTGAACTCCTTAAAACGATTGAAAATTTTAGATTTACTCTTTAAAAAATAAACCCATGTCCTCCTACTAAAATCATCAATAAAAGTAACATAATAAACTGATTTACCAATAGAAGAAACATCAACATGACCAAATACATCAGAATGAATCAAATCCAAGATACATGAAGACTTATGAGAAGACGAGTAAGATTGAACGTGGTTCTGTTTGCCATAAATACAATGTTCACATAAATCAAACTCTAGATTGCAATCATTCAACCCCTCAATGAGGTTCCTATTTTTTAGGGCTTTTAAACCCTTCTCTCCAATGTGGCCAAGCCTTTGGTGCCATAACATGGTCTTCTCTGTAGGCAACTTGGATTTGGTAGACAAAGCACCCTTGGGTACCTAGAAGCCACGACCATTCGCAGAAGATGAAACCATCTCTTCTTTTAGTGAAGTAGTTTTTGGTTTAATCTTGTCAGAAGTGTTATTGCATTTAACCGTGCATGCATTGAGTTGGTACAATGTACCCAATCTACTTCCTCTCACTATCACCATAGCACCTCTCACCATTTTCACACCTGCTTCAAAAAACTATACATGCACATCTGCATCTATTAGCTTGCTAATAGATAATAATTTTTTTGCTAGTCCTGGGATATGCAAGACACCATCAAATTGTCTAACTCTACCATTAGAAAATTTCACATGAATACTACCACAACCAACAATATCAAGGAAAGAATCATCACCCAAATATACCTTACCACCATCATAGTTTTAATACTTACTAAACCAATTTTTGTTAGGAGTCATGTGGAAAGATGCATTTGAATCTATCAACCATACATTATCACCTGCACGAGTGGCCAAGGCTGCAATAAAGGCATCTCCATCTTCCTTTTCAGACTCAAAATCAGAATCTTGCTTCTTCTTCTTCTTCTTTTTCTTCTCTTCTTTACATTCCTTTCGGAAGTGTTTGGGTTTGCCACAATTCTAGCATATTGCCTTGGACTTACCAAGAGATTTTGATCTCCCCTTGTTTTTTGACTTGGAATGGCAACACTGCTTCTCATCTTTGCCTCATTCTTTTTGTCTTCCTCAAACACTCAAAGCCTCTTTGGCGTTTAGAGAGACCTTCCTTTTCATCTCTTCAAAGAGTAGAGAACCAACAACATCCTTCATCTTCGAGATGACATAAGTGCTCCCAATGGCCATGACTAGGTTGTCTCATGAGTCTGGCAGCGAACACAACAAAGTTTAGCACCTTTCTTCTTTGTGCATCTTAATCCCAACTAACGTCAACTGAGTCACCAACATATTGAATGTTTCCAGATGCTTAGAAATTCATCCACCTTCTTCCATTTTCAAGGAATACAACTTCTTCCTCAAGAAAATATTATTTACTAGAGATTTAGCTTGGTATAGCTCACCCAACTTCTTCCAAAGCTTCTTCGAAGTGGGTTCTTCATGGACATTTATCAGGATTGAATCTGCAAAAAGTAGTCTAATGAGACCTATAGCTTTTTTATCCATTACATCATATTTTGCAGCCAAAGCTGGATCCATAGGCCTTTGGACATTTTCATCCACTGCATCCCATAGATCCCAATTAATCAACAAATCTTTCATCTTCAGCGTCCACATTTCAAAGTCCATGCCAGAAAACTTCTCTACCTCAATCCTCCCAAATGTGTTCACTATTCAAAAAAGGTATCTGCAACAAGATCACAAAGTATCCTCTACACAAGCTCCCACTCAAACCTTGATTAGCACAAAAAACCCAACAACCCACAATTGAAACCAAAGGTGATCAAGCTCTGATACCACTTGTAAGGAAATTAGAGTAGTAGAAACAATTTCCTACACCAATCTTGAGAAGAGATATTATGCAAACTTTAAAACTGATCTAACAGTTTCATAAAATCTAGAAACACATTCATAACAGAAAATAAACAATGAACACAAGATATACATGGAGAAAACCCTTTCAAGAAAAAAACCCCCTCACTCTAAAGCCTGCTCAATGTATTCCAAATCCAAAAACAAAATTACATACACTTGTAGAGCAAGTCTTTTATAGGAGTATCACTAGTAAACAATTTTGGAAGAAATCCGACAACATAACAGTATCTCAACACAACTTCATACTTCTCCAAAATACACAAGTGCTCAATATATAAGAGTTTTACAATGCATAGAATAAACATTTCTAAAACAATTGCCAAAGGTTGAACGTGCAACATGGAAAGTGCCAAAAACACTGTAGATGCACAACGGTAAGTTTTCAATTGTCACCACATGCCAATTTGCAAAATCTGCACTTGCCAAAACAACTACTCTTCGAAAACTCACAATCCATGTAAACTCAACACATAAATAGAAAAACAAATTATGCACAACTTCGTCTGTAAATATCAACTTTCTAACTTGACTTCTCATTTGAAAAGAAATTGCAAGTTGTAATTCACAAAAACAAAGTGAGAAAATCAGCAACATTTAATATTTAGAAAAATCAAATCTTTGGAAAAATCAAAGGTTGAGACACCTTCTTTTTCGTAACAGTACAATCATGAAACTAATATAAGAACCTTTCAAGGAACCACAGTAGAAACCACCTATGAAAGATCAAGAGTCACAACTTACAAATCTATTTATTTAGAATCCACCTTCAAACTAGATGTCAATTATAGAAAGTCAAAAGTTACAACTTAGAATTCCATAAATCGATAGGTTAAAAGGGCTATTTAAAACATCTCCTAATTTAGGACCCCTTAATCATTTATTCACTATCTCTGGTGTTATATAAACTCCCAGAAAGTTTAAATTTGTTTCCAAATAACAAAACAAAGAACATGAACTCAACCACAATCATTTCTTCGTCTATCCCTATAATTAGCAGGTATGCAGCTGTAGAACATGATAGCAATTGATGAACTTAGTATGAAGCCAGTCTGACCAATAACTCTCCTGACAATAAACAGTGTTTACGCATACCCAACAATATAGTAAACTAAAAAGACCAAAGGATACAGCAGCAACAGTCCTCTGTTTCCCTTCCTGCAGTATTAAATTTATGAGTCCTGCAGCAACCCAGAAATTTCTTTATGAAAATGTATGTTAGGAATATTACAAATGCCAATTAAGATAGAAATGACTTATTTATGTTCTCAACTTAAGAGTTCTGCTGAATTCATGAAGTTGTGGGCTCTGCATTACCTACAGTTAATCTTTGCACAACCTGCCAACCCTGATGTTGCTGTGCCGTTGCAGTTTCTGTTTCTCGTTTCTGATAACATAGGAAGAAAGCAGGAGAGAAGAATGTTAGTATCCAGATAAAAATAGCTTATTTAGTTGCATATTTTTCAAACAGAACATGTCCAGACCCCTATAAGCATATTTTAATATGAAAACTATTGCGAGGCATTTTATTACCTCTAAGGTAGTAGGATGTCATATAAGGAAGTAAATCAAAATGTGACCGGGATTATGAATTTAAATTAACATATGAAGTTACAATGTTCCCTCAAAATAAACCAGTGGCATAAAATTCAATGACAATTTTGAAGGTGGAATCATTATGTGTCAAACTTGGAGCAAACCAAAGTTAATGTTGAAATTTTTTGAGCTTTCATATGCGCCTGTTAAGAAACAATGTTCAAATTTGCTTATCAGAAAAGAGCAAATAAGTCCAAGGACTGCCTAACACTAAAATGAAATTGCTATTACATACACTGCCTTCAAGTCATCAATACAAATATAACCAAAAGGTTTAAATATTTGACATCAGGACTGAAATTCATAAAACTTTCCAAGCACAAAAGCATTAGGGGAGAGGGTCTATAGTGGAGCAGACTCCAATAGTGGGGATAAAGTAGTCCATTAGGGGAGAGGGGTCTATAGTGGAGCAGACTCCAATAGTGGGGATAGAAGTAGTTCTCAGTAGGCCTCATAGTGGAACATTTTAATATCCAATTGCAAAACACTTTTTAACTGCTGTACAAAATTGGGACTGATTTGAAATTCCATGTAAGATTTTGAGAAGCACAAAGATAGGGTGCTCCACTATGGGCCCCTCTCCCCTATTCAGCTATCCTATCTACAACACACCTAACAAATTTGACTAATAGAATACTGGTTCTAAAATTAAATCGTTTCTAAACCCAGAAACAGTTCCAAACAGGCAACCAGATGAATCCACAGGGTAGCATGTGTATTCAACACAAATCCCAATTTCTTGACAGGGCAAGACTTTAGAAAAGAAACAGAAGAATGTGAAGAACAGTTAATTCAACAATTTGAGATTGGTGGGATACCTTTCATATTCAGTACAAGTTTAGAGATTCCTGGCATCAGCTTAAACAAGAAATGGAATAATGTGGAGAAACTTCAATTGAGGCTGTAAAACCTAAGTATGAAATTGAGCAACAGTGCTAAGAATGAAATATCCTTAGTTTATCAATCTTGTGTCCATATTAACTGCTCATTATAACCTTCCCAAAATGATAGTAAGCTCCTAGTGGTATCCCCCATAACATGTGCCCTGCAAGAAAAAAAACAAGACTTGCAAATACCTGTTTCTTGACAAGAAGCTTTATATTACATAATTCAATCATAGACAAAATGTTAATCACTTAGATCATCCCAATTGCTAATGCAGATGGAAACACAGCTGACCCACCAAAAGATTTATCAAAGAAAATTGTTGAAACTTACCACAAACATCCCACTGAGCAGAGCATGCAAAACACACAAGTTGTGTAGACCGATAAAGAAGACTCCAAGTGCAATCTTGCACAACTTTAATAATATCAGAATTCTTCAGTGGTTAGAAAGGATTGAGAATAATAAGAAGTCCACAATGAAGAGATAAAATTCATCTTTAATAAGATCCATTGGAGGTCATCCCTTTCAAGTTTTTTTGGTTTTCTTTTTTATTCTCAGAATCCCCAGCCCCGCATACCACAACCCTTTTTAAGAGCATGATGGGGGAGCTGGAATTATAACTCTGTGATTGTGCCTCAAAAGCTCCCTGTTCCACATGGCATACGACAAATTCACCGTCAGCAATTCATCACAGAAAATTCACCACCAACAATTCACCACGAGAAAATTCACTGTCATTACAATTCACCAAGCGAAAAATTAATTGCATGAATTCTTGGCCATTAATTTCCGTGGCGGTGAATTGCTGGTGGCGGTGAATTTTCCTGCAGTGAATTGTTGATGGTGAATTTCCTGTTGGTGAATTACTCGCGGTGAATTTTCCTAGAGTTGTTCCAGCACATTGTTTAAATTGTTTTAATCCCTTCCAAGATGCCAATCACAAACAAGTTAAAGACAAAAATATTAATTAGTCCTAGTCTTTTATCTACTTCGATCCCAAACTAGCTAAAAATCAATCCTGGCCAATAATTGTCTAGGTATTTGCAATTCAAAAAAGTTCCTACCATAATCCCCTTGTCGAAGTAATTATAGTTAATCCATCATAGCATGGCAAAACAAATTTTGATGACAGTAATTTTATTGTTTACTTGTAATAGAATGAACAGTGGTCATGATGCCTTCCTCAATTCCAAGCTAATCACTTATTACCTGCAATTAAACAAGCAAAGTCCTAAACTAAGTTAACTCCTTGTCAAAAATAATTTAAAAAATTGAAAATTTTGTCATATTCGTTTTCTATCAGTACAGCCACAGGTTTTTCGTCTCTCTCTATAACAAAAATTAGAATTTCATTTTACACAATCAAAAATATTTAATGAGATGAAATGTGTGATATTGACTTCTACAATAACATCTATTCAGATTCAAAATGTAAATTTGATCTTAAAATAAAAAAACACATTATATTCTAATTTTTAATTAATTAATATTTACAATCAAATATACACTCTGATATCTGAATACACAGAACATACTTCAACTGGATAAAACTGATCTAGAAACTGTGATTTAAGAGTTTGAATTAATTGTTCCTACCAGCTCAAGGAACATGCAATTATATATGTCAGATGGTCCATACTGATTGGTTTGTTGAGAAGTAGTATGATCATTAAATTGGTGACTCAATGAAGAAGGGCCCCTTTATAACCCACAGGATTGGGTTCATTGAATTGTTTTTATTGATCACCCCGATTATCTATGGATCCACAACTACAACTATTCTTTGACTAACAATTAATCGAGGGAGTTTGTACAAGCACGGATCATTAATATTTCTTCCATTTAAATATTGCTTAATAAAGGCCTTTATAGGCATCAAATGTTAGAATTTTGTTAGAGGATTATTAAACCAACACACATCATTCATTCTTGGATCCTAGCAAATCGGAAATGAGGGTCCCATCTTGAAAAATTGAAAGCATCACACGCTTCAAATATTCCCAATTTCAATCTTTTAGTCGCAAATCAATTAATGTCCTCATTGATTCAATTTTTTTTTTTGGAAAGGCACATTCCTTAAAGTTTAGATAAGAATGTTCTCGGCCCTCCAAAGTTTTAGTCCGCCTTGATTTCTATTTGCTCTGTCTCTTGTTTTCCATGCATTACTGTCTTCGTTTCACTTCTTCCCTTATCGTTTCATGATATTAGCTACTTAGGTGGGTCTTTTTGCTGTTAAGTTAGCTCCATTCGCCATGGTCTGCAGGCAAAGTGCGGACTCTAATTTCTTCCTGTTTTTAACTTTTTGCTGCCAATTACAAGTCGATGCCTTCGCCATTTTCTCTCTTGGCCGATTCCCCCCACTAGACTATCGGCCTTCCCTCTATTCGATGAGAAGGCACTATTAAATTCAAGAATTTAATTAAGTTCATCGAGGTCAAGAACATAATGTCAATTGCAATTAAAATACCGACCGATTCATCTACAGGTTGAACATTAGATGACTAGTCAGCAAATTCACATCTGTCAATGTATATTTTTAATAGTTTCTAAGGTTGCGACCACATCGAAAAATTTGTAAACTTTGATGGTCTTCTCATGAGGTAAAGGTCGAATAGATTGGCTTTACACCAGCCAATTGCATTTGCTTAAAAGATTTCCCATCTTAACATTTCATAAGACAAAATTTCTTCCATATTTCGTTTAAGCATCAAATTTAAGAAGTTTAAGCACTGATCAGAATGAGAGAGACCAAACAACTAAAATTGAAAACAAACCATGATATTTTTGGGTGGTGCTGATTGTCTGTCCATCTACGTGCTCCTGCACCAGACACGTCGGGTAGAAAAGATTGTGAGCATAGGCTCATAATGGAATTGAGTAGTTGCACTACTCTTCCAAGTTGCCATCAACTTGCAACAAACTTTTTTGTTGTCCAAGTGATAAAAATTTATCTTTCTTTTGTCTTGTCCACATCGTGTCGGAACACGCACTTCCCTCCAACAACACTGCAACTTCCTCTGTTTCCCCCTCATGGACTTACACTAGTAGAATTTGGCAAATAAATGACTAGGTGACTAAAAGTTTTAGTCACAATTAAAAATGACTAAATTTTACTGATTTTTTGCAACACAGCTATAAATAAGTAAATAAATGACTATTTTTTTAATTTGGTCATCGGGTAAAAAATTATTTAGTCACACAAATAAAAATGACTAAACAATTAGTCACGTAAAGACAAATTAGACAAAAATTTTAAAACTATTTGAGGAAACGATTCGCAGGAGTGTAGTGCGTGCTATTCATTATTCGTTTAGCTGGGCACTTGACAACTACACTGAGGTGTTCTAAGTTTTGAAAGGATCTGGAGACTTCTAAAAAGGCAGGCAAGGAATTTGAAGTCGACGAGGCCTTTTGCAATGAAGTCAGATTTGGGGACGCCCTCTGCAGCAAATTTAGAGGTAATTTGAAACCCCTCATTACATTAAACACAAAATTTGTTACAGTTGTTACAATCTATTTCTCTTAATAATGTTCTTTTACAACCTTGCCACTCTTCTGCTTCATAATGTGTTCAAGCTAAATATAATAAAATTTGGGTGTCAGTGCCAAAATAGAATTTCTTCAAACAATTTTGATACATTTTCACTGCAAGCGCAAACTATCCTTGTGCAAAGTAAACATGTACTAGATTTACCCTCACATCAGGCATCTGAACAAAGATTTTTCCTACTGCAACTTCTTGTACCTGTGAAAAGATGGGGAACCGCACAAAATGAAGTTCGAATTTTTCTGTTAACGGTAACTTTTTGAAAATTTCTACCCGTTCTGTAAAGGACAATGGCTTTCCTGATGCATGAAGGCCTACATCGTCTGCTCTTCCCAATGTATTTGTCATAGATTCCAATAGATCGGCTTTGGGTTACTATGGAAAGTCATTTCCATCAACAAAAAATGAATTTTCTAGTAGGCGTAAAGGTTCTAAGGGTTTTCCTAGGAATGTTTTCATAATGGTGCTTGGATTCCTGATCAACATGCTTCCATGCTTCCTAATAAAAATGTTTTGAGTAAATCAAGTTCTTCTCACCCGTGGGAAGATGTGGCTTCTAGCTATTTTCCTTCCCGCTTTCCTGTGGATGATGTTTTTCTGACTTTTCCTAACAATATTCCCTTGAAAATTTCTTTTCCCAATAATATTGTGTTAGATCATGATCTTTATCAGCGTCATTTGGTGAAGCAGAGGATTTTCCAGTCTCATAAACATAATCCATCTCCGGCTACTTTCCCAAATAATGCTACTTTTGGCAAGGGTTTTTATAGTCCTTTATTTTATGCAAGCGGTTGGGATCAGTAGTAGAAAAAGCAAATGGGTGTCGGCGGGTAAGACTTCTAACAGTTCTTCTACAATTTTTTTTGTGTTGCTACTAGAGGACTTGTTAAATGTACAGTCTCAAGATTTGAGACATACAACTCTTATTTGTAAGTTTTGGAAGTTTTCTCCCCCTATTGTTGAACTTCAATCCTTACTTTTTCATGATTGGGAAGGGGTTTCTAAAGTTTTTTACATTGACAATGGAAATGGTTTTTTCATAGTTTTGTTCTCCTCGAAAAAAATTAGGGATTTGGTTTATAAAGTTAAATCTTGGGTCTATGGGGGGTTTGGTTTATCTATTCAGCCATGGCATCAAAACTTTAACCCTCAAAAGGCTATTATTCGGTTTATTCCCTTCTGGGTGCAACTGCATTCTTTTCCTTTGGAATACAGAGAGCCAAGCATTGTTGAAATTCTGGCAAACAATTTGGGTATTTTCCTGAAACATGATTTGTCCTTTTTTCAAAATCCTAATCTTTCTATTTAGTTCTGTGTTCTATTGGACATGACTTGACATTTTTTGAATGATATTGCAATCAGATTTAAAGTAGGATTTTTTACTCAGAAAGTGTTCATTGAGACTCCTTTTAATGTGTGTAAAAATTGTCATGTTTTCGGTCACAAGACTAGGCTTTGTAAGGGTAAAAGAGATTCAAAGAACAACATTTTATCTTCATTGGTTAATCCTCCTATGGTCTTTAAGGGTAATGAAATTCCTATCATTATTCAGGATCTTCCTTATACGGAAAGTGAAAAGGGCTTGGAAATGTCATGTCCTGGTCTCTCTTCTTGTTCTCATTGGGTTGATCCATTGTTAGGATCTTCAAACACTTGGTCTAATTCTCAAGCACGTAGCATTGGTCTAGAGCTTGTAGGAAAGTTTGTTGCAGGTAAGGTTTATGTTCATATTCCTTCTTGTGTACCTCATTTTTCTCAATTGTTTGCTTCTTGTCGTTCTTTGCACCTTTATCTGCCAAATTTAGTGGTCTCTTTTCAACAAGTTTGCTCTATTGCATCTTTATTGCTTTGTTCTAATTCATCTAATAGTATGCAACTTGCCTTGGCAAGTTCTACTGCTATTTGTGTGAATTACCAATCTGTTGGTCCTCTTGATTTTCTAGAGATGCAAACTTTGCTAGAAGATGGTAATCTTGAGGGGCTTTCTCATAAATCATCTCATTTGATGGCCGCTTCATGTGAGGAAGTCATTGAGGAACTTGGGGAAGATCTAGTATTCAATAATAGTTCTGTTTTATCTAGTTTTTTACCTAAACACCATGGGGAAAAGGTTGTTTCAAGTACAATGGTGTCCCTTAGTAATGAGTTAGAGTTGAGGAAAGGCTGTGTTGATTTTGATTTTTTCATAGATTCTGTCATTATTTCAAACTTCTGCTCTTTCCTTATCCACACAAAAATCTCCAAGTAAAAGGGGTAGGAAGTCAAATGCGGTTAAATTTCAGGAGGAGATTGAAGCAGACATGCAGTTGACTTTGGATGGTTGCATTATAAAGGATTTGTCCAATGTTTTGGTTACCTTTGCAAATGAGTTGGAGAATGTTAATGGTCCTTATCACCTTGTTGTAACCAACAATATTCTTCTAGCTATCTCCAAATCCCCTGGTAAACGGGGAAGGAAATTGAACGTTATGATACTGCAAGAGGAGAAAGCTAGTGCAATGGCTTCTTCTTCGAATGAGTTGGAGATTGCAAAGGATTTGGTTGATTTTAATTTAAAATCCTTCTCCATTGTCCTAGAAATCTCTGGGTAAAAGGGGTAGGAAATCAAATATTGTTAAACTGCAAGAGGAGTCAGGCATGGGATGTCAAGCTACTTTGGATGGTAGCATTAAAAAAAGATTGAGGGGAGAAAATTGTTCCTTGAAGTTTGAATGAGAATTATTACATGGAATGTTAGGGGCATTAATGACCCTAACAAAAGAGCTCGTATCAAACATCAAATTGATGCTTGTGGAGTAGACATAGTGTTACTTTAGGAATCTAAGTTGTCTCAAGAAAATTTTGACTACTTCATTAAAAAATGAGTGAGGTGGAATGCTTGTTTTTCAATTGCTCAAGGAGCACTAGGGGGTTTGATTGCTTTGTGGAATCCAAAGACTATCTTAGTGGAAGCTTCAACAAATAATCAACATTGGTAGTTTCTGAAGGTTGTTCATTTTGATTTGAGTTCCAGTTTTTTTAATGTTTATGCTCCTAATTCTACTACAGGCAAGAAATAGTTATGGGTAGAGCTAAATCAATCTTTGAGCCAATTAGATTCTCAAAATATGATTTTAGCAGGGGATTTCAATGCGATCCTTAATATTTCTGATAAAAAGGGTGGTATTATTCCTCCTAAGAAAACATTGGAGGATTTTAATGAGTTTGTACATAATAATGCTTTGTCTGATGTAAAGCAAGGCAATGGAAATTATACCTGGACAAACAAGCGTAAGTATTTTCTTCAAATTGTTGTGCGCTTGGATAGATTTTTAATTTCTCCTACTTGGGTTAATGAAAAAGTTGCTTTATTTTTAGAAATTCTGCCTTGGGTGGGATTTGATCGCTTTCCTTTATCTTTACATATTGATAATAAAAAGGTTGCCTCTTCCACCAAATCTTCTTTTAAATTTGAAATGATGTGGTTTAGGCATCCGGATTTTGAGAATATGTTGTGTGAGTGGTAGATCAAAGCTCCTATGGTGGATGGTATTTTCATGTTCTATTTTTCACGTAAGCTTAAGTATGTCAAGGGGAAGATAAAACAGTGGAATGTTATTGTCTTTAAGAATGTTTTTCATCATAAAGAAGTTGTCTTTAAACAACTTACAGAGGTTAATGTTGATATTATTCAAAATGGTCTTAATCCAGTTTCTTTTGAATTGCGAAAAATGTTACAAGATGAATGGGAAGAGCTTGTAGCCAAAGAAGAGGTTTATTGGCATCAAAAGTCTCAAGAATTGTGGTTAAGAGAAGGGGATAAAAATACAAAGTTTTTTCATAGGTCATCTCAGGTTAAGAAGGCTAAGAATGCAATATTTTTTATTATGGATAGTCAAACAGGGGAAAATTTAGTCAAGGAGGAAGATATCTAGCATGAAGGGATAGCTTTCTTTTCAAAATTGCTATCAGCATCAAATAGAAAGTCAGATCAAATTGATTTGGCTAAAAGCGAATTGTTGGATACTATTCCAACCCTTGTTTCTCAGGAGGACAATGTACAATTGCTTAAGCCTTTTACTTTAGATGAATTAAAAGTAGTAGTCTTTTCTATATCTACTGAGAAAGCACCAAGGCCAGATGGATTTACTGCTTGTTTTTTCAGAAATGTTGGGACTTTATTGCAAATGATTTGTTGAGAGCATTGGAAGAGTCTAGGATTTTGAGTAATATGTTGAAGCAATTCAATCTGACCCACATAGCTCTTATTCCTAAAGTGAACAATCCTTCTTCCTTTGTTGATTTTAGGCCTATCTCTCTTTGTAACATAGTTTACAAAATTTTTATCAAAGCAATTTATATGAGATTGTTGCATATCATTTTGAGAATTATTCTATTGAGCAAGGTGGTTTTGTCCTAGGCAGAGAAATAGTTGAAGGTGCTATAGTTGCTCGTGAAGTATTGCATTCCATATCCTCGCATTCTATGTCTGCTTTAATCATTAAGCTCAATATGTTGAAGGCTTATGATAGAGTGAATTGGGACTTTTTATTGCAAATCTTGAGAAAGTTTGATTTTCAAGAAAAATGGTGTAAATGGATCTATTCTTTGTTGTCTGGGGAAAAGTTTTCAGTTTTGGTCAATGGCACTCCTTCAGGTTTCTTCAGTTCAAGCCAGGGGGTGAGACAAGGTGATCCATTGTCTCCTTTTCTTTTTATCATTTTAGCCAAAGCATTGAGTAGAGCAGTAAATCATGCACATTCACAAAATTTGGTTAGAGGAATCAAGATTCCTTCTACAGATATTTCAATGACTCACTCTTTGTTTACTAATGATACACTCCTTTTTTGTCTTGCTACATTATCTGAAGCAAAGTGGATTAAGGTTTTTTTGGAAAATTATACCTTGGCTTCAGGTCAATGTGTAAATGCAAATAAATCTAAAGTATATGTACTTAACACTAAGCCTTTGGTGAAAGATAAAATTATTCAACTTTTGGGTTTTCAAGATGCTGAATTACCTTGTAAATATTTGGGCATCCCCTTCTTTTTTGGTCCAAATAGGATATCATATTGGGATAAGGTTATTAGTAGTATTCAATCTAGAATAGCTAATTGGAAAGGGTGTTGGCTTTCTCTTTTAGGGAGAATCTTATTGATTAAGTCTGTTTTATCCTCAATCCCAAACTATTTTATGGCGGTCTTGAAGGCTCCTAGATTTGTAGTTCTTACTATTGAGAAGCTGATTCGTTCTTTTTTATGGAAGGGAAATATGGATTGCAAAAAGAAAATTTAGCTCATTTCTTTGGAAAAAATTTGTAGGGATAAAATTAAAGGTGGGGCAGGTGTTCATAATATGGCTTCAAGAAATATGGCATTGGGGGGAAAGTTAGTTTGGAACATGCATGAAAAACCTCATTCTAAGTGGTGTAAGATCATGCAATCTAAATATTTAGATTGTGGGGATTCAGAGCATATTTTCATAATTTCTAGTCCTCTGCAAGGTTCAGCAATGTGGAATTTCAAGTTGGTATGTAGGAAAGTGATTAACCCTCATTTAACTTAGGAAATTCATGATGGTTTGAAAGAAATTTTTTGAAGAGACTCTTGGAATGTTTATCCTCCTCTATATACTAAGTATGATTTTCAATCAATAGAATTATATTGGTCACAATGTTTGGGTTGGAGAGTTAGTGATTATATTTACAAATTTGATTCATATACAGGGAGAGCTTTATGGAAAGATTTGAAACATTCCTCAATTTATGACATACAACAAACAAAGTTAATCAGGATCTTAGGAGACAGAGTTGTATTTGGCATTAAAAAATCTAATAAACTTATTTGGGCACCTTCAAAAATAGGGAAATATTCAGTTAAAATGGGGTACAAGGAAATCATGAATATGGAAGCTCAAGTTCAACCACAAAGGGCTATGTCTTTTTGTTGGAATCTGATGGTACTCCCTAAGGCAGGTTGTTTTTCATGGTTAGCTTTAAAACACAAAGTTTTGTCAAGTGATAGGTTAGTGAAATTAGGAATTGTTGCTCCTTTCAATTGTGTGCTTTGTGATACAATTTCAGAAGAGGTTGATCATCTTTTTTTGCAATGCCCATTTGCAAATGCTTGTTGGGATTTTGTGAAACATAAATTAGGATGGTTTTCTCCTCCACCTTTTACTATTTGGGAAATGTTCACAAGTTGGCCTATGTTATACAAAAATTCTTTATTTGCAAGTTTATGGAAAGTTATTCCTTCTTATGTGGTTTGGTGTATTTGGTGGGAGTGAAATAAAAGGATATTTCATAAAGATACCTTAAGTTTTGAACAAGTGTTGATAAGGTTAGAAAACTCAATATGTGAAGTTGTTGATTTACTTATGTTCTTAATTCAAAGCTTGTTGGTTCTGAATTTATTGACTAGGACTCTAAGCAGTTGAAGGCTTGGCCTTCACTAGTTATTCCTTTCAAAGGTAATAGGCAACCGAAGGTAAATGTTAAAAAGGATAGGTTAAAGGTTGTTTGGACTCCCCCGCTTGTAGGATTTGTAAAATTAAATTTTGATTGTGCATCTCAGGGGAATCCCGACCAATCAGGTGCACAGGTTGTTGTTAGAAATCATGCTGGTGAGCTCATTGGAGCAAAATCAGTCCACCTTTATGTTGGCACTAATAGTCAAGCAGAAGTTCAAGCTCTGCTTATTGGGTTACAATTTATTAAACAACTCAAATTTTCAAAAGTCCTTATTAAAGGTGACTCTTTAATCATTATAAATGCTTGCACCTGAGCAGAGGCTCTTCAAATTGGAAGTTGCAATATGTTTTGGATCAAGTTTTGGGTATACTCAATTCTCTAGAAGCTTTTGAATTAAATCACATCTATAGAGAAGGAAATAATGTGGCAGATCACCTTGCAAGTCTTGGTTGTGAACAACAAGAGAGTGAAATATCTTATGTGTTGAAATCAAACTTGTGCAATGAACCTCTTCAAGATTTGATCAATCTGGAGAAAAATAGGCTTTCATAACCTGGATTTATATTTTCTAATGATGTTTTTTGATGGTTGCAAGAGTTATGTTATTAAAATTTTAATATTTCAATGAATGTAACATTTCAACTGTTTTAAATGTTTGCTTTAACCTTATTTGGTGCTTATGATTTTAAGAATTTGGAGGCACAAATTCTTTTAATGTTAAGCTTTTAAGGATGGCAGATGGAGGCATGATTGTGAAAGGGAGTTGGTGAGCTTATGAATTGATTGAATGAGTCAGGCTATAACATGTGAGCTACTTTCTTCTGAGGTGGCATTAGAATTGGAGGGGTTTGCTATCTTGCGTGCTCAAAGTTGGATTGCCCATGTTTTAAGACTCTGTAAGCTACAGATAACATCATTACTTCTTATTCCTAGTGAAGTTTAGTTGGCACGTGGTACTTGCATGTTGCAAATCACAACTTCCTATAATGGTCGTATTTTTCTAATGTATGGAGAATGATAGAAATAAATGGGAAATTGCAACTAAATTTAATCATGAATTGATTTGCGGCTTCCCATACATGCGAAATGTTTTTCAAACTAAATGTTGTCACACATTTTCCAAAGCTTTGTATTCATTATAAAGCATTTGTTTTTTTCATATTTTGCAAGAGTTTCTCATATCTTCTTCATCAAAAGCAGGGTTCCTAGGGTCGAGTTTCATCGAAGGAAAGGAAATGGTTGCAATATTTTAGAGCTATGGTGGTAAAAATTTAGCTTCTCATCTTTGCTAAATGTTTTCCAAGTTTTCTGTGTTTGGTTTGCAATCTCTCTATCCGACGGTGGTGAATCTTATCTTTTCTATGTTTAAGCTTTTTCCAATTGTAAGGTGATTACATCTAAGGTGTTGACAAATCTTTTTTTCAAAGTTGTTGTGCCTTGTTTCTAGGTGGGAGCCTTGTGTCTGGGTGATACATTGCGTAGTCCTCTGGTTTCAGTGGTTTTCATCGTCCTTCACTGGGTTTCAAGTTTTGGTCCTATTTTAGCTTGCCGAGAGCTTGGGTATTTGGAAGGGGTAGCAATGGAATATTTTGTCAAGAACTTCAGGGTTCCTGTGAAAATAAAACAAGGGAACACCCATTTTTTGAGGATATTAGGGATTTTGAATTATCCTTTATTTTTAGAGTTTCTTGCCCTGACATGATTGATTGCATTAGGGTTGTCATTAGAGAACATGT
Source organism: Sequoia sempervirens (assembly GCA_007258455.2). Lineage (NCBI taxonomy): Eukaryota > Viridiplantae > Streptophyta > Pinopsida > Cupressales > Cupressaceae > Sequoia > Sequoia sempervirens. The sequence continues at coordinate 214,609,088 of VDFB02000013.1, read as the reverse complement.
TCTTAGCCCAAGTGCACTGAGGATACTTTTCCCATCTCAATTGCTTTCTATTTTTTTGTCAAATGCTTTAGATCTTTTGTAGTCACTGGATCTACTATAGGTTATTGTTGATACAGTCGTACAACCAAATGTGTTGGATGAGGATGGGCTTCTTCAACATGTGCAAGCTTATAATTTGGATAGAGGAAGAGGATTCATAGGTGGCCTCTTTCCTAAGAAATTTATCAAATCAAAACAATGTTTTAGAGTAGCTTTTGAGGCAGTGAGAAATGGTTTAAAAAATGTTGATCCTTGGGCTTTGAAAAGAGTTTTAAATTTGTTTTTTGAAGAATTGGGAAGTCCAATGGTGGAAAAATTTATGGAAAAATTCTATGCTCTCTCATATCTACTAAACCATCATATTAGGCATGGCCGTCTACTTTGGCTCTTAAATATACAACATCAATATGGGTCAGGTGATGAAGGTTAGGGTGAGAAGGAAAATTTGCATGAAGGAGAGGGGGAAATTTTTCTGAAAATGTCCAAATTATAGAAAAAAGTGTAGAACAAGGCGTTCAAGGCTCGGGGGAAGATGCAGAGCAAGATGTTCAAGGCTTAGGGGTAGATGTAGCTAACATGGAAGAGTAAAGTGAATACAAGCTCCTTCAAATTTTGTCTGTTTAAAATGTTGTATAGTTTTTATCTATACATATACACAATTTGGGCAATTACACAGGGTTCTTTTTAAGGTTGATGCATATTCATATATAATTCTATTATGGAGGTTGTGTCTTACATAAGAGGCACAGTTTTGTTGAAGCTAATCCTCAAATAATTGTCTATAAGGTGGTTCTAAAATAGTAATGGATTGGTGTCTTTTAGGTTTGACACAATTTTGAATAGTTTGGCAGTTTATAATCAATACTATAATTCTAGTTATGCATGTAATGTTTATTATAATTTTAATATAAATAGTTAGGCCTTGGCCTTTTGCTTAAAAAAAAAAAAAACTTCTTGTACCTGTGTAAAAATTTCCTTTACAATATCAAATTGACCCTTTTAGCTAGCACAATGGTTGCCCCATTTGTAGCATAAACATTTCCTAATCTCTGTGCCAACACTTTACAATACAGTTCTCTAGCCTTCTCAAGATGTTGTGCTTCCACATTTGGATCACTCCTCTCATTGCGAAAAGCTGTAAAATAGTTCCAATTTCCAAGTGAAATGTCAACATAAAAATTATTTGCATCTGATTCACTTCATGCAACTTTAATTGTTTCTTTTTCTTTAAGCCAATCATCTGTTTTTCAGTTCCATTTTTCCAAGCATAGATAAAGCATTTGATGATTTTTTATCCACCTTAAGTGCATCCCCAATCAATTCTAGGCTTAGTTGTATCTCATTCCGATCCTAAACCATGACTGCAAGATGTAGATATGCATCCACATAATCAAGAAACTTGAACAATATTAGCCTGTATAAAAGATTTGGTTTTTCAGTATCATGTAGTTCAAACAACCTAGCAAGATTAAATAGTGTTGTGGCCTTATCCCATGGTAACTCAAGTGAAACACCACCTTCTTCTGGTCAATAGACATCACATAGATCTATGCAAGTTGCCTTAAAATTTCCAAAGCCTTCTTTGCAGGTTGCCCTTGCTGAACATATATATGGCCTACAACTTTTAAGCTCTCATAGTTCTCAGGGTGGACCTCTAGAACCTTTTCAAAATTTGAGAGAGAACTCTTAAGATCTCTCAGCTTCAATTGAACCCGTCCAAAAAATCTTGTGGCCTTTGGCTTTCCTTCATTGATGCCATGTAGTAGCGACTAGTGGTGTCATAATCACCTTTACTATGATAAGATCATGCAAGATTATAATATGAATGATATTTCATGAGAGGGTGGTTAGTTGAAACAAGAGCTATCTCAATCAACTATTCCACAAGAAAATTCTTCCCTGTGAAGAAAAAATGGTTTGCTAAATGATTCAATTCCATTGCATAGTATGGGTGTAATTCAAAGGCTCTACACATCTTTTCCATTCCTTCATGAACAGTACCTTTTTCACTAACTGTGAGGATCCTATAAGTAAAAAATGCACAAAACTGACCACAATGATTTATGTAGAGGAAAAACATCATTTCCTAATGCCTCCATAAAGGTTTGTTGAGCCAACTCTAGTTCAACATGCTCAAAATGAAGAACCTCAATGTTGTTTAACAATTCAATGAGTACTTCTCTACTCTTCTTCAGAAGAGACTTTGGCATCTTAAGAGAATCTAAGGTTGTAATGGGGTCTGATGATATTAATAACTCACCCATCTTGATAAATGCATGTGCATCATGTCGATCCATGCGAGTTTCATTTCTCAAAATTTACAAAGCGTTCTATGTCTGCCCTTGTTGAGCATATATATGGCCTACAACTTTTAAGCAATCACATTTCTTAGGGTGGACCTCCAGAACCTTTTCAAAATTTGAGAGAGAACTCTTAAGATCTCCCAACTTCAATTGAACCTATCCATAAAATCTTGTGGCCTTTGGCTTTCCTTGACTGACACCATGTAGTAGTGGCTAATGGTGTCATAATCACCTTTGCTATGACAAGATCATGCAAGATTATAATATGAATGAGATTTCATGAGAGGATGGTCAGTTGAAACAAGAGTTGTCTCAATCAACTATTCCACAAGAAAATGCTACCATGTGAAGAAAAAATGATTTGCTTATTGATTCAATGTCATTGCACAATACAAGTATAATTCAAAGGCTCTATGCATATTTTCCATTCCTTCATGAACACTACCTTTTTCAATAATTGTAAGAATCCTACAATTAAAAAATACACAAAACTAACCACAAAGATTTTTCCCCATTTCAAACAACAAAATTCAAAAATGCATTTAAAACTTGCAAATAAAATCACATTGATTTTCGTACCAAAAAAAAAACCATGAGACCATAGCTTGATGCTTACTATTATTCTTTGATATATCTTTTCCAAGCATCCATAGCTTGTTTGAAATCACCTATTTTAGGCTTTTAGCCATAGCAGCAAGGCAGTGAACTGTTTGATAAAATGCTTTGGTAGACATGTATGAAAAATGTAGTAGCATAGACAAGGCAATGAACTTTGGAAAAAATGCCTCAAAGAAATGTGGTCTCATGGTGATAGAATGCCATGACAAATGCCATGACAAGAAAATTGTTATGGATTTTCATGACATTCCATCACCATGAGACCACATTTCTTTGAGGCATTTTTCCAACCAGTTCACTACCTTGTCTATGCTTTTGCTTACTATTATGCTTTGATAGATTTTTTCCAAGCATCCATATCTTGTTCAAAAGCACTTGTTTTAGGCCTTTAACCATAGTAACAAGGAAATGAACTGTTTGATAATTTTTTTTGGTAGAAATGTATGAAAAATGTGGTGGCATAGATAAGGCAGTGAACTATTTGACAAAATGCCTCAAAGAAATGTGGTCTCATGGAATGCCATGACAAGCAAATGCAATTGGCAGCTGCTCCTAGTTATTAGTTATGCAATGTGAAGTAATTGCATAACTACTTAGGTTGAATTTGTAAAAACTATATTGCAATTGAAAAAATTTCATCTATCAGCATCTAGTTATTAGTTATGCAATGTGAAGTAATGCTTTGAGTTTGAAAGATGTGCAATACAATGTAATCAACAATTTGAATATAAACTACAAAAATCTATTTTTCACAATTCATTAGTTAAACTCTCTATTTTATTTTCTCTCTATTACTCTATTGCTATGGAAATTCCTTTCAATTAAACAAAATAGTTTTTGTCTCTTATTCTACAATTTTTTACATTTTGTCATCTAGCAGCATCTAGTTATTAGTTATGCAATGTGAAGTAATGCTTTGAGTTTGAAAGATGTGGAGTGTAATGTAATCAACAATTTGAATATAAACTACAAAAATCTAATTTTTATAATTCATTAATTAAACTCTCTATTTTATTTGCTCTCTATAACTCTATTGCTATAAAAATGCCTTTCAATTAAAAAAAATAGTTTTTGTCTCTTAGTCTACAATTTTTTACATTTTGTCATCTATTAGCATCTAGTTATTAGTTATGCAATGTGAAGCAATTATTTGAGTTTCAAAGATGTATAATGCAATGTAATTAGAAATTTGAATATAAACTACAAAATTCTAGCTTTTACGATTCATTAGTTATACTCTCTATTTTATTTTCTCTCTAAAACTCTATTGCTATGGAAATGCCTTTGAATTAAAAAAAAATAGTTTTTATCTCTTAGTCTACAATTTCTTTTTTTCTGTGTAGAACATTACAAATGGATCAATGCCAAAGGTTGACTATGGATCAATACTATGCATTTGATGAGAGAGTAGACGATGAGAGGGACATGGACAAATATCCATGTCCATGTAATAATTTTCTTGGTGGAAAGGTGAGAAAAACAAATATGATTTATCAACATATGATAAGATATGGGCATAGTGGTATAAGCCCTTGGGATTACAATTATTATGAAGATATGATAGAATTGCAGAGTGTGAGAGATGAAGAGGCAACAAACATTAATGAAGTGGCACCAAACATAGATGATAGATAATAATGTTAGATGAAGGGTTCAAAAATTTGATAGAATGTTGAATGAGGGTCTAAACAATGATTGGGCCAAGTTGATGGAGGATGCTTTAAAGCTTGTGTATGTTAATTGCAAGTTAAGTCGTTTGACAAAAATCCTTCAAATTCTTAACTTGCAATTGGTTTTTGGTTGGAAAAATGAGAGTGTAGATCAATTATTGGCATTATTATTTGTTCATTGTTACCACTTGAATCCACATTGCCAACAAAATGAAGTCAATGTAAAAATAAAATCACTAAGCTAAGCTTAGGGTATGAAAACATCCACACATGTATGAATGGTTGTGTACTATTTCACAAGAATCTTGCAAGTGAGAGTGAATATTTGAAATATCATGAAGCGAGGTATAAAAAAAGGTTGAAATCAGTTGTAGTTCCTAAAAATTTTCTTTCCCACTTTTCCGTAATCCCAAGATTACTTTGAATGTATAGGTGCAAAGACATTGTTGAACTTATGCAATGACATGCCCAAAATAAAAGCATTGATGGAAAACAACGACATGTACTTGATTTTAAGACGTGGATGCAATTTAATAACAAATGGCCTAATTTTTCTCAAGATCCTTGTAATATAAGGTTGGATTTGGCTCTAGATGGTGTGAACCCATTCTTAGATCAAAGTACTAAATGGTCAACTTGGCTGGTGTTTTTAATAAATTATAACTTGCCTCCATGGCCAACAACTAAACCTTAGATCACCAGTAGGCATAGCATATCCAGCCTCAATAGATTTCCAAACACCAAATCCAAGAGATATCATGAAACCTTCTATCCTTGTCTTCTAGAATGCATAATCCAATCCATGAAACAAAGGAGCATCCCTCTCGTGCACCATCCCAAATCTACCTTAAGCGGTTAATATTTCTTCCAGGGAGCCTTGCTTTGATACCAATTTTTGAATGCACAAGACAACTGAGAGGGGGTGAATTAGTTGTAAATTAAAACTTAAAAACCCTCATAAACATTCAGATCTATATCAACTTAATTAACCCTTAATCTAATAAAATGATTAAGCATGAGAGAACATAACAAAAATTGAAATACATCAACACCATGCACAATAGAACACCAGATTTACATGGAAAACCTAAGAAGGGAAAAACCATAGTGAGGATTAGATCACAATATAAAGTAATTTCAACATCGAATACAATAGGCTCACTACCCAAAATAAAGAAGGGCTCACTACCAATGGCTCATTGTTAGATTACAGAAAAGAAGAATGTTATAGTGAGAAATCCATCTCAATGCAACCAAAAATTCCACCACAACATCACCAACACATTCACAACCTTAATGAATATTGTAGACACCTTCTACTCATTACTTCCATTAGTATATCACATTAAAGCTTGCATTTCACTTCAAAAATTCATACTTGAAAACTCTATAATTCACATCACATGCACTTCACACACTATACACATATCCTCCATCAACACAACACTTATATTTATATCTTCTTCAACCTTGAAAATAATTGCCAATGTTGGCTATGCACCTCAACCGTGCAAATTAAAATTAGGTTGGCACCAAAGCATTCCTATTGTGGAAAGGAATGAAAGTGGACCACAACACACCTTAACTCATACCTAAATCCACTCATAGACACCACACCATGGTTCCACAAACACTAAATCAAATCCACAATTAATGTAAACACCCAAGGTCGGCTGAAACCGTGCAAAAACCATTATACTTAAGTACATGCTTCCTTAAAGACAAAGTTAATGGAAAACATACATCACTTGAACATGATCTAGAATATTCCACACACCCTAAAATCCAAAAAAATCCTTCGCAACAACCTTCACCTAAAGAATGCACACACCCAGTACACTCAAACAATCTTTCATACTCTTTAACTCAGAAAACCAACTTACGGAGCACCAAACCATGAACAACTTCAACTGAAGGTATATATAAGTAATATCAACACACTTCTAGATAGTTTTGCAAGACATGAAACTAAACTATGGAGAAATGTAGAGCAAAACCATTTCTCCCAGACACCACTACAATACACATTTCACACACTGGTTAACACAACTTTCTTTTCACAATGATCCAGAAAAATAAACTCTAAATATAACATCTCTAAACAACTTTGACCATCATATCTAAACCACACAAGAAAATATTCAACACAAAGGAAATGCAGAGCAAAACTAGAACATAACTTTGTAGCACAAAACACCTCTTCACCACATAGTTTCCTCTTTTATTCAAAATTTCTCAAAATAGATTGGAAACCAAGCACCAAAGACATAAAATCATCATCATCAACACTTCCTCATCACCACTAAACCAACTGAAACAAAAAAACTCAACTATACATCCATAAAAATAGATTATCAAAGCAACACAAGAGGTAGACACCAACAATACTTATTAATGCAACTAATCAAAGCATCACCACAAAACTCCAACAATCTTCTCATAGATATATTGGCATCAATGACAACACCAACTCAACACCAACTTCTCATACTTGCAACAAATAGGAGGTGTTAGTTGTTGCATGGAGGGGTAAAAGGATGTATTGTTATCTAGGTTGTGAAGGCAATTTTGTATGAATTCTTGCATGCTATCTTCATCTTCACCTAAGATGTCAGTCTCAAGGGGGCATTTATTAGGAGGTGAAGGATCATGAATGGGCTTAATTGTATTAGGATCATCACCGAACACATAACTTGAGACATCAACCAAAGATTTTAAGGACATCCATATTTTACCAAAACACATATCCATGGTGAAAGTTTATTTTATATTTCAAATTTGATGATAGAAAGATGCAAAAAGAATCTAAAAATGATGTCTTTTGAATGCAAATTTTAATTTTGAACAATGCACTTGTTTGGATCAATTGACTTAAATGAAAACAACTACGGAAAATTGCCACTTCTGAAACTAAAATTGTGATCTGTAAACATTAGGAGATAAAGTAGACATAGACAAATTTATGCTCAAAAACTTGGAAAATTACATGTACAAGGACATGTTTTCCCAAGGGTTAATGGGCCCTTGTATAGGGATTTTAAAAATTAAATTTTGAATTGTTGAGTTAATGTTTAAGTTTTATGTTTTAGGTTGCAAACATATTCTTTCAATTACAAATTTCTAGAATTTGATGATTAAATTCACATGCAATTTGATGGAAAAAGAAAACAAAATGACAACTTTTGAGATGCAATTTTGACTAAATTTTTTGATGTAAATGACTAAAAGACACCCTTATCTAGAGTACTACGTGGAATAGATGCAAGATTTTTAAATTTTTGTGAATTTAAATGATGTAAAATGCAATTTTGAAACCCTACATGAGATGCAAAATAGACTAATGCAAATCCTAGATCTAGGGTTTTAGAGACTTCCAAATTAGAATTTATGATGTAAAATTTCAAGTTCACCAAAATGAAACATAGAGAAAAATGTATGTGAGTATTCTAAAGGGAAACACACTTACATTTTTCCTAGTTTCATTAGAAAAAAAGATTTGAAAGGAATAGGATTAACTTTCAACCTTAAGGTGGGCCAACCTTATTTTGGAATCTATTATTTTCTCTACTTTCTTATGACAGGAATGACTAATTGGAAATATTAGGAGATGATTTAAAGTGCATTAATTAAATGAATCATATGACCTAACTCTTGAAATGCATAATTCTATGATAAAAAAATGAAAATGATAATTTGCAAGTAGATCTGAGAAGGGCCTGATAGTGTGCACCTATCACTAAAATTGGGTTTCAGGGCCTATATCAGAACTAATTCACCCTAGGGTGAATGGGTCATAGGAAGGGAATCCAAAAATACTTTTTGTAGTCCTCTTATCCTAGATCTAAGCTTCTCATTCCTCTAGGTTTGACTGTCGAAAAACTAGAAATAAAATCTATAGGTGAGTTTCGGTGGCTTGACAACAATGATGAAAACTTGAACAATACAAAATTTCTCCTTTGATCAAATTTAAGTCCTTCTTCACCTATAAATATATACACCCAAAGAGAGAAGAATTTTTTTTTTTTTTGGGTGAATGGGAGTTTACCTTGGTCAAAACTTAGTTTGGTAATTAAACCTTGATAATGAAATAATGATGAAATGAAGGAACTGATGAATGAACAATTGCTTATTACAACTCACCAAACCCTTAATGGCTTCCCTTAGAGGACTAAAGTCAAACACATCACTCTAAGGGTTGCATCTTGCATGAATTGGCTTGATTGATTGATGCTTGAATGTGAAACCTACATCACAATACTAGCTCCAAAACATGACATGAACACACATAACATTGATATGATAATATGATATTGATTATTGTTGTAGATGACTGATAAATTTCTCTTAATGCTATTGACAATAATATTTGCTCAAGTGTGAAAGTTTCCTTAATGCTAGATGATGTTTCTTAAATTTGAATTGATGAAAAAAACTATGTATTATATAGGTGTTTATCTAATTTCCCAAAAAATAGATTCCAAAAGATGACAATTGAAACTTGAATTTGAATCATTAAAATTTTGACAAAAACATATTAAAAATTGGGTCATACCTGACTTAAAGGGGTGAATGGGTCCTAGGACCTAAGTCCATGACATTCTATATCCAAGGTATTTTAATTAATGTTGGAAATTATTTAATATAGGTTTCCCTTTCATAAAATGGGAATAATAAGGCTTTGGAATGGAGAATTTGGTCAATTAGAGGCTTCATTAAGTCCAATTAATCAAGGGGATGAAAACATAGTGTGAAAGTGTAAAGGTATACAATTTCCTACACTACACAATTAAATCGAATGATTTACAAATACAAGTTATGTTGGGTTCACCAAAATATTCTTCTTTGGCATGAAAAGAGAAGGGTGATTTAGATTAATAAATCAATCTAAGTCAATCTGTCCACTCAAATATTGGAATGAAAAATCAACCAAAAGGTTGTACTTAGATGTTGTCCTCAAGGAAGAGCCAAGTAGGTTGGTTGGGGTTTTGGTTCCTTTGTTGTAAGTGTAAGGATTGATGGATGATATGTGTAGACATCCAAATTTGACCACCCCCATATGGTAAAATTCATCCCCTTTATTCATCTATCTCGCATCCTTCACTGGCATTAATTAAATAATTTATTTAATTAAAATTTCCTCTCTTCCTAATGTTCTTAAGGTATTTAATTAAGAAATTAAATACTTTACCTTTTATCCCCTTTCTTCTCTAAATTAAATAAATGCCTCAATTTATTTAATTTAGTCATCTGGCCTTTTGAATTTAAATCAATTTTTAAATTCATCGTTTTCTCTCTCCTTGTCCCATCCTCCATAATCCCCCTTTTAATCTAGATTAATCTAATCAATCCATGATTAGGATGTGCACACCCTTAATCAGGATTAATGTCACATCCTCCATAATTTGCAACTTGCCTTAACCCTTCATTAGCCTTTCTAATCATCTGTTTGCACAACCTTAATTACATGATTAGGTCAACCTAATCCTTATGCCGTTTATGACATACCCCCATGTGAACTATTATTAAATGATTTCTCCTTTTGGAGAAGGCAACCCATTCCCCCATGTGAATTTAAAATTCACTTTTTATTCTCCCCATGCATTTTAGGAATTTTTAATTCCTCTCTTCCCCATGAGGATATTTGAGGAAATTTTAATTCCTCATGTGTGACATCTCCCGCATGGGGACAAGGACCTCATTTATGAGGAGATATTGTCCCAATCCCAAGGTAATCTAAAGTACCTCCACATCACCATCCCTTTGACACCTCATTGGCCACATGGTGAGATGTGAGTGCTTGTGAGTCCTCAACTCACCCTGGCCCTTGATCTTGTCCATGGTGGCTAAATCTTAGCCCTCCATTCCTTAGAGGCATTTCCCTTAAAATTAGAGAATTTTTCCCGCATTTGCATCATTCACCATTCAAGTAATCAATCCTTCAAGCACTTAAAAAACATCCTCAACTGCTACAACTTTTGAGCTCATTTTGCATCCACATCTTGCATCTACCCAAATACCCACTTACACCATTGCATTCCTCATCCACTCATCATAATTTTGCATATGATTTTAAGCTATTTTCCATCTGAAGGAACACACAATTGAACAAATCAACAAGGCCAACCAACCAATCAACTTGGACAAGTTAACTCACTCTCTTTGCTTTGTTTATGTCTAAGTTCAACTAGGCTAATCGTTGAGGTGTTGTTTGTGTTTCCTTTTCTTACATTTCATTTCGTTTTGCATTTTAGACTAGGAGATTAAACACTACACACATTTCTGGCATGCTTGGTGGGACCCATGTCACTGGTCTAGCATTTTATATTTACTATTGTTTGAGTGTTGCAGGTTCATGTTTACATGCAGGGGAAAATCCACCCTAGATGGGCGAATTTGCACCTTACAGGGGTGAATTTGCACCAACAAATAAGCGAACTTGCAGCTAGAGGAAAATTTTCCTAATATAGAGGTGAAGTTGGAGATAAACAAATTTTTCATTTTTGAAAAAAGGGGCGAACCTGCTATCATGGGAGAATTTTCCTAAGCCAGGGGTGAATTTGCAATCATTTCCAAAAATAGGTGAAGTTGCTCAAGTCACAAGGGCGAATTTGACTTTTGAAGCGAAGTTGAAGAGTCAAGAAAATTCACCCATCTTCACAGAATGACCAAATTTTCTCAGAAGAAAAGGAAAATTTTCTCTTGATAGGGGAAAACTTGCTCATCAGAAAGGGCTATTTTTCCTCACATAGAGGTGAACTTGAGGTAAACCTGAGACTTGAATTTCTAGTTTTCAGCTTCCATTTGGTTTCAGTTTTATATACTAATCCGATAACTCGTCTATTTGTGAGTGTACTTGGTTTTCACTAACAATATGTGCAGCTTGTTCTCATCCATCCAAGACCGATGGTTGCAAACTACTAATGCATTTTCTACAGAACGATCGGTCCAAGATCTTTAGTTAGTCTGCCCGTTGTTTTTCATACTAGCTAGGAACACATAGATTTAATTAGAGGGTTAATTGAATTTTTTTGCATGCTTGTGAGTGGACTATTGATGTATCCAATCCCCTTGCGCCATTTGGAAATCCTTGGTGATGAGAAATCGCAGTTCACTCTAGTCCAGTCAAGTCTACCTAGCAGGTGCTAGTGTGTCTAAGCTCTCCCCTTGTGCTACGTGTGAGCCTAGGGACCAACTGAAAATGTCTAGTATCTCTTCCTTTAGTGGGACCTGCCTGAGATTTCATCACTCGGGGGATGATTCCAACCACGTGTTACTAGCAAGGTATATAAAGGGGGGAGAGAAAAAGCTATACCCCAATCCAGTCATGTCATGTTTGGTAGAGTGTTAAAGCTAAAGTGATACCTAGATAAGACGTGAAGAGTTGGTTTGAGTATCTAGTACCTCATTGGGGCTCATGACTCACACTTGTGATAGGCTAGTGTTCACTGTTGTGCCCCATGTACTGTGCGTATATCGGGGATCATCAGAGATAGCCTTGTTCAGCCTAGATAGAGACCCATGTTTTAGCCACAACTTGGTGTGGTGTAGGGGATGCACACCGTACCTCGAAGTTACTCACCACGTACTCCCTTGGGTTGAGATAGAAATCCTCATGGTGGACTATGATAGTCCTCAAGAGAGAGTGTGAAGGTGAGCCCGTGGCATCTATTGATGACCCTATGCCACTAGAACACTAGCTATCTTCCTTCATGAGAAAGGGTGATCCAGAGAACCACCCCGATATCATAGAGTATTAACCTTGGGTTGTTCACTCAAGGTGGTGGGCCTACATCAAGTTTGTAAACCCATATCACTAATTTTAGGTTTGTGCTACTTGGCGTGTCTTCATTGTGTGATACCAGTTCTTCTATTTTTAGTTGAGTCAGCCTATCCTTTTGTTTGTTGTTTTTCATGCTTGTTAACCTTTGCCATAGTCAGCCCCTGCCTTCACAAATGAATTTTCCCCTTACAAAGGCGAATTTACATTGTAGAAAAGCAAATTTTCCCTGCAAAAGGGGGATTCTGCATCCAGTCCAGTCTAGGTCTTCCATTTGGGTGAATTTATCTTTGTCAAAGGCAAATTTTCCTATGGCTCACTTTTTGGGTAACCCTGTTTTCGCCCGTTCTCAGGAACAGGAAAGTCTATTTAGTCTTTAGGCGATTCCGTTAGTCATTCTTTGTTGAATTCACCCATCCCCACAAAATAGGAAAATTTTCTCCCTCTAGGGGTGAACCTGTTGTCCATAGGGGCAATCCCATTCTCATTCTGAGTCATTTCATTAGTCATCTTTCGTCAAATTTTCCTATTTTCACCGAATAGGAAAATTTTCCCTCTTTAGGGGTGAACCCGATTTCCATCCGTGTCAATCTTTCCATCCTCTTGTCCATCAAATTCACTCATTCTCTTAGAATAGGTGAATTTTCTCACTTTGGGAAAATTTTCTCCCTTTAGGGACGATTTTGCTTCTCGTCTGAATGTTCTGCCTGTTTGGTCAAGATTTAGGTGAATCCACTTGTTGAACAATCGATCCCATTTTTAGGCGAATATATTCCTCATACCATTTAAGAAACATGCAATTTTTTCACCCAGTTAGGCGATTTTGAAAGTCAAATCTTCCCTTTATGTTGTAATTTTCCAAGGTTTTAGGAAAACTTGTCAAAGAATAGGCAAACTTGTTAGTGTTTTGGGTGAATTTGCTATAGTTTGGGTGAACCTATTATCAGATAGGAAAATTTTCATATCAAATTTTCCTGTTTCCTATGTGCCTACCAAATTTAGGAAAATTTGACTCCCCAAAATAGGCGATTGTGCATAGAACAAAAGTGAATTTTCTCACTATAGATAGGCGAATTTGTAACCTAAAAAGGAAAACTTACTTGAAACATAGGCATATCCGTTTCCCATACAAATTTCAAAGAGTGAATCCTTTGGACCATTGAAATCTTGTCATTTGTCAAGTTCTTTATTGTGATCAAAACAAATTTATCACCTTCCGTTCACTCATAATCTTCATTTTATTCCATCTACATTTTCCAAAAGCAATCTGATCATCAGTAAAATCATATAGGTGCATCCTAGAACATCTCTAGATCACATATCCATCATCAGATCATGAATCTTGATCCTTTAGGTTATGTTTTAGAGGTCTTTATCCAAGTTGGCTTAGGTGCTTGATCTCAATTATCATCATCATCTGCATCTACTTAGGATTATCATCCATATTGAGTTATTCATCATATGGCCCAATCAATCTACTTCCATCTTGAGGTAGATTATGTGTCGTAATCATCCATTTGTCCTTTAATCTGATCAATCAACACCTTGTGTCACCTCATCTGACCTTTGAACTTAGTTTGGAATCCATTTCATCATCCTATCTAATAAATCATCCAATTCTAACAATCGTTTCATCTCATCAATCGATCTAATCCAATCCAATCATATCCTTTATCCAATCATCCAATCAATTGATCCTTCATCTAGTTCAATCACTCATCTAATCATCACTTGGGTCATCCATGCATTGCATCATCTTAGTTCATTTGGTAGTTTTGCATTTTCATGCCCCTTACCTGATCATAGGAAAAGAAACTTATAGTAGACCAACAAGCCCAAGGTGCTCAAGTTAACACTCCTTTGCATCACAATAACAGTGCCTCATCGTAATCCAATACTGATGTCCAAAATAATTCACCACCTGATGATGAGAACATGGTCAATCAACATGAAGTCATAGTTGATGAGTACCTTAGTAATCCCACCAATGTTTAGATGATAGATCACCTCCTTAATGAGCATGGGGTGAAAATCCTTGCTGCCTTGCTCTTAAAGGGATTCAAACCACCACCTAACTTTGACATGTCACAATATGTCAACATAACACCCCCTCCAGTGTCTTAGGACCCACATAATTCAAAGAATGTTCTAGGAAATTCATATGTTCCTGAAGGTTTAGCCATCGATAATTGGTATCAACCTGGGTTCAAGAATGACATGCTTTATCAAGTCAGCAACATTCCTTGAGTTCCAATTTCAGTTGCATGAGCAAAACCTAATCCAAACAATCCCCTTGCTTATGGTATGCCACAAAATCTATCGCCTCCACCACCTACCATGCCTGTCTAGCAAGGTCTGACCCCCGTACCATTTGCACCACCTCTTCCACCCAATAAGCTAGGTCAACCATCTGTCAACACTAGGGGAAATCCTTTTCTTGCACTACCACCACCTCCAGGAGCTACACCTACATCAAACCTATTGCCACCACCCTTCACATCTCAGCAGCTTCCCTAAGGAAACATCCCCGCATTCCAACAGTCTTTGGTTAACCCACAACATTCCACTACCTCACAACCACCTCACCAATAGGGGACACAACACACTGCCATCCCATCGCAAGCACCGCCACAACAAACTACAATTCCATCTCAACTACCTCACCAATAACCTCCTCAACAAAATATTCCAGTCCTGCAACAACAACAACCACCCCTTCATCAGACAATGCAGGCTACATCATAGCCTCAACAACTGCCACAAGGTGCCTCAATATAGATCCCTCAGTAGCAACATATCCCATCTCATCCTCTCTTCCAACAACCACTGCATCAACAACAACCACCCCAACATACTCAAATTACCATGCAAATGCAACAAAATCCTATTGCACAATACCTTTATCATCCATCAAGCACATATGTCATCTTTGATACCCCATCAAATCCTAATCCCAATCCTATTCAAGAAAATCCTCAACAATCCCAACTGCCACCTTACACCAACATCCACCAATCGCAACCCAATCCTCAATACCAAATGTCTAATCCGCAACAACCTCCCTATACTACCCAATAACCAAAAGTTGCATATAATTACTAATCCAATACATATTACACTCAGCAGCAACCACCCTATCAACAAGGTGCTCCCTCCACCTCTTATTACCAACAACAACCATCATATCAGCAAGGTGCTTCCACCTCATCATACTATCAAGCCCTTCCATAGTACCAACAAGGTGCTTCCACCTCATATTACTAGCAACAACCACCATATCAACAATGGGCCTCCACTTCATATTACCAAAATCCATCATCCTACTATCAATCTTATGCCAATTTGTAACCATAGTCCACCTGCACCAATCAGTATCAGAAAATGCCTCCATATATGCCTCCACCAACATACAATCAAACCACTTTAGCCCCATCTTCATCTTACTAGCAATATGCTCCTTACAATCAATCCAATCTCTCTAATCTGACTCCCTCCATGCCTGCTAATAAAGAGTGGGAAGAAGTCAAAGTTACATTAAAATACTTGCAAGCAGGGACTAGCAAATAATCCTTCAAGTTTGAAGACATTTGTCCCTATCCATTTGATCCCTCAATCTCACTAGTTCCTTTTTCGAAGCATTTCAAGATGCCAAAATTTGATAAGTTCAAAGGAACTAAAGATCCAAAGAACCATCTCTAGGAGTTCTATTCCCATTGTCAAGAAGTCCAACATAATGATAATTATCTCCTATGATTATTTCCAAGGAGTCTAACTGAATAACTCTTGATTGGTTTATGACTCTCCCAAAGGGATCCATCAAATCTTTTGTAGATCTTTCGGAAAAAACTATCACCCACTTCTCCTTTAATTTGGAAAAAGATGTCAATATTTTAGATCTTTTGAAAGAGAAGCAAAATGAGGGAGAGACTTTTTCAAGCTACCTTCGAAGGTGGTGTGCTTTGGCTGGTTGGATGAAATTCCCACTCAGAGAAAAAGACATGGTCACCCCTTTCATCAAAAACTTTCACCTAGATATGGCACATAATTTTAAGCTCCACTGTGTCATAACCTTTGTAGAGATAGTAGAGAAGGGTCCTATCCTTGAGAGAGCACTTATTGCTAAAGAGCTGGTCAAAATTTTTAATCTTGATAAGGAAAAGTCATCCGAGGATAAACCCCACTACTGGAACAAGAATAAGAACGTTGTCAATGATGGTGTCACTAACACCAAACATGTTCAAGTAGCTAACACATCTCAGAGACAACAACATATCTCTAATCAACCATCTATTTCCATTGTCATATCAATGCCACAAGGGGCACCTCATCCTCCTTAGTAGTCCAATCAGAATAATCAAGGGAACCACAAATGTCAATTCACTCAATTAGGAGCACCATTAAGCAATGTTTTCAATAAGCTTCTTTAGGCTAGTTACCTGATCACGCATCCTATGACTAAGCCTTTTGATGATTCTAGACCCAAGCTAGCCTGGTATAAAGAAAATGAGTATTGTGACTTTCACAAGATCAAATGGCACTCTACAAACAAATGTCAAGGTTTAAAAACCTATGTCCAGGATCTTATAGATCGAGGTGACATACACGTGGATGCCAACCAAGCCCCATTGTCCAATGCTTAGCTTCAAATATATCAAAATGCTTTTCCAAAACATAACGAGGGTGCTAGCACTTCAAATGCCACTCCTAGGTCAAGCAACAATAATAATCAAGGTAACAACACAAATAACATCAGTTACAAGAGTGTGCCTTATAACTATGAGGGAATCATCATGCACATTAGTCAGGCTGAGCCGCGGGTGTCTATGATATGTGCAAAAGGAAAAGACCCACAGTGTGTTGTTATGACCTTCCGCACTCGCATCACTATTCCTGGAACCTCTACATCAACCCAACCACCTCCTATAAGCTCCCAATATAATATTATTAATCATCTAGGAAAGACCCCTGCCTAGATATCCATTTTGGATTTACTCAAGTCTTCCCCTATAC
Source organism: Sequoia sempervirens (assembly GCA_007258455.2). Classification (NCBI taxonomy): domain Eukaryota; kingdom Viridiplantae; phylum Streptophyta; class Pinopsida; order Cupressales; family Cupressaceae; genus Sequoia; species Sequoia sempervirens. The sequence goes on along the minus strand of VDFB02000013.1, from coordinate 214,591,671 downwards.
ACCAAGAAATCTTAACCAAATCTTTACAAGATACTCACATTCCCAACGACATAGACCCTATACAATTCCAAACATTGGTAGGACACCTATTAGCCACATATCAACTAGGCTTTAGTCAAAATGACATGCCTTGCATTGATTCCAACCATAACCACCCCCTCCATCTTGAGGTCCTTATAGCCCGACATAAGGTGAAAAGGGTCTTGGTAGATAATGGCTTTGCCCTAAATCTGTGCACATTAAAGTTCATAAAATAGGTAGGTTATACCCATGTTGACTTAAATAATTAGGTCATTACTATCAAGGCATATGATAACACATAACTTGATTCTGAGGGAACAATTTGTCTTCCAATTTAGGTTGGTACAGTTGTATAGTACAATACCTATCATGTCCTTGATCTAGACCTCCCTTATAACCTTCATCTTGGCTGCCCATGGATCCATGCCATGCAAGACATTCCATCCACTTACCATCAATTCTTGAAGTTACCATTTAATGAGATGGAAGTAACGATACATGCTAATCCACAACCATTTGAGTAATTGTCGCGCACTAGAAGCTTCCTTCCCCCATTCCATTACTATCTAGGAGTAGAAATGGGGCCACCTCAGGCATCATCATCTCATCCATCTTCCAACATGCTATCCACCACTTCATCCACTCCATCTTCCACCTCTGACTCCACCATTACCAAGGTCCAAATCATCGACAAGGGGTGTGGTGAGTATGAAATGCATACTCCTTTAAATGTGGCAACCATGCCACCCTCACCGCATACATATGGCCAACCTTCTCAATCCACGCCAAATCAAGAAGAGAATACAATCACCTTGAGCTCCAAGAATGTGGGATCCAACAAATTTGGTTTCCTAGAATAAGATAGGATATGCTTGAAGATGACATTAGCCAATGGATATATCGTGAGGAGCCTAAACCTTCTCCCCCTCTAAAGGAGTGTTTTCAAGAGACGTATCCTTATGCCTCAAAGTTAGCTAAAAAATATAATTATCAAGGGGGAGGCCTTGGAATAGAAGAGCAAGGAAGGAAACAACTTGTTGACACCCCAGTGCGACCAAGATCCTTGGGTTTAGGCCATGACATAAAACAAAAGGGTCCCATGCCATCAACTAGTGCTTCTAACAATGTTAGTATGGGAAATGGTCTTCTTGAAGACATACCTGAAGAGGAATCCATCATACATGTGTATGATGATGTGGATCACATGGATCTTTCCTCCATGTTTAATTTCCTATCTATCTGCTCCATTAGCCTTTCCCTTTGCCATCCTGAACTCATTGACTAGGACCTACGTGGTAGCGCACCAGTTGACACCTTTCCCTCAGTGGATGTGTATGTGCATATTATGGGATTGGGGTAGGATGAATTCCCTAACTGCAAAAATAAGAAGAAACAAAATAAAAAAGGGTCATCTAGTGAAAACCTCCCCGAGGCGCTTCTTGACTCAAAAAAAAGTAAAAATAAATGGTGTATCTAATAGTGAAAACCTCAGCGAGGAACTGGAAGATGGGGATGTTCATCTTCCCCTTTTGGGAACTCATCTATCTAAATGATCTTCTATACTTATTGAAGAAACACAAAAAGTAAACTTGGGAATTGAAGAAGATCCAAAAATCACGTATGTAGCCAAGTCCTTATTAGAAGAAGAGCACTCCATCATCGTTCAACTTATCAAAGAAGGTATCATCAATTTTGTGTGGGCCTATTCAGATATGCCAGGTTTGGATCTTGCTCTAGTCATACACCACTTGGATGTTCATCCGGATGCTAAATCCATCAAGAAAAAGCTAAGAAAAATGCATCCCCAAGTAGCTTTGTTGTTAGAGAAAGATTTGAAAAAACTATTAGAAGTTGGGTTCATAAGGCCTATTGACTACTCTAATTGGATCTCCAACATAGTGCCAGTTGCTAAACCAAATGGGAATATTAGGATTTGTACAGATTTCTAGGACCACAACAAATCCTATCCAAAAGAAAATTTCCCCCTACCAAACATTGACATCTTACTTGATTTAACTGTTGGACACGATATGCTATCTCTCATGGATGGTTTCTCTAGATATAAATAGATCAAAATTGCACCCAAGGATCAACATAAGACTACCTTCACCACACCTTGGGAACTTTCTATTATAATTTCATGCCCTATGGACTCAAGAATGTGGGGGCAATGTACTAGCGTGCTATGAATGTCATCTTCCATGATCTCATTCACATCATAATGGAAAATTATGTTGATGATTTGTTGGGGAAATCCAAAACAAGAGAAGAGCACCCTATGATCCCAAAGAAGATCTTCGAGCAGTTAGAGCATTACAAGCTATGATGAAATCTGAAGAAGTGTGTATTTGGGGTTACATCAGGAAAACTACTAGGTTTCATCATTTCTAGAAGGGGCATAGAATTTGATCCCACTAAAGTCAAGGAAATCATGGAATGCCTCCACCGTGCAATCTAAAATAGTTGAGGAGCCTTCAAGGCAAGCTACAATCCATGAGACAGTTTATAGCTCAATTAGCGGATAAGTGCCAATTGTTCACCCATCTTCTGCGAAAAGATACTACCTTCAAATGGGATTCAAAGTGTCAGCTGGGTTTCAAATAAATCAAGGAGTAATTGGCTCATCCACCCATCCTCATGCCTCCAATTCTAGGTAAACTACTTCTATTGTATATTTCAGCTACTTCAATTGCACTGGGGGCACTATTAGTCCAACATGATGAGTCCTCAAAAGAATGAGCAATTTACTACATCAGCCAAACCTTAGTGGGCTATGAACTTAACTATTCCCTAATGGAAAACGCTTATCTAGTTGTAGTCTCTAGTTCACAGAAGCTTCAAAATTTAATGCTAGTCATCCCATGAAGCTGATCTCAAAGGTTGATCTGCTCAAATATTTGTTATCTAGAACATTTTTGATTGGCCACATGGCTAAGTTGATTATGCTATTGAGTGAGTTTGATATAGAGTATGTGGACTGAAATTCAATTAAAGGGAAAGTAATAGTAGATCAGCTGGCAGAAGCCTATCCCTTGGTAATAGAATTTCCTGATGAAGAGGTTCTCACAGTTACAAAAGTAACTACATGGACACTCTACTTTGATGGGTTGTACACTCACAATGGAGTTGGTGTAGGTATCTTGTTCGTCACCCCACAAGGTGATTACATCCCAAAGTCATTCAGGTTAGCCTTCCCATGCATGAACAACATAGCAGAATATGAAGCTCTTCTCACTAGTCTCAGGATCGCCATCCAATGGAATACCACTCACTTACGAGTCTTTGGCGATTCCCAATTGAGCATCAAACAAGTTAATGATGAGTTTCTGACAAGAGATGACAAGTTGTTACCTTACAAGTGCATCGCGGATGACTTCAAGAAGTACTTGACCTCTATCCACTTTGAGAAAATCCATAGAGTCTAGAATAAAGCAGCCAATGCAATGGCTACAATTGGTTCCCTGATTGACATGCCAAAAGATCAAACAGATTGTGAGTTCCTAGTTGAACAACTCTTAATCCCAGCTTATGACATCTCTGAGAGTGAAATTGTATGCGACATCGTAGGTCCTAAGTCACCATGGTATCATGACATTTACACTTACCTTCATGATAACATCTTACCCCCTAACCTTACATGTAACCAATGAAAATCCTTCATCCAATGCACCTCCCATTACACTATCGTGGGAGACACACTCTATTGTCATGGGTATGATGGAACTCTTCTTAGGTGTCTAAACTAGATAGAAGCTTACACTGCATTAACTGAGGTTCATAGTGGTGTTTATTGGGCCCATTCAAATGACATGGCCTTAGCCAAGAGGATTCTCAAAGCTGGTTACTATTGGCCTAAACTAGAGCATGACTCTTGTGAGTTTGTGAAGAAGTGCTTACCTTGTCAACAACATGTAGATCTAATACATGCTCCAACACAAGATTTGCAACCCCTCTTAGCACCATGGCCCTTCTCTCTGTGGGGTTTTGACTTGATCGACAAGATATACCCTCCATCTTCTGACGACGACACTTTCATAATCACTACCACTGAGTACTTCACCAAGTGGGTGGAAACAATTTGACTCTCTCAAATAACGGGTACTTAGATATCCAAATTCATCCTTTTCCATATTCTTTGTAGATATGGAATCCCATCCACCATCATCACCGATAATGAAAATCCATTTAAAAACTAGGCCATGAAGCACCTATGTGACACCTTCCACATCCAGCATTGTTGGTCCATGCCCTATTATCCACAAGGTAATGTTCAAGTGGAGGCTACCAACAAAACCTTAATCAAAATCCTTAAAAAGGTGGTTAATAATACTGGTAGAGATTAGCATCTCCATCTCCATCTCACCCTTTGGGCCTATCGCACTTCCATCTACACTCCCACTAGCACCACTCCATATTCTCTCATCTATGGTGTTGATGCTATCTTGCTAATTGAGGTCGAGATCCCATCACTAAGAATATCTTTGAAAAATCTCATCAGTGATGAAGATGCTTAGGTTGCTCGATTAAGTTAGTTGGAACTCCTAGACAAAAAAATGGATCAAAGCATACAATCATCTTTAGGCATACCAACATCGTCTTAGGAGAAGCTACAAGAATAAGGTTCATCCTCGCCAATTCAACGTTGGTGGTCTAGTCCTTAAGGAGAATTAGTGTACCCAACAGGACCGAGACAAGAAAGGGAAGTTCGAGGAAAATCGGTTGGGTCCCTATGATATCACTGCTAAATATGGATCTAGGGCATATAGGCTTGCCACACTTGAAGGAGAGCCCTTAGAGTATCATGCACCTAAAATGGTTTTATGCCTAAGTCAACTGGGTTATCCTACCCTGCAAAAATACCAAAAAATTGTCAAAAAGTAAAAAAAAAAGAGTCAAAAAAATCCAAAATAGTAAAGAGAAATAATCCCGTCCTATGGTGAAAACCACCATTGGTGGCACCTTGGATAAGTATGTTTGGTGAGCACCTGGTAACAAGCACCATTCGTAAAGGGCTTAATCATTATCTACTTTGCGTCCTAGTTACTTTATGCTTCCATCCATCCAATCATCACATCCAATCCTAGCATCCTCTCGATCCAGTCTTTTCATCTGCATCCGCCTTATTTGTTGTATCTACAATCTTGAGATTCTATCCTAATCTGATCTTGTGTTTTCTATCTGTGTTGTTAGTCGGTCTCTCACTTTCATCTGGGTTCCTTCATCGCGTTGATCCTCATTAGGTCTCATTGTGTCTTTCGTTTGTTGTCCAGGTCATGATAGGAAGTTATTAAAATTTAAGAGTGACATTAATCTGAAACATCACCATCTATGGAATGATTTTGGATTTACAAGAATTAAATAAATTCCTATCATGTCAGTCCCTTTCCTTCATCTAGGGTTCTTCATCGTGTTGGTCTTTAGCAGGTCTCATCCCATCATGTCTTTCATAGCGAATTCGACTGCTTATGCCTTCATTTGGTCACAATCTTTCCTCCCCTAATGGATATCCTCATTAATTTTTAGTATCTGGAATAGTATGGTCTACAAACTGAATTGGATTAGCTCCTTGGGATTTTTTCCATCTTGTTGTGTCCATTGTCGTCTGTCGCTTGTCTTGTTTTTTCTTTAATCATTGGTCTTTTTTTAACTACATTTCCCCTGCGCTTTCATGTAGGAAATGTCAATAATTTGATCTACCCCCTAGGATTTTGTCCATCTAGTCTTTGTCCTCCATCATCATCTCCATTGTCCTCTCTCCACTCTTATCCATGGTCTTTTATCGAACTACAAGGACTCTACACTTTCACGTAGGCAAGGCTAATCTTTGATCAACCCCCGAGCCCCTATGTCTTTAGGGTGTGTCTATCTTGTGTCGTGTGTCTCGTGTCTTGTGTCGTGTCATTGAGTATGTCCTTATCTAGTCAGTTCTTAATAAATGAGATCCATTAGTATCATGAGATTCAATGGGTTTCGATAGCCTACGTCATGTTGATCTCTTAGTTTAGTCTCCATCTTTGGTCTTAACAAGATCCATCCTTCCTACATCAAACCACATCAATCCCATCCACCTTTTGATCTTGTGGAAAAGGACATTTGAAATTAATTGCTTTCTTGTGATGCTTTTGGCATTTTGTTTATCATTTGAGCTTCCTATCATACCTTGTCAGGTCGCCATTATCCATCATATTATGGTGTGCTTTGACTACTAAACATAGGGGCATATCTTGATCTTTTGCTTATTGTTGTTTGCTTGGTTGTCCTGCGTAGTACCCACCAAGATCCCTGTGGTCTTGTTTTACACTGGGGCATCCTTTGTGCTTGTGGTTATCCCAATGCCTAGCCTAACCAAATTCATTGTGACTTTGGGGTATTGGGATAGCTTCCTTGTCTGATGTGTTTGTTTCATGCATTAGACACTAATTTTCCTTGGTTCCTCATACCCTGGCATGTCATGTATTATGCTATAGAAAAAAATAGTGCTTCAAAAATGACAAATAACATTAGGATTGCATTTCATTTTCCATCCCATTGCATTGCATTTATCCTCCATCCATCTTGTCCCTAACCTATCACTAGTGATTTTGGTTGTACAAAAATTCATCCCCCCATCTCATTTTATTCTTAGGATACCTTTGATTTTTGATAGGTGTAGTTGCACACCCATCATCCCTTAATTTTATAATGATTATAGGGAAAGTAATTTCCAATAAGCTAAAGCATGTATGATATGCAAATAAAAGGACACTTATCACTAGCTTCCATCACTATGCAAGCTCTTATTTATAATCATGTTTGTGTTAATTTCATTTAGATATTAATGTTTGTAAGGAATTTAATTGCATCCCATCATTCATGTAGGTTACATTTCAGTCATTAAGTACAATTTAATCTCAAATGGCACAAATGTCATCTCATCTAGCATTGTAGATTCATTGCATTACATTTCATCCCATGTGCATTGTCATATCATATTCATTTTAAATTGTTTAGATCTTAATTGGTTATTCTAAGCATCTTAGGTTCATTTCATTATCAATTCATTACATTAATAGTTTCATATTAGTCTCATAATAAAAGATAATTTATTTATTTCACACATGCATCACATCCTGCATTACAAATCATTAGACTCATGTCCATAGTATATAGCATTATAAATTAGTCATCACATCTTGCATCACAAGTCTTAGGCATAATGCATCTAATCCATGTCATCAACATAGGCATAAGCATAAATATAGATCATCATAAACATATGCATACATCATAATACTCATCATCATAATCATCCATAATAAAACATATACATACACATGTGCATAAATAACGCATCCATCACATAAGCACAACATAGTGTCAAAAAGGGTTGTCACATATCATATCAAAAAATAATTTCCATCACATGGTCCATAATAAAGTTCATCATATCATCAATAATCATCCTACATTTGTCTAAAATTGGTATCCTATCCTCTGTCCTCTGTCCTCTCTACCCTGAACTGCCCTCATCTGACATATGAGGGGAATCTGGCACTGGCCCTCTACATGGGGGAGTCTCTCGATAGCTATTATCCTTGTGTATGTGTACCTAATGACCGTGATGGTGCTAGCATCTGTGGCACCGCTCTAACATAAGGAGGTACACGTCGTGTAGCATCTAGCACCTCTTTGAAATAAGCCCCCATATAATAGCTAGACTCCCTCATGTACTCGTCCCTATCCATCACCTGTATCTTGGCCGCATCTCACTCCATCCTATACCTATCCCGTGATCCAGTCAACTATCTCCTCTCCTACTCCTAGGCATCCTATGCTAGCCTTAGCTAGTCTATATGTGCCTGCATCTATGACATCTGATCTACCATTGTATCCCTCTCACCCTACAAGGCCTGCGTTGTGCCTCTGTTGTATCCCTCTCACCCTGCAATGCCTACATTTGTGCCTCTATCGCCTCCCTCTCATCTTGTAGGGCATGTACCCGTGCCTCTACTACATCCCTCTCACCTTGCAAGGTTTGCATCTCTGCCATCGTTGCCTCTGCCCTCTCTAGTACTGGCCCTGCGTCTCCAACTATCTCCTTTGCAACCTTTGCTCTATCTTGGAGCTCATCTTGCTCCCTCCTTAACTCAATCCTCTCCCCTTGTAGCTTTTCTATTTGTCTCCTGGCATCATCCCTCTCTGCCAATGCCTCTAGTAACCATCGTCCTACGTCATCTACTAGGGCCATGTAGTCTCTCTCTCCCTATGTCTGTAACATGTCAATCTCAGCCTACAGCCTGTCCTGTCCACCTCTGACTCTCTAAGTCTATGCTATGTGATTCACAATCTCGCTAGAGCTCCTATCAGTAGTATGGTTGGATCCTCTAGTGGTGGTGGTACATATGGTACTATAGCCATTGGATGTACCTCTGGGGCATCTACCTCCATCGCCTCTCCCTATCCTCTCCTCTGTTGGTCCTCTCTCTCCTCCTCTACCTCTTTGTCTCCTCCTCTCCTCTTTCGACCCCCTCTCCTCCTAACTCTTTGTTGTCCAGCCAATCTCACCTCATCCTCTGAACCATAGCCCAATGCCCCTACAATTGGGTGAACCATCGTAGTCCATGCTAGTTTGTGACGTGCTCACCACATGGAGTATCACACTACCATTCCTGCATCTGCCTCCCCTCCCCTACCTAGATACAACACCTACTGTAGCTCCTTCCACATCTATCTGACAAACCCTGTTGTGATCAGAACACCCCATAACCACTCTCAACTAATCCATAGAAACCTTTGTGGCCTTGGAGGGATATCTTGTTGTACCCCAAACTGCCTCATCACTCTGTCTACCCGGTGAAAGTCCACAATGTGTGGGTCCCTTCTGATCAAGTAGGGTACTATGAAGAAGTATCCTCTATTCCTCCTCTCATCCTTCCTCCAATCTATAAACCGTCAATGCATGTACGGTCTCCATACTATCTGGTCCTCCTACAAGTCATCTAGTCTCCTCCATCCCTCTAGGTCATTGACATCCATATAATGTAGCCGCCAGCCATACTCAGTCCCATACTAGTATGATACTAGTAATGTCTCATCTTATGTACCTGCTAACAAGACCCCTGGCCTAGCCACGTTGATGTGCTCCCAGACCCATACCTGCAACAATGTCACATGTGTAAAGTTGTGTGCCCTCCTGTAGAAGACATCATGTAGATCCTTGTATAGTTGTGCCAATACGCATGCAACCCATGCGAACTCCCCCTCCCTCCTCTCCACGATGTGTCTAACAACCTCAATAACCTTGAGGTTGTAAAATCTCCCACTCCTGTCTGGCAATAAGATACCACTCATCAACCCAAAGAAATATAGTAGCAACACTGGCACTCCCAATCCTAGACATCCATCCAAGTCCAACTCTACCCCCTGGATAGGCAGATCTACATGTCTAAAGATGGTCCACAAGCTCCTGTCTCACTCTCATCCTTTGCTCCACATCCAACCCACCAGATGTCTTGCAATCAGTAACCACAGTATCCTTTAGACATCCTCTAAAGTCATCGTAATCTCCCCTATTGAGAGATGAAAAGTTGACGTATCGAAGCTATCGAAGCTCCATCACTCCATCAGCACTGTCAGTAGCACCCTATGTGCCCTAATGTTCGGATATCCCAACATACATAATAATCCTGCCTATGCTAATGTTGCATGGTTGTCCTAATCCATCCTCTCAATGACTACCAAGTGTCTCTCCCTCATCTGTAGCATATCAAAACCCTACATTCACACCACACAACATGTCAGTCATTTTCATCCAATCTCATCTCTTTCATTTTCCTCTCTTTCTCCCTCACTCTTCTCCCGCCCCGGGTTTTTCTTGTTGAGCCTTTCTAACTTGCGTCCCCCCCTTTTTTCAAGAAAAATTTCCCCTCCATTAGGTGAATTCACCCCAATCCTTGTTCACCAGTCTTCTCGAGTGACTTCGCCTGTGCATTGGGAAAATTTTCCAAAGTCTCTCTTTTTCCTTTTGTGTATGGGAAAATTTTCCCAATGTTCTTCTAACCCACCTTCTCGGGTGAATTTGCTCGATCATCAGGTGAATTCACCTGATCATTTGGTGAATTCGCCTGACATTCTTCTTCCTTCCCCATTCAGGAAAATTTTCCCAACATTCTTCCACCTACCCTATTTAGGTGAATTTTCCCGATCATCAGGAAAATTCGCCTGACATTCTTTCGCCTTCCCCATTTGAGAAAATTCGCTCAATTGTCGAGCAAATTCACCCGACATTCTTTCGCCTGCCCTGTTTAGGTGAATTTTCCCAATTGCCAAGTAAATTCACCCAACATTCTTCCACCTGTCTCTCGAGCGAATTCGCCTGACTCAGGAAAATTTTCCCAAATTCTCTATCATTTCATTGGTTGGAAAAATTCGCCCGATTATTGGGTGAGTTTTCTCAAATCTTTCTCTTGCCTCCTCTTGGGTGAATTTTCCCATTGATTGGGAAAATTTTCCCATTCTATCCACCCTCACTTGCCCTCTTTGGGTGAATTCACCCAGTTATTGGGCGAATTCACCCTTCTCTAACTGTCGCCCTCTTATAGGCGACATTGCCTAATGGATGGGCAGAATTGCCCATCCCCCGCCCACCCAATTCCTCATTGTCTCTAATCTACCCAAACCCAACATTACAATGCATAAAAATTTCTCAAAATCTCACTAAAATTCACAAAGAAGGGTTTGCAGCTAACCTAGTGGGGTACGACGCGCTCATGGTAGAACTGGCACACCTCGTCACCTTAGTGGATGATTGCATCCTCTATGAAACCCTTGTCCCCACTGCCATACTCATCAGCCATCCTCGTCACCCTCTTCCTCTCTCTTGCTGAGTCAACCTTTTTAAGTTTTGGGTATTTTTACCCTTTATTTAACCTCATTTTAATTTAATTAATCCCCTTTCTTCTGTGGGCCTCCATTTGCACCTCGTTCATCCATTTTCCTCCATTCAAAATCCATTCTTCATGGTTTTTCAAGTTCTACCATGTGGTACCCTCTGTTTCTTCATATTGAGAAGTGGCCTAGGGCCCCTTTTTCTTCCCCATCTGCCCTCTTGAGGGGGCATACCTTGTCATTTTCCTTTGTTCCTTCGTCTATTCCATTTCCTAGCAAGACCGAGGCATCTCCCTTCATTTTTCACATTTGGACAAGCTTACACAACTTTTCCCGTGCCAGGGCATCACTTTCTAGTCATTTCCTCTATCGAGTCACCTACATTTTATTTTTCTTCTAAACAGTGTTATTTTAACAGTATCTCCAAGAGGAGCAAAATGTAGAAATCCAAATTTGACCACCCCCATATGGTTAAATTCATCCCCTTTATTGGTCTATCTTGCATCCTTCACCGATGTTAATTAAATAATTTATTTAATTAATATTTCCTCTCTTCCTAATGTTCTTAAGGTATTTAATTAAACAATTAAATACTTTACCTTTTATCCCCTTCTCTAAATTAAATAAATGCCTCAATTTATTTAATTTAGTCATTTGGCCTTTTCAATTTAAATCAATTTTTAGATTCATCTTTTTCTCTCTCCTTGTCCCATCCTCCATAATCCTGCTTTTAATCCAGATTAATCTAGTCAATCTATTATTAGGATGTGCACACCCTTAATCAGGATTAATGTCACATTCTCCATAATTTTAAACTTGCCTTAACCCTTCATTAGCCTTTCTAATAACCTATTTGTACAACCTTAATTGCATGATTAGGTCAACCTAGTCCTTATGCCATTTATGGCATACCCCCAAGTCAACTATCATTAAATGCTTTCTCCTTTTAGAGAAGGCAGCCCATTCCCCCATGTGAATTTAAAATTCACTTTTATTATCCCCATGCATTTCAAAAATTTTATTTCCTCTCCTCTTCCCCATGAGGATATTTGAGGAATTTTTAATTCATGTGTCACATCTCCCACATGGGGACAAGGACCTCCTTTATGAGGAGATCTTGTTCCAATCCCAAGGTACTCTAAAATACCTCCACATCACCATCCCTTTGACACCTCATTGGCCACATGGTGAGATGTGAGGGCTTATGAGTCCTCAACTCACCCTAGCCCTTGATCTTGTCCATGGTGGCTAAATCTTAGCCCTCCATTCCTTAGAGGCATTTCCCCTAAAATTAGAGGATTTTTCCCTCATTTGCATCATTCACCATTCAAGCAATCAATCCTTCAAACACTCAAAAAACACCCTTAATTGTTGCAACTTTTGAGCTCATTTTGCATCCACATCTTGCATCTACCGAAATACCCACTTACACCATTGCATTCCGCATCCACTCATGATTTTTTTGCATCCTTTTTAAAGCTATTTTCCATCTAAAGGAGCACACAATCAAACAAATCAACATGAACAACCAACCAATCAACTTGGATAGGGTAACTCACTCTCTTTGCTTTGTTTTTATTCAAATTCAACTAGGATAATCGTTGAGGTGTTGTTTGTGTTTCCTTTACTTGCATTTCATTTCATTTTGCATTTTAGACTAGGAGATTAAACACTGCACACAATATGTAATGATTTAGGTTAACCATAACCAAATTTAATAAATTTGATAGAATGTAGATGCTACCAAAAGAGTGAATAAAAATTGAAAGTAGATGTGAGAAGAAAACACAAAGAGGAACATAGTACAAAAAATAGGGTTGACTATCAAGGATGCTAGTGTGCCACACATATTCCAATGTACTACACTATAGTCCAAAAGGTACACAAAACTTGGGTTTCGTACATGTATGGATTCAAAATAGTCTATGCACCTATGATAGGGAAAACCAAGAATTAGTGTGTGAATATGCTCGAATAATTAAGATACCCTTATTTATTAATGATGAATTAGTAAGGACAATATATAGGGTTGTAAGGGTATCTAAATGAGTTGGGATGTTGAATCTTCCTTCCATGACAGTGACCTTGACATCTCCAAAAAGGAAAGAGGAAAATGGTTGTGTTGTATAGGGTATTTCCTTAGTAAAACCCCATGCAACTGGTGTTCCCAACTCCACAACAACCATGATGATGATGATAGAGAGTGCATGCTTGTGATAAGGAGAGGTAAAACATATAATAATGATAATGATAAACAACATAATGATAGATTTTACCATTTAGATTTGAAACCCTTGTTGGATTGATGTAGCCACACAAATCACACACAAAGAGGAGGAGGATGCTTGCTTCAGATCCTGCAAGTGTTAGAACACATGATAGTGATAGTAAAATTCATTATGAACAAAGAACAACAAACAAAACTTGGACAAAGCTTCATTATAATTAAAGAATAAAATTCCACAATACTGAATCAAAGTTTGTAGTAGAATAACACCTATAAACTTAGAAAGGCCTTAGAAGACTTGGAAGTTGTTAGAGAGAACTAGATCTAGAAAGAGAGAAGGGGGAGGTTTTTATATATGAAACTAAGAACAACCTCAACAAACCATTTTGGTGAGGTTGAAAAGCAAGTGCATGTCACCTAATGCCACAAGGCTATAATTTGAATTTAAATCCTTTTGGCACGTATCAATAGGATGCTAGTGTGTCGCTCTAGTGTCCAAGCATAATTTTCTCTCAAAGGGCCTAGTGATAAAGGACTTTTAAATTGAATTTTCTAGAAAGGTGATGGAACAAGAATATTAGAAACAAAAGCAAGCACACCCACCAAACTAAGTACCAAACCTAACATGAAATTGTAAGCAATGACAATTTATGATGCTACAATAGGAAAACAAAATGGTTTTACAATGATTTAGGGCTATTTGGTGAGAGTGAGATCAACGTGAAGATAATTTCCTATATTCACCATTATAGGTGAAAATCCTTAGTTGTCAATGGAGGAGGGATGTGTTTCCATTACTAGGTTAATCCAGCACTAGTAGCAATTAGTGAAGCCACTATTGGGAGGTGCCATGGTTGATAATAATTACCTATAAATTCCACCAATAATGGTGATTAGATTTTCTGCTTGAAGTTAGTATGGGGATCAACACCCCATATGATCTTACCACATGAGTAACACCAATATTTGTAAAGTACATAGGGTATAGACTATACTTCACAACATTCTTTTCTTAAATATGAAAAATTAAATAAAAACTAATTTCTTATTTTAGATCCATATGAATTGTGTATTTTTTTGTATACAAGATTCCACATATATATCCAATAGGATATTCTTGGTAGAATATGCCCCACAATGTGATGCTTACAATAGGTATGAGAAAAAAATTCCTCAAGGGCTTAGGGTAAAGTGGTCATTTTTTTGATGATTTGACAATTGATATACAAGTTTTTATACCTTCTAAATAATCTTAATATCAAATTTTTCCCTAAATTATTTGAATTATAAGTGATGTATAGATGCCCAATGGAAAACCCTTCCTTCAAGCCATTGTAGATTTTCCCTCATATGTTTAATTTAGATGAAAAAAAGTGAATTGAATTTCTTTAATGCTTTAGACTTAATGGTGTTCTTATATTTGCTCCATCAAGCTCCAAAATATATTCACAATACAAATCCACAAAGAGGAACCCCTTAGAATGTGGAGTTTTTATAAAAATTCCAATTATCCAAGTCATCATTCAATGTAAGAGAAGAGCATATTCAACCTTACAAAAAGTAAAAAAAATTACAACATAGACCTCCAAAAAGGCTAACAAGAAGCAATCCTATAAGGTTTAATACCATGTAAGATTTTGGTATGAAGATAGCCACCCAAGATCAAGGAGCTTCAATAAAAGCACAAGAGAGAATTAAATTGGGAGAATAATTCTATTTTTATTAGAGGATGTAAATATATAATGAGATTATAAAATATTACTTAAGAGTACCAGAGGTAGGTACATATAGGATAAACCATTAAAAGAGGTGAATGCATAACCAATGTGGAATAAAGGATGTTTATACACATGTGTGTTTGTAGTTCACCAAACAAGAAAATTATAACTTGTCACACGATGTTAGTGTGACCTGCCTAAGTAGATCCATATCTAAACAAGCTTGTCTTATCCTAGGTGCAAATATGTGATAAATTAATTAACTAAATGTTGCATAATAAATATGTACCAACACAATTTTCCTATCCTATAACAGGGATTCTTACTCCTTCCCTAGTCTACATCTTCTACCTTGTCTTTTTACTATTTTTCCTTTCAAATTTTCTATTAGCAATGTGCATAGCCACTACCTTAGTTGCCACTTGCTAGTAATATGGTTGCAACTAATATTTGAAAAAAGGTATGGTGCTACTTAGGAAAAATTAATGATCATCTAGCCAATATAAAATACCCACAAATTAGGCACCTAGCAAGATAAATCACACCTAAAAGTAGACACTTAGGAATAGGAATGGTCATCATTAATGAAGTAGAAAAGAAACTCATAAATTACACACTTGGCAACCTAAATCATGCATATGAATAGACGTAAGGGAATAGGAATGGTCACCACTAGTAAAGGAAAATGATTGCTCACCAATAAAAGATAATAGTCATTGCAAGGATCATTAAACAATTGCATAATTGTCACCAAAACTACCGACATTAGATCACAACCATTAATCTATGAAATAACCCTACCTTAGCTACTACCACCAAACAAATTGTCCATTTATCTCCTCTTTTATATTGCCCCCAAGTCTACTATACCAACATCATATTCCATATGACATTCTGTTCCTACTAGACAATGCCAACCCTCTTTGACCATCCTAGAACATTACACCAAATAAAGCATCTATTTTTGCTTGGTCGTTAGATAGATCTCATATAAACCTTACCCTCAAACTTGTCTCTTTCCCATATAAAACTCTTATTTCAAATAAAATTGTCACCCTCCCTTAAAATATCAACTTTCTAGAAGTTAACTTTTTCACCGAACTCCCCCTTTTTCTCAACTCCAATTTGGACTTGTAGCAAATTTGTTCTTGGCACGTTCTTTTGTACCGAATGGCCATTCATGTCCTTGATGATATTACTACGAACCTTCCCTGTCATTCTGGTTCGGAAAAAATCAATTGCAGCCTCTAATTCTACAGCTAGGTGTGGAAAATCTGAAAATATCGACGGAAACATTGACCAGTGGTTTGCATAGAGTACTTCTAAACGTACTGTTTATTGCTTAACAGTTGTCATTAAAGTGAGGGAAAAATAGCCTTGAATTTTTCATGTTAGACAAGGGTAAGGTGTATTATTAGTTTGACGTAGGAGTTGGAATTCTACAGGTTGAAGAAAGCTCCTAATCAGGCCCATAATCTCATTTCCTGAGGAATTCTACAGCTTAAAGAAAGCTGGTAATCTGCCCATCAATTCATTTTTCTTGAAACACTATTTGGGCGATGGTCAGTCGCTATTCATGCTTCATATAAATACGCAATCACCCAATAATGCAGTTTTTTTCAAACATTAAATAGTGAGCTCTTAGCTTAGAGAAAACACACACATATATATTACATATATATTACAATGTGATATGAATTTGGTCATTTAAAAAATGTATGGATCAAGACTTATTAGTTCATTTTCAAACAAATATTTTTATATTTCATTTATTTTTTCAAACAAGTTTGATAAAGTAGTCTACGTAGCTATACATATAACAAGGTGCTCAATGTGAGAAACAATAACTTAGGAGAGACATATAAGCACAAGTAACAAATGGTTTCGTCCTATCTATTGAACCACTTAGTCTTTAAATGCTCATCTTTTGTTTCACCATCAAGTTGATGAACTATCCTATAAAACCTATTAACTCTTAGCAATTTATTCATTTTAGATTTCCATGTAGAATATTTGTAAGGTGTTAGAAATGGAATAGTTCCATCGTGTATCAATAAAGATAGACATAAATAAAGAGGCATGCAAGCACACACAAAAGAAGAAACTTGTTGAATTCATTCAATCAATGATCTGCCAACATAATATGATCTAGGCACTTTATATTTAGTTAAAGTACAATTTCTACTAGCAAATACTGACAAGTGGACTTGATCTCAATAATTTATAAATATTAAAAATGCTCAAAAATAAAATATATATTAGGATCAAAATTAAAATAAATTATGTAGAATTTTTAAAAAATTCAATTTAAAGAAATTTCACCCAAAAGAAGCTCAAATAAACCCAAACAAGGCCTTAAAAGGTCTTAAAATGGAAACCATCCAACAACTACTATGAAAATCTATTTTTTTAGAAAAATCATGCATCAAAATTAGAAAATACCTACACCATCATGAAGTGTGTATAAAAGTAACCCAAATAAAAAAATCACTAAAAAATGCCTCTATATGCTCAAGATATGACCCTTCAAAATTTAGGTGGAAAAGAAAAAAAATCCAACTATGGAGGGGGTTAGTTGGGATATTAGGAGATGATGGAATTAACCTAACATATGGATGACATCAAAAAAATTGTATCAAGAATTATGCATTTTCTAACAAAAAGTATTCTTGATAAATTACAAAATTATTGTTAGCCAAGAGAAAGCTACTTGTTTATCCACAAAATCATTATGAAGCCTCCAAAAACTACTTATGACTCATCGGAAAACCACTTATAAGAAAAAAAAAAAAAAAAAAAAAAAAGGTTTTTCAATGATGTAGGGAAATTTGGTGATAGTGAGGTTGATGAGAGAAGCATTGGCTATATCACCATTCTAGGTGACAAAGCCTTAGTTGTCAATGGAGGAGGTATGTGTTTCCACTACTAGGTTAAGCCAACACTATTAGTGACTAGTAAAGCCATTGTTAGAAGGTGTCATGGTTGATAATAATTACCTAAAAATTCCACCTATAGTTAGGGTAAAAATCTTAGGGAAAATGCATAAACAAATTATAATGAAACCCTAACAAGTACAATAGAGCACAAAATAACATGAAATGAAAATTAGAAAGCAAAGCAAACCGATCTCCAAGCTAGATTTGATTTATCTCCATTGCTCTTCTCCACCTCACATAAGCATGCAAGATTTTGAATGATTGAATTATTTGATATGTTGATGTTGATTGCTCATTTTTGCAGCATAACAAAAAGATATATATGATAGAGGAAAAAAAGATAGATAGATGAGAAGATTGGAGGAAATTTTGGCAGAGTGAGAATACTAGAAGAAGATCGCAAAAGGTGATTTGTGCTCATTATTCATTGACCCACGCACAAATCAAAATATTACCCTCAAGGTGAAGAGGTTTCTAGTCTTGCAGTATTTCCTTAGGAAACATTATAGTGAGTTCATATTGAACAAATTCCCAAATTATTTTGATATGAGGGACTTCCAGGGGAGAGGTGGGGGGTCAACTCAGGATAGACCTGGTGCACAGTCAGATCCTATGTGGCAATGGAGATGAGCTCTCGCTAGGCCACCTCGTGAAAACATTGTTATTCCTTCTGTCACGAAGGAGAGTGTCAACATAGAGACATTTCAGGAGATCAGCACTTTGACCCAAAGTGTCATCCATCATACTAGCCCTATTCTACAATACCATCTAGGGGAGTCTTTGAGTGGGCCTTTGAACCCATGTGTGTCAATATTGAGGGGCAACTTGTTCATATGACCCCACCGACACTCAGGAGGCTACTACACAAGATCCGTCTGCAACTATGGAGATGGAGAGGGCAAGTGAAATTTTTCATGAGGCGTATGGCATTGATATTCAGGTAAAAGTTAGCATGTTCATTGAATTTAATTTATTTAATTTCAATTTTTAAATGAAATATTAACTAATTTAGTTTTATGATTTTAATAAAATTTCAGGGTCAGTGTTGAGATTGGATACACCGGCCCTCCACCTACTTATTTCCGCAGTACACCTATCGGTGGGGTATGTAACTAGTAAATAATTATAAATTTAGTACATGTTAATAGCATTGTTTAATGAATGGTATTTTAATATGTGATTTTGGATGTTGAACAGGCTAATATTGGAGGTTTCCAGGGAACACCTCCCAGTGCTAGTGGATTTTCTCAAACCTACACGAAGGTAATAGAATAAAGAGTTTAACTAATGAATTGTACTTAATAGATTTATGTAGTTTATATTCATATCGTTGATTAAGTTGCATTGCACATCATTCAAACTCAAAGCATTACTTCACATTCCATAACTAATAACTAGATGTTGATAGATGAAAAAATTTCAACTACAATATAGTTGTTTAGAAAGTTAACATAAGCAGTGATGCAATTACTTCACCATGAGACCACATTTCTTTGAGACATTTCTTCAAACAACTCACCACCTTTTCTATGATACCACATTTTCCATACATGTGTACGAAAGCATTTTATCAAACTACTCACTTCCTTGCAGCTATGGCTAAAAGCCTAAAATATCTATCAAAGCATAATAGTAAGCAATAATACCATAGAGAAGGCAATGAAATTTTTGAAAAAATGCCTGAAAGAAATGCGGTCTTATGGTGATGAAATGCCATGACGTGCATTTGTTTGTAATGGCATTCCATCACCACGAGACCCCATTTCTTTGAGGCATTTTTTCAAATAGTTAACTGCCTTCTCTATGCCACCACAGTTATCGTACATGTCTATGAAAGCATTTGATCAAATGGTTCATCGGCTTGCTGCTATGGGTAAAAGCCTAAAAACATGTCCTTTCGAACAATATATGGATAGGGAAAATAGTAAGCATGAGAATTAAAAATATATAGTTTAATAAGTACTCCAAATTTTGTTCATTATCTCATACATTATAAGTCATGACGTGGATCGCTATTGTAGTTTTCGTGATTGAGTAATTGGTTGTTTTATTTTCAGTTGTTGCAAGTTGAAACACCTCCGAATGTGATGAGGGAAATGGAGATCGATGTTTCATCTGCTATACAATCCTCAATGGCTTTGATAGGGAAGGTATGAGGCAAATTAAAGTAAATTTCAATTTACATTCATTGTTATAGATGTTAGTTAGTGAAAAATTAAACCATTATTGATTCGTAGTTTAATTTCTATTTGGATGGTTTATGTAGGGCTTGAGCATGCCTGAGCATGGGCATGTGAATATTTCCCTTGTGGAGAGAGATCATGAGATGGCAGTAAGTGATTATTTTGTTAAATATACATTTTTGATAATGTAATTTCTATATATTAATGTCTTTACTTTTTATTGTAATAGTTAAAACTTCACCATGAACTAAACACTAGGAGGAGGAGTAGGACCACTCTTCGAATGCAACACAAACAAGTGATAGACCTATCACCATCCAATCAACAAGCAAAGGGAAAGAATTTATTTCCAGAACATAGAGAGCAATGACTTTTGATTCCAAAGCCCTTTGTTGTATTCCTACATGGCAATTTTATACATATTTTGTATTGGATATATTTGACATTATATGGCTATATGGAATTCTTGTAATCCTATATAGCTATTTTTTACCTATATTTCATACTTATATCGACATATATTGATGTATGCCTACATGGCTATTTGGTTAATACAAATATTTTTTAGCGATGGTGTCCATATTTGCATTCTAAATTGATGATTCAATAGATATGAGTTACGTGTATTCAAGTGTATACTTTACAACTTACATGTGTTCTAATGTATACTTTGCGACTTACATGTTTTCATGCGTATACCTTGTATTCATGCATATATACTTTGTATTAATTTGTGTATACTATGTATTTGTGTGTATACTTCAAGGCTTACATGTTTTTGAGTACTTGTGCTTCCCTTATTCACATGTACATGCTTGACTTATTCACATGTATACTTATTAATTGGTTAGCCCTAGCATTGATCATTTTTGTCCTTCATGGTTTGTCTTGACTATTAATTGATTGATGCTAAACAACTTTATCTAAAAGTAAAAAACATGTTTTCAATTGGTATTCCATGAAATGATTCATAAAAAGATTCCAATATATTTAATCCTTTGATTGGAACAACTCAATTAAGCAAATGATGCATAATCTTCACAACACTTGCAAAACATAATATTTAGAGTAGATGAAGCAGTTAACTTCTTGACACATTATCATACAAACATTTATCTTCAATAGTCTTTAGACATTTTCACAGCATAATGCCAATAGTGAAAAATGAATTGTTATGTTCTTGATGCATCACCATATAAACACGTCGAAAGATTTATATGTCAACTTTTTGCAATATTATTTCTTGTATACAAAATGGACTTGGGAGAAAGCAAGTTATAATTTATAATACAGATAAGAAATGGACTCAACGCCATCCTAGACCCCCGAATAGGTCTATTTAACAAAGCAACATGCTCTCAATCACTCCTCCAATTGGAAAACACCATTGGGAAGTATTTACCAAATTATGCTGCCCCTTGACTTTACCCACTTTTACTCCCTCAAACCTCTCTTTTTCATTCAAAACTCCTCTATTCCCAATTAGGGAATCATGCCATAACATGCTTTTGACCTCCCTTGTCCTTGTAGACTGTTTGAACATGTCAAACTCCACAACCTCACCCTATTTCCAACCTATATTCTAACTTATTCTCAAGCAATTTCTTCTTTTCACCTCATCTAGCCTTTCTTTTAAGGCCTAAATTCTAAATTTTGAACAGGGGCAGCGTTAGTAATCTCTTCCAACACCTTTACCAATGTTATTTTCTTATTCGTACTTACATAATTGACTCAAATGACCCCACACTAACTCAAAACTAAAAGCAAGATTACAAAATGGCCTATCATGACTTTATTTGACATTATAATGACTAAAACCACTAAACTAGACCTTCTTCATCAAATGGAGGAACAAGGTCTTCTCAACCGTCATGTGTATGTTTCTCTTTTCCATTGTTTTGCATGCCATCATAAGGGATCAAGTCGGTTGAACGTAGCTCAGATCAATTTTGCGTGTTTGGATTCGAAAGAGGACCATGCCTAGCGTAAACCTGCCTATCGAGATGCGTTGGAGCAGTTAGTTTGGTCACACTAATTGCAAAATGAAAGTTGCACCACTTTGCAACTTTATGTTGCTTTAATTTGACACTTTTTCCATCAAATGAAAACTAGACACCACAGGAAAAATGACTCCAAGAGAACAAAAAATGAGAGGTTATTGTAGAGTGGCCCAATGCAATCCCATAGGCTCAGATGAAGAGTTCATAAGCATCACGATTTTTGAGTAATAGCCCGTCAAAGTTTGCT
This sequence comes from Sequoia sempervirens, assembly GCA_007258455.2. Taxonomy (NCBI): domain Eukaryota; kingdom Viridiplantae; phylum Streptophyta; class Pinopsida; order Cupressales; family Cupressaceae; genus Sequoia; species Sequoia sempervirens. Next base: position 214,569,473 of record VDFB02000013.1, on the reverse strand, counting down.
TCCCTTTTGCACTTTGGACCCTTAAGGGATCGGTCCGGTTGAACGTAGCTCAGAGCAATTTCGCGTGTTTGGGTGAGAAAGAGGACCATTCCTAGTGTAAAAATACCTATTTAGACATGTTGAAAAAATTTGTTTCATCACACAAGTTGCAGAACAAAAGTTGCACCAGTTTGCAACTTTGCACTGCTTGCATTTGACAATTTTTCCATCAAGTAAAATTTCGCCGCCACAGGAAATCCACTCTGAGATAGCCAAAACTGAGAGAGGTTTTTGTAGAGGGGCTCAACACGATCCTATAGGATCAAATAAGAATTTTCTAAGCATCACGATAGCTAAGTAACAACATGTTGAAGTTTGTAGCCATTTTGCACTTTGGACCCTTAAGGGATCGATCTGGTTGAACAAAGGTCGGAGTGATTCTGTGTGTCTGGGTTTGAAAGAGGACCATGCCTAGCATTAAAATACCTATTCAAATATGTTGGAATAGTTTGTTTAGTCACACGAGTTGCAGAATGAAAGTTGCACCACTTTGCAACTTTGCACTGCTTGCATTTGACACTTTTTCCATCAAGTGAAATTCTACCACCACGAGAAAACCACTCCGAGATAGCCAAAATTGAAAGAGTTTTTTGTAGAGGGGCCCAATGTGATTCTGTAGGATTCGATGAGAAATTTCTAAGCATAACAGTATCCGATTAACATGTTGAAGTTTGCAACCATTTTGCACTTTGGACTCTTAAGGGATCGATCTGGTTGAGCGTAGCTCGGAGCGATTTCACATGTTTGGGTGTGAAAGAGGACCATGCATAGCGTAAAAATACCTATTCAGACACGTTGGAATAGTCCATTTGGTCACACGAGTTGTAGAACAAAAGTTGCACCACTTTGCAACTTTGCACTGCTTGCATTTGACACTTTTTCTATCAAGTGAAATTTCGCTGCCATGAGAAAACCACTCTAAGATAGTCAAAATTGAGAGAGGTTTTTGTAGAGGGGCCTAATGCAATCTTGTAGGATTAGATGAGAAGTTCCTAAGCATCACGGTATCTGAGTAACAACATGTTGAAGTTTGCAGCCATTTTGCACTTTGGACCCTTAAGGGATTGATCCAGTTGAATGTAGCTTGGAGCGATTGTGTGTTTGGGTGCGAAAGAGGACCATTCCTAGCATAAAAATACCTATTCAGACATGTTGGAATAGTCCATTTGGTCACACGAGTTGCATAACGAAAGTTGCACCGCTTTGCAACTTTGCACTGCTTGCATTTGACACTTTTTCCATCAAATAAAATTATGCCGCCATGGGAAAACCACTACGAGATAGCTAAAACTGAGAGAGGTTTTTGTAGAGTGGCCCAACGCGATCCTATAGGATCAGATGAGAAGTTCCTAAGTATCATAGTATCTGAGTAACAACATGTTGAAGTTTGCAGCCATTTTGCACTTTGGACCCTTAAGGGATCAATCCGGTTGAATGTAGCTCGAAGCGATTTTGTGTGTTTGGGTGCAAAAGAGAAACATGAATAGCGTAAAAATACCTATTCAGATGCGTTGGAACAGTCCATTTGGTCATACAAGTTGCAGAACGAAAGTCACACCACTTTGCAACTTTGCATTGCTTACATTTGACACTTTTTCCATCAACTAAAATTATGCCGCCACGTGAAAACCACTCTGAGATAGCCAAAACCAAGAGATATTTTGTAGAGGGGCCCAACGTGATCTTGTAGGATTAGATGATAATTTTCTAAGCATCACAGTATCCGAGTAACAACATGCTGAAGTTTGTAGCCATTTTGCACTTTGGACTCTTCAGGGATCAATCCGATTGAACGTAGTTCAGAGCGATTCCGCGTGTTTGAATGCGAAAGAGGACTATGCCTTGCGTAAACATACCTATTCAGATGCATTGGAATAGTTTTTTTGGTCACACGAGCTGTAGAACAAAAGTTGCACCACTTTGCAACTTCGCACTGCTTGCATTTGACACTTTTTCCATCAACTGAAATTTCGTTGCCATGGAAAAACCACTCCGAGATAGCCAAAATCGAGAGAGGTTTTTGTAGAGGGGCCCAACACAATCCTATAAGATCAGATGAGAAGTTTTTAAGTGTCACAGTATCCAAGTAACATCATGTTGAAGTTTGCAGTCATTTTGCACTTTAGATTCTTAAGGGATCAATCCAGTTGAACATAGCTCAGAATGATTCCACGTGTTTGGGTGCAAAAGAGGACCATGCCTAGCGTAAAAATACCTATTCAGCCGCATTGGAACAGTCTTTTTGGTCACACGAGTTGCAAAACAAAAGTTGCACCACTTTGCAACTTTGCACTGCTTGCATTTGACAATTTTTCCATCAAGTGAAATTTTGCCTCCATGGGAAAACCACTCCAAGATAGCCAAAACTGAGAGAGGATTTCTTAGAGGGGCCCAACGTAGTCCTATAGGATCACATGAGAATTTTCTAAGCATCATGGTATCTGAGTAACAACATGTTGAAGTTTGTAGCCATTTTGCACTTTGGACTCTTAAGGGATCGATTTGGTTGAACATAGCTCAAAGCGATTCCACGTGTTTGGGTGTGAAAGGGGACCATTCCTAGTATAAGAATACCTATTTAGATGCATTGGAATAGTCTATTTGGTCACACGAGTTGCAGAATGAAAGGTGCACCACTTTGCAACTTTGCACTGCTTACATTTAACACTTTTTCCATCAAGTGAAAATCCACCGCCACAGGAAAACCACTCCAAGATAGTCAAAACTAAGAGAGGGTTTTGTAGAGGGGCCCAACATAATTCTGTAAGATCAGATGAGAATTTTATAAGCGTCACGGTATCTGAGTAACAACATGCTGAAGTTTGCAGCCATTTTGCACTTTGGACTCTTAAGGGATCGATCCAATTGAACATAGCTTAGAGCGATTCTAGGTGTTTGGGTGCAAAAGAGGACCATTCCTAGCATAAAAATACCTATTCAGATGCGTTGGAACAGTCTGTTTGGTTACACAAGTTATAGAATAAAAGTTGCACCACTTTTCAACTTTGCACTGTTTGCATTAGACTCTTTTTACATCAAGTGAAAATTGGACACCACAGGAAAACCACTCTGAGATAGCGAAAACCGAGAGAGGTTTTTGTAGAAGGGCCCAATGTGATCTCATAGGCTCAGACAGAGATTTTGTAAGTGCCATTTTTTTTTAGTAATACCCTGTCAAAGATTGTTGCCCTTTTGCACTTTGGACTCTTAAGGGATCTAGTCGGTTGAACGTAGCTCAGAGTGATTCCACATGTTTGGGTGTGAAAGAGGACCATGCCTAGCATAAATGTACCATGTCTAGCATAAATGTACCATGTACTTAGAACAAGATCAATTAAATTCATTGTTTCCTTGCATTTTTCTATATTTTTACCAGAAATCTAATGTTTCCTTGAACTGTACGGTTCTGCACAGGGTGATTGTGTTCTCTTTTTCAATCTCTTTGTGTTTCCACAGACCCAATACATATTTAGAAACCCATTTTGGTGTTAGGGTGCTTATTTTCTGAAAGGGAATAAGTTTTATGGGGTTTGTGTTGCTGCCCCTGTAGATTTTGATGGAAAAGGGCATGAAAAATGAGGTTTCACCCTAAGGTTTGATAAAATATTGCATGTAGAGGTTGGGTGAGTGTCTTTTGAGTTTTTGTAGGTGATTTTAAGAAGGTCTAAGGTGGTGGCATGTTTTGGTAAGGTGTAGAACCATTCCTTTCAATAAACCCTCCTCATACTAGCATAAAATAAGGGTTTTGTGGTTTGGCATGGTGGAGTGAGATTCTCCTAAGAAAAATTGTGGATTTGAGGGTTTGGATACATGAGAATTGTTCCCCCAACAATTTTAGGGGGTTTTTGAATGTTTAAAGGTATGTTTCTTTGTAAATTAGGCCTAGTTAGCCTAATGAGGACAACGAAGGAGGTCATTTTTGATGCACATGTTTCAAGACATTCACTATTGATTTTGAAGTATGCATTGTAACTTAATAATGGATATCTAGATTAGTCATTTTTTTGTGAAGATATTTGAGAAGTTTGTGAGATAAGGTCTAAAACTAGGGTCTGCTAACCTACTAGACAAGGCAGAGTGAAGGGTTAAAATTGAAGAGAGAGAGAGTTGTTGGTTGAAAATTTGTTTGAAATTCATTCATTTGAGGTTTGGTTAATATTGACACTCCTTTCTTACTGATGCAAGAGCATCTACCAGGATCCATGGTGCAGGAGCACCATTGGTGCAAAATTGTCAACTTGAGTTTATAAGGTCAAGATTGTAGGTTGTTGAAGATTTTTTTTTAAAATAAGGTCTGAGAGATCATTTTATTATTTATTTAGTCCTTTTTGAGTCATTTTAGGTGTTTTAGGGGATACTTGGCTTGACATTTGCAAAAATTGCATTTTTTGCAAAGTTGTCCAGAAATAAAATGTAAAGTTGCTTTTTGAGGGAATATGAACAGTTGAGTTCAAAAGGAAGTTAGATCCACTGGGAAAGTTTAGTTTGAAGTAGACAAATTATAAATATATTGTAAAGACTCGATAAGAGGGGGATCTTGAAGATTTGAAGCAATAAAAGTTGATTAGCACTGCTTTTTATCAGATTTTCTATATTTTTCCATTCTTGGCAGACTTGTACAATCTTGTACAGGGCTGTTTTGACTTGCAAACTGTGGAAATATCTTATAGAATGTGTTAACTTTCATTTTTAGAAGTTTTGAGTCTTATTTTAAATTAGTGGGGTTTTATCTCATATTTTCTTAATCTACCCTGTTAACCCTATTTTTGGGGTGTTCAAAGTCACATAAGTGTAAATTTTTCCCATTCCACCCCCTATGACTACTATGATTGGTGGAATGGGATTGTTTTAGTTGGGAATAGGTGGTTTCAAGCTTGTTTGTGAAGGGGAGGTCTGATATTGTGTTGGGTGTGATGCCCTAATGTGAAAATATGAGTTTTCCTCGTGAAAAGTGAAGGTTTTGGTGGGACAAAGTGAATTTTGTGAGAGGGAAGCATTATTTCATATTTGATTAAGCTTGTGCAGACCATTCAAACTTTTTTGAAGAGGTTTTGTGTTTTGGGTAGATTGGGAGGTGACTTTTTCAATAAACCCCTAGGGTTTTGGCTAAAAAGTAGGGTTTTATGGATTACCCTTTGTACAGTGGTATGTTAGAGGTCTGATTGTGGTATGTGGAGGTTTTGACACATTTAAATTGTTTCCCCAAGGTTTTTTAGGGTTTGGATATGTTTCAAGTATAGTTGCTTTGGAAAAAGAGGCTAATTAGAAGACTAAAACAGTGAAAAGGTAAAATTTGAGTGCTCTAGTCTAAAGTGATCGTAGGTGGATTTTGAGTATGTCAAAGTTTGTTCAAATGGTCCTTCAAGAGGTTCATTTCATGGAATGATGAGGTATCCTTGAGATAAGTTACCCGATTGAGTTGATTCCCAGTGCTACAAGGGAAAAGAGTGATTTTTGAAGAAATGATGAAATTGTGAGGAGTTTATGGCCTGATAGTTGTGTTTATAGATTGGAATTGTGACTTTGTGTGTTACAGGCCTCCCCCTATTGCATCAATCCACAAACCATCATATTGACTGTATTACATGACCTTTTACATACATTTTACATTTCAAAATTCAATTTTTACATTTGAAAACTAATCAACAATCAAAGTATAAGGTGCTCTACAATCCGCACAAGCTTGAAACAAAAAAGGAAAAGTACTACAAATACATAAAACATCATCCTTTATTTACCAATTTTGCAATTGTACAACTAATGCAAGTTTTGCATTTTTACACCAAATGACATCTTTTGTGCAATATCACTTCTCTAATCACCTAATGACCTATTTGAGACTTTGAATACATTACATATGACCTTCACATGAATTTTTTCACATTGTTTACATTTCAAAATTCAAAATTTGAAAATTTTCCTATTGAAGGAATTTAGAGAACAAGGTGCTACTACAGCAAACATGAACTTCAAAATTACAATATTTGAGTAAATCTCATTACAATGCCTTAGGAACTTTGTTCTCATAGATATTTTACAATGTCACTCATACATTCAAGATTCTTTTTAAATGTCTACATCATAGGTGCTCATTATGAGGTTAACTTCAATTGAGTAACTTGAGATTCCCTCGCTACGCTTCACACAATCTTTTATAATGGGTTCAAATCAGAATTGAGATTTCTCAAGATCATCAAAATAAGGATGTTGCATTGATTTTTTGGCTAAGATTCTCTTTGATGGCTCATAAATCAACATTTTCTGCAACAAGAGACCAATCAATTTTTAGTAGTTTACTTACAAATATGCAAAGTAAAAGAGAAAAAGAAAGAGCATCCAAAATGGAAATGAAATGAAAATAGATGGAAGGCACTTACAGATAGGCATGCCAATCTCTCAACTTAGTCACTCCTAGTCATACATCTTCACTGCGAGTTCCAAGATACCTATTACACACAACACCTCTCATGAATAGAGTAAGTTGAAATTTGAGATCCTCTTATAATGTCTACATCACAACTGCTCATGATAAGGTTAACTTCAAATTATGAATAACTTGAAATTCCCTCACCAAGCTTTGCACACACTTTTGTAATGGCTTAAAATCATGATTGAGATTTGTCAAGATCATCAAAATAAGGATGTTGCATTGCTTTTCTGGCTGACATTCTCTTGGATGGCTCATAAATCTACATTTTCTGCAAGGGGACACCAATCAATTTGTAGTAGGTTACTTACAAATAGGAAAAGTAAAAGATGATAGCATTTCCATCAAACAAATTAATGCGCATACAAGTATAAATTAATAAGAACCAATGTGCATACTTAAAAATTAATCCAACGAACCATCTGGGTCTACTCTTCTCTTTATTGTGTCCAATATTGCTTCATGGTCAGACTCACAGACCTTCCATAAGACCTTGTTCAAAGGTCTACCCACATATTTGTTCAAATGAACATTGGATTCCATGAGAAGGTTCGAGTAATAAAGAATCTTATGATGTGTGTCAAAGTCCTGAAACAACCAATGTTTAACACTCTTATGTGGGTACCTTCTAAGCCACATTCTAGTAACAATAACTGAGCTTGTAGGGTATTCAATGTTTTCTCCATCTATAACTGGGGCTTCAAATTTATTTTTGGCCTCAACACAATGACACAAGTAATAGTATGTTCCCTCTTCATTATTTTTATCTACAATAACTGCATAAACTTACCCTACATTGATATGTTCAACAAATCTCTCAAAATTAGTCGACATTACGAATACACTACAAAGTAATATAACAATATGGAATTTCAAAAAATAAGCAAGTAGATATATTACCTGGTTGAACTAAATCTGATACATGGTCAAAGTCGAATGATGATTCCACCTGTGTTAGTTCCAATGCCGTCTGAGGGCTATATGTGTGATAATGTGTCAACCATTTTTCAACCCACTCCCCTAACTCACAATCATTCCAGGCTTGCATTGTACATGAATAACAAAATCATGCCATCTTTCATGTATGAATACTCCATGAACCTGCATTTGAGCTAAGGAAAGAGTGTAGCTCACTCGATCATGTTAGTGTACAAGGTATGTGCAGGATCATTATGGAAAAAATAGGCCCTTAAGTGGCAAATTTTTTTGAAAAAACAGAGTTAGGAAACTTGACGTAAAAATTTGAACAAGTTATCTATATTATTTCAAAAATAATGTAAGAATAGAGTCTTTAGCAAATTGAGCACTTATAGTTTCTAAACTACTAGGTTTTTCTTTTTTTTTAAATTCTATTTGGTGAAAGTTTGAAATTTCAATGCAGAGTACTTAAATTTGGAAAAAATAAGTAGGTGTTTGTCCGACCACCCTAACCACAATAAAATGATAATATTTTTTTATAATATTTTAGATATAAGTAGAGGACTCATGTCCGGATGTGATGCATATTTTTTGTAATTTTTTTCCATGTAAATAATTAATTATGAATTTTTTATTACAATTTTTAAAAATAAAAAACTATTGACCACCTTAACTTGGTCAAAAATTCATGAAATTCAATTTTCATTTTTTTAATCCTATAGTATGTGAAGCATAGAATATGACGCATGTTTCAGATTCAAAAAATGTGATACTGTTTGAAAGGTATAGATGTTTTTCAATCAGCCTATCAATCATGACTTTAGTCATAATTCAAATAGAAAATAAATAATAATTATTTATTAAATTCAAAGTAAAGCATAATTTATATTAGTGGAAAGATGAGAATCTCCTTTAAAAACCCTTTTCATTTCATTAATTTTGGGTTAAAAAAAAGTCGTCAGCCACATACCCATCATATCGTCACTTTTTGGCCCATCATGATCCTGCACATACCCTACAACAATCCTCATATGGTGCAATGTTAGTATCATCTATCAACCAAAAATACCTACAAACTAAAGACGTACCTTCATTACCTAGACCCATTGAAGCATTCCATCACTTGACAATTGATCTTGCATCTGTCAACTTTGCACTGTCTTTATACTTTAACTCTTTTCATGCTAATGCTCTTTTCATGCATGCTCTTGCACCATCATGCTCCCCCTTTCCATGCCTAGCCTCACAAAATTTCCACATATGTTGTACATCTATAATGACATGCATCCTGCTCAACCAGTAGAACATGCGCGAGTTCTTGAACTGTGTTGCACAGTTATCTGAACATATTATATGTCGACCGTATGCTATGCCTCTCTGAGCCAAATCACTATAGAACATCTGAAAGCAACCTTGCACGAAATTTGGAGAATGTGTGCGATCATCACTAATATAAAATTGATACTCCCTCAATACCTTCCTTTGGTCCTTTGTACTATTAGCTACATAAATGAATGTTATTTGCACAAATATTGAAACCTATGTGGAGTTGTAATATTGTGACTGCACCTCATGCTTTGGATGTAAAGTGTAGTTCTCTGCAAATTCAACCACTAATACTATGCTAGAAACTAGAAAGGTGTCCTTTCATAGCTTGAATTCTGTGTCTAGCCATCAGGCTCTATGGGTATTCCTTGCATACTCATACACTATATTGTCATGAAACATGGACATAAACTGATACAATGGAATCTTCTAAACAACCAAATCACACCTTTTTTCTTGAGACCCATCTTTTGTAGCATATGCCACCATTTTATACTTTCTGAACCCTACTAGTTTCTATCCCACCTCATCTGTGCTTTCCATATGTTGACATACTGACATATGCTGCAAGCCACTACAATGCTCGCATGAACCATCCAAGCATCTTGTCCTGTAGAATCTTTTCCCATCCTCTATTTCACATAATTTTTTTATAAGAACTCTCTTAAAGATTTTGGTGGGGCTTCTATGCCACAATCCTACAAAAAATTGTTAGTATGTAAATCACAACATATATAATGATAAACATCATAATAGTTAGAGAATTCAATATGTAGTCTACAACAAAAAGAAGTCCATGTGTGATTTATCTTGACATAGAAAGGTTTAAGCATTTCAAAAAATCTTTGACAAATACTTATTTGAGGATATTCCATTTGAAATTTATGAAAAAATTGGGTTTGAGTCATATCCAAAAAATGCTTTGGATGTGGCTCACAGTTTTGACTACCGATTCTCCTTCTTACCACATCCCTTTGATTCAGAGATGGCCTTGTGTTATTCTTCCAATACTCTTCAATTAGTGTTCTCAATGCCTCAACAACCTTTTTATCTTTTTGTGGCAGTCTCCTTGAGAATTCCCATAATTCATTTGAATCGATGCCCTCAATTCTTTGCCGCCCTTGAACGACTTTTGATAAAGTTTGTCTACTAATTCTCATTTGTTCACTTGTCTTTCTAATGAGATGAACTCTCTTTGTTTGACTGCTTACCAAAGTCGATGTAATGACACATCATGTGACATTACTATCCTTTGAGTGTGAGGTCTTACCCACACTCTCATATGCATCCATTAGATTCTTCACAATAGTGTTTTCACTTGATGCATTCAATGTTCTCAACCCAAGAGTCTTCATAATGTCTCTATACTTTATACCCCACATCATTTCAACAAATAGTTGGCATCTTGCAGTCTCATTTATCCTTTCAAATTATAATTTCCAAATATTATTAGCATATTTTCTACAAGTGCGTGCTGGAATCTTACCCTCCATGTGCTACAAAATATCCTCATCAATATTAATCAAATACTTTGGCTTTCTACGCAAAATTCTAGGTAGTGTTCTCCTAGGTACATATATCTCAACATTAGGAATTTCATCAATATTTAATTGAGGTGGGATAGATTGCATACCTTTGATCGATGGTGGAGTAGAAGACATATGTCGAGGTTCTCGTGGGGATGATGGAATACCTTCTTCGTCAAATCCGAGTGATGATGTACTCTCAACTTGAGATGCACTAGATGGTGTCCAACCATATTCACTTGCGATAGATGTTGCCCTCCATATTCACTTGCGATAGTTGGTGTCCCTCCATATTCGCTTGTGCTTAATGGTGTCCCTTTGTATTCACTTTCCATAGAGGGTGTGTCTCCAACTACGGTATTTGAATCTGTCTCAACATGATGCTTTTGCATTCGTGCCCTTTGTGCTGCCAAATCCTATTCTCTTTTTCATGGTTGAGGTTCCTCTTTAGTTGGCTTGTTTTTGTCAATAGTACCCAATTTCTTCTTTTCACAATATGCCACCACCCGTTCTCTCTCCTTTGCTTTGAAGGTTTCATACTCTTCATCTGTTAGTTTATTCCTTCTTCGTTTCTTGGGCATGGTGGATAATTCTACCTGTAGCATGGTAATGAGATGAATATTAGTTCCTAAAGTATTTCTCCATTCAAATAAATTAAATATATTCCATTCAAGGCTTCATAAAAAATACTTATAATCATCTTGTACAAGACTATTTCTAGCATAGAAAAAGGTGGTGTAGGGGCATGCCATGATTACAAGATAGGAAAAATTACATTGTTTTCCTTGTGTAAATGGGATGTTAAAGAAGGGTTTTGATGAAATGTTGAAAGAACCTTCCATGTAATGGTTGTTTGAGTTTTTGCAAGGCATTTTTGAAGTGTTGTTGGTATTGGTGAGGTCTGGTAAGCCGGTTCTCAAGACTTTCAATAAACCCTAGGTTATTTGCATGAAAGTTGAGGGTTTGGTGGTATAGCATTTTAGAGGTCAAGGATTTGAGAAATAATGGTTGAATTTTTTTATTTTGTAACACAATTAGTGACTTTTAGTTGATATTTGGTGAAAACAAAGTGTTTTGGAGGTACCTCCTTTGTAAAAGAGGGATATTTGGTGGCCTACAAGGCAGGGCATCCTATTGGTTTTCAATATTGTTGCAAAGAAACCTCTTGAAACCTTTTGTTATGTTGTGTTAAGAGTTGAAGTGTGTCTCAGATGATGTTTTTTAGGTCTTTGTACAACCTTCTCTAAAAGATATTGAGAAAAAGTAGTGTTGGAGGGCTATAAGCCTTTAGGTGTGTGTTTGGGATAAGTTGAGTGTATACTCTTTAAGGGGTTGGTTTGTTGTTTCAGTCTAATCATTTTGAGTTGGTTGGGGTCTTCACCACCTAGGTTTCTACCATGCTTCCCCTACCTTCTCAACCATACCACATTGGCAAGCTAGTGAGTGATCACTCACTAGCTTTCCAATGTGGTAGGGTTGAGAAGGTAGGGGCAGTGTATGCCTCACAGAAATGGGATGCCATGGTGATATAGGTAGGGGCAGCATATGCCTCATAGAAATTGGGTTCCACGGTGATATATCACCATGGAACCCCATTTATATGAGGCATACGCTACCCCTACCTTCTCAACCCTACCGCATTGGCAAGCTAGTGGAGTGTTGGAAAGCTAGCTCACTCACTAGCTTGCCAATGTGGTAGGGTTGAGAAGGTAGGGGAAGCGTATGCATCATAGGAATGGGGTTTCATAGTGTACACCCCATTCCTACAAGGCATACACTACCCCTACCTTCTCAACCCTACCACATTGGCAAGCCAGTGGAGCATTGGAAAGCTAGCTCACTCACTAGCTTGCCAATGCAGTATGGCTAAGAAGGTAGGGGTAGCTTATTCCTCATAGAAATGGGGTGTCACGGTTATTACATCACCGTGACACCCCATTTCTATGAGGCATACATTGCCCCTACCATGTCAACCATTTTTGAGACCAGCCTGAACACACAGTTTTAAGGTTTGAAAGTCATTTAAAATGGTGTTTTGACCCATTCATCTCACTGTTATAACTCTAACTTGAGGAATGGGTCTGCAACATCACTAAAAAGGTGTGGGAATGTTGAGTGTGTGCAGGGGAGGTCAAGAGTTGAGTTGGGCATGAAGCCCTAGAGTGAAATTTGGTGTTTTCCATGTGAATTCGAGAGGTTTTGACATGATAAAGTGAGTATTGTGTTAGGGAAGTGTTGTTTCTTGTTGAATTGAGTTTTTGCATGCCATTTTAGAACTTTTTAAGGTGGTGACATGTTTTGATAAGGTTGGGAAGTGTGTTTTCCAATAAGCCCTAAGTTATTTGGCTTAAAAAGAGGGTTTTTGGTTTTGGCATCTTGGTGGATGAATTTGTAAGAACTAATTGTGAATTATTTGGTTTGAATACATGTAAATTTATTCCCACATGTGTTTGGAGATTTTGGTAAATTTTCAAGATAAGTTTCTTTGCTAAAGTGTCCTAATTTGAGGCCTAGTTGGTGTAGAAAGCCTGATTTGAGAAAGTTGTTACAAAGTAACCAATAGTGGTTTGTTGGCATGTGATTGTTTACCCTGAAGGGTTCTTGAAATGGTTCAAGTATTGGTCTGAAATAATATTATTGAGAAGAAATACCCAATTGAATGATTTGGCAATGCTACAAGGAAGAGTGGTGATTTGGTGAAAAGTGAAGAGTTTTGACAATTGTGACTTGTGAATTGTTGTTGTTGGTTGATTTTTTGTGTTCAGTTGTGTTGCAAGACCTCCCATGGTTCCATCACAATTCAAATGCTTTGTCCATGCTTCCATTTTGAGCCATGATTGCAAGATAGGCTGCACCTTTCCCCATGTTGCTAACTTAGCCCTCAATAAAGAGTCTTCTAACAGTGGAGAGAAGGGTTAGAATCCCTTGTAGGTAGACTAATCAAGGAAACATTTAAAATATATTACAAATAAAATTGATGAGGTAGGTTTAGTGATGAGGTAAATTTAGAAATAGAGATGAAAACAAAAATACTTTCTAAGATCTATCAATGTGGGAGGAGTATATCCCAATTTTTTAGAGAGATGTATGGAAAATTTGGTAGCATACACAAGGCAATGAGTTTCTTGGTATAATTTTTTGAGAAAATACCTCAATGAAAGCTTCAACGAGTGGTATGCACTTCCATAATAAAGGATTGAGAAATGATGTTTTATTTTACTTCCTTAAAACGTATGTCATATATATGTTTATACAAAATGTGGAAGTATACACAAGGTAAGTCAATTGTTAAATAACAAAATGCCTCAAAGAGATGTGGTTTAAAAATGTAATTGGAAAGTGTATAGAATTGTGTAATTTAAAATGTGCATTGACAACCTAAGGTTATAATGACAATCAAGCAATGATCAACATGGAATATGGAAAATAACAAAAATGAAAGGAAGCCATAATAGAATGAAAGAAAATGTGTAAAGACTTCACATACCTAAAAAATAAGAGTTTCAAATGGAGGAGTTCAACACAATTATGTAGCCTTAGCTTCTTCTTTCTTCAAACTCCTCAACAATTTGATTTTTCCAAAAGCTTGTTCCCCTCCAAACTTCAATTGTATGTCAATTTTTAATGGAATTCAAACTTGAATTGATATTATATGTCTTTCAACGTGAAAACTTTGCTATTTCATGCAAAGGTGGTAGAAAGATCATGAAAAAGGTGGTGGAATGTGAAAAACATGCATGCACACTTCACAACATCATCAAAAAGCTACTTTTTATCGGAGGACATGTAGAACTAGGAGAATATGCATAATGTGGGCCTTGAGATCATAGGTATATTGAGTTTTTTTACCATTTTTAGTGCAACACAAAATGCACTCGTGTTATAATGTGCTCACATTATAACATGCTCATGTTATAACGTGCTCGCGTTATAATGTGCTCGCATTATAATGTGCTCATGTTATAACATGCTCGTGTTATAATGTGCTCGCGTTATAACATGCTCGCATTATAACACAAGCACATTATTTCTTCCTAAAACAACCATATCTCTACTTCTTCAAAATGTGCTCGCATTATGAGAAAGTTGGTTTTTTAATAGATTTTTTTCTCTCTTTGTCTATACCCTATATACCCTGATTCTATCTCTCTTCCCTCTACCCTTATACCCTAATTCTATCTCTCTCCCCTCTAACCTCTACCCTTAACTCTTATACCCTCTATCTCTCTCCCATACCCTCTATCTCTCTCCCACTCCCTCCCTCTCTCTCTGTTGAGTCTCTCCCTCGTCTCTCAACCCCTATCCCCTCTCCCTCTCTCAACTACCTCTCACACTTACTCCTCTCTCACTCGCTACTCACTCTCTCTCTCTCTCACTCACTCACTCTCTCCTACTCTCTCTCTCTCGTCTCTCCCTCATCTCTCAACCGCTATACCCTCTTCCTCTCTCAAATCCCTCTCTCTCACTCCACTCCTTCAATCTATCTCTTCTACCCTAAAACCTCAACCCCTATACCAACCTCAAACCCTAATTTCATCTCCCCATCTACCCTCTACCCTAACCCTATAGTACCCCATCCTCTACCCCCATCTCTCCTCCCACCCCTCACTCTCCTAGGCCCTCCTCACCTCTCAACCCCTATACCTCTCCTCTCAAGTCCCCATCACCACCACGATTTGATCTCTCCTCCTCTCCCCCACTCTCTATCTCTCCCACTATCTCCCTCCTACCCCTCTCCCTCACTCCAAGTCTCTTCTCACCTCCACCACTCACCCTCTCCTCTCTCTCACTCACTCTACCTTCGATCTCCCTCCCCTCTACCCTAAACCATAAACCCCTACACCCTCATCCCTTAAGCCCTAATTCTATCTCTCTCCCCATCTACTCTCTACCCTTAACCCTCATCTCTCAACCCCTATACCCTCTCCCTCTCTCAACTCCCTCTCTCTCACTCACTCACTTCTTCAATCTCTCTCCCCTCTACCCTAAACCCTAAACCCCTATACCCTCAACCCTTAAGCCCTAATTATATCTCTCTCCCCATCTACCCTCTACCCCTAACCCTCTATCCTCTACCCTCTATCTCTCTCCCACTCCCTCCCTCTCTCTCTCTCTCTCTCAAGTATCTCCCTCGTCTCTCAACCCCTATACCCTATCCCTCTCTCAACTCCCTATCTCTCACTCACTCACTCATTTGATCTCTCTCCCCTCTACCCTTAACCATAAACCCTAAACCCTAAACCCTTAACCCTTAAACCCTAATCCCTTAAACCTGAAACCATTAAACCTGAAACACTCTACTATTGACCCTCTACCCTCTATCTCTCTCAATTCTCTCCCTCCTACCATCTCCCTCACTCAAGTCTCTCTCTATCACTCACTCACTCCTATCTCTCTCCCCTCTACCCTTAACCCTTAATCCTTAAACCCTCTACCCTTAACCCTTAAACCCTCTACCCACTACCCTCTACCCTATAAACCCTTAAACACTCAAACCTAAACCCTAAAACCTCAACCCCAAACCCTAAACCTTAAACCTCTACCTCTACCCTCAATCCCCTACCTCTACCCTCAACCATAATCCCTAACCCTTAAAACCCACTTAGTAAACTATCTACCCCAATCTCTCAAACCCCAATCCCCTCAACCCTTAAACCCTTAAAACCCACTCTAGCAAACTCTCTACCCTAATCCTCAACCCTTGACCTCAATCTCTCAACCTTCAACCCTAATCCCTCAACCTTTAAACCCTTAAACCCTTAAACCCACTTAGTAAACTCTCTACCCCTAATCCCTCAACCCTTGACCCTTAATCCTCAACCTTCAACCCTAATCACAATCCTATACCCTCAACCTTAAACCTCAACCCTTAAAACCCCACCCACCACCCTCACCCTATAAACCCCTTAAACACTCAACCTAAACCCTAAACCCCAAAACCCTAAACCTCTACCCCACCCTTAATCCTCTACCATCTACCCTCAACCCTAATCCTTCAAACCTCTTTAAACCTCTACCCACTACCCTCTACTATATAAACTCCTTAAACACTCAACCCTAAACCCTAAACCTCAACCCTTAAACCCCAACCTAAACTCTACCATCTACCCTCTACCCTCAACCCTAATCCATCAACCCTTAAACCCTTAAACCCACTTAGTAAACTCCCTACCCTAATCCCTCAACCCTTAAAACCTAATCCCTCAGCCCTTATACCTCTACCCTATACATTGGACCCTCAACCCTAATCCCCCAATCCTATACCCTCAATCCTCTACCCTCAACCTTAAACCCTCAACCCTCAACCCTTAACCCTTAAACCCTCTACCCTCTACCCTCTACCCTATACATTAAACACCCAACCCTTAACTCTCAACCCTCAACCCTTAATCCCTCAATCCTCAACTCTCAAACCCTAAACCCTCTACCCTATACATTGGACTCTTAACCCCAATCCTTCAACCATATGTACCCGCAACCCTAATCCCTCAACCCTATACCCTCAACCCAATACCTTAATCCCTCAACCCTACAGGTCCTCAACCCTATACCCTTTATTCTCAACCCTCTACCCTATACATTGGATCCTCAACCCTCATCTATCTATGTACCTCCCTCCTCTTCTCTCCTCATCTCTATCCATCCATCCCTCCTCTACCCTAATCCCTCAACGCTAAACCCTAAACCCTTAAACACTAAACCCTAATCCTTGACCCTCAACCCTTAAACCCTCTACCCTTTACCCTCTATCCTCTACCCTCAACCCAATACCCTCTACCCTAAACCCTAATCCCTCAACACTAATCCCTCAAACCTTACACCCTTAAATCCAAGAAAATTCCCTACCCTAATCCCTAAACCCTCAACCCTTAAACCCTCAACCCTCAACTCTCTACCCTTAAACCCTAATCCCTCAACCCCTATACCCTCCACCCTATACATTGGATCCTCAACCCTAATCCCTTGACCCTATACCCAATACCCTCAATCCTCTACCCTCAACACTCAACCCTCAACCCTCAACCCTCAACCCTTAAACCCTCTACCCTCTACCCTATACATTAAACCCTCAACTCTCAATTCTCAACCCTCAACCCTTAATCCCTCAACCCTCAATCCTTAAACCCTAAACCCTCAACCCCTATACCCTCTACCATTTACATTGGACCCTCAACCTAATCCTTCAACCATATACCCTCAAACCCATACCCTAAACCCTCTACCCTCAACCATAAACCCTTAACCCTAAACCCTTAAACCTTCTACCATATACCCTCAACCCAATACTCTCTACCATCGACCCTAATCCCTAATCCCTCAACCCTTAAACCCTAATACCCTAGAAACCATCAAACCTATAAGTCCTCCACCCTAATCCCTAATCCCTCAACCCTATACCCTCAACCCCTATCACTTTCTCTCTATCTATATATCTCACCTCTCCCTCCCTCCCTCTCTCCTACCCTCTCTAATTGTCTCTATCTACCCTCTCCCTCTTTCTACGTACCTCTTGCTCAATCAATCCCTACCACCCTCTATCACTCCCTCTATCTATCTCTCTCTATCTCCCTCCCACTCTCTCCCACTCCCTCTCTCTCCCTCTCTCTCATGTCTCTCCCTCCCACCCCCTCTCTCTCAGGTCTCTCTCTCTCCCCTCTCTCTATCCTCCCAATCTCACCTAGATAAGTCCCTCTCACTCCACCCCTCTTCTCTCCCTTATTAGGTCACCTCCTACAACCTCCTCTCTCAGTCTCCCCACCACACTCCCTCCTCACACCTCACACCCCTCCTCACTACCTATCTCTCAATCTCCCTTGGCACCCTACCCACATAACTCTCTTCTTGTCTCTCTCCCCTCTCTCCCTCATCTCTCACCCTCTCTCCCACCCCCCCTCTCTCTCTCCCTATCTCTCAATTCTCTCTCTCCCACCCCCCCTCTCTCTCTCACACCCCCTTTATCCCTCCCACCCTACCTAGCTAAGTCCCTCTCACTCCAACCCCTTCTCTCCCACTCCTCTCTTAACTCTCACTTTATCCCTTTATCCCTCTCACCTCCCCTCACACTCTCAAGTCTCTCCCTTTTGGTACCCTACCTACATAACTCTCTCATTCTCTTTGTCTCTATGTATCTCTCTCTCCCCCCTCTCTCTCCCTCTCTCTCAATTCTCTCTCTCTCACCCCCCGCCTCTCTCTCTCTCTCTCTCACTCCCTTTATCCCTCCCACCCTACCTAGCTAAGTCCTCTTACCCAACCCTTCTCACCCCATTCAAACCTCACTTCCACCCCCTCTCTCTCTCTCTCTCTCCCTCTCCTTCCCCTCCCTCTCCCCTCCCACCCTACCTAGATACTCTTCCTCTCTCTCTCTAAAATTCTCCCTCCCTCTAAAGAAATACATACATACAAGCATACATATACATACACATACCTACATACATACAAGCATACATGTACATGCACGTATATACAATCTTACATACAAGTAGGCATACATACAATATACATGCATTGATACATACAAGCATACATACATACATAACATACAAGCATACATGTGCATATAAACATAAAAATATATAAACATACATTAAATATGCAGTTTACATAAAGCAAGACATAACGTGAGCATGTTATACCGTGCTCACATTATGTCTTGCTAGACATGCTCCCCACAAACAAAAACCATGTCAAAACTAACATATTACATGAGTGCATTATAACACACTCGCGTTATATCTTGCTTTGGGAATCCCCAAGCCTTAGGATTGGTATTTTCCTTGGAATACCAAACCAAAGGATTGGAGGGCATTCCCAATGACCAGAGATGTGTTTTTGCAATTTCTACAATATTTCACATAAGCAGGTTTGTGCTCACCATCAGGATTGTACATGGTTCAATATCAAGAAAATCGAACATCTGGGTAATGTTAGGTTCTCTCTTACTATCCAACGATGTATTTTTTTCACTTTCTAACAATGTTAAGTCGTTCATCCATAATTTATTTTGTTTGTATGTCTCTTTTTTGGAAAAAGCAGTGTTTGGTGTTTTTTTCATTATAAATTAACCGTTCATCAAAATTTCAAATAAATTACATTTTTAGAAACTAGACTCCATTTTACAATTTATTTTTTTTTAAACAAAATTCAATTAGTTTCCAAAACTTGTAGGGGTAGCACAGCCAAAATTTTGTCTTTCAGGAAGTGTTCACTTCAAAAATTAGTAAAAAATAAAATATTCATTAAAAATTTATCAGAAAAATTGTGCATCAACTACATACTGTTACCTAACTTCTAACCATAGCAATTTTAAAAATACTAAAAAAATTTCACTGTACGAGGGTCATACAAGAGTTGCTATGTTATGTTTTTCTGACAAAAACAACACCAATTTGTGTACGTCCCTCATTTGAACTCCTTAATCTCAACCATTTTCAAAATAAATTAGTAGTTTAGAAAGTAGACTTGGAGAACTTGAATCCTTCCTTTTGTTCCATCTCAAAATTTTGAGTGTAAGTATCATCAATTTCACATCCAAGGTCAATATTTCCTGATTTCAGAAGAAAAAAAAAAGTGGCCACTTAAGCCACCTTTTTGGGAACCATCTTGGTGCACTTACCTGACACCTACTTCTTATTTTTTCCTTGAAATTTAAGTGCTATTGCATTGAAATTTAAAATTTTCACCAAATAGAATTTAAAAAAAAAAACCTATTAGTTTAGAAACTACATTCAATTTGCTACAGATTCCATTCTTACATATTTTTGAAATAATATAGATAACTTATTCAAATTTTTACGTCAAGTTGCCTAACTTTGATTTTTTGAATATTTCGCCACTTAAGGGCCTTTTTCCATGATGATCCCACATACCCAATTAATGTTCATCAAAATTTAAAATAAATTACATTTTTATAAACTAGACTCCATTCTACACATATTTAAAAAAATAATTTTCAATTAGTTTTCAATATTTATAGGGTAGCATGGCCAAAATTCTATTTTTCAAGAAGTGTCCACTTTGAAAATTAGTAAAAATTAAATATTCATTAAAAAATTATAAGAAAAATCGTGCATAAACTATTACTGTTAGCTTAGAATTCCTCACCAAAGTGATTTTAAAAATACTAAAAAAAAGGTTAACCTTTTGAGGGAGCCACAAAAGTTGCTATGTTATGTTTTTTTTGACAAAAACAACACCAATTTTTGTGGCCCCCTCTTTGGAACCCTTAATCTCTACCACTTTAAAAAAAAAAAGTTTAGAAAGTAGATTCAGAGCACTACTATCCTTGTTTTTGTTGCATCTCAAAATTTCTAGTGTAATTATGCTCAATTTCACTTCTAAGGTTAGTATTTCTTGATTTCAGAAGAAAAAAAAAAAGAAAAATGGCCACTTAAGCCCCCTTTTTTTCCCCCCATCTTTTTGTATTTTCCCATATATAAGGGTTGTAGGTGTCTCTAAATGAGTTGGGATGTTGAATATTCCTTCCATGATAGCGAACTTGACACCTCCCAAAAGGAAAGAGTAAAATGGTTGTGTTGTATAGGGTATTTCCTCAGTCAAACCCCATGTTGGTGTTCTCACCTCCACAACAACCATGATGATGATGATAGAGAGTGCATGCTTGTGATAAGGAGAGGAAAAAAAAATAACAATGATAATGATAAAAAAACACAATGATAGATTTTACCATTTAGATTTGAAACACTTGTTGGATTGATGTAGCCACACAAATCACACACAAAGAGGAGGAGGCTTCCTTTAGATCCTACAAGTGTTAGTACACATGATAATGATAATAACAATCATTATGAGCAAAGAACAACCAACAAAACTTGGACAAATATTCGTTATGATTAAAGAATAAAAACCCACAATACTAAATCAAATTTTGCAGTAGAATAACACATATAAACTTAGAAAGGCCTTAGAAGACTTGGAAGTTGCTAGAGAGAAAGAGAACTAGAAAGAGAGAGGGGGGGTTTTTTATATAGGAAACTAAGCACATCCTCAACTAACCATTTTGATGAGGTTAACAAGCAAGGTTGTGTTCCTTAATGCCACAAGGCTTTTGAGCATAAATCCTTTTGGCATGTATCACTATGATGCTAGTGTGTCACTCTAGTGTCCAAGCATAATTTTCTCTCAAAGGGCCTAGTGATAAAGGACTTTTAAACCAAATTTTCTAGAAAGGTGATGGAACAAGAATATTACAAACAAAATTAAGCACACCCACAAAACTAAGTACCAAACCTAACGTGAAATTGTAATAAATGACAATTTATGATGCTACAATAGGAAAAAAAATGGTTTTACAATGATTTAGGGATATTTGGTGATAGTGAGGTCAATGACAGAAGAGTTGCCTATATTCACCATTGTAGGTGAAAAATCCTTAGTTTTCAATAGAGGAGGGATGTGTTTCCATTACTAGGTTAATCCAACACTACTAGCAATTAGTGAAGCCACTATTTAGAGGTGTCATGGTTGATAATAATTACCTATAAATTCCACCTTGATAATGGTGGTTGGATTTTCTGCTTGACTAGTATGGGTATCAATACCTCATATGATCTTACCATATGAGTACCACCAATATTTGTAAAATACATAGGGTATGGACTATACTTCACAACATTTTTTTCTTATATATGAAAAATTAAATAAAAACTAATTTCTTATTTTAGATCCACTTGAATTGTGTATTTTTTGTATATAAGATTCCACATATATATCCAATAGGATATTCTTGGTATAATATGCCCCACAATATGATGCTTACAATAGGTGTGAGAAAAAATTCCTCAAGGGTTTAGGGTAAAGTGGTCATTTTTCAATGATTTGACAATTGATATACAAGCTTGTATACCTTCTAAATAATGTTAATATCAAAATTTTCCCTAAATTATTTGAATTATTAGTGATGTATAGAATGGAAAACCATCTCTTCAAGCCATTGTAGATTTTCCCTCATGTGTTTAATTTAGATGAAAAAAAGTGAAAATTAAATTTCTTTAATGCTTTGGACTTAATGGTGTTCTTATATTTGCTCCATCAAGCTCCAAAATATATTCACATTGATCCAAATCCACAAAGAGGAACCCCTTAGAATGTGGCATTTTTCTAAAAATTCTAATTCTCCAAGTCATTATTAAATGTAAGAGAAGAGCATATTCAACCTTTCAAAAAGTAAAACAAATGACAACTTAGACCTCCAAAAAGGCTAACAAGAAGCAATGTTATAAGGTCTAATACCATGTACTTGATTTGGCTGTGAAGATAGCCACCCAAGATCAAGGAGCTTCAATGAAAGCACAAGAGAGACCTAAAATGGGAGAATAATTCTATATTTATTAGAGGATGTAAATATATAATGAGATTATAAAATATTACTTAAGAGTACCAAAGGTAGGTACATATAGGATGAACCATTAAAAGAGGTGAATGCATAACCAATGTGGAATAAATGATATTTATACACATGTGTGTTTGTACTTCACCAAACAAGAAAATTATAACTTGTTACATGGTGTTAGTGCTACCTACCTAAGTAGATCCATATCTAAACAAGCTTGTCTTATTCTAGGTGCAGATATGCAATAAAGTAATTAACTAAATGTTGCATAATAAATATGTACCAACATAATTTTCCTATCCTATAACAAGGATTCTTACTCCTTCCCTAGTCTTCATCTTCTACCTCTTCTTTGCACTATTTTTCCTTTCAAATTTTCTATTAGCAATGTGCATAGCCACTACCTTAGTTGCCACTTGCTAGTAACGTGGTTGCAACTAATAGTTGAGAAAAGGTATGGTGCTACCAAGGAAAAAATAATGATCATCTAGACAATATAAAATACCAGCAAATAAGGCACCTAACAAGATAAATCACACCTAAAAGTAGACACTTAGGAATATGAATGGTCATCATTAATGAAGCATAAAAGAAACTCATAAATTACACACTTGGCAACCTAAATCATGCATACGAATAGATGTAGAGGAATAGGACTGGTCATCATTAATGAAGTAGAAAAGAAACTCATAAATTACACACTTGGCAACCTAAACCATGCATACAAATAGACATATGGGAATAGGAATGGTCACCACTAGTAAAGGAAAATGATTGCTCACCAATAAAAGATAACAATCATTACAAGGATCATTAAACAATTGCAAAATTGTCACCAGAGCTACTGACATTAGATCATAATCATTAGTCTATGAAATGACCCTACCTTAGCTATTACCACCAAACAAATTGTCTATTTATCTCCTCTTTTATATTGCCTCCAAGTCTACTATGCCAACAACATATTCCATGTGACATTTTGTTCCTACTAGACAATGCCAACCCTCTTTGACCATCCTAGAAATAGATTATTCATATATTTGCAAAAGCATCTATTTTTACTTGGCCTTTATATAGATCTCATATAAACCTTACCCTCAAACTTGTCTCTTTCCCATATAAAACTCTTATTTCAAATAAAATTGTCACCCTCCCATCCAAAACCTAAAATATCAACTTTCTAGAAGTTAAACTTTTTCACCGAACTCCCCCTTTTCTCAACTCCGATTTGGACTTGTAGCAAATTTGTTCTTGGCACGTTCTTTTGTACCGAATGGCCATTCATGTCCTTGATGATATTACTACGAACCTTCCCTGTCATTCTGGTTCGGAGAAAATCAATTGCAGCCTCTAATTCTACAGCTAGGTGTAGAAGATCGGAAAATATCGACGGAAACATTGACCAGTGGTTTGCATAGAGTACTTCTAAACGTACTGTTTATTGCTTACCAGTTGTCATTAAAGTGAGGGAAAGGTAGCTTTGAATTTTTCATGTAAGACAAGGTTAAGATGTATTATTAGTTTGACGTAAGAGTTGGAATTCTGCAGGTTGAAGAAAGCTCTTAATCAGGCCTATAATGAATTCCAAAGGTTGAAGAAAGCTCCCAATCGGGCCCATAATCTCATTTCTTGAGGAATTCTACAGCTTAAAGAAAGCCCGTAATCTGCCCATCAATTCATTTTTTTTGAGACACGGTTTGGGCGATGTAAATACGCAATCACCCAATAATGCAGCTTTTTTTCAAACATTAAACAGTGAGGTCTTAGCTTAGAGAGAATATATATATATATATATATATATATATATATATATATATTACAATCTTTTAATTATGTTTTAAGTGATATGAATTTGGTCCTGAGTATTGTATGTTTTAAAAATTATATGGATTGAGACTTCTTAGTTCATTCTCAAACAAATATCTTTATATTTCATTTATTTTTTCAAACAAGTTTGATAATGTAGTCTATATAGTTATAGGTATACCAGAGTGCCCAATGTGAAACAATAACTTAGGAGAGACATACAAGCACAAATAACAAATAGTTTCTTCACATCTATTGAACTACTTAGTCTTTGAATCCTCATCTTTTGTTTCACCATCAAGTTGATGAACTATCCTATAAAACCTATTAACTCTTAGCAATTTGTTCATTTTAGATTTCCATGTAGAATAGTTGTAAGGTGTTAGAAATGGAATAGTTCTATCGTGAATCAATAAAGATAGAACATAAATAAAGAGGCATGCAAGCACACACACAAGAAGAAACTTGTGGAATTCACTCAATCAATGATTTGCCAACATAATATGATCTAGACACTTTATATTTAGTGAAAGTACAATTTCTACTAGCAAATACTAACAAGTGGACTTGATCTCAATAATTTTTAAATATTTAAAACATGCTAAAAAAGAAAATGTATATTAGGATCAAAATTAAAATAAACTAGCAATAGGCGTCACTATGTAGAAATTAAAAAAAATGCAACTTAAAGAAATTGCACCCAAAAAAAGCTCATATGAGCCCAAAATGGCCTTAAAAGGTCCTAAAATGGAAACCATGCAACAACTACTATGAAAATCTTTTTTAAAAAAACATGCATCAAAAATAGAAAATATCTACACCATCATGAAGTGCATATAAAAGTAGGCCAAATTAAAATAAATCACAAAAAATGCCTCTATATGCTCAAGTTATGACCCTTTAAAATTTGGGTGGGAGACAAAAAAAAATCCAACTATGAAGGGGGTTAGTTGGGATATTAGGAGATGATGGAATTAACCTAACATATATAAATGACATCAAAAAATTTGTATCATGAATTATGTTTTTTCTAACAAAAAGTATTCTTGATAAATTATAAAATTATTGTTAGCCAAGAGAAAGCTACTTGTTTATCCACAAAATCATTATGAAGCCTCCAAACACTACTTATGACTCATGAGGAAACCACTTATAAGAAAAAAAAATGGTTTTACAATGATGTAGGGCAATTTGGTTATAGTGAGGTCGATGAGAGAAGCATTGGCTATATTCACCATTGTAGGTGACAAAGCCTTAGTTGTCAATAGAGGAGGGATGTGTTTCCACTACTAGGTAAAGCCAACACTAGTAGCAACTAGTAAATCCATTGTTCAGAGGTGTCATGATTGATAATAATTCCCTAAAAATTCCACCAATGTGGCGGTTGGGGTTGTTACTTGACTAGTATGGGGATCAACACTTTGCAACACCCCATATGATATTGCCACATGAGTACCACCAATATTTGCAAACTACATAGGGTATAGGCTATACTTTACTACATGTTTTTCTTAAATACAAAAATTAAATAAAACATAATTTCTTATTTTAGATCCATATGAATTTTGTATTGCTTGTATAAAATATTCCACATATGCAAACATTAGAATATTCTTGGTAGAATGTGCCCCACAATATGATCCATACAATAGCTATGAGGGAAAAAATTCCTCATGTGCTTGGGATGAAGTACTCATTTTTTAATGATTTGAGAATTGATCTATAGGCTTTTAGACCTTCTATCCATGATGTTAACAACAATTTTGTCCCAAAATGCTTTGAATGATTAGTGATCTATAGATTCCCAATGGAAAACCCTTCAAACCATTATAGATTTTCTCTCATGTGTTTAATTTGGATGGAAACAAAGACAAAAATTAAATTTATTTAATGCTTTGGACTTAATGGGGGTGCTTATATTTGCTCCATCAAGCTCCAAATTATATTCACAATGTAAATCCACAAAGAGGAACCCTTCAAAATGTGGCATTTTAAAAATAATAATCTAATTCTCCAAATCACCATTCAATGTAAGAGAAGAGCATATTCAACCTTTTAAAAAAGTAAAAAAAGTGTAACTAGACGTCCAAAAGGGCTAACAAGAAGAAATCCTATAAGGTATAATAGCATGTAAGATTTGGCTATGAAGATAGCTACCCAAGATCAAGGAGCTTCAAAGAAAGCACAAGAGAGACCTCAAATGGGAGAATAATTCTATTTTTATTAGAGGATGCAAATATATAATGAGATTATAAAATATTAATTACAAGAGTACAAAAGGTAGGCACATATAGGATAAACCATCAAAAGACATGAATGTATAACCTGTTGAACAAGACAACTGAGAGGGGGGGTGAATCAGTTGTAACAAATTAAGCCTTTAAAAATTTCACCAAAGATCAGATCAATCACAAATCCTTTACTCTGCTAATATGATTAATCATTAAGTGTAAAAGAAAAAACTAAAAAACATCACACACACATAATAACACTAGATTTATGTGGAAAACCCAATAAGGGAAAAACCATGGCGAGGATTAGCTCACAATATAGAGAATATCATAAACTGATTACAAAGGCTCACTACTAGAGTAGGCTCATTGCCAAAAAATAGGACTTACTATCTAGTTCAGGACTCACTGTCCAACAAGAGTTAAGGACCCGAAGGGCTCACTACCACATAGATACAAAGAAGATAGAAGAGATTTGTTATAGAGAGAAGAAAAACTCAATGCAATAGAGATTTCCACCACAATTCGCTCAAACACTTGCATACACACATGAATGATAGAGTACACCTTCAACTCACTGCATCCAGAAACTCGCCACTAAGATTTTGCACTAATTTGCTCAACCACACACTCTATTTTGCATCTATCTTGTTCTATTTCTTTGCACACCTTTCACCAATATCTCATCATGTATTTATACTATCTTCAATTTTGAAACATATCCAAAGTCGACCATACACCATTTGCATTTACAAATTCAAATTAGGTCGGTGCCAAAAATATTCTAGGGTGGAATTAGAATGAGGGCGACCCAAACACACACTTAATGAGGAGCCAAATAAGTCCCAACACACTTCATGAACTTTGCAAGTAGTGTTTAATACAAGGTCGACCAAACTAGTGTAAAACAAATAGAACAATTAAGCACACACAACCTTATCATGATCCAATCCTTCTAGAAAACATAAGTATCTTCAACACGATCATAACAGTTTATCTACAGAATCATATGTCATAAAACTTGAACAAGAAGAAATCCAGAGCAATTGCATTTCTCTTAGACCTCAACCAAAAAGAGTGAAAAATATAGTTCACAACTAATGAACATAACTCACACTGTACAACGATCCAGAAACCCAAAATCTAGATATAGCAACTTCCAACAACCATGATCAACATATTTTAACCACACGAACGTAGGATAAAATCCCAGAGCAAAACCCAGAGCAAACACTAAATACTTGCAACCTTTCTTCATTAGAATTTTCTCAATATCCTTGACATATATAGCCAATAACCATTATCCATGACATCAATGACAACAGAGTAAACCCACAAAACTGGTTTACAATTCCAGTGATGAAGGAAAAGTTGCAAAAAATGCCCCCATGCAATTTTTTTTGGTTTTTTGGGGGTTTGAATGAACATCAAGTTCAAGTGAACCCAAAGGGGGTTCGCTAGAACCCCCCTTCAAGCAAACCCATTAAATGTTGGGTCCCACATTTTCTAGGGAAAAAAGCAAAGGAAAGGGTTGTGGAAAGAGGGTTCTCTCGAACCCTCGTGCAAGTGAACCCCCCCTTTTCCCCCCTTCTCCCCCTTTGACACCAAAAAACTCCATATTTTTTCCCTTCAAAACTCGAGTTGAGGATGAAAATGGAGGAGACTTTACATAATCAATTGGATGATGGTAGTCCTTTGAACAAGATATCCAATGAATATAATTTTAATATGTTTTGGTTTTATTATGTATTTTCTTTTTTAGTTTGATTAAACATAGGTTTTTCACCAAAAATCAAGCTCTCTGATTTGTACATGGAAAAATAGCAGATTATCAAAAACAAAATTTGAAAAATATGAGTGCACTAGATATTGAAGTCCTTGATCCAACAAAAAAAATTTGAATTTCGATACATACAAAAAAAGTTATGTTGTATACGGTCTGCCTATGTCTGAATTGTAATTGGTTTGACTTCAAAACTTGATTAAGAAAAAAATATTCAATAAAATCCTATGAAACCAATTGGAAGCACTAGATATCATAGTTACAAATCTAAATTCAAAAAAAATAGAATTTTATCCTTCATGGAAAGAAAGTTATGTTGTATATGGTGAGCATCACTCCTTAAAAATGGTGTTTACTTAAAAAAACTAGTTTTCGAAGGAGATAGAAAAAGAAGTGTAATCTAACTACAAAATTTTTGAAAAAAATATATTTAGATTCTACAAACAAAATGTCACAAATCACTATTTTGCATCATCTTCAAATTCCTCAATATTTAGCTGCTAGAGGTGCTTGAAAGTGAAGATTTAGTTAGAAAAAATCAGTTCAGTGTCCAGTTTGGCCAAAAAGTTGTAAACCATTATTGTGGGATCACTGAACAACAACTAGTTGAGAACCAGTTAACCAATTGACATCAATGACAACACTTTCATACTTGCAACAAAACCAATATGGAATAAAAGAGATTTATGCACGTGTGTTTGTACTTCATGAAACAAGAAAATTATAACTTATCACATAATGTTAGTGTGACCTACCTAAGTAGATCCATATCTAAACAAGCTTGTCTTATCCTAGGTACAAATATGTGATAAAGTAATGAACTAAATTCTACACAATAAATATGCAGCAACATAATTTTCCTATCCTATAACAAGGATTCTTACTCCTTTCGTAGTCTTCATCTTCTACCTCATCTTTGCACTATTTTTCCTTTCAATTTTGATATTAGCAATGTGCATAGCCACTACCTTAGTTGTCACTTGCTAGTAATGTGATTGTAAATAATAGTTGAGAAAATGTGTGGTGCTACCTAAGAAATATTAATGATCATCCACACAATATGAAATACCCACAAATTAGACACATGACAAGATGAATTACATCTAAAAATAGACAATTAGGAATAGGAATGGTCATCATTAATGAAGTAGAAAAGACACTCTAAATTACACACTTGACAACTTGAATCATGCATATGAAGATGTATGGGAATAGGAAAAGTTACCACTAAATAAGGAAAATGATTGCTCACCAATAAAGGATAACAATCATTGCAAGGATCACTAAACAATGCATACTTGTCACTAAAACTACCCACATGAAATCACAACCATTAGTCTATGGAATGACCCTACCTTAGCTATTTCCATCAAACAAGTTGTCTATTTATCTCCTCTTTTCCAAGTCTACTATGCCAACAACATATTCCATGTGACATTTTGTTCCTACTGGACAATGCCAACCCTATTTAACCATCCTAAAACATTAGGACAATTAGATTATTCATATACTTGTAAAAACATCTATTTTTACTTGGTCTTTAGATAGATCTCATATAAATCCTATGCCCTCGAACTTGTCTCTTCTCATATAAAACTCTTATTTGAAATAAAATTGTCACCCTCCCATGCAAAACCTAAAATATCAACTTTCTAGAAGTTAACTTTTTCACCGAACTCCCCCTTTTCTCAACTCCAATTTGGACTTGCAGCAAAGTTGTTCTTGGCACGTTCTTTTGTACCGAATGGCCATCCATGTCCTTGATGATATATCTAGGAACCTTCCCTGTCATTCTGGTTTGGAGAAAATCAATTGCAGCCTCTAATTCTACAGCTAGGTGTAGAAGATATGAAAATATCGACGCAAATATTGACCAGTGGTTTGCATAGAGCACTTCTAAACGTACTGTTTATTGCTTACCAGTTGTCATTAAAGTGAGGGAAAAGTAGCTTTGAACTATTCATGTAAGACAAGGTTAAGGTGTATTATTAGTTTGACGTAAGAGTTGGAATTCCACAGGTTGAAAAAAGCTCTTAATCAGGCCTATAATGAATTCCACAGGTTGAAAAAAGCTCCTAATCAGGCCCATAATCTCATTTCTTGAGGAATTCAACAGCTTAAAGAAAGCTCGTAATCTGCCAATCAATTCATTTTTCTTGAAACTCTATTTGGGCGATGGTCAGTCGCTATTCATACTTCATATAAATACGCAATCATTAATCATTAAACAGTGAGGTCTTAGCTATATATATATATATATATATATATATAATTTTACAATCTTTCAATTATGCTCTAAGTGATGTGAATTTGGTGATGAGTATTGTATGTTTTAAAAAATACAAGGATTGACATTTATTAGTTCATTCTCAAACAAATATCTTTATATTTCATTATTCATTTATTTTCTCAAACAAGTTTGATAATGTAGTCCACATAGTTATAGGTATAGCAAGGTGCTCAATGTGAAACAATAACTTAGGAGAGACATATAAGCACAAATAATAAATGGTTTCTTCATATCTATTGAACCACTTAGTCTTTGAATGCTCATCTTTAGTTTTACCATCAAGTTGATGAACTATCCTATAAAACCTATTAACTCTTAACAATTTGTTCATTTTAGATTTCCAGGTAGAATAGATGTAGGATATTAGAATTGGAGTAGTTCCATCATGAATCAATAAAGATAGAACATAAATATAGAGGCATGCAAGCACAAACACAAGAAGAAACTTGTTAGATTCACTAAATCAATGACCCCCCAACATATAATGATCTAGGCACTTTATATTTAGTGAAAGTACAATTTCCACTAGCAAGTACCGACAAGTGGACTTGATCTCAATAATTTATAAATATTAAAAACATGCTAAAAAGAAAATGTTTATTAGGATCAAAATTAAAATAAACTAGCAATAGGTGTCACTATGTAGAAATTAAAAAAAATTACAATTTAAAGAACTTGCACCCAAAAGAAGCTCATATGAACCCAAACAAGGCCTTAAAATGTCCAAAAATGGAAACTATGCAACAACTACTATGAAAAATCTATATTTTTAGAAAAAACATGCATCAAAATTAGAAAATACCTACACCATCATGAAGTGTGTATAAAAGTACCCAAATAACAAAATCACTAAAAAACGCCCCTCTATATGCTCAAGATACAACCCTTTACAATTTGGGTGGAAAAGAAAAAAGTCCAACTATGAAGGGAGTTAGTTGGGATATTATACCATGATGGAATTAACCTAACATATAGATGACATAAAAAAAAATTGTCATGAATTATGCTTTTTCTAACAACGTATTCTCACTAAATTACAAAATTATTGTTAGCCAATAGAAAGCTACTTGTTGATCCACAAAACCATTATGAAGCCTCCAAAAACTACTTATGACTCATGGGTAAACCACTTATAAGAAAATAAAATGGTTTTACAATGATGTAGGGCTATTTGGTGATAATGAGGTTGGTGAGAGAAGCATTGGCTATATTTACCATTGTAGGTGACAAAGCCTTAGTTGTCAATGGAGGAGGGATGTGTTTCCACTACTAGGTTAAGCCAACACTAGTAGCAATTAGTGAAGCCACTGTTGGGAGGTGTCATAGTTGATAATAATTACCTAAAAATTCCACCAGTAATGGTGGTTGAGGTTGTTGCTTGATGAGTATGGGGATCAACACTTTGTAACACCCCATATAGTCTTGCCACTTGAGTACCAACAATATTTACAAACTACATAAGGTATAGGCTATACTTCACTACATGTTTTTCTTAAATTATACAAAAATTAAATAAAAAATAATTTCTTATTTTAGATTTAAATATGAATTATGTATTGCTTGTATATAAGATTCCACATATGCAGCCAATAGAATATTCTTGGTAGAATATGCCCCACAATATGATCCATACAATAGGTGCGAGAAAAAAAATCCTCATGCACTTGGGGTAAAGTACTCATTTTTTGATGATTTGACAATTGATCTAGAAGGTTTTAGACCTATACATAATGTTAATGACAATTTTGTCTCAAAATGCTTTGAATGATTAGTGATCTATAGATGCCCAATAGAAAACCCTTCCTTCAAACCATTATAAATTTTCTCTCATGTATTTAATTTGGATGGAGAAAAAAGCAAAAAATAAATTTATTTAATTCTTTGGACTTAATGGTGTGCTTATATTTGCTCCATCAAGCTCCAAAATATATTCACAATGTAAATCCACAAAGAGGAACTCCTTAGAATGTGATATTTATTTTAAAAAAATTCAATTCTCCTGGAAGTCATCATTTGATGTAAGAGAAGAGCATATTCAACCTTTCAAAAAAGTAGAAAAAATTGCAACCTAGACCTCGAAAAGGGCTCATAAGAAGGAATCCCATAAAGTCTAGTAGCATGTAAGATTTGGCTATGAAGATAGGCACCCAAGATCAAGGATCTTCAATGAAAGCACAAGAGAGACCTAAAATGGGAGAATAATTCTATTTTATTAGAGGATGCAAATATATAATGAGACTATGAAATGTTACTTACAAGAGTACAATAGGTAGGTAAATATAGGATAAACCATCAAAATATGTGAATGTATAACCTATGTGGAATAAAGGAGATTTATTCACACGTGTGTTTGTACTTAACCAAACAAGAAAATTATAACTTTTCACATGATACATTAGTATGACCTACCTAAGTAGATACATATCTAAACAAGCTTGTCCTATCCTAGGTGCAAATATGTGATAAAGTAATTAACTAAATGTAACACAATAAATATCCACCAATCCTATAACAAGGATTCTTACTCCTTCCCTAGTCTTCATCTTCTACCTCATCTTTGCACTATGTTTCTTTTCAAATTTTCTATTAGTAGTGTGCATAGCCACTAACTTAGTTGTCACTTGCTAGCAATGTGGTTGCACCTAATAGTTGAGAAAAGGTATGGTGCTACCTACAAAAAATTGATGATCATCTTGACAATATGAAATACCCACAAATTAGGAACCTAACAAGATGAATCACACCTAAAAATAGACACTTACAAATAAGAATGGTCATCATTAATGAAGTAGAAATGACACTCATAAATTACACACGTGACAACCTAAATCATTTATATAAATAGATGTATGAGAATAGGAATGGCCACCATTAATGAAAGAGAATGATAACTCACCAATGAAGGATAACAATCATTACAAGGGTAAACAATTGCATAGTTGTCACCACAACTACCCACATGATATCACAACCATTAATACATGGAATGACCCTTACCTTAGCTATGGCCACCAAACAAATTGTCCATTTATCTCCTCTTTTCTTCTGCCTTGAAGTCTACTATGCCAACAACATATTCCATGTGACATTTTGTTCCTACTATACAATGCCAACTCTCTTTGACCATCCTACAACATTACTACATGTAAAAATAGTTAGATATTATTCATATATTTGCATAATCATCTAGTTTTGCTTGCTTTTTAGATAGATCTCATATAAACTCTGTGCCCTCAAACTTGTCTATTTCTCATATAAAACTCTCATTTCAAATAAAATTGTCACCCTCCCATCCAAAAACTAAAAGATCTTCTTAGAGGTTTAACTTTTTCACCGAACCCCCTTTCTCTCAGCTCCAATTTTGAATTGTAGCAAAGTTGTTCTTGGCACGTTCTTTTGTACAGAATAGCCATTCATGTCCTTGATGATATTACTACGAACCTTCCCTGTCATTCTGGTTTGGAGAAAATCAATTGCAGCCTCTGTAGTAGGTGTGGAAGATCTGAAAATATCGACGCAAACATTGACCATTGGTTTGCATAGAGTACTTCTAAACGTACTGTTTATTGCTTGACAGTTGTCATTAAAGTGAGGGAAAGGTAGCTTTGAATTTTTCATGTAAGACAAGGTTAAGGTGTTTTATTAGTTTGACGTAGGAGTTGGAATTCTACAGGTTGAAGAAAGCTCTTAGTCAGCCCCACAATGAATTCCACAGGTTGAAGAAAGCTCCCAAACAGGCCCATAGTTTCATTTCCTGAGGAATTCTACAGCTTAAAGAAAGCCCGTAATCTGCCCATCAATTCATTTTTCTTGAAACACTATTTGGGCGATGGTAAGTCGCTATTCATACTTCATATAAATCCGCAATCACCCAATTATGCAGCTTTTTTCAACAGTATTAGGTGACAATTTGTAAGTGATCATGACATTGAAGCACTCATCTTGAACACGCCTCTCACCGTGGCAAAATTGATCATTTGTGGACCATAAAAATGCATTATTTGTGGGCCATATTATAATCAATGCCATAAATAGACTCTTATACATTTCATAGAATTCCATTAGATTTAAAGTCATTAACTTAGAGTTCGATTCCTATAAATTGATTAAGAGTTAAAGGAAATATCTTGCATTTATTAAAAGACTAGAGTTTGATTAGGGAAAATAATGGTATATTCTTTTATTCTATCATTCATGATTGTTAAAAATTTTGGGAGATGCAATTAAGTTAAATTTGTTTCTTGAAAGATCTTGGTGGACTGAATCTTCTAATGATATAATCAGAAGACATCTTCTAATATAGATGTATGCTCTTTCATAATATCATAATTCACTATACAAAAAAGTGAAGAACTCCCTCTCTTTCATAATATTAAAACTCACTATACAACAAAAGTGATGATCTCTCTCCTCCTCGCCCACCTCTCCAAAATTGCTATCAAAATGGATCTGAGGATAAATGCAAATGTCTTAATGATCTTATTGTTTCCACAGTTACACATACATTTAACTTCAAAATTGTAATTAAAATAGATCTGAGAAAAGAAAAATGTCTTAGTTTTCTTCTAGCCTCACTAATCCAATTGTTTCCACATATATTTCTCCTTATTAAAATATTCAATAGATAAGAACAACTTCAAAAAAATTACCAATATAGATCTAAAAAGACAAAAATATGTCCTAGTTTTCTCCTCCCTTCACAACAAGCTTCTGCAACATAAAAATAAAGTAAAAATTCATTATGGCCGATCTTCCGCAGCCTTTCCCAAGGCCTGCAAAGAAAATTTACAGAGGATCCAGGAAACACCCATGTACAGCTGCAGACTAACTTGATTTGCCTCTTATTTACCAAGTAACCTAAACTCAAATTCTCAAATCTAACACATTATTGAAATGCCCACTTTGCAGATGACTTGCAGCACAGGATCACTGAATAAAACAGTACTACAATATGTTTTTTTCTCAACGTCCTGCTACACCTTTTGTACAAGGTAACACAAAAATTAAAAATCTAAAAATACCCTCTGATCAAGAAATGCAGCAGGAATTGGGATTCTCTTCACTGAAGTAAGTGCTGTAGCCACGATAAGGCTCACAGTGTCCAGGAAGATACACATAAGTTATATTTGGCCCTGGGTTTGGCTTTACATCTGCCTTTTTATCATCCTTCTTCTCTTCCTTCTTCTCCTCCTTTTTGGGGGCGTCCTTCTTGTCATCCTTTTTCTCATCTTTCTTGTCATCCTTCTTCTCTGGCTGTTTCTTCTCTGGTTCTTTGGCAGGCCCAACGCTCAGTAATTCTGAGCGCCCAAACCTCCTGAGCTTGTTGATAACGGAGACTGGATCTGGATCTCCTATAATGGTGATTTTCTGATCCTTGGAATCCGCTTGCACAGAGTCAACGCCTGCAACACATCCCAATAAAAAGGCCCACATAAGAAATTATTTTCCAAAACAAACAAACGATGGGAATTTCCAAAAGCCCCCTTTGTTTTTTGTGGGTCTTTTTACCTTCCATGCCTGCAACAGTCTTCATGACCTTTCGCTTGCATTTGTCACAGTCGATGTCCACTTTCAACACAATTTTCTGCACAAAAGAACATATCTCACAATTTGGAACAAAATCCTAGAAAAAGTTCTGCTCAAAATTAGCCAATTTTTCATACCTTGGACATTTTGTTCTCCCTCTGATAGCCTAGCTAGAGCTAACTCTTTTGCCTCCTCGCTCTGCTACCACAGACACAAGAGCCAACTGCAGGTTTGATAGATAGAAATAAATGCTAGGCTGATTAAAAACAGTTATTAGGAGAGAGAATATTCCCAGCCTTGGACATTGTTCAATAAACAAATTTGTTAAACATTTATAAATGTCTAGTTGTTCAGTTAATACAACATGGGTAATACAAAATTATCAATTTTTTTCAACTCTTGTTTGTTATGAATTAAAAATGATAGTCATCGCAGCCATCTATGACTGTATGTGGTGTCCTATGGCCATTAAACCTGCAACGCACAGAATGTACTCCAACAACACAGGAATAGATCTTGTCTACTGTTGCATTTGAAAGCAGATGGGCTTTACACCCTCATCAACCCACGTCAGCATAATTTAGTATTGAATTTGCCTTCACATCATCTCTGTCAGCTTTTTCAACGAAGGAATATGGTCAGAGTAAGGTTACCCTCCATCATCATCATTAGCAGCAACATCCCGGATTTCTCTGGTTGTTGAACTAGGTACTCCCTAAGTTTCATGCTTAACAATATCCCTTGGCTAGTTCATTTAACGCAGTTTATCAATGGAGTTGCCCTTCAGTTTATTTAATAAAAGGTTATCAATTGAACATTGCCCTTTAAATGCTATAATTATTATATCACTTATACTTAAAGTGGGAAGGTTGTAATTGAAATCTTATTTCTATTTTTAGAGGAGAAAAGGAATATAATATTATAGGGGTTCAATTTTCAATAATTTGTCACTACAATGTATTTGTATATACAATCTTTTTATTTATTAAATTTCTCTTAAGAAAATTTTATATAACATCCAGTTTGTCACTACAACGTATTTGTATATACAAAATCTTTTTATTTATTACTTCTCTCCTAAACAAATTTTATATAACATCCAATCTTAAAGTGGAAAGATTGTAATTGGGGATCTCATTTCTATTTTTGAAGAAGAAAATAAATCTAATATTCTAGGTGTTCAACTTACAATAACTTGTCATGCAATGTATTTATATATACAATTTTTTTGATTTATTAATTCTCTTCTAATCAAATCTTCACATTGAATAGATTTGTTTTCTCCCTATTGAACTTTCACATTGAATATAACATCCAATCTTCTCATAATTTGTTATCGATTTTACAATCATAAGTGTAAATACAATTATAAATGTTAGGATTATTCAAGATATTAGTAGGAAAATATATGAGCTATACTTAAAGTGGGAAGGTTGTAACTGGGGGTCTTATTTCTATTTTTGGAGGAGAAAACAAATATAATATTATAAGTGTTCAACTTACAATAACTTGTCACTACAAGGTATTTATATATACAATCTTTTCATTTATTAATTCTCTCCCAATCAAAATTTCACATTGAATAAACTTACTAATTCTCTCCCAATCAAACTTTCACATTTAATATAACATCCAATCTTCTCATTTTTTTATTGATTTTACAATCATAAGTATAAATATAATTATACAACCATCAAATTTAAGAACCCATGAGTTACTTTTCCCTTCCATTAATGAATAATGATATCATCAACTAAGATGAAGGATGAATCTTCATCAAACTAAGCTTCGTGTCTTAATATTTATGAAATGAGGGATGACAAAAAAAATAAAAAATGAACCATGACTCAAAAATCACACACAATCTCCCTTCATTGAAAAAAATAATATTAATTTTAAAAAATAAAGCTCAAACCTTTAACTTTATAAGAGTGAAAATCTTGCTCCCCATTTCAATCATATTTAGAATAAAACCTAAAATAACCATTGTGATGAATTTGGATTGTCTCTTCCAAGTCCCAAACATTTGCATAAAAAACCCAACTTTTAAAAAACATTACTTTAAAAAGAAACTCAACTTTATAAAGATCTTGCCCCTCATTTAAATTGGTGGAAAAAAAAGCTTTAAAAGGACCCTTGTGGTGACTTGAGATTGTCTCTTCCAAGTCCCAAACATTTCCATACAAAATGTATGACTTGGCAGTAAAACATGGCCCACAAAAGCTGGTTAACATTTTAGTCATGACCTATGACCTCATTTAGCACCGACAATTGGAAGCAACACTCTTGTAATGCACAGGTAAAATGATGAGTATGAAGTCACTTTTGTGGAATAGGAAGGTTTGTTGGCGAGAGAACCCAAGCACAGCTTGCAACCAAAGGGAATTAGACAACAACTCCATATTTAATAATACATTGAAATATGGTTTTATGCTTGCAAAGAAAGGTTACATTGTTCCACGTGTTAACTCCCTTAAAAAGCTTTTTTGGTTGTCTGTATTATAGATGATAAAATGCTTTTCATAGCGACTTTGAAGATCACGACACTTTTATAGCATTGCAGCCCATTGAATTGGGAGATATTTGTACTTTTTCGAGTAGTTTGTTTAACAAGGTATTAGCTATTAAATAGCTTTTAAGAGCGTATTTGAAGCCACTAGCATGATCATTAATAATATTAAATCCAAGATTAGCTTCAACATTCAAAGTTTGAAACCCACCTACTCATTTAAAAAGCTTTGGTAGGATTTTCTTATACTTAGTTTTTCAGTGTTCACTTTTAACAATAATCAGTGAAGTATTTAGAATTCAAGGAATGGTTGAATTTTGCAATAGGAAAATTTGCATGTTCATGTTAGTTTTTTTTTAGTTTTCTATTTATTTTAATAGAAATATCTTAATATAATAATATATGGCAAGTGGTATGTCGATAAGGGCATGGTTCGGTGGTCAAGTCGCTTGGTTGTAGTGACGGCCACCAGGGTTCAAACCCTCGCTGGGCCAAAGTGCTCATAGGCCTTGTGCCTTCGCTGGGCCTTTGTGCTCGCGGGTTTGGTTGTTTCTTGTGGTTTGTTGTATCCGGTTCATAGCTCCGGTCAAAAAAAGCATTTACCCCTAATAATATGGGTGCATTGCACCAAAAAAAAAAGATATATATATGGCAAGTGGTATAGCTTTATGTTAGATTTGACTCACAATCTTATATCTATTAATCTTTCTTCATATTTATTCTCTTCTTTGATTTTGTCATTTTATTCTTTTAGAATATTTTTGTGAGATGTGAGATTGACAAAAAGTCAATTCTAAAGAGTGCACCCCCTAAAATCAAGATATTCCTTCATGGGCCTCCCTAAGTATATTTTCTCTTTCATATTCATTGGCTACCCTACTAATAATATCATCTCTCCCTATTATATGCATCTCTCTTATCAATCAATGTCTAAGGTAGACACTTCCACAAAAGTATTTGTTTTTCCTACATTGAGATCTCTTGTGGAAATTCCCCTTTAGATAGGAGGCTTCCAATGTCATGGAGGTCTTTAGGTACCATGGTCACTCTAAATAGGTTTGTGCTAGGGAGATCTTCTTCCTAACTATTAAGTTCTTCTTCAGTCTCTATTTTTGGAAAGGTGGTAAGGGCCTTGATTATTTTTCTTTGGTTTAACCATAATGTTGAAATCAAACTCTTGAAATAGTAGCAACCATTTACATATTCTTCCCTATGTTACTAGTTTATTCAATAAATACTTGAATGGTTTATGATCCATATAAAATGTAAATGGTGTAGATAGTAGGTAGTGTCTAAATTTTTGAAGTAAATACACCATTGCTAATGCTTCTCTCTATAGTTGTATAATTATTTTCTTCTTTGTGAGTTTTCTACTTACAAATGCTACAAGGTGGCATTTATTTCTTCTAGGTTGTGTTAGAAATGCCCCTATAGCTATTTTGAATGCATCTATATGGACATGAAACAACGATGTCTAATCTAGGAAGATTAGAAGTGGTACTTTTATAATCTTGTGTTTTAGTTTGTCAAATGATTGCTAAAATTGCTTGGTCCATTTGATTGCTTTGTTTGATTTCTTCTTCAATTGTTCTTCCAAGTGGGCTACAATTGTTGCATACCCTTTAATGAATTTGTGGTGATATCTTGTGTATCCTATCAAAAAAATTAATCTTAGGTAGTGGCAATGTGATGATAAGTACAAATTTTAAGTGATTTACCATTAACCCTTCCTTATAGATGATATGATCTAATATTTTACAAAAAAAGGCACAACAAAGATGCGTTCCTTTTAGTTTAAGGAAAGTGTAATCTCTTGCATATTTCTAGTATCATGCAAATCATTTGTACATGGTCTTTTGCCAACCCATAAACTGACCAGTCATCCAAATATACTTCTATAAAATCACAGATAAAGTCTTTGAAAGTATTGAACATTATGTAGCTAGATAAATTGTTGGTGCATTTCTCAACCAAAAGGCGTCACTATGTATATGAATAAGCTCCATTCTATAGATTTTTTTTTTCTTAAGCAAATCTTTTTATTTTCTTTTAATTTGATGATAGCCAGAAAATCCATCTGTGAAAGAGTAGACCTCTCAAATTGCAGGGTGATCCCACAATAGTGGTTTACAATTTTTG
The DNA here is from genome assembly GCA_007258455.2 of Sequoia sempervirens. Taxonomy (NCBI): domain Eukaryota; kingdom Viridiplantae; phylum Streptophyta; class Pinopsida; order Cupressales; family Cupressaceae; genus Sequoia; species Sequoia sempervirens. Next base: position 214,528,604 of record VDFB02000013.1, on the reverse strand, counting down.
GTCAAACTGGACACTGAAATAATTTTTTTTAACTAAATCTCCACTTTCGGACACCTATAGCGGCTAAACTGTGAGGAATTTGAAGATGATGCAAACTAGATTTTCATGACATTTTTTCCGTAGATTCTAAATATTTTTTTTCAAAATTTTTGGAATCAGATTGCACTTCTTTTTCCATCTCCCTCAAAAACTAGTTTTTTTCAGAAAACAACATTTTAAAAAAGTGATGCTCACCGTATAACGCATAATTTTTTTTGCATGAAGGATAAAATTCTAATTCTTTCAAATTTAGATTTGTAACTCCAATATCTAGTGCTTCCACTTGGTTAGATAATTTTTTATTAAATATTTTTTCTTTAATCAAGTTTTGAAGTCAAACCAATTACAATTCAGACATAGCGCGATTGTATAACATGTAACTTTTTTTGTATGTATCAAAATTCAATTTATTTATTTTTGTTGGATCAAGGACTTCAATATATAGTGCACGAGTTCATATTCTTCAATTTTTTATGATAATCTTCTATTTTCCCACATGTGCAGAACAAAAAGCTTGATTTTTAGTGAAAAACCTACATTCACAAGAAATAAAAAATAAATAGAATAATTAAATTAAATTTATTTAAAATTATACTTTTTGGGAAGCCTATAATAAGGACTACATACTTACAAAAAAATAAAATTAAATGAATTCATTTGATCCCCCAAAATGTAAATCAAAAGTGGTTTTTTATCAACATTTTGATAGGTGTAAAGGAGACTCTGTTATAGGTATGGTTTAAAACTAGCGGGGTTCTATCCAAGGGGGTTTGATCTAACATAGTTTTACCAAACCCTCATCAATTGGATTGCTTTAAATGGAACTTTTTAAGGCTTAAATCATTATATTTTCTAAAAATATGTGATTTCAACAAAAAATAAAATCTCCCAAAAATTGTAAACTAGCTTTGTGGGATCACTCTAGCAACTAATTCTAATATCTCCTCCATGAAGGGTGTTGGAAAAGGATCATGTATACATGTTGTATTTAGTTCCATGAAATCCATGTAGATCCTTATTTTCCTTGTCTTCTTATTTTATACAACCATAGGGCTAACCCATTTTTTGTCATCCACTGGTTTAATAATCCCTAGAACTAAAATTTTATATAGCTCCACTTTGATTATTTTTTCATATTTGGGTTTAGCCTATAAGGTCTTTTATTTTTTGGGTTTACATCTTCTTTTAATTGGATTTTCATGACTCAGTAAATGTGTGAGGGAATATGTTCATATTATGGTATAATTTATGCTACCGACATCACCACCTTCTCATGCCAAAAATCCCTAATCTTTGCTAACTTTGGATCTCCTAAGGTAGCTATATTTTTCTCTCTTAATTTCAATGGTTGGTTATAATATTTCTCTTTTGATTCATACTTCAATGTTATATCTTTTTCCCCTTGTTTTAATTTTATATCTAGAAAGTTTTGGTTTTCTCTCGTCATCCTCATGATGGGTTATGCAATACCTTTTCCTAGAATACTAATTTTCCTTATCAATCCACTCTATAAATTCTATATTCTTTCTATTTTTGTATTTTTTAGAGTTTGTTGATAGATTATTGCTATATCTTCCTCTATAGGTTTTAATATAATTTCCTTCATATTGAGTAATGGATTGTGGATATCTTTGTGTAAATTATGGAATGAAAATGTATGTAGGGAGCTCTATTAGATTTCTTATTAATCCTTCATGTTTGTTCTCTTTACTATTTAATATATTAGGTTTGTGTGACTAGTGTTAGGGTCCAATGGAGAGTTTGTATATATATTCTTGAGTCATAATATCTTATAGCCTTGCACATAGTTATGTAGATGTCTAAGTGTTCGCTTGGTAAAATTGGCCCATTATATTTTAGAATTCATATTCCCCTTCTTCTCATGACTATCTTATTCTTATTAAAATTTTACAAGCATATCATTGGTGAACAATATCCCTATGGGTCTTCCACCAACTTGTGGCATTGTAAACCAATGTGTGTTGTAATGCATCTAGCCCTAGGTCTTGTCAAAATTTATCTCCAGATCTTCCAAATAAGTGTTAAGATATTTTATCCTTGAGTAATTTGGTAGTTTAATATGTGAAGTACCTTGAAAAACATGGGTTATTTATCATGCTTTTTGGACAAGGTCTATAGGGTTGTCCTCTGATACATGTGTTCTATAATTTGTAGTAGATTTCCATTAGATGTAGTAAGATGCAATAAGTTTTCTTCTACTTTGTATATCATAAAAAATTATTTGAAACCTCTATTTTTTGTGATTTCAACTTTGGTTCTTCCCTAATCCAAGTATTTAAAAATTCATCACTATTAGCACTCTCATTGTCACTTTCATACTCTATCTCACCCTTTACATTGGGTTCTTCTAAGTGTTATGGTTTAGGTAACTTGGCTATGGAGTAAAGGATCTTAGATTCTTCCTCATCACTTTCTTCTTGGCCTATTTCTTCTACATATTTCTTGTTTATCTCTACTCCTAGGGTTATGGGGACTATTCTATTACCATTGGCAAATGATATTTCTTCCCTTCTTGAATTTACTATACCATTTTTGTTAACAAACCATTGTAACCTTAATATTTCCTTAAAAGTATCAAATGGTTCTTTCATGGAAACAATTTCAAAATTGACAACTTATTTTATTCCTAATAGATTAACTGAGCTACCTTTTTCCAAGTTCTTATTGTGCCTATTGATGGCTTATCGATTAGGCTAATGTTCTAGGGTGTTTCTCCTAGTTTTGGTTTATCTAACTATTCCTAGAATTTGTATGGGAGAATACTTACATATGATCCTAGATCCACCATCATTTTATTCTAGTATTTAAAAAATTATTAATTATTTAATAAAATATAGTGGCCATTAAGTCTAATTTTTCAATATGGATTCTTCTCCTTCTGAAAATAGTTATTTTTTATTTTCTTTCTTTTGTTCTTTATTTATGGCTTGTTTATATTTCTCTACAATATTATCATGTTGGTATTTATTCTCTTGGTATTCCTATTTGAAATTTTATTCTTCATCAAAAGTGTCAAAGTTGTATTTCTCTTCTTTTTGAAATTTTCTTATCCTTTGTAGCATTTTATTGGGGAATATTCTCATAATTATTGCATCTTTACTTATGTTAGGTCCTTTTTATTTTGTTACTTTGTTTATTATGACACATGTTTGAATTATTATTCTACCTTATCAGAAGTGAATAGATCATATTTTGGATTGATGTAAAAGGCACACTACTTTTAATCATACTAGCATTTACTTGCATAATTTCCCTACTTGTGGAATTTATAATAGCTTGCATCCTCCCTTGTAAGACTATTTTTTCCTCCTCCTCTTCCTCCTTTGTAGTTGTTGAAGTATCTTCTATCATCATTCTTTTTATATGGAGGAGTATTTCAAAGAATATTAGTGTTTCTTTGGCTTCTCCAACTAGGCACTCTATATCAATGATCTTGGTTGTATAGGGGTCTCTCTACAAGTCCTTTCGCATAAGCCATTTTCTACTCTATTGTTCTATTGTTGGTTCAATTATGATTGCATCATGGATCATGGTCTTATTCTCATCTTTATTTAACTACGAAAATCAGTGATAGGAAATCATTAGTCTTGTGGTCATACCAATCTTTATAGATGTCATAGTATATTGTTTGAATTCTCTTTGGGCCTATTTTCCTAGGTCTGCCTTCAATGTGGTGGCACTTGTTTCTTCTTTCATGACTAAAAAATAATTCCTTATATGAACCTATTTTGAATAATATGGACACCAAATATTTTTCCTTTATTTATTTGGGCTAGTATCTTGTTTAGTAAATATCGCCTACTTCAATTTTAATTGTTCTATTTCTAATTTAAACTTTTTATTTCTTTATTTTCAATAGAATTTTCTTTTTTCTCTAATTTTGTACTTCTATGCACGGAAATATAGGGTTACCATTTTAGAATATGTAATAAATACCCTTCCATCCAAGGATGTTATGATCTCATGAATCATTAGTCATAAAACAAGTCATTCTATATGCTGTTTTTTGTTAAAGGTTCTTCTAATTTTCTTGATACCTCCTTGAACCTTTAGTTATATTATTTTATTGGTTATCCTTACTGGATTAAATCCATCATTTTACTAACACTCTTTTTCATGTTGTGGGTAATTCTTCCTATGCAAGTGTTCCCACCAAGTCAAATAATTTGTTTTGATCCCTAGCTATGCCTTTTCTTTGCCAAATTGATTCTATCACAAGTATGTGTTCCACAACCTCTATGGTATCTTTTCCAAATATTGGTATCTTAATTTGGGAATCCATCTTAATTTTAGGCTCCTCTTCTTCTTTGAATTATGTTTTCTTTTGTAACTCTTTTTATTTTTAAATCTTCTTTGTCATATAGGCTTGTTCTCTCTTCCTTTATCTATTGGTAATTGAATATCAAAATACTCATTTCCCGATACAACCTCATAATCTTCTATATACTTTTCTTGTGGATATAATGGTTGATTAAATTATTCACATGTACTTTGTGATGAAATATTTCTTGAATTATATGATATAGGGGATGGTTTGGTCTTAGGGGTGCAATTCTTCAAAGTGGAATTATATTTTGAGAGAAAATTCATCATTTGTAAATGACATTGATTAGTTGAGGATTATTCTTTTCTAGAATTGAACATGGTTTTGTTCTCCCTATAATTGTATCTCTTCTTAATTTTCTCATAGTCCTAGTGACTATTTTATCTAAATTATCCACATCATATGTTAAATATTTCCTTTTCTTTGGGGTTTCTAATAATTCTTCAAATATTTCTTCAAGTATAATTTGAATGTTAGTTGATTTTGGTTGCAATCGTGGTGATTTAATTAAAGGTGAAAGGGATAGGGTTGGAATACTTCCACAACTTTATTTTGACTCTTTTTGTGATACCCCATAGCTTTGTACACTTTTAATTAATTTTATCAACATTTCCTCTATTTTGTCAAGATTTAGATTTATTTATTTTCAATTCCATGCTCTTCTTTTGTTTTGGTAGCACCCACATTGACAAGCTCACTATCCATATTTTCATCAAGTTTTCCATCCTCTCATGGTACCTTTCTTATCACTCTTTTTTTTTTCTCGCATTGCTCCTACATGCTTCTACCTTTCATGTTAAATTAATTTCCTTTGTAAATTACCTTAATTTATTATTATCTCCTTTGGCCACGGGTGTTAATAATTTGGTTTTTCATTATTAGGTAAAAGTAGAAACCAATGTCACACTTTTATAAAGGAATTAGCCAACACAAACAAAAATTCTCAACTTCAACCACATAAAAGTGGTTTTTATGTTTTGAATTTCAAAATGATGTAAACTAATGAAATGTAGAACTCTTAATGAAGTTTATTCATCTAATTTTCTTTAAAAAAAAAAACTATTTTGATATTTTTTATAAATTTAAGAGCAGATCTTGAATTGTTAAAATTTTCAAGAAAAAGTGATGTTGAGTTGACGTCAAGAAAATAATAGAAAACAACTTTATTTTCTCCTAAATTATCTTTCCTAAATAGACAACTTAAATACTTAGTGCTTGGAAAAAATAAATTGATTTATATTTTCCTTGTAATAACGACTTAAAGTCAAACATACCAGAATTTGATAGTTTTCATCTGACAACAACTATTATCTATTTTTTTATCCTTTTCAAAAAACAAATTATACCCTTTTGGAGAAGATTTTTGCCTCTAGTGCACCATATATTTTTCAAAATAATTTAACATGCTTTAGTATTTTTTTAAATTTCTAATCAACCTCATTTTTTATTTCAACAACCTACTCACATTGTTTAAAAAAAACACATTAAAACTAATATTAATATATATATATATATAGATGTGTGTGTGTGTGTGTGTGTGTGTGTGTGTGTGTGTGTGTGTGTGTGTGTGTGTGTGTGAATTCTTCACTTCAAGCTCTACAAAAGGGTATTTTTAGGATTTTTTTAAATCATTATGACTGAAGAAATATCATGTTCAATTGGAAAGTTTTAGAAATTTATGAAAAAAGATGAGGTGGCTACCAAAAAGGATGCCACATAGACAATTTCAGGTGAAAGGGTTTCAACCAAAACCTTTTCAACTGAAACTCTTTCATTCAAAAACTTACATACAAATTGAGTTACATTTTAAAGCAACAAATGGAAAAAAATTGTTTTGTTGTTTTGGGTAAAGGTTTTCTCTTGAAACTCTATGTGCCATGTATAGTCCATATAGTTTTGGGAAAAACTATTTTGATCAAAACTAATTAGGGTGAAATAGTTCTGCTCGAAACTATTTTGTTGGTCGAAAGTGTGACACAGGTTTGTGCTTTTACCCTATTCCCTTTATGCATCCCATGGTGTTATAGTATACTCACTTTGATTGGTAACATATTTTCAAGGGCCTCTTTTGAATATCGCTCCTTTACATTCGCCATTCTCTACATAGTTAACCACCTCTCATAGGGTTATGACCTAGGGGATTTTTCCACAACTCTTAATTTTTTCTAAAGATTTGGATCTTTGTTGAGATTCTAAAGAGGCTAAATGTATAAATAAAAAACCATCCATAACCATACTTCATGGGGTGGGTGAAATAGAGATGAGATATTCAAGTAAATAAACAATGTTATTTTTGGTATTCTATTAAACCATTCAAAGATGAAGTAATTTGTAATGTGACACACCTGATGTGTGTAGTGTATTTAACAAAAACCATTTAACTATTCACATGGCATCTAAGAGTTTAAACTATGCAATGCCATTGTTAAGTTGGGGGAACACAAGTATCATATAGAAAAGTTAAGTTCTACAAATCCTATATTCTTGATTAGTGAAAATATTGAACATTTACTTGTGCTTTCTTAAACTAGAACATTTATACTACTAATTATTTTAGCTAAAGTGGAAAGGTTAATTTTAGAAACCAATTATACCATAAGAACCATTACAAGCACCCATAATAAGTATATGGATTTTATTTTTTAAGAGATCAATATGTATTCAACTCACTAGTATGAGAACTATTGCATTGTTAAGTCAGTAATCTAATTGACCTAGTTCCAAGAAGATCATTACCATATGGGCCATTATAAATATTTTTAATCTTGGAAAATGATGAAATTAAATGAAAACTTCAAGAACTAATTCAAAAGGAACACATTAACCTAGTTGCCTTGTGCTAAATATTTATTATTCTTAACAAGAAGAAGGATTGAATATATGGTGACTCTACATTGATTATTGATATCTAACCAAGATTATTTTAAATAAAATGTATCAAATTCTTCAAATTTATGATCTCTTAGATTAGCTTGGGGAGTGGAGGCATAATTGTTCACTAAAATTGACTTCATTTTGATGTATTACAAAGTTCCAATTGAGCCATATTTTTTTCTTAATACTACCTTCAAATACAAAAAGGGCTTATTCAAGTGGATATTCATATGTAAATAGTTAGCTTACCACCTTAATAATAATGATGAATGATGTACTTAGTCCATTAAATAGCTCCTTTATTGCTTCCTATTTGGATCGTGTATTGGTCTTTAATAAATAATAAGAGGACGATTTGCATCATTTTTAAATAATACTCCCAAATCTATGACAAGATAGACTCTACACTAATAGAGAAAAATATTATTTTTGTATAGAGAATATTTAGTACTTGGGATACAATTTGAATTGTAATGCCCTGCCATGTAACCTTAAAGAATGATGCAAACACAATGGAAGCGTATCAATTTTTTTTTAAAAAGTGTATTATTAACATGTAATATGAACAACACTTAACGCATACATTCTCTAAAGTATGTGATAGCACATTACATTCAAATCCCATTTACAGAAGTAATCTAACCATAGCATAAAAATATTACTCATGATATAAAGAACATACATCTAAAGCATTTAAATTCATCTCATAAGATACAAAGTATATAAAGGAATCATTTATAGCTTGCCTTCAATCCATAAAATAGATACTAGAACTCATTTCCAAAGTGAGGAAGATCATAATAACAATGTTACAATTTATAATGATAAAAGATTCTCCTCAATTACAAATGAGGAGTAGTACATATACAAATATCCACTAATACAAAGAACAAAAAAGATGAAACATATCAACTGGTACATGCGAGCTCTCTAACCTAGAAGATCTCGCTATCACAAACATGAAGTGGGAACCCAATAGTGTAAGGTGCACGTTCCACCCAACCAAGTGGTACCTGAAGGCCCACCCCCCATACTAGGAGATAGTAACAGGGCTCCCAAGGAAAACTAACAACCTCTAGTCACAGGAAAACTCAAGACTTGACTACACAAGTATAACACATAACATGAAGGTTACATTGCTTCCAAAGTAAAAGAATCAAGTACATCAATTGAACATCTAAACTGTTGTCATAGGAGGAGTGTCACATAAAATTGCTATGGGTTACCCTGACATCTCTTTGTGTGTCAAACCCCCAACTAAGAACCACTCTCCTACCAGCAACATAAGGATCTAAACCAATGCTCAAGGGTATACACAGTGCATAAATATTGATAGTAGATATCAACTATGATACAAGAGACGACTTATCCCCATTCATAGTAATTGGGTGATTAATTGAACAATCAAGTGCACTACCCAATTTAAAATAAAGGTCTAAATTATAACTCACAATAACCCCCTCATAAAATAACATTTGGAAGAATTATAAGTACAACAATCTAATTTCCCCCAAAAAGTAAATAGAAGAAATCACAATTTAAATAGGTAAATTCAAGCAAGATATGAATCTACCATTAGGATTTCCTAAATCCAATTTGAAAACAATAATACATTGCTTAAATTAATCTAATTTAAAGCAATATCATTTACAAATAATAACGAAATTAAATCTAAATATTTAAATCAATTTCCCAATTACATCTATTTTAAAATCAATTTTCTCTTTTAAATTATATTATTTAAAAATAATTTCACTTCATGCATTTGTATGCATCTAATTATAAAAATATATTTAAATACATATATATGTATATATATAATATATATATATATAAATATATATATATATTATATATATAATATTTAAATAATTTTTTTTAATACCAATTACAATTTTCCAAATCATAACTTAAACACATATATATTTAAATATAAATACATATATATACACTTATATACATATATACATATATATAAATATAAATATATATATATTATATTTTTAAAAAAACCTTAAAATTAATATAAAAATCCAAATACAAATTAAGGGGGCGGACGTGTTTTAAAGTATAAAAGGGGGGCTATTTACATAGTCGTTGGTTGTTTGTGCAGCCTTCCCCATATAAGGGGAGTCACAGGCCTATGTGGGGGTAGCACCAGCTCTTCCCCAAAGGGGAGTCAACACTGGGGGTAGCCAACGCTTCCCCCAAAACAATTAAACTCCATTCAAAATAAAACTTCAAATCTCCGCAGTACGGATTTTTAATCCGGAACTTTTAAATATATTTTTTTAAAAATAAGATTTCTACATGGTGTAATTCCTAAACACAAAACACACACACACATATATATATATATATATATATATATATACTTGTGTATATATATATATATATATATTCATCAAGAATACTAGATTCGGGTAAATTATTTTCATAAAGCTTTCTACAGGAAGTATTTAGAAAATTTTCACAGAGATTTTCCAATTTTCCAAACAAAATAAAACTAATTGGAAAAGCAAATTTAAATGATATTCTTCTACAAGATCTTTCCAATACAAATAAGATTTTCCCCAATTTTTAAATAGGAAGATTTTCGAATCCATTCCTACAAAAATTTCCATTTTTTTTCTATTGTTTTCCTCTGAGGTTTTCTATTATTTAAATGAACAATTTCACAGAGGCTCTCTGATTTCACTATAAAATTTTCTATAGAAGCACTAAAATATTCACGGCAAATTTTCAAACACAGAAGCCTTACAAATTTACAAAATAATTTAAAAGATTCTACACAAATTGTAAATTCTTTTGTAGAGGCAATAGATTTCAATTTGCAAAATAATAAAAATAATTAAAGGAACCTTTATCCGAAAGCTTGAGGAAGTGATGTTTGATGTAAAGCTTCACCTGTAGATTCCAAGTTTGTCATAGCTTCCTCTAAGAATTCACTTATCTAGAAAAAGAAAACCAAAAACTAGAGCCCAAAAACTTCCTGAGAGCTTCCTTTTTAATTTTTCAACAACTTCTCAAAAAATATCTCTTCCATTCTAGTGAAGTAACTTCTTACCTCACTCAGTTATTGCCAATATTCTCTCTGAGAATAATTTCTCAACAAGAGTGTCTAATTAATTTTCTAACACACATGTCAAAATTAAAATATCTTTCAACCAACTCATATATTTCCCTTTGGATATTTACAAGAAATTTATGCTATTGTAAATAATTCAAACTTCACAAATTAACATTATCTATTTTATGCAATTTATAATTCAAATTCACATAATAATTTCTAATTTAAATTTAATCCAATTAATTTAACTACTTTACAAAATAAATTTAATCACAAGGATTAAATTACTTTATAAATTTAATTTAATTTAATTAATTAAATTAAATACAAAGCTTCTAACATGTTAATCAAAATTAACTAAATAATTTCTAAAAATCATTAAAAGCATAAATTAACATTAATTTCCGCATAATAAACCTTGCAAAATAACTAGACAACAAGGAAAACATGGACAACATAACCACAAGCATACTGAAACAAGGACTGACGACACACTATGACTAGGGTTGTGGCTTGACAAGGAAATCTTGTTACGATGTCTCAATCAACAATATTGTTGGGCAATGGACATACTCAAACCTGTGAATTCAGGTGGATTCGATGTCGTGTACTTGCCCACTCAAATATACAAATTAGAGTACACATTCATAATAGTTGAGGCGCTAGGAAAGGAAATCTAGCAATCGTATCTCATTCTTGTATGTCCCCATACGTTCAATGGTATGATGCTGCCCTTTCCACCTATCCTCACAACATACTATTGTATCACTTAACTACCCAATAAATATTTGCATTATTATAATAACAAAACAATGTGCATCATACCCACAAAAGCACCATCAGAAGTTCTTGTTTCATCTTCCTCTTCATATTGCTTAGCTAGACTACCTACACATCCCAAGTGAGAATGGAGGGGCACTACATTCTCCCCCCCTAAAACTTGACTTACTCTTGGAAGTCACAAGGCTCAAAATGGAAACATAAACACATTAGTCCCAAAATTTCTCTAATCTATAATTAATGTACATCCTCTTTTTGAATCATTACAATTAAAATCACTATATGGCTACACATTTGAAAATGATATCTTCCTAACCACCTTTTATTTAGAAAATCCATACATTTCTTACAGTAAAATACTTGATTTTAACACTAATAAATATAGTAGGTACTCCAATTAACTCAATTTTTCATTACCAATGCAAACATCTTCAAAATATCATACAAGGAAAACACATCATATGATTACTTGATATTCAAAAATACACACCATCTCATGTTTTCAGAAACATATAAAAGTATTCAATTCCAAATGCATTACCATTTCTTTTCTTTACCCTTCACTTACAATTCCTCATCCAGTACACTATTAAGCAATCAATATAGTAGAATTCTACATTTCTATAAACATAGTATAAATACACCCACAAGCACACATTTTTATCCATTAACCATCATTGAAAAACAAGACATTCCACTTCATTTATTTACAACGCTAAATATCACATCACAAGGCTACACAAGGGTCCATCTAGAAATTGGAAAGTAGCATACTAATCCATGATACATAATCCATGAGCCAAGAGCCAATATCCATCTCACATAATCTATACCTCACATTCAGTGGCTTGATGGTGTCAGGCCACACACACATGGTGAGACCATCCAAGCAAGACCATAATGACCTATATCTTGTTGTATAAGGTGGTTAGCCTCCAAGAGATAGTCATCACACAAAGGTGGGTAGTGGGTCCTAGCTGTGTAACAGCCTCACATACCCCCATCCTCAAGGTTCCCTGCATCTGCTTCCTTATATACACTTACCAAGTCTGCCTCATACGTCCTTAGAGAGGAATCACAATAAAAAACATGGCCGACCTCGAAAACAATAAGGATAAAATAGTTTAGCCACCAAAGTCATAAATAGACATCAAATAAGATTCAATTTTAGCAATAAAGCAAGAAATATGCATAATATCAACACTAAATCAAATGTAACCTTGAGGGCTACAAGTAAATAAGTTCACAAAGTGTGGATAAACCATCACAATCAAATATAAATAAGGTGTCGGCCTTCATAATAGACAAAAGAACATCAATAACTATAAAGAAAGTACACAATCTTTGAAATTGCACTGTACAACACTACGTGACTAGATACTAGCCACCAAACGAGGAAGGAGGGAACAACGCCTGACTATAATAGTAGCCCACATGTGGTGTGGAGTGAGCACACCATCCACATGTCTTAGAGTGTACTCCTCGGCTACACTCTACCTCATGTCATCATGTGACATGGTCATATACCAGCCAAAGAAGGCACACATTGGTCGTATGCCCCATGGAAATGTGTCTGTGGCTTCGTGGAAGTAGGCATGTGCAAAGCACATCCTACATAATAATACCTTGTGGAGAAGGCACACATAGGTACTCACCGTAGCTAGAGGTATACATGGCTAGGGCATACCCATATGCTAACTAACCCAAATATTGTCAAAGCAACCATGGGTATCCCTCTACAAGTGTGTGAGGCCCCATAATACTCATCACTAAAGTAGGCTATTATAACACAATCACATAGTGCACCTTCACGTGTTTATGCACGTGGCATTGTGTCCTCGAGCCCAACTCACACAACATCATCATCAGCACTATGTTGGAACATCAGTGGGGTGTGGCATCGTATCCATTGCATCATGTCAGAACATGTGAAAATACAGTATATACAATGCATATATGACTATAACAATATGGGGCTACTCAAGCTTCATCTCTCATATGGATGAGGTTGACTCGCTAATGCCAGCTCAACATCCCTATAGACAACTAGGCATATACTAACAAACCAATGTTGCAGTACTCAAAACTGTGGGGATTAGGCTAACACATATGGCTCAAGTACCTTGATCCATCATAAGGGAAAGTAGTGGGTACGTTTCCTTGGGATTGGTTGAGCTAAAATTTCTCTGTGTCGTAATGTACGTACGTTGCACACTCTACCCAAGGAACTTTGTGGCTGCTACTATTCCTTCACAGATTGAGGGGCTAGAGAACCAAAAGAAAAGAATCTATGAAACTATCTTTTTGGCTACTCTTATATATATAAATATTTTCAACCACACGTGGGTTGGCCCTCAATTAGGTAACAAACATAAAAACACAAAAAATGGTATGGTTAATCCCACACAAAATACAACATATTTCTCATGGATGGGTACATAGTATCACCATCCCATGGGTCCACAAAGCAAGTACAGGGTATTTACAACACTCAACCAATGTACAGTCACTAGTTTTTCACATTCACGGGGGGAAAAATACAATTACATACATAATTCCATAAGTATATTTACTTCCATAATCCATGTGATTCATATCATCACATATATCCATAAATCATCATTAGCTTTTCTTGCAATACACCCAATGTAAATCCACATTTCACTTTTCAGAATAGAAAAGCATTTATCTTTTATACAAGAGAGTGGTTAAACCTCCACACTACTCCATGTCATAAATACACACTAACATATTTAAGATAGAGCATCCCATTTTGTTCTCTAACATAATTAACAACTATTTAATCATCTATAATAGGAAGAATAGAAGGAGAGAAGAAGATCATCTCTTATCTACCTCTAGGGTAACTAGGTTGACCCTAACCTAAACATAAACCACTCAGTAAAGTCAAGGTAAAAAAAAAAAAGGAATACACCCATAAGAGTGCAACCAACAAGGACAACGTAATGGGCTCATGTGAAACCAGAGATCCCAGTGTTAGAACTTGGGCTCTGATACCATGTGTAATGCCTCGCTACATAACCTTAAAGAATGACGCAAACACAACGAAAGCGTAGAATTTTTTTTTTTAAAGTGTATTATTAACATGTAATATGAATAACACTTAACACATACATTCTCTAAAGTACGTAATACACATTGCATTTCAATCCCATTTACAGAACTAATCTAACCATAGCATAAAAATATTACTCATGATATAAAGAACATACATCTAAAGCATTTAAATTCATCTCATAAGATACAAAGTGTAGACACTTAAAAATGACCTAGGCCTGCAAGCTTCATTTTTTACCACTTTCGCCCTAGCATAATTATGACATTTAATTATGTCCTTGGTCCATTCGACTATTGATTAAATAATTCATAATTATTTAATTAATTCATGTCCTTTTATTATTCATGATTATTAAATAAATAAATTCTATTTATTTATTAAATACGTCATTAATTGTCTAAGTTTTCTCTTAATTAAATAAATTTCTTAATTTATTTAATTACCCTCTGTCATATATTTCTTCCTGATTATTAAATAAATAAGTTTTATTTATTTATTTAATATGTCACTAACTGTCATAATTAAATGAATTGATTAATTTATTTATTTAATTAATCTTATCTGCTAAATTAAATAATTATCTTTAATTATTTAATTGTCAAAATTAATATTACTCTCATTTTAAATAAATGAAATTATTTAAAATTTCATCACTTTCTTAACTGTCAGTCCATTTTGGTAAATAATCTAAAAAAGATTATTTATTGTCTCACAAAATCATTATTTTGAATTAATTTAATTCAAAATGGTAACTAATCTTTCAAAAATCAAGTAATTGGGCAGATTCTTGATTTTCCAAATCTGATCTTTAGTCCAACTCTTATCTTCTTTATTTTTTGAATCTCACAAATTAGAGTCTTTATCTTCTTGATTTTCAAAAATCTTTATTTTTTAAATTGATTATCTCATTTATTCTCCACCGCCGATTTGATTTTCTTAGATGACATCTCGACCACTCACTTAAGGATTTTTCCCTAACCCTGATTAGGGATTGTCAAATTAAATCTTGTCTGTTGATTTTAGGTCTTTGTCAGAAATCAATCTCGTTCGTCCATTCAAAATGGCATTTTCTATAAAATGCCATTTTCCTCTCATTTCTAGATTAGACAGACATACACACAAGTAGACATATTATAGGTGCATTGCATATTTACTCATTGGCACACTTAGATTTCCATAGCAATTGAGGCATTTATTGTCTTTATTTGATCAAATCTTAACATGTTTGGCATTGCCAATCATAGGCATTTAGACATAGGCTTTAGACATTTTATGCAAATCCTTCAAAGCTTGGTGTAGGACATAGGCATATATTTGCAGATTGCTCGCATGATGAATCTGAGGGAAAAGTATTATCCAACAAGTAAGAAGGTGTTACGAAGGTGAGTCATGGAAGCTTCAACAATTATCAGGTATACTTGGTCTTTTACATTTCGCTTCCTTTGTTCTTTGTAATCACTTTGGGTTTTTGTCTTTTATATTGATTTGATTTATCTAATCTAAACCTTAGAAAATTACCCTCAGTTACATTTGGTGAGCTAACTTGCTGATTTGTGTTAGTTTATCTCACAATCTAAACTAAAATAAATCCATTGATACATTGGTGAACCCAACATGTTTTAACACACTTTGAGAAATCTTGGAGTTGGTCTCTTTTTGTTGCAGGTTTTGTTTGTTTTTTGTTGCAGGTTTGGCATCATTTTGGATAAAGCCGTAGTTCCCAAAGATTCGACCATAACTTTCAAACAGCTACGTATTTTCTCACAATTTTTTTTTTGTAGCTTGGGGACAACATCATGCGCTTTCATTCCAAAAATTAGATTTTTTGGATCTGTTTTCAATTTTTTATAATTGTTTTTCTATTTTTCATAAAAAATTAATTTAGAGAGAAAATAATCAAATTTTTCTGAGATGTTTACATTTTTGGAAAGCTCTCTAAATTTTAACAAGGATCTATTCTTTTTATTTTAAATTTGGATTCCGATTATTAGTCAAAAAGTAGATCTTTTAAAATCTGGGTTTAAAAAATATTTGCTTATATCTCACTCACGGTTGCAGATCTAATCACAATTTTTTTTTTCAAATTTGGGATGACATCAGACAACTCCAGTAGAAAAATCAGAATTTTTAGAGTTGTTTTGTATTTTTCATAATTTTTTTAATAATTTTTCATAAAAAAATAATTTCAGGTGCAAAACAACAAATTTTTCTGATTTATTTAATTTTTTGGAAACCTCTTGAGATTTTAGATCGGCTTTATTCTCTATATTTTTCATTTTACTATCAATTTTTTTCTAAAAATCATATTTGTGTCGACTAGCTAACCCTCTAATAGTAGTGATCGATTATCTTGTTAGGGTTTGTTGTTGTTTTTGTGCATGTGCAGAAAATAGATCGATAGTCAAAGAAAAACATTCAAACTACTAACGTGTGGTCTTGCAGGTTCGAACGTCAAAGACTAAACATCAAAACAATGTGCTTGTCTTTTTTAGTATTAAACACATTTTATTTTGGTGCAATTAAAATGAACCTGTTTTTACTATGTCTAAATGTGTTTGCAAAATGGTAGATGAGTATGCTCTCACCTTGTGAAAACTTGGTGATCAGAAAACCAGATCTGTTTTTATCTGTTTAACCCCACGACTTAGTATGTTGGAGTATCCTCTCCCCTTACGCTTTCGGGTGATCTTGGGTGTAAGAGAAATGGTTACTAACTCTAGAAATTGGGCCTACCTGGGGATTCATCACCCCAACATGACTCAAACCGGCAACGAAGCTAAAGCCAAGCTACCCCCAACTAGTATATAAATGTAAATCTTAAGGGAAAATCTAATATTACGAGTGTGGATGTGTCATACGGACAGAGTTGTACTCCCTTAAACCCTGTTGAGGTTAACCTCTTCAGGCTGGAGTGCCACCTTATTGGTGATTAATCTCTTGCCCCATGAATGGCCACTTGAACAAGGGTCCTGAACTAAAAACCTGTGTAGTAAGCCAAAAAATTTCTATTTTCTAGCGTAGCACCGGTCGGTGTGAAGGCATCCACACTTTTGCAGTTTGTAGTATATGTGATCAATCTTCCATGGGAGTTTCATGGGGGTTGGAAGCTTGGTTGGCCTGAGAAGAGAGTGCACTGTAAGGGGGAGCCCGTGCAACCAAGCTTCTAAATTCACACGCTACAGATATGCGGCTGGGGAAACCCACATGGAGTCTAGTGAATATTGTCCTAGCCTAACCATAGGATTGTACTTGTCTCATGTGTGCTTGCTTACAGTCAAAATATCATGCTTGCAAGTGTTTTTTGGATATTGAAACAAACCAAACAACGGTCAGACATCTAGAAACAACCAAGTCAAACTTCAAGAATTTGGTCAAAGCTAGTCTATACATTCTGTCTGCAACGCATCTGCACACTACAACACATTTTCCCACTTGAAATGATGCATTTTCTTAACTAAAATTTAAACACTATCTCAGACCAGAATCTAAGTCCACACATTATCGCCTACTGTCAAACATCTTTTTCAAACAGTCTCTGTCAGAAACTAGAATTGCAATTGCTCAAAACGCGCATCATTTGCATTCATTTCCAAATTTTAGGTGCATTCCCTAGGCAACATAATCGTCCTTAGGTTTCATCTTAGCAAACTTTGGATTAGGTTTCATTTTGGCTTTGATCACCTTGTCATCTTACATCAATCATTTCCTTAGACATTCGTTATCATCACCTAGTCATCCTAGTCAAAATTTTAGGAAACATAGTCTTGCATTTTCATCCTTATCGAAAATCCAAAAAACATAGGCTAGTGTCATCCTTGCATTTACTTGTCATTCTCATCATCCTCATTTGAGCAAATCCCTTTTATGTTTGAAGACTAGGCTTCAAAGACAACAACGACAAATGGAAAACTTTGGACAAGATTTCAATCCCAAAATCGATAATAACACTTATGACACAAACCAACATTGGACTTTTTCTGACCCATTTCATAACTTGAACATGCAATATTCCATGAACATTCCATCTTCATCATGAAACCCTTCTAAACCATTCATACAAAGAGACCAAAATGGACGAGTATATGCAGAAGACTTAGAAGCTGCAACACAAAATCCTGATAGAGTCTCCTTTGTAGAAAACTCAATCATACGCAACCCTCAAAGGTATCTAGCCATGCTTTTGGACCAAGGGGCTAAGTTACCATGAGTCCTTAACATAGATACTTTTCCACCTCCATCCATCTACCCTCACTACCAAAAGTCACTTAACACCATCCATGACATTAGTCCACAACAAACATCCATTAACCAGCCTTATCCTAACTTTGACAAGGGAAGTCAATTGTCCGCTAGTCTATTCCATGTCTCCACATCATATGCTAGTCCTTCACCTATTAATCTTGTCCAAGTCTGCATCCCTTATCAACCATCTACCAACTCATGTCAAGTCCCCACATCATACTGTACCGATCCGATCCAAGTCTCCATGTCCTATTTCAATCAACCTTACACCAATCTAGTCGAAGTCTCCATGTCATATCCTTATCCTTCAATAATTAATCCAGTCCAAGACTCCATGTCCTATCCTTGTCCCTCACATGCTACTCCAGTCCAAGTCCCCATGTCCTATCCTAGTCCTTCATATACTAGTCTAGTCCAAGTTCCCACATCCTATCCTAGTCCTTTGGTCATTAATCCTTTTCAACTCACCCCCTCACAAGCCACATCTAGTCATTAAAATTCTATCATAGTCCAAATTCAAATCCCATTTAATAAACTTGAGGATACATGTCAAAATGAAAGTCCAAAGCATGACCTTATAATGTCACCCTCATGTCAAGAACAAGGTAGTCCATCCCATGACCCTATCTCAAAGTTCATTCAAGATGTCCTTCAAAATAATCATGACATCCAAAACACACCTATCCTTAACAAAAATTCCATTTCCGATTATATCATCTACGACAACCCCATCTTTGACCAAGAAGTCCAAAACGACCCACTCCTTGACCTTTATGCCACTCATGATCAAACACTTGTTGACCCTATACAAGCCTTGACTATTGACACTTCCCATGATGAGACACTTGCCTCCATGGGACACATAGATGATATTCCTCTAGAATAAGAATCTTCCACTAGGGACATGCTTGCATATGATCAAGTTATAGCTAAAATCATGGGACTCTATGACACTAAACATAATGATGGATTTGAGATTGCCTTGGAAGCACCAACAGAATCATTTGAACCTAACATGTCACAAGATCAAACCAAACATATCAGTCAGGAATATGTCCAACATGATAATGAAGCTAAGACACTTTATCAACTAGGGTCATCTATCTTTGTCAGAGCAGGCTTTCTTGCAGACAAAAATATTACAAGTGACAGTATCTACATACCTAATGATGGGTTAGCATCTTTCTTTCAAAACAACAAATACCCCATCGCAAATAGAATCTGTCAAAGCATGCAATATCAAGGCAAAGGACTAGGCATACACGAGCAAGGCATTCTAGAACCAATACAACTTCAGGCAAATTACAGCCATCAAGGTCTTGGCTATTCCTCAGTTAGTAAATCCAACGATGCCAATGGTACCTCCTTGATACTGGGAGCAACATTGTTAGATACAAACGTCAAAACGGAGTCCATGAGAAATCCTTATCATAAGATTGCATCCAACACACCCTCCACCCACACCATGGACCGCCCTTCCATCATAAATAAACCTTCCCTTTGGAACCAACAAAAACAAAAGTCTTACAAGTCAAAAGATCAAAATCAAATGTCAAAGGCCATTGAATCAAAAAAAAGGACAAGTGGACAAATGAAATTAAAATGGATTCCAAAGAAAGATGGATCAAACAAAAACACCAAGTTAAATACAAAAGTTAATCACAATGTGGAGCCACAAGACAAGAGGACTCCCACATATAACACATGTCCACCTCCTTCAAAATGGTCATCAATCAAGGCATATAAAAGTGTTGGTTCCAAACACCGTCCCTCCAAAATCCCTCATCGACCATCCCAAGTTTGGAAAATAAAAAGTCATTCATCCAAACGTCCAAATAATCTTTCCACATCTACCATCATTCGTCATAATCCTACATCTCGTCTAAAGTCCAAAAATCCCACATCACAAATCCATCACATCTTGGCAGCAACTCTTTACCACAAGGACTCTCATGGCACTCTATCCTAATGTGTGCATTCTGATAAGGCCAACTCTAGTATTAGAAAGGACCATGATGACATCAATCAGTTATATGAAAGTGCTATGATCCTGACAAGACAACTCCTTTAGCAAGGTCATTATTGACATATCATGGCACCAGTCTCTACATCAACACCGTCAGTAAATTCAGAATAGGCAGTGGTCACCTAAAGCATCCAGGCTATCCGCAAAATCAAAAATACAAAAAAAAAATTAAAAAATTAAAAAATTCTCACCTTGATGAAAACCTGGCAAACAGGTGTCTTAGCGACCCCAAAAAAATCAAAAATTGAAAAAAAAATTGAAAAATGTAAAAAAATTGTCACCCTGATGAAACAAACAGCATCTTGGTGACAAAAAAAGTCAAAAAACTAGTAAAGAGAAAATTTCATCCAATGGTGAAAAACATGCAAGGCGCTAGATAAGTACCATGATGAAAACCTGGCAAAAGGCGTCATGTGTAAAATAAATCATCTATGTGGACTTTACACTTGGGGGCAAGTCATCTCATTTTCCCATGCCTTCCTCATGACATTGACATTCATCTAAGCCCTATCATTTCCACACATTTTTCCCACTTACCTCGGTCTTGACATAAAACTGACACATAAATCATGCTTTGGGAAAACTCTTGACATGTCTATCCTTCAGTCATACATGATTCACAAAACATCATGTCATTGACTGTCATAGTCTTATTGTCCTTATATGACATAGTCCTTGAAAATCATATGGCAATTCCATTAGTCTCATGTTTCCTGTCTTTTACCAAGGCCACCCTCTCATCCTTTCATGTTTGTCACCTATCTTGGATTTCCCTTGTCAAATGGTCTAAGGATAATCATCATCCCATCTAGTCCTAACCAAGTCATTCCAAATGAAACGAGTCTAATCCATACAAACACATTATCCAAAATGTTACTTGACTGCATTCCTAGCCCAGCTGTAGACCTGCATACTTTCATCACATTATTATCATCGTCCTCACATTGTTTCGGGATGCATCCTTCCCATGTCAAACAATGTTGTCATCACCTATCAATTGGTATTCAACTTGACTAGGGGCACAATCATGTTTGTCATTGGATTCTCATGTGTAGGCATCAG
This sequence comes from Sequoia sempervirens, assembly GCA_007258455.2. Classification (NCBI taxonomy): domain Eukaryota; kingdom Viridiplantae; phylum Streptophyta; class Pinopsida; order Cupressales; family Cupressaceae; genus Sequoia; species Sequoia sempervirens. The sequence continues at coordinate 214,507,087 of VDFB02000013.1, read as the reverse complement.
TCATATGAATTTGTTACGATCCTCTTAAACGTCAAAATCCAAAAAATTCATAAAATGTAAAAAAGACAAAAACATCATAAAATGTCTTGAAAAAAGACAAAAAATCATAAAATGTCCTGAAGAAAGACCAGAAACATCATAAAATGTCTTGAAAAAAGACCTAAAAATCATAAAACGTCCTGAAGAAAAACACAAAAACATCCAAATCAATGTCAAAATCCTAAAAATGGAGTCAAAGTCAGTCATGTCGGTCAGTCCATGTCATTGTCGAACTATGTTGTCTCTGCGCATTTTCTACGTAGGTAAGGCCATCAGTCGATGGGTCCCTGAGACAATAGGTTAGTCCTTTTAGGTTGGTCCTGTAGATGTCTAAATTTGGACACTTAATTTATCCAAATTCATCCTCTTTCATCTTATTTTCGTTAATTAAGTAATACTCCTATTATTTAATTAATATCTTTAATTCTGCCAAATCCCTAAGGTATTTAATCAATAATACCTTATCTCTTTAATCCTCCTTCCATCAATTGAATTAAATAAATATCACATTTATTTAATTCCTCCTCATGTCACATCCTCCATCATTTTTATTAATCTTAATCCTTCTTCTAATCCATCATTAAGGTGTGCACATGCCTAATCCTTGATTAGGATGTGTCACATCCTCCAACTTTGCAAGTTGGCCTCTAATCTCTCTTAGCCACCTAACCATCCTCTAATCCTTCACTAACTAGCCTAATCAACCTCTCAAGGAATTTTTAATTCCTTTTATCCTTCCAAGGAATATTAAATTTCTTTTTCTCTTCCCCATGTGATCTTTTGACTTGTCACATCAAGTCACATGTGAGATCTAACCCTCTTCTAATCCTCATTAATTAATCTAATCAAGTACTTGCACAATCCTAATCACCCCTTTAGTCAACTCTCCCCATCCCCCAAGGAATTTTTAATTCCTTTTTATTTATCCTAGGCTCCTCTCTTCCCCATGTGAATTTTTAATTCACCTTTTAATCCCCCAATACACCCTTTGGAATTTAAAATTTTTCCCATCTCCCCATAAGGATATTTGAGGAATTTTTAATTCCCCACTTGTCCTCTCACCCACATGGGGACAAGGACCTCCTTTATGAGGAGATCTTGTCCAATCCCAAGGTACTTTGTACCCCTCTCCATGTCATGTCCTTCTCCTTCCACCTCATGTCCACTTCACCTTTTAGGGCTATCTCACATGCCACATGTCAAGATGTGAGGGCTTGTGAGTTCTCAACTCACCTTAGCCCTACATCTTGATATTTGGTGGATCAATCTCAACCGTCCATTTCCCCTAGGATTTCCCAAAAATCCTATAAATACCCCCTCTTTTCTCTCATTTTGGGGAGATCATTTGTGCTAGCCAAACTCTTGCAGTTTTGTTTCTCAACCCATACTTAGCCTTTTTCATGCTTTCATCCATTTGCACTCATCCTCACAACATCTTTTAGCTTGTGTCTACTTGCCATCCAAGGAGCATACACATCCAAGATCGAAGGGTCAACCAAAGGATCGACTCAACGCAAGGTATAAAGTTCTATTTTGTTGCTTTTTCTTGCATTGTTTCCAACTTAGGCTAATCTTGAGGTGTAGGTTGTTTTAAGTTGTTGCTTGATTTCTAACACCACATTCGACCTATCACAGGTCCAAATAAAATCATGGCATTTGTCACAATTGTCACATCGGTCAAATAAGTCAGACGTAGTCAAATTCAAACACAAGACAATCATTTGAAATGTCAATGTCAAAATTGGTCAAAATTAGACAACACAGTCCAATCTATTATACAGTCAAAATTAGTCCACTTGCCAAAACATATTAGTCAAAACAATGTCAATCTCATCACTCTTTGGTCCTCTTCAAGATGTGTCCTTCTTGGAGTTGGACCTCATCAAAATGTCCTTTACCTTTTTCAGGATGTGTCCTTTGTGATAATGGGCCCCGTCATAATGTCAACACTATCAAATTAGAAAAGCTCTTAAACTGTCAAAACTGTCAAACCAACAAGAAATCAATCTTTGGCAAACAAACATTGGCAAACAAAATAAAATGGCTGTTTATCTTTCTGGTCTATCATGGCTTATCTTTTGACTATCTTGGCTATTTTGTCTTATATTTTTACTGTCTTTTCTTTTTGGTCATGTTACTAGCTACCTTGAGGATGTTCCATGAAGGATTTAGAGGTGCAATGACGTTTCCTGACCTATTTTGTTTTTTTGTGACTATTGTTTGTGGATTGTTTTGACAAAAAGACTGGGGCAATATGACCCTCAGTATGAGTTAGGACATTCCTTGTCTGTGACTATCAGTTTTTTAAATGGATGACCTTGCACACCTTGGTCTATGTCATATCATGGTGTTTGTTGTCCATTTGTGTCATTTTTACTGCCCAATGATGATTAAGAGCAATAAATATTAAAGTCCTATGGAAATGTTTTGAAGGATTTGGTCTAGGAAAATAACATGCATCTTCTTTAGTCTTGTCATCTTCTCTATCTCATCTCATATAGGCATTGCATCCATATCATCATCCATATCTTTTGCACTAACATTTCTTTGTCTCTTCATATTTTAGTCTTCTCATCAATTTTCGAGAGCACACCAATGTTCTTGGAACCTATCTGTCCTGTCGAGGGGGCATACCACTACCCTCGTCATTCTTCCTCATCTTATTTTGCACTAGGGCATATTTTTGACTTATTTTCTTTGTCACAATGCAACATGCTACATTATGACAAAGAGGGGCAAAATGTAGACACTTAAAAATGACCTAGGCCCACAAACTTCATTTTTTACCACTTTCGCCCTAGCATAATTATGATATTTAACTATGTCCTTGGTCCACATTTGACTATTGATTAAATAATTCATAATTATTTAATTAATTCAAGTCCTTTTATTCTTCATGATTATTAAATAAATAAATTCTATTTATTTATTAAATATGTTATTAATTGTCTAAGTCTTCTCTTAATTAAATAAATTTCTTAATTTATTTAATTACCCTTTGTCATATATTTCTTCCTGATTATTAAATAAATAAGTTTTATTTATTTATTTAATGTCACTAACTGTCATAATTAAATGAATTGATTAATTTATTTAATTAATTAATCTTATCTGCTAAATTAAATAATTATCTTTAATTATTTAATTGTCAAAATAATATTCCTCTCATTTTAAATAAATGAAATTATTTAAAATATCATCACTTAACTGTCACCATTTTGGTAAATAATCTAAAAGATTATTTATTATCTCTAAATTATTATTTTGAATTAATTTAATTCAAAATGGTAACTAATCTTCCAAAAATCAAGTAATCGGGCAAATTCTTGATTTTCCAAATCTGATCTTCAGTCCAACTCTTATCTTCTTGATTTTTTGAATCTCACAAATTAGAGTCTTTGTCTTCTTGATTTTCAAAAATCTTTATTTTCTAAATTTATTATCTCATTTATTCTCCACCACTGATTTGATTTTCTCATATGACATCTTGACCACTCACTTAAGGATTTTTCCCTAACCCTGATTAGGGATTGTCAAATTAAATCTTGTCTGCTAATTTTGGGTCTTTGTCAGAAATCAATCTCGTCCGTCCATTCAAAATGGCATTTTCTATAAAATGCCATTTTCCTCTCATTTCTAGATTAGATAGACATACACACAAGTAGACATATTATAGGTGCATTGCATATTTACTCATTGGCACACTTAGATTTCCATAGCAATTGAGGCATTTATTGTCTTTATTTGATCAAATCTTAGCATGTTTAGGCATTGTCAATCATAGGAATTTAGGCATAGGCTTTAGACATTTTATGCAAATCCTTCAAAGCTTGGTGTAGGACATAGGCATATATTTGTAGATTGCTCGCATGACGAATCTGAGGGCAAAGCATTATCTAGCAAGTAAGAAGGTGTTATGAAGGGGAGTCATAGAAGCTTTAGCAATTATTAGGTATACTTGGTCTTTTACATTTCGCTTCCTTTGCTCTTTGTAATCACTTTAGGTTTTTGTCTTTTATATTTATTTGATTGATCTAATCTAAACCTTAGAAAATTACCCTCAGTTACACAAAGTATATAAAGGAATCATTGATAGCTTTCTTTCAATCCATAAAATAGTTACATGAACTCATTTCCAAAGTAAGGAAGGTCATAATAACAATGTTACAACTTATAATGATACAAGATTCTCCTCGATTACAAATGAGGAGTAGTACATACACAAATATCCACTGATACAAAGAACAAAAGAGATGAAGCATATCAACTAGTACATGCAAGCTCTCTAACCTAGAAGATCCCACTATCACGGACATGAAGTGCAAACCCAATGGTGTAAGGTGCACATTCCACCCAACTAAGTGGTACTCGAAGGCCCACCCCCTGTGCTAGGAGATAGTAAAAGGGATCCCAAGGCAAACTAACAACCTCTAGTCATAGGAAAACTCAAGACTGGACTACACAAATATAACACATAACATGAAGGTTACATTGCTTCCAGAGTAAAAGAATCAAGTACATCAATTGAACATCTAAACCGTTGTCATAGGAGGAGTGTCACACATAATTGCTATGGGTTACCCTAACATCTCTTTGTGTGCTAGACCCCCAACTAAGAACCACTCTTCTACCAACAACATAAGGATCTAAACCAATGCTCAAGGGTATACACGATGCACAAATATCGATAATAGATATCAACTATGATACAAGATACAACTCATCCCCGTTCGTAGTAACCGGGTGATTAATTGAACAATCAAGTGCACTACCCAATTTAAAATAAAGGGCTGAATTATAACTCACAATAACCCCCTCATAAAATAACATTTGGAAGATTTATAAGTAAATAGAAGAAAATCAGAATTTAAATAGGTAAATTCAAGAAAAATATGAATCTACCATTAGGATTTCCTAAACCCAATTTTGAAAACAATAATACATTGCTTAAATTAATTTAATTTAAAGCAATATCATTTACAAATAATAATGAAATTAAATCTAAATATTTAAATCAATTTCCCAATTACATCTATTTTAAAATCAATTTTCTCTTTTAAATTATATTATTTAAAAATAATTCTATTTCATGCATTTGCATGCATCTAATTATAAAAACATATTTAAATAAATTTTTTTAATACCAATTACAATTTTCCAAATCATAATTTAAACACATAAATATTTAAATATATATATATATATTATATTTAAAAAAAACCTTAAAATTAATATAAAAATCCAAATACAAATTAAGGGAGCAGATGGGTTTTAAAGTTTAAAGGTGGGGCTATTTACATAGCCATTGGTTGTTTGTGCAGCCTTCCCCATATAAGGGGAGGTGCATGCCTATGTGGGGGCAGCGTCGACTCTTCCCCAAAGGGGAGTCGACGCTTCCCCCAAAACAATTAAACTCCATTCAAAATAAAACTTCAAATCTGCGCAGTATGGATTTTTAATCCAAAACTTTTAAATATAATTTAAAAAAAAAGAAAATTCTACAAGGTTTAATTCATAAACACAAAACATATATATATGTATATATACTTGTATATATATATATATATAAATTCATCAAGAATACTAGAGTCGGGTAAATTATTTTCACAAAGCTTTCTACAAGAAGTATTTAGAAAATTTTCACAAAGATTTTCCAATTTTCCCAACAAAATAAAACTAATTGGAAAAACAAATTTAATTGATATTGTTCTACAAGATCTTTCCAATACAAATAAGATTTTCCCCAATTTTTAAATAGGAAGATTTTTTAATCCATTCCTATAGAGATTTCCAAATTTTTTTCTATTGTTTTCCTCTGAGGTTTTCTATTATTTAAATTAACAATTTCACAAAGGTTCTCTGATTTCACTATAAAATTTTCTACAAAAGCACTAAAATATTCACGAAAAATTTGCAAACAGAGAAGCCTTACAAATTTACAAAATAATTTAAAAGCTTCTACACAAATTATAAATTCTTTTGTGTAGGCAATAGATTCCAATTTGCAAAATAATAAAAATAATTAAAGGAACCTGTATTCGGAAGCTTGAGGAAGTGATGTTTGATGTAAAGCTTCGCCTGTAGATTCTAATTTTTCCATAGCTTCCTCCAAGAATTCACTTTTTCAGAAGAAGAAAACCAAAAACCAAAAACCAAAAACTTCCCAAGAGCTTCCTTTTTAATTTTTCAACTTCTCAAAAAATATCTTTTCCATTCTGGTGAAGTAACTTCTTACCTCACTCAATTATTGCCAATATTCTCTCCAAGAATAATTTCTCAACAAGAGTGTTTAATTAATTTTCTAGCACACATGTCAAAATTAAAATATCTTTCAACCAACTCAGATATTTCCCTTTTGATATTTACAAGAAATTTATGCTATTTTAAATAATTCAAACTTCACAAATTAAAATTATCTATTTTATGCAATTTATAATTCAAATTCACATAATAATTTCTAATTTAAATTTAATCTAATTAATTTAATTACTTTATAAAATAAATTTAATCACAAGGATTAAATTACTTTACAAATTTAATTTAATTTAATTAATTAAATTAAATACAAATCTTCTAACATGTTCATCAAAATTAACTAAATAATTACTAAAAAATATTAAAAGAATAAATTAACATTAATTTCCACATAATAAACCTTGCAAAATAATTAAACAAGGAGGCAAATATGGACAACATAACCACAAGCATACTGAAACAAGGACTAGCGACACACTGTGACTAGGGTTGTGGCTTGACAAGGAAATCTTCTTGCTATCTCCTAATCAACAATACTGTTGGACAATGGACACACTCAAACTTGTGAATCCAGGTGGAGTCGATGTCTTGTACCTGTTCACTCAAACATACAAATTAGAGTACACATTCATAATAGCTGAGGGGCTAGGAAAGGAACTCTAGCAATTGTATCTCATTCTCGTATGTCCCCATATGTTCAATGGTATGATTCTGCCCTTTCCACCTATCCTCACAACATACTACTGCATCACTTAACTACCTAATAAATCTCTGCATCATTATAATAACAAAACAATGTACATCATACCCACAAAAGTACCATCAGAAGCTCTTGTTTTATCTTCCTCTTTAGTTTCCTTAGCTAGACTACCTACACATCCCAAGTGAGAACAGAGGGGCACTACATGAATAGTGATGGTGTTTGTGTTGACCCTGTAATGGTACAATTCATGTAATATTGGCCATCTCCTAAAAACCTAAATAAAATCATACTTTTAAGGGATTGACTAATTTTTGTGAGAGCTTTTTGCTTGGATTTTCACATTTAGAATGGTTTATGAATCAAGAACTTAAGGGAGGAGTAAAATAAATTTTGGTTTGGATAGAGGCACAATAATGGGTATTCATAGAATTGAAATGTAGGTTATGTTAATCAAAATTATTATCTCTTCCATATCTATAATAATGGTTTAAAATTGAGATTCCTCTAAATATGCAGTTGGAGTAGTTCTCATACATGTGGACATCTATTTTCCTAGCATAATTATATATTTTATGATATAATGCATAGGCATCGTACATATTAGGAGTTGTATATCAATGTTCAATCTTGTAATGAGTGGAAACACTATATCTCATGGAAGGAGATGTTCATTCACTTAGATCACAAACCTCTCCAATTTATGCAAACTTTAGGATAGTTGTATAATGCTTTTCAAATCAATGGTGGCCTATCTCCCTAAAATGATTTCACCTCAAAATTTGTCATAAGAATAGAAGAACTAAAAAAATTAAGAATTTTTGAGTCAACCTCTAATCAAATCCCTAATAGAAGTGTTAGACTCTTTTAAACACTAGACAATAGTCTAACCTCTACTATATGGCACCAATCTTGATCTTATTAAAATCTTCCAAATATTAGTAGAGGGCAAACAAGTCCCTACCAAATATTAGTAGAGGGTAAACAAGTCCCTAAGTTATACTTGCAAGATGAAATTATTTCACATGGAATACATATGTTTTCCTACCAAGTAAATTTATGAATTATTATATGGGAAGAACATTATAGTCATTTTTTTTGCCACTTTAGAATGGAGAAGTCCATTATTATACTCCAAAAATATTTTTACTAACCAAAAATGCATCTTGATGTCATCTTCTACATTTTATCTTGTATAGCTTGTGTCAACACAAAGTCTACAAAGGTAAAGAAAGGTATATACAAATATATTCCTATACCCGATAATACCCAAAATTATAATTCCCTAGGTTTCATGTTAGTCCTTTCTTCTAGCAAAATAGGTATGATTATGTGTATGTGTTGCTTGGTAATTTTTTCAAATGGTCATTATGATAGCTTGTAGGAAACATTTCTCTACAAAAAAAGCAATATTTTCATAAATAATTTTAGGGTTGATTTCATTTTTCCATAGATTATCATCATTAAGATGGACAACAAGTTCCTCAACAACTTTTGGTCATCACTATGGGATATTATGGACACCAAGTTGATATAGTCTATTGTGTTCCAATAATAGATAATTGGACAAATAGAGGAAAAAGATTATATTATCATTTACATTATAAAAATGTATCACATAAATAATCCCCATACATTGGATGGGATTTTTTATGATGTACAACATAGCTACAAACATGTATTGCATAGCTCTATAAGGCATAGTATATTCAAAGTTTATCTTCGACATCAAACATTGTCTCCTAGTGGTGTGTTCCTACCTATAATATTTAATGACACATCATCACATGTTGGGAGGGAGGTGTTGGTGAAAATAGGTATTTTACCGAGCTATTAAATTAGTGGGGTCATACTTACATGTTAATTACACTTAGGTCCTATGAATTATAGAAGTATTAGTTGTCTAGATAAGATCTTTATCATATCTTATCTTTTTAAATTTTATTTAATTCTAGTGTCATGGGTCATTTAATAATGACACAATTCATTTAATTATTTGCATTAGGTAGTTCATTACACCATGTGTATATAAGAAAGGTCAGTGTACACTTTTGTAGCATACCTCATCATCATATTTGATAGATCTTAATATCAAGAAAGCTTATTTCTTGCATACTCTCTTGTGGAAGGTTTTCATTATTTTTGTAGGTGGTCTTCAGTATCAAGCTAATCTTCAGCTCCTACATGGTATCAAATCCATGACCATAAAAATTATTTCTAATATGTAAGGGTAGAGCTATTACCAGTGAGAGATCTTGGTAGATTTTAGTAAGGTTGAGTATGATCTTCTCTGGCACCATATGATGATATGGAGAACCACAAAACCTTAAAAAATCACCACTTTTCTAGGGGGTTTCCTTTTTTTGGGTTTCTATTGCAAGTTAATTTTGGCATATGTTGGAGGTAATCTAGGCTCACCATTGAGTCCAATGAATATAAGAAAGTCAATATTAGCTTTCATTTTTTCAAAATACAACACATTTTTCTAGATCTACAAGGGTTTGAAGTTGGGAGGGGGTTTCCAAATATGGGAGGAAGTTGATTTTTGGAGCACTTTGATCCAAAATAGATTGTTCTATTGCATTTGAAAGGCCCAAAAAACCTAAGAATGCCTATCAAATCATCAAAATTAGAGGTTTTTCCCTAGGCCCTTAGAGGATTTTTTAATGTACCATTGTCATTTATCCATACGATAGAAATCTATACAATTTATATAGTTTGTATCATTGCAAATGTTGTTTATAAAGTTATAGAAAAAGGAATCTTCAATGAAATATTTTATGGCTGGTATAATCTATGTGCAAATTGTGTGTCATCTTTGCATAGGGTACCTGTCTTTGTTAGTTGCCACATTGGGTCTAGTATGTAGGTTTTAATTTGGTCATTATTTTTTATTAAAAAATGTTTTATTTAAATATATTCTACTTGTGTTTATTTTGGTGGTTGTTTAGTGTTTATGCAGTTGGTTTAGAGTTAAGTGGTACCCTTGGTTCTAAGTACTAATGTAGAGGCCTAATGCCTAGTGGCATGTATAGCTGCCATTGATGTCCACCTCCAAAGCATCATCTTGCCACCACCCAAGTGGGGGATCAATTTTTTTCTATAGTGTGACTAGAAGCCACATTGGTGACCAAGACCTAGCCCACCAGGGGCTTATTTTACCTCCCAGTTCCCAAATTGGGCCTTCTTTCCCTTGGATCATAAATTTTCTCCAAGATATTAATTTTTTTCAAATGAGATCAAAAAAAGTTTGTGTCATGTACTTCATAGTGGTGCAAGTCATTTTACTAGACTTTGTGGCTGGTACATTTTATTCTTGATTGAAGTCAAATTTCCCATTTGGACCTTTGAACTCATAAAGTTTTTCTTGGACCTTTGTTTTCCATGATTTTTGTGACATCAAAAAGGTATTGAGAAGCTCTATCATGGTACACATGCACTTTTTCCAAATTCAACCCCAAGCATATTTTATTCAGTATTTTGCACATTTGGCATTATGACTAATTACTTAGATATCCCGACTCCTAGAGAGGTTTTATCTTTTCAGGAAAGCTTCATTTGTAGTATACATCATGTTTGGAGATTTCTAATTGCTATTGAAGGTTAATGTCTTTGTAATTTTGGATATTTCTCATAGTTCATTACAGAGTTTTCATTTCATCATTCTCTGATCATCTTGAAAAGGGGAAACTATAAAAATAGAGCGATGATATCATAAAACATCTTCATTGGCTTCATATGTTGCCACATTTGTATGGTCTTGTTCCCCCTCCAGGTACTCATAGTAAAAAAATTCTTAGAATAGTAAAAGGGACCATGTCTTAGGAGTTATTGCAATACATAATGATAAAGATATTTTGAATGTAATTGTTCATTTTGAGTGTCCTCATGATCTTTGGACTAAAATTTTGGAGATATATGTATATCTTGATACTCAACCATTCCCAATGATCTTATTTTAGATTGTCTTATGCCTCTTTATTTTTAAGATAGGATACCATATGACTATGATACTATTTGGTACTTTGATTATTTGGAGTACTCTGAATCTTTAGATGAGGATGAGTTTTCTTCAGATGCTCCTTCTTCTCCTTCAAAGGCATTTTTAGTACCTCCACCTTCATAGATTCCTTGTGCAGAGTAATTGACTACGGTTCCCATCATTCCTGTTCAATGGGACCATTCATCCTTTGTTGGTGATCTATTGAGAACTACTCATTTTGCAATAGGCATCTCATTATCTTCCTAATTTGGATTCCTACTTATCAGGCATTGTATCTTCATTTATAGTGGAATCTCATATTTTAGATTTGAAGGACACATTTGAGGGGTTATCTCTCCTCTTTGATGATAGTCGTTGTACTACTATTTTCAAACCATCATTTTCTTTGGATGTTGTTCAACATTGGTTTCCACATAGTCCTAGATTGTCACCATCTTCTTTGATTAGACATGTACTTGATTTGATTGTGGTATCTTCATCTTCAGTGGAAAAGAAGAAACATGAGCAATTTTTAGAGACACCATAAAATATGTCCATTCTTCTGTCTTTAAATTCCTATCTACAATGGGAATCATTCTTGTATTTTGTACTTGGTTTTGTTTCTTTCAAAAGGGAGAAAAGTCATTTTTCGATATTAGATCATGTTTTTTCTTTAGACACTTACCATTTTTCCAAGAGATTATACATTGTGGGGTAGCTATGTAGTCTCTCTCTTTCCCTCTAATGGGAGGTCACTAATTGTATATTCATGATTTACGTTGTCCTTAGGGGTATCATAGATTCCTACATCCTTCATCACTTGATTTTATCATTTCTCTCTTTTGGAGAGGGTTTTTTCCCATGTGGTTTTTATCCTTTTCTTTTTTGTGAGAGATTGAATATGCACATGGATACCTAAAATAACCTCATAGTCGAGACTCATCTTTGCATAAAAATCTTCTACCTAATTTTCATTTAAGGGAGGGTGTTGGTGTACATAGGTTATTTACATGACTAGTAAATTAGTGGGGTCTTATTTACATGTTAAGTCCACTTAGGTCCTAGGCATGTTTCTGGAAGTCTTAGTTGTCTAGATAAGATCTTATCATATCTTATCTTTATAACTTTTATTTAATTATAGTGTCCTATGTCATTTAATAATGAAACAAGTCATTTAGTGTTTTACATTATGTAGTTCATCACACCTTGTCTATGTAAGCAAGGTCATTGTACACTATTGTAACACACCTCATCATCATATTTGATAGATCTTAATATCAAGAAAGCTCATTTATTGCATACTCTTTTGTGGAAGGTTTTCATTATTTTTGTAGGTGATCTTGGGCGTATAGCTAATCTTTAGTTCCTATTAAAGGTAGATAAGAAAATAGCTTTTTGAGAATATATCCCATATCCAAGAACAAGTTCATAAGATACTACAACATACATAAATGGAAGAACAAGGAAAAATATGACTAACATCACATTCCTAAAAGTTTGAGTTTGGATACTCTATATAAATATTGACTTCATCAATGTAACCATTACACCATCTCAAATAAATATATGAAAATTGTTTTGAGTTTAATCTATCCCCTTCCCAAGATTATATCTAATTTCCAATATAGAGTTATTGGGTCTATATTTTCCATCATTTTTGGAAACTTTTAATTTTTTTGAACACATTCATAATACATAATTTATTTTGTAAACTAAAATTCCACTATAAAAAGGTCAAGTTATTTATTTTCTCAATAAAACTCAAGAATTCATAGATCCCTCTCTGTCACATAGAATATGATGGATACTTTCCATACCAAGACAATTGGATCACTAGGCACCACAATAAGAAAAGGTTTCCTTATCTACTAAAAAAATTAATGTAAAGGGGAAAAGTTCCTCTCAAGTGGGGGATTGATGATTCCACATAGATACCAAAGTGTTTGGGTGAAATCCTCATAGCTGAATCTAGAAAATATTAAAAATATCATTTTCTAACTTATTTTTTACATCTTCATAATTTGTATTTTGGAGGTCTTTGGAGAATCATGAATTTTCATTTTTTGGCATGGATATTTTAGATATATTTCTAATGCACCAAAAAAGTTTGATTTTTGCGGGCAATAGGGTAGAATTTAGGACTCCATCAAGTTGGGTCACCAAAAAAATAGTTTTATAATTTTTTTATGTTCTCACATTTTTGTGAGTAAGTTGAATGATGTGGGTGTGCAAGTTGTTTTCTCAAGTAGAGGATGCAATATTATGAGAGGATTTATCATGATTGCTCAGGGTTTTTGGATGGACACTTGGTATAATATGGATACATGCACTATTTGGTGTAATATTTTTTTCTAACAAGTCAAAGAAAACACCTTCAAATTCTTTATCTTCACCATAGGAACCAACATTAAAGAAGTTTGTTGCATCAAATTCTTATGCTAATGTATTTTGGGTACTTATGGGTGCTCATTCCTTGAAGATGGAGATTCTACTAGAAAAGATAATGTTATGGCACCAAAGACTTTCCCATATTGGTGAGAAGGGTCTTATATCCATACAAATAAATTACTTGTAGAGGGGCTTGACAATTTTAGTCTTGAGTTTAATTTTCGCAAAAAATACAACTATGGAATGAAAAACCATGTTTAGTTTTATTCTATTTCTCACAAATCTTCTTGGTTTTTTTTCCTTGGTTGAAAATCCTTGGTTGAAAATAAAAATCTAGTAGAAATATTAATCATTTTAGGAATGACAATGGTGTTTAGTTTTGTTAAAAAAAAATTGACAAGTTTTTCAAAGAGCATGTGATTGAGAGGAATAATATGATTCCATACACCCCTCAGCAAAATGAAGTTGCAAATAGGGTGAACATGACATTGATGGAGAGGACTAGGAGTATTTTGAGTGGAGTTAGCCTTGAACAAATTTTTTGCTTTGGAGCTACTACCACTACATGCTATTTGGTAAATATATCTACTACATTAGTGCTTGTTGATAAGACACCCATGGAGGTGTGACTGGGTAAGAAGCCATGGGTGATCCCACAATAGTGGTTTACACTTTTTGGCCAAACTTGACATTGACCTATTTTTATTTTTTAACTAAATCTTCACTTTCAGGCACCTATAACTGCTAAACCATGAGGAATTTGAAGATGTTGCAAACTAGTGATTTGTGAAATTTTGTTTGTAGATTCTAAATATATATTTAAAAAAAAAAAGAATCAAATTGCATTTATTTTTCCATCTCCTTTGAAAACTAGTTTTTAACAGTAAAGACCATTTTTAAAGAGTGGTGGGTACTTGCTAACACAACTTTTTTTTCTACGAAGGATAAATTCTATTTTTTTTAATTTTGATTCATAACTATGATATCTAGTGCATGCAATTGGTTTCATAGTGTTTTATTAAATATTTTTTTTCTTAATTGAGTTTTGAAGTCAAACCAATTACAATTTAGACATACATTTACTTGCTAACACAACTTTTTTTAATGTATAATTTTTTTTTCTTTGTTGGATCAAGGACGTCAATATGCATAGATATTTTTTAGATTTTTTTTATAATCTCCTATTTTTCCACATATGAAGAACAAAGAGCTTGATTTTTGGTGAAAAACCTACATTCACAAGAAATAAAAAAAATACAATAGTCAAATTAAATATATTTAAAATTATACTTTTTGGGAAGCTTATAATTTAAGGAGTACATACTTACAAAAAATGAGTTTTAAATGAATTCATTTAATCCCGCAAAAGGTAAATTAGAAGTGGTTTTCTATCAAAATTTTGATAGGTGTAAAGGAGACTCCATCACATGTATGGTTTAAAACTATATAGGAGCAAATTTACACCCCTTGTGTAATTCCCTTTTTGCATCCCCTCACATTAGAAAATTAAATCTGAAGGCGGAATTCCACATCACCCACCTGCCTTCCATCCACTTGGTGTCTTTCTTGCGTGTCAGTGGGGGAGTATTTGTCAGGGACATGAGCGCAATGTGCAGATGTCTGTGTGGCATGCTGTTGTCCTTGACAAATTCCTTCCTCTAGAGTCCGTAGGGACGTTACACTCCTCATTGGGGATGAATTGTAATGCCTTTGTGTCGACCAATCAACCCGAAAATGACTCCTCTCCCATTTTGATCTTGAAATGGATAACTTGTTGGTTCTTTCCATCTTCTACAATCTCTCTATCATTCTACTTACAACTATAGCAATTTTCACAACTCCATTGAGCATTGTAGCTACTTGTTATTCCATCAACTTCATCTTTGTACATGTTGCTCTACCATAGAATTTTCTAGTTTGGAGTCTTGTGTGACCTCCCTTCATCACCGTTGCGGTCATGTCAACTTTTCCAAGCTCATTGCCTTACATTCTCTCTTCATTCGCCTTGAGATCCTTTGGGTGGAGGTGGTATTGCATCATTTTCCTTTCCTACTGTGGTTTGATAGAGTAGCATTACATATTTTGCAATGTTTAGTACTTTCCTTTCTTCTTTCCTTTATCACACTTTCTACTCTGTGGCTTTTCTGGTTGTCCATGGAGATGGAAACACCAAAGCAAGGGTTTGACTAAGGAAAATCCCTATACAACCCAACATTTTTCCCTCTCTTGCTTGTGTGTAGGTGAACATGTGTGTGGAGCTCGCTGGCGAACTAGAGCTTTAGTGAGTTGATATTCGTCAACTTGGTCTTCATCTACCTTCTTTATCATTTATGTAGCTACCTTTCATATTTCATCATTTTGTTTATTTCGTTAAAATTAACTAGCTAGACAGTTAGTAGATTTTCCTACTTTCTACACAGTACTTTACTTTTTCTAGCTATACGGACACTAGCGTGCCACACTATTGTCCCAAACCTATGTTGCTATCCTCAGATAGAGAGTTGTTTGAGGTATATTTTGGACTCTAGAAACTAACTCATCTAGCCCAATTAAATTTTCAGATCTATAAAGTGATGAAAGCACTTGAGAGTGCTCTTCATTCTCGATTCTTATCCTAAAAACCCATTAGCTTGAGGTAAGTTAGGGTGGCCCTCAGCTCTCAGCTCTCCATGACCTAGAGTCTTGGTGTGGTTGGTCCCCCTCTCTTACATTTTTGGTGAACCCAACATGAACCATTTTGGTTCTTTTTAGCAGTGCTAAAGGGTCCTTTCCTCATATCCTAGGAGTGTTGTAGGTGCGAGTGTTGTGAGGCCTTTTGCCTTACAACCCAAACTGTGACCCCTAGTGGAATATTTGGAAGGTTCCACAGGTACTACAAAATGAAACCTTAGTTGGGTCACTATCTAATTGTGAAACCTTTGGGGGCTCTACAAAATTGTTGTTTAGTGTACGTGATGGCCTCCTTTCTGCATTTGTCTATCCTTTTTGCTTAGCCTATGAGTAGCTCTCCTGTTATAACTTTCACATTGCAAGACCTACTAATGGGTTATAACAGGGAGCCATCTTCTCTTTACATCCCCACATGAATCAACAAAAACATTATAACTAGTGTTCTTGTTGACCCGACATGTCAGGTGAATGTTATAACTGAGGAGATTATGTTGATCAATCTCTTGCACAAAGATGGATATGACGCACCTGAAAGCACCATTCGTACATGTAATAGAATTTTTGTACCTCCCCTTGGTAGCATCACCTTGTTAGTCCTTGTCAAACCTAAGTTAGTAAACTTGCTCTTTGACATATTTTTGGGATCTGAGCTCTTCAAAGTGAAACTGGGTATCCCTTGGTTAGTCACTATGAATGTAGTTCCCTTGATCATGCATAAGTGTCTAAAATTCATCCATGAGGGTTCAATACATGTAATCGATGACATCAGCTATAAATTGTCGGTTATGTGTGGCAGTTATTCTCTAGATCACTTTTGGCCTACACCCGTTGGTCTGCTTTCACCTAGGACAAACCTCTTGTACCAAACTTATGCAAAGTACAAGAAAGGGTGCTTAATGCCTAAGGTGAGGTACCCTCCATCTCCTAATGCTATCTTGCATAGGGCTTGTTTGAAAGTTGACAGTGATGCCACCATGGCTCAGAGAAGGGAAGAAGAGAAGCTCTCTTGAGGTTCCTCTTCCTCCTCTTCCATTGTCTAGCCTATTGCTTCCTCTCACCCTACTATGCCATCATTAGATTCTACTCCGCGTCTACAAGAGAACCCTATGGTTCCTGCTTGGTGAAAGCCCAAGCGCCCTGCACTCGAACTTTTCGTTCTACCCACTGTGCCTAGCCCGGTTTGATATGGTAGAAGGAAGGGTCCCTATGGGGAATCCTCTATGTCTCAGCCTCTGCAGCCTCCTACTGCTCCTGCTCCCAAGGTAGTGAATGGGAAGAGGCCTACCACTAAGGCCTTAGAGCCGACTCCCCCTGCTATCGCTCCAACCTCTTCTCAATCTCTTCCTCCTACTCCCATCCAGGAGTTGCTCCCTCCACTAGATTTGGGTGTGATGGACACTCTAAGAGCCGAGCAAGAGCCCTCTATCCCATCTTAGCTTCAGGCCTCTAGCTTTTAGAGTTGCACAAACTACCTTGCACATGAGCGCAAGCATTGACAAAAGGCTCTGGCGGTTGAGCAGTTCGCTTTGAAAAGGAAGGAAGGGGAGTCAACCGCCCCTATTTTATGGCCTCCTACTATGTCCTCCTCTCTTGAACCCTCTTCTTTGGTTCAATCAAATTTGGTTCTGCTTCCAGCTCCTACTGTGAGCATAAACACCCCTAACCCTACAAAGGTGTAGGTGTTTATTTCTCCTTTAGTCAAGCCCCCTCTCTTGATGTCCCTCTTGGACATCCCACCATTCTTGAAGCCCGTGGACATGCCAAACACTTTGATGGTGGCTAACATGATTTTCTCTTGCTCCTCTATGCATTTTGCCTCGTCCGTGGGGGTCTTTCACCCTTCAACAAAAAAGAAGATGGAGGATAGCCTCACTAGCAATGGGGTAAAAAGAGGATTCCACCCTCTTCAAAGGGTGGTTTTGTGTTAGCATGCGTTGTCCTTATGATGGAGAAGCTCTGGCATCCCTTGAGTTTGTCACTACTCCCGAGTTACTTGATGAGCCTAGCTATGAATCTTGGGTGCCACTTCCCTCACCCATTGAAGTAACACATGGTATTCCTATAAAGTGCATGTTCAACTCTTTGGATGAGGTATTGGCCCTATCAATGATCTTCACGAAATCGCTGACCTTTTCTCCATAGGAACTGAGTGGAGGAGACCCTGAAGAGTCTCCTTCCTTGGATCTTGTTGCAGGGGGGTCAGAGGGTTCCCCCCTTGACATTCCACTATTACAAGCTCGTAGGCCTTCCTCGTATAATGACCTAGATTTGGAAGTAGATGACCTCTTGGTCAATGAGTGTTATAGGGTGCCTCTTCTTTACCTTTATATTAGGTGTGTGTTTGTTGTGATGTGTTCCCCCATGCTTGCGTTATGTGTCCCTGGATGATGCTTGTAACCCCTATAGGTGCTTGGATACAAGATTTTTTTATGTCATACCACTTCCTCTATTTGTTACATCATTCTTCCTTTGTTATTTGTATTGATTTTCGACAAATTAGGGATGATGCAAAGTGTTGGGGGCATTTAGGATTCCCTTCCATGTTGACCCAATTTTTTATTTTTTATTTTTTATTCTCATGCATTCTTCATATGGTTTGATATAGTAGGGGGTTGATGATAGTTCATTAAATATACTATTACTATACTTATATATATATATATATGAGAAAATCTGACCTTGAAATATTAGATCACCTCTATGCCCTTTGTTTGTGATGTTATTGTCTTCTTTCACAGTGTGGTTATCTTTCTCTCTTCTTTTCTTGAGCTATAATGTTGTGGTACTCATGTGTTGTCCCTCATGTGTGTGACAACATCACCACAGTGACATGTGTCACTATGTTTCATGGGCCATAGTATTACTCTTTCATTCTTGCTTTTCTCTCCTTAGGATGCCACATGCCTTGTGTTCGGAATGAACCATCCTAAGGGGGGGCTATCAGGTCAAATTTGATTTTAAAAAAATGCATTTGATTTCCAATGAATCTTTTCTCAAAATTTTTGTAAACTTTTTTCAAAAATCGCATTCTCAACAAGGACCCCTAGTGGAATGTGTTTCCTTTGTCATGGGTTCGCAAAGAAAGAACTTGAAAAACTTTTGTCGAAGGAGGGAGAAAATTTTCCTATGGGAGAAGCCTTGAACTTCCCCTTATGAGGGGGCATTTTCTTCCTTTCGAATTCTTTGATGAAGTGAACATCTTTTGAAAGGATTCCTTGATGTTGAATTGATTCGCGAAAAATGCTCTCTCACTTTCAAACAATGCATCCCTTGAGTGGACCCCTCTTCTTTTGAAGGGTTCCTTAGGCACCCCTTTGAAAACTCTTCCTTTAGTTTTTTGACTATCTTCATAACTATCTGCTTGCTTTCCTGTGTGTCTGCCTTTTTTTTTCTAACATGTTTTATCTACAGACTAACATGTTGCTTTGCACCTGTGCACTTGTGAAGCTGCTTTCCAGTCCAACTCTGTAGAGTCCCCTTACATTGGGCTTCCTTCATGAGAGATTACTTAGGGGAATGCCTTCTTTGTAGGTCTAAAGGCCTGTGAAGTGCTTGCATCCTGCAAGATTCATCCATTGTTGGTCTGCGGGCCTTCAGTGTACTTTGTTCAACTTCATAGTTTTGCAAAGCTATGAAGTCCCTTTGTTTGAACCTCCTTAAAGGAGAGAGTACCTATGGAGTCCTTTGCCTACCCTGTGCTTTTGAGCTTGCCAGATCACGATCTACTTTCTTGACAGTTCAAGTATACATTTCTAACACTTTGATCTACTTTATTGAACACTCATCGATACTTGTGCTCACTAAAGTGGGGGAAAAATGTATAGGAGTGAATTTTCACTTGTTGTGTAAATTCCAATTTTGCATCCCCTCACCTTATAAAATCAAATCCGAGGGTAAAATTCCACATCACCCACCTGCCTTCCATCCACTTGGTGCCTATCTTGTGTGTTGGTGGGGGAATATTTGTTGAGGATGCAAGTGCAACACATGGATGTCTATGTGGTGTGCTTCCATCCCTAACAGGTTATTTCCTATGGACTCCATAGGGATGTTACACTCCTCATTTGGGATGAATTGTAACACCTCTGTGTCAACCAACCGATCCAAAAATGGCTCCTTCGCTCCCATTTTGATCTTGAAATTCCTATCTTGTTGATTCATTCCATCTTCTACAATCTCTCTATCATTCTACTCATAATTCTAGCAATTTTCACAACTCCATTGAGCATTGAAGCTACTTGTTATTCCATCAACTTCATCTTTGTACATGTTTCTCTACCATAGAAGCTACGAGTTTGGAGTCTTGTGAGACCTCCTTTCATCACCATTGTGATCATGTTGACTTTTCCAAGCTCGTTACCTTGCATTCTCCCTTCATTGGCTTTGAGAGCCTTTGGATGGAGGTGGTATTGCATCATTTTCCTTTCCTATTATGGTTTGATAGAGTAGCATTACATCTTTTGTAGTGTTCAGTACTTTCCTTTCTTCTTTCCTTTATCACACTTTCTACTCTATGGCTTTTCTAGTTGTTCATAGAGGTGGAAACATGAAAGCCAAGGTTTGATTGAGGTAAACCCCTATACAGTCCAAATTTTTTCCCTCTCTTGCTTGCGTGTAGGTGAACGTGTGCATGGAGATCGCTAGCGAACTAGACCTTTAGTGAGTTTATATTCATCACCTTGGTCTTCATCTACCTTCTTTATCATTTACATAGCTACCTTTCGTATTTCATCATTTTTTTTATTTCGTTAAAATTAACCAACTAGATAGTTAGTAGGTTTTCCTGATTTCTACACTGTACTTTACATTTTTTGGTTGTACAGACACTAGCATGCCAGAGAGATGCCAACATGTTGCATTGTTGTCCCAGACCCGCATTGCCATCCTCAGACAGAGAGTTTTCTGAGGTACAATTTGGACTCTAGAAACAGGCTCATCTAGCCCCATTTAATTTTTGGATATGTAGAGCGATGGAAGCACTTGAGAGTGCTCTTCATTCTCGATTCTTTTCCTAAACATCCATTATCTTGAGATAAGTTAGGGTAGCCCTCCACTCTCAGGTCTCCATGACCTAGAGCCTTGGTGTGGTTGGTCCCCCTCTCTTACAAAAACAAGCAGGGTTCCATCCAAGAGGGTTTTTTCAAACCCTCTTCAATTGGAAACCTTTAAATGAAACTTTCAAGGCTTAAATCTTTATATTTTCTAAAAAATTTGATTCTAGCAAAATTCAAGATGTCCCAAAAAGTGTAAGCCACTATTGTGGGATCACCCCCCTCATTGATACATCTCAAAGTATTTGATTGTGAGGCATATGCACATGTGTTGAATTGGAAGAGGTAAAAGTTTGAGAAAAAGGTAGTTAAGTGTATCTTTGTTGGCTATGGTGTCAATGTGAAAGGGTAATATATTTGAAATCTAATGGTTGAGAAGATTATCTATAGTAGAAGTGTGATTTTCAAAGAGTTGAAAACTTATTCTATTGTTCTATACGTAGAAAAAGAAGATAAGGAAAAGGATGTATTTCATGTTCCACCTAATCCAAAGAAAAATGAATTATGTACACCTATTGGACCAGATGATGAGGATAGCTCAATCAACTCTGAAAATTCTAAAGAAGAAGAAGAACCTCAACCTTAACCATTGAGGAAGTCTACACAAGGTAGGTGACAATTGGAAAGGTTTGGATTCTAGTTGTATTTCTCTTTGATTGCTAACATTGATGAGCCTAGGATTATAAAAGAGTCTATGAGTATGAGTCATGTAGATTCTTGGATGAAAGCAATGGATGAAGGAACAAATACATTGAAGAAAAATAACACATGATATCTGGTACCTTTTCTTGAATTGTAAATGGGTGTTCAAGATTTTTTTGGTCTTGATGATAACATTAAGAAGAATAAAGCATGGTTGGTTACAAATGGGTATTCTCAAGTGGAGGGAATTTACTATAGTGAAATATTCTCTCATGTAGAAAATTTAGAATCCATTCAGTTCCTGTTATCACTTGTTGCACCTTATAATTTAAAATTTGAGCAGATGGATGTGAAGATAACATTCCTTCATGGAGATTTGGAGGAAATTTATATGTCACAACCATAGAATTTCATTGTAAAAGGTAAAAAAAATATATTTTTCAGGTTGAAGAAGTCTTCATATGGTCTAAAATAGTCTTCTAGAATGGGATACCAAATTTTTTATACCTATGCATTAAGTTTGGAATTTCAAAGGTTTAAATTTGATCATTTTGTTTATTATAAAACTAATAATGGTTAAATTCTCATAATTATATTGTATGTGGATGATATATTATTTCTTGGGAATGATAAATATTTGATTTTTAACTTGAAATATTAGTTGTCAACATAGTTTGAGATGAAAGATCTAGGTTAACTAGGTACATTTGGGTATGGTGATTAGAAGAGATAGATCCATTAGAAAGATTTGGTTAATATACATAAATTACATGAACTTAGTGTTGGAGAGGTTCAACATGAATATCCTGTGGATCCTTGATAGGTCCTATTCTAAAAGGAACAATGTTATTTATGGACGATTATCTGAAATCTCCTACTAAGATGGAGGACATGAACAAAGTATCATACATGAGTGTTGTTGGCAGTTTTATGTATGCGATGGTTTGTACGAGGCTAGAAATTGCTAAAGAAGTGAGTTTCTTGAGTTTATTTATATCTAATACTAGATAGGTACATTGGGATGTGATTAAGTAAGTTTCCAAATATTTGTGGGGTACTGCTGATTACTTCCTATGTTTTCATGTTTATCCTACTAGACCTCAATATTTAGTTCAAAGTATAGATGTAGATATATTTTTTCAAATTGGTAAGGTGAAATTGATAATAAAATATTCACAAATGGATATGTATTCATGATGTTTGGTGGTTCTATTAATTGTATTAGTAAGCAAAAAGTTGTAATCACTTTGTCCATGAAAAAATAAAAGTATATGGAAGATAATCATGATTGTAAGGAGTTCATTCGGCTTACAAGATTGTGTACTAAAGTTGGGCTTGATGTATGGATGGATACTATCTATTGTGACAATTAGAGTGCCATTTTTTGGGCAAAGAATCTTCCTTTTTATGCTAGAGCCAAGCACATCGATATTCAATTCCATCTTGTCCATGGCATGGTGGAAGATGGGAAGGTGAAATTGAGGAAGGTTGACACTTTGATGAATATTTTTAATACATTGATAAAACTTGTGAGAACATAGAAGTTCATATATGATGTTTTGGTTTCATGGGCCTCACAAACCCTAGTAGTTGATTATTGATTGGTTCTTGAAAAGCCTTCAACAAGTGGGAGAATGTTGAGATTAAGATGTCTTAGTCTTTGCAATTCTTATAATTTATTTTGATGTTGAATTAGTTATTTTCATCCTAATGTTTTATGCCTACTATTTTTTATCACTTCGTGGGACCTACCTGATAAGGTGGCATCCTACATGAAGGTGATGTGTGATAGGCCAAAATTGGGGTAAACAATAAGAAATATTTCAACTTGGTCTAAGTGTCAATCCGGTGATCATAAGCTTGCAAGAGGTGTTGAGGAAATTTACCTAAGGGAGGAAAGCATCAAGTTGAGTGGGGATGAAATGCAAAGCAATCAAATCTAAATGCTTTGAAAGAATAACAAAAAGGAACACTCTTAAATTATACTCCTAAAGCAAACCTTTTGAAACCATCAAATGCTTTAAATTAACAACTAAAATAAAATCTTTAATGTATATAAGGTCTGGCTATATCCAATTCAGATTTGATTAAACATTATTAATTCTATTTAAGATTAATAGACTCTTGAATTCACAACAGTTTGCATTGACATAATTTTGGCGACAAGAGCTCTGTGTAGGTGACAAGAACTCCATGCTGGTAATAGGAACCCTATGTAGGTGACATGAACTCTATGTAGGTGATAGGAACTTCATGCAGGCGACATGAACTCTATGCAAGCGACATGAACTGTAATCTTCTAAAACTGTACGAATTTCTACAACTACAATCTTATGAAATAAATAATTTAAAACCAAACTTAAAGCATGTAATCACAAAGTTACTCACACATTTTAATAAATAAAAGAAACCACAATATTAAAATAAATACATAATATAAAAATTAATATCACCACCATTTCAAGAGAGTTCCCCCCCCTCTCCTTCCATAGGGTGACAAAAATAATTTGTTGTAAACTCCTTAAGACTTCAAACCAGCTGTTGTATTATTTCTTTTCTAAAAAAAATTGCATCTCTCTTCTCATGCCATTTCTTATGCATTATATAAAAAATGAGGCATTTACTAAATGACATAATTCTTCCCTATAATCTCTCCATAAAATTAGATCTCAAATGAGAGAATCGTGGAGAGAATCATGCAACTAAGATATTCTTAACATGGCGTGTTTTTTTGGTAACAAAATAACCAATATATCAAATTGGTTTTAACATAATAATAATATGGACATTTATTTTTTGTCTCATGTCCATAATATGGAGCATAAAAGTTGTTTATGGCCACCAAATACTACGTTTAGTTTATGGCCATTACAATATAATAATTTTTTATAACAAAAGATTAAAATATATATATATATCTTATCACATATAGTGAAAAGTGTTTATTTATTTTTCAAAATAATGGTAGAAAATATTAGTAAATACAATCTAATATTTATTATTCATATATTTTATCTAAAAACTAAATTAAATATTACTTATATATATCTAATCATATGCAACATAAAGGTGGTAAAATGATATAATATGGTGTGGAAATGGAATATAAAAATGGTTATGAAGGCATATGAAAAAGACTAATAAATGGCATAAAATAGAATGTGAATGGATCTGATCATTCCCCCCAACTTAACATATTGCACGTCCTCATGCAATCTTTACTTCTAAAAGGTTTTGATTTGAACTGGTGACCTTTTGATCTATGACTTGTACCTTCTCACCCTTGACTACTATAACTCATGCTTAATTACATTTCCCCTTGAGTTTTATTTTCCCCTCTTCATAACAAGTTTTTATGGATTTGCTTTATTTTCCAGCTTACGTTTTTTTCTTTTCATGTTAAATATTTGTACCTTGCTCCAATTTTTTATGTTTTCCATCATTTTCTTTTCTATTTTTTCTTTTCTCTTTCCTTTTTTTTATGAAATGCTATATATAGGAGGTATCATAAAAATTATCTCCATATTCATGAGCTATATGAAATGGGTGAAATGATAGACAATATGAATGATTATGAAGGGTGAAAATAATGGATACTATGATATAATACTTAAGGATAATGTGTAATGCCCCTCCGTGATTGTGGTTTTTCGTGTTGACTTTGTCTAGAGTAATGTGTCTGTTGGGTGTCTTTGTTTGTTTATTTCATTGAGGAGGAAAGCATGTAAAATAAATAAATAAATAAAGGTTTTAGGATAAGTTTATAGAAGGATTTACATAATTGAATAATAGATCTTAATAAATTGAAATTTTAAATAAATAGATTTGTGTAAACAAGTCAAAATAGAAGAATAAATCTATAATAAGAATATGATAAATATATGTTATCATGATTGAAGATTCCCGATAACTTCCCTGGTACTAGTCACTAGTCAATTAACAAGCAACATTCATCTTGTTATGAGATATATAATAAGAAGTAAAAATAGGCAATGCATTTTTACCAGGCACGTCATTACAATCTTCTCTATTCCGCTCTTAATAGCTTTATGGAGAATTGAAACGGTTGCATTTATGTTGTAACTAATGCATTTGAGTACTACGGTGGTAACGTCTTGTGGAGGTTGCTATGACATTGAATATCTCGTAGATCATGGGGGAGAATACTCCTTAATTGGGAACCGTTTGCCTTGCATGGGGGGAATTACTTTATGTGCATGGAATACTTAGTCAAAGGATATTTAAAAAAAAAACAAGAAATTACGATGGCCAGGATATCTATCTAACACCTCAAACCTTTGCGCCAGAATGGGCTACCCAACCTATGATTAATAAATGGCCGAGAAAATGAGTAGCTAAAAAAACCACCAAGTCCATCTTGTATCGAAGCCAAGCAGATAACATGAACTGCCTCAGACTTTGTGGAGAGGAGACACACAAGAAGGAGATAAATATATTATTTAAAAAGGGTGGAATGAACTTCCTTGCATGTCGGAAGTAAGTTGTGGATTTTTTTTAATTCATGTGGAATTCAAGAGGAGAGAGGAGTGTCGGGGGAGAGAGGGATATAGGGTTTAGAATGGGTGAAAATGCAGGTGGTAGGGGATATGATAATGGGGAAGGCTTCAGCGTAAGGTGATGGATAACTGGTTCCAAGCTTCCATGTGTGCACAGGAAAGAAGAGTTCTGATAGAGGATTTGGCTATGTCATTAGATCCCATCGACGCCTATGCTATAGTCAACTTCATCACCAATGTGGGGATGGAGGATTCAAATCTAAGATTATCAGTGGCATACTCCTTGCTCTTTGCACTGAATCGGGACAATGCTTTGTGCGAGCAACAGTTACTGAATTCTCTAGTAGTGGAGCTCTTTGGTCATCTGACAGAGATGCCAAGGCAAGTCTATCAATATTTGGAGGTACCTACAATGTTGAAGCACATGTGAATGATACTAGAGTTGCAGTAATAGTGCAACATCCTCCAAGTGCACATGACATGCATTTGGTTTTGGGTGCAAGAGGATTGGGAACAACATTGGTTACAGTTCTAGATACAGGGCTTGCATCTCATGCATCAGCTTCTGCTTTGGTGCGTGTGGTGGATGTTGACTGGATAAGAATTATCTTACCAGAGGAGACAAGTTTACTGTTGGGATCTGTAAAAGATATAGAAATTTTAGCAGAGACACATGATGGACATGTTTTTGATTTGTCACAGATTGATTTCATGAATGTGCATGTCCACATGGAGGATGAAATACTTGAGCTTGTAGATAACAATGGTGTTGCAAAACCATTTGGAAGTAAAGTTACAGGATTGAGGTTTTTCATACATGGTGCAAACATTGGTTTGACAGGTACTCTTCATGTTAGTGCTAGACAAGGGTCTGGAAGATAAATTTTCAGTCAGTTTGCTAAGGTGGAAGTCTACGCACCTTTGCTAATTCATCCTTCAAGTCTCTTTCTTTCCCCTGGGGAAATATACATGGTTGGTACCATTGATCCTATATTTGGTATTGTTTATTTATTCCATGAGCAAAAACAATTTTTTTTCTATTGGATGGCCAACCTTGGCTAATCTAGGCATGTTGGCTGGTTCTAGTGTTTTACAGTTTGTACATATTGATGCAAAGCAAGGAGTAAAATTACATGCCTTTAAAGGGAAAAGTTTCATAGAATAAAATATAAAATTTTGGGATAGTAAAATTTTGATGGCTCTGAGCCATCTGAGCAGATGATGTCTCATTATTTTTTACCAAATCTTCATTCTTTAGAGAACTAATGGTGAATCTAGGGAATTTGACTGGTCCATTTGGTGAGGGTTGTGTGGTGCAAGACAAGAATATTGTTATTCTTGAATCTTTTCTTAGTTTCTTCTCTATTTTTAGGAAATCCCAAATTCAGCTACAACACTTGAACAAAATAGGAAGCTTAAATGTTTAAATAACCTACTAGATTCTACTGGCAATCTATCGCAGTTGCAGCACTTGAAAATAATGATAAAATGCGTGCAGATGGTGATATTTCAAAATTCCAATATCCATTTTCTAATATACTTGACAACTTGTCACTGTACAGTGTTTAGAGTTGAGGCAATGTACAAAATTAAATAGCCTCCCAGAAGTCTTTGGTAACTCATCATAGCTGCAACTTTTAGACTGCAAAGGTGTAGTAAATTAAACAATCTTTTTGATTTCATTGTCAACCTGTCTCAATGGCGTACTTGAATATGGTTGGGTATATAGGCCTAAATAACCTCCTTGATTCGCTTGGAATCTCTTACAGTTGCGGCACTTGAGCATAGAAGGTAGTAGAGGTTTAAAACACCTCTCTGATTTCTTTGGCAACTTGTTACATCTGTTGCACTCGAAAATTGAATGTTGTAGAGATTCAAATAATCTCCTTGTCAATCCTATTATAGCAGAAGCAAATGAGTCGTTATAATCAATTATGTTTAATAGAATAAGACATTATTGATCTTTATCTTGTGTGTTTTGTCTCTTATCCTCCACCTTAGAAATGTCACTATTCCTTGTTGATGGGAATGGTTCACATCCCTCAGAACACTTTCTCTTGCTACAAACTTGTTACCGAAACATTTGTATGACTTGGAGAATTAAGAGAGTAGGATCTATTTTAGTATTACTTTAAAGCAACCACTACCTCCACTCTCAATGTATCTTCAAAGGATTTGTGAGTTTTCGATTGTCTTAATGCTGAAGGATATCGGTGAGGTGGATATTAATCAGGAAATATGATATTATTATTAATTTTATTATGCATAAGAATGCTTATAAAAAGGATTTAGGGAATATTGTTGGAAGTTAGGATTATATGATAGATTTTGCATTTAGAAATCAAATACTCTCTCTTAGCGTCTAGTTGACCACTATTTGGAAATGTAGAACATGAGGATACTTTAAATTATAGAGATTGAATAGTTAATTTATTTGGAGTTATGCATTGGAAGGTTTATTGTTGAAAGAGTAATTTAACAGTGCATAGTATATTTGATATAATAGGGTATTTTTATTCCAAAGTCGAAGTTTGAAATTTAGAAGCGAAACTCTATAACTTAGGAACATTGAAAACCAAGTTAGGGATATCTAACTTCTTATACCACATTCATGTACCTATGAGTGTTTATTAAAGATGGTTATTTAGTGATTATTAAATAAAAGAAAGTTTAGTAGGCTTGGATTAAAACCTAGAGTAGGGTAGAAATATCACCCTTATCATAAGGTTAGCTACTAGATAATATGACATATTTCTCTGTTGAAATACTTTAATTTGTGCTTAGATAGGTTTCAAAAGTATCTATTTTCAAGGATGAATTTGAAAGTAATTTCCTTATGAGAATTGATTCTCTTGTAGTTACTTAATAGATGACAGGTTAATCTATCATGTATGTCTTTATTCCATTATTGGAATAGTTTTTGTATGACATATCATGTTGGTATATTGGAAAATTTGGAATGTTTGAGTGTATTCTTGTGGTGAATTTTGTGTGTAATTTTGGAGTTTATGATGAATTTATTTTTGGAGGTTGTCTTTGGCTTTGAGTTTGATGTTGATTTTGAGATCAAGTTTTGTTGCCACCTTGTTGGGAAACCCATGTTTTAGTGATTTATCAGTCTTCCAAAGAAAGGGAAAGAAAGGTGTTGCTTTATTATTGGCCTTCACTTTTGGTTCTTTGTGAACTATTGATCGTATGATCTATATGATGTTATGGGTTTAGCCTTGCACTTGAAAATAGTTTCGTTATGAAGATTATGTGTAGGATGGTGTATGCCTTTCTTAATGCAATTTATCTTGTGGCTTTATATGTTGTGCATGGGGGCTTACCCTGATAGTGTCTTTTGAGTTTTGTTGCTCATAGGGGGAGTGGCTTTCAATGGGGGCCGGGACCCCGAAGAGGTCCCAGGGTAACTCATTGGAAGTTTATTAATCAAGTGAAAACATTAATATTTAATTAGGGGTTTTGGATAGAATCACATTTTAACAAGATATTAGTGAATGCCTCACTCATGGCTCAAGTGCTTGTATGGGCTTGAGATGAGTTGAGAAGGCCTAGAATGTCAAGATCATTATCTTGTCTTTATGAAAGATAATCGAGTCCTCATTGGATTGTATGTGGGGCCGAGTTTCATAAGAGGTCACCAGGGTAACCCAAGTTGGGGGCGGGGGCCTAGGAAGATTCGCCAGGGTAACCCATGCAACATTGCGATGAAACTCTTCCTTTAACAACCGTGTATGCTTTGTTTCCCTCTATGTTATTCTTGGGCCTCTGGAAGCACATGTTGGAATTTGTATGTTGATGCTTTATTGGTTATTCCTTATGTTGGAAACATCTTATGTTGGTTATATCTTATGTTGGAGATTGCCTTATGTTATTGTGGTTCTTGTTGTGAAGTCTTGTATCCTTGTTCTGTATGATGGTTATTGTTGGGGTCTTTCTTGTCATCTCTTAGCACGGGGGGTGGGCCTTCGAGTCCACGTGGTTGGGTGGAACATGCTATGCACCCCATTGGGTCCCTAGTTGTCGATCGAGAAGTGCGAAATTGTACCTTGCAGTGACTCCTGAGTTGTACCAGAGTTGGATCCAGTATTGCAGCTTTGTACTCCTTCATTTCAAAAGTATCATTCCATTTTATTGTGTCTTTCCAATTCATGTTGGGAAGCGGCATTGTAATATTGAATCCTTGATTAATGTATTGTCCATGTCCATGATATCTTATGGTTACTGGTGTATACTTACTTTCCATGTGATGTAATGATGTTGTTGTGAAAAGTAATGCAGTCATGTAAACCCGAGGGATTTGTTATATGTAGATCATGCTTAATTTCATTTCATGTGATGTATGATTATTATGATGTATGTTAGTACTTTAAAAAAAAATTGGTGCCATAAATGTTAGATGTATTAGTATCCTTTGTGGTTATTTGGCGGGGCATTACATAATGATGGTTGAAAAGACAGGTAATAAGGATGATGAACCTCCCCCCAACTTAGAGGGTTGACTCTCCTCAGGAAACAAGGAGAAGGTTGCTGTGAATATTGCTTTATATGATTAATATAATAAGAAATATTAATAAAGTTAAGAGATAAAACAAGGAAAAATAAAATTGACTGTTTTACCAACTTGCTTGGTCATTTATGCCAATTCTTGGTAGCCAAAGTATCTCAACAACTATGAATCTCCAAGATGGAACAAAAAATGGAAACTATGAATGTCCAACAAGGAAGGAACCAAAAAATGATGGCATCCACACCACACATAGAAGATCTACATCAGAATGAAGCATTATGGAACATACTGATGGTAGTTGATTCTCTCTGTATAGTTGTTAACACCTCAACTAAAAGTGTGGCTCTTGCTAGAAGTGATCAAATCCATGTTGACCTCAACAAACTAGAGAAAAAGTGAGTGATAGGAGGTGCTAGGAGGCACTAAGGAAAACACTGAAGCAATAGAGTATACCTGCAAAATGATTAGCCCATGCAAATTATTTCATTTTTTAAATTTTTTTCTCTTTTTTTGTTTTCATTTCCAATTTTGATAATGACAAGTGACCACTAGCAAGCCAATTTTCAATCACTTACCACTTAGTGGCACTATGAGAACAATTTTCACCACTATGAATTTTGTTCAACAACAATTCGCTAGAAACTGGTCTTCAAATTGTAGTTGTCTAACAATGCCCGAAGGTTTTCATTGTTAGAATTTATTTCTTTTTTCATTTTTCCATTTTTTTCAAATTTTTTCATTTATTTTCCATTTTCAATTTTTTTCAGATAACCTGGATATAATGACCAAAGAGAAGGAACCCCTTATATGTATGTTGAAGTGACACCATCAAAAACCTAAGTTCCTTCTATGACCCCACAAAAAGTCACTGTTGAAACTAGGTTTTATGTAGAACTTGAAATGATGACCAACAAGAAAGATACCTCCATCAAGATTGATCATGCATAGTTCATAGCACAATTGCTACAAACAATCTTCATCCATTTAGCCCATGCCACCATATCTAAAATTTGACTATAAAACTTTTGAATTCTTTCCCAATCACATGGTGGATAGTTGTGGATAGGTGGATGAGTCAATCCTTATGATGAAGTATGATGATCTGCAATATGCTCAAGCTCTATGTGCCTATCTTCAAGTGGTCTTTGGATTTGTGGCTTGTGAAGAATTACCAAGAACATAGTATCTTGTTTCTCATACACCAAGTTGCATAGTATCCTCCCCATGATCTGACATCAAAGTTGATATGAAAGAGAACTTGTGTCCATGGATGGTGAACATCTCACCCAAAAATCCTCCTATGATCTCCAATAGTCAAGCACAAAGGAAACTTGAGGTGTTCCATATAGATAGCAAGGCCAACAAAATGTTAGCAAAGCCAACTAAGTGTGTTATTCAATGCTCATGTAGAGAACCATCTGGTATTGGTGCAAAAGTGTTGGGTAACCATAACAACTTGTAACCATATTCTCATGACCAAGCATATCAAGTATAGTAATGAAATATCATCCATTTAATAACTCCACCATTAATAAGTAGTTAAGTCATTTTTGGAAATGAAGGGTAGAGTTATTAATGTGAATAAATAAGAAAATGGATGGATATTATTACAATGAATGCTTGTGTAGACATAATATCAACACAAGAATGTGTACCTTTATTTGGTCCAAGTATTACATAATGGTATTATTAGAAGCATTAAAAAAATAATAATGAGGGTTTATTAGAAATCAACCAAGAATCGCCAAAATTCAAGGGATTCCCAACCAACTTAACTTCATACTGCAAAGGAATGAGAGCATTAAGATAATCCAAAGAATGAATAAAGATAGTGACATATTTAAGAATACCTTGAACTTTGTTTAATTAACAATCAACCAAAGATTTCCAAAATTCAATGGATTCCCCCCGCCCCCCCCACACAACTTAATTTCACATTGTAAAATTGTGAGGGTATTAGGATAATCCAAAGAATTAATATCACCTTGATCCTTATTCAATGAATGATCATCTATTTGCAGCATGTTTTGTATGTTCATTAATGCATTCAAACCCTTCTAGTTCTTCTTAAAAATAAAATCAATTATTGGACCTAGATCAATAAGTGTGTGAGGAATACACAGTTTTACCTTAGGCCTCCAAAGATCTATATGTTTGAGTATAAAAATATTTATAAATAGATCTTGTAGGATGTCATTATTTATCTCACACAACTCTTGAATCACTAAGGCATATAGTTCACCATTGCTTACTGCATGATTAATTTCAACACACATATTTATCATTTCAATGATAAAATTAGAATCATATTGAATTGTTGCCTTATGTGTGTGAATTAATTCTAAAATTTGTGATTCATTAAGTAGATAAGAAGAACTAAGTTTATTATCTTTTAGTGGATCATTTTGTTGTTCAAATTCAATTAAACAAAAATCACATCCTTTAGTTGTGTGAATAGATTGCAATTGTGATTTACCAATTTCATGCATATTAATGAAATGTAAAGGGATCAATGAAACCTCATTATTATATGCAGATTGAGCCACCTTATCAGATAATAGTAATTTATTAGTAATAACCATTTCCCTTGGTGGATATGTTGGGGTGGATGGTGGGTGGGATAATGGCAATGGTAAAGTTTGTGTGGTATATAGAGTAGATGGTGAATATAGTAATATATAAGATGGATAAGGTGGAGATGGTACTATATGGGATGGGTATGGTTGTTGTGAGAATTCATTATGCCATTTGTGGTATTATGGTGATTGTTTCAATTCACCACACATACTAGATAGGGAAGCATTTTGTGAAGAAAAATATTGCCTTCATGATTCAATAGAATTATAAGACATTTTAAAATCATTTAGCATACCATGATCTACCTGATTTGATGTGTGTAGTTGTTCTTGTGTTACAAAGAAGACATTCTCACTTTCACCTTTGTTTTGTTGAGGCTCACACATAGCTTGGATCTCCTTCACCCTATCCTCTTGAACAACTTGGAATATGCACTTATTTCTCCCTGACAACAATCAAAACAATAAATAGTCAAATCATCATTTTCAAAATTCCATTGTCCTAAAAATTCATCAATTATTTGCTCTTGCTCAACTATGGAAATAAAATTTGTAGATGTTTGTGGTCCAATGGTATTGGAATATCAAGATTATCTAAGTTGCATTCATTAGGTAGAGGGGGTATGAAAACATCACTGTATCAGGGAAATTCCCCCACCAATTTCTTCTTTTGTTTGTAATTTTGAAAGCAGGGATTTGGGGGGGGGGGGCAACCCCTAGCGGGGTCAAGGGGTAGCATTTTTCCTTGAAAAGTGATGTGTTTGAATTGCCTTGAAAATGCAACATTTTTATTATTATGTTGTTTCTTCAAACTTACTTCCTTCCTATCAATTAACTCACAACAACGGGTGTGAATATATAAATGGTTTTAATTTCTAAAATCTACCTACAAATTCTAACAATACATCTATATGATTTAAACAACACAAATTAGGATTAATCACCTAGCAAGGCTAGCCATTACATGAGATTTCATCCTAATGCATTGGTCCTAACTTAACTCACTGGGTTTTTTGGCCTTTAACACCACTCCTTAGCAACAATGCCAAAATGATAGGCCAAAACTGGGGTAAAGAATAAGAAAGATTTCAACTTGGTCTAAGTGTCAATCCGAGGATCATAAGCTTGCGAGAGGTGTTGTAGCAGTTTACCTAAGGGAGAAAAGCAACAAGTTGAGTGGGGATGAAATGCAAAGCAATCAAATCTAAATGATTTGAAAGAATAACAAAAAAGAACACTCTTAAATTGTACTCCTAAAGCAAACCTTTTGAAACCATCAAATGCTTTCAATGAACAACTCAAATAAAATCCTTTAATGTATATAAGGTCTTTCTATATCCAATTCAACTCTGATTAAGCATTACTAGTTCTATTTTAAAATTAAAAGACTCTTGAATTCACAACAGTTTGCATTGACATAATTTTGGCGATAGGAGCTCTATGCAGGTGACAAGAACTCTGTGTAGGTGACAAGGACCCTGTGTAGGTGACAACAACTCTGTGCAGACAACAAAAACACTATGCAAGTGGCAAAAATTGCAATCTTCTAATATTGTACGAATTTCTACAAATATAGTCTTATGAAATAAATAATTTAAAACCAAACTTAAAGCATGTAATCACAAAGTTACTCACACATTTTAATAAATAAAAGAAACCACAATATTAAAATAAAATAAATAATATAAAAATTAATATCACCACCATTTTAAGAGAGTTGTCCCTCCTCTCCTTCCACAGGGTGACAAAAATAATTTTCTATAAACTCCTTAAGACTTCAAACCAGTTGTTGTATTATTTCTTTTTTGAAAAAAATTGTATCTCTTCTCACGCCATTTCTTATGCATTATATAAGAAATGAGGCATTTACTAAATGGCATAATTCTTCCCTATAATCTCTCCATAAAATTAGATCTCAAACGAGAGAATCATGGAGAGAATCATGTAACTAAGATATTCTTAACATGACACGTTTGTTTGGTAACAAAGTAACCATTATATCAAATTGGTTTTAACATAATAATAATATGGAAATTTATTTTTTGTCTCATGTTCACAATAGGGAGCGTACAAGTTGTTTATGACCAACAAATACTACGTTTAGTTTATGGCCATTACAATATAATAATTTGGTATAACAAAAGATTAAAATATATATATCTTATCACATATAGTGAAAAGTGTTTATTTATTTTTCAAAATAATGGTAGAAAATTTTACTAAATACAATCTAATATTTATTATTCACGTATTTTATCTAAAAACTAAATTAAATATTACTTATATACATTTAATCATATGCAACATAAAGGTTGTAAAATGATATAATATGGTGTGGAAATGGAATATAAAAATGGTTATGAAGGCATATGAAAAAGACTAATAAATGGCATAAAATGGAACGTGAATGGCTCTCATCAATGTGTATGAAATGTAAGTACAAATTATGGAAGTAGGTGTAACACTTGTTGGACCCCATCATGTAGCTAATTTAGTGGCTTTTATCATATTGTAAGAGTTCATATGACAAATTATACTGGATCTTACAATAGGGTTGATTTATGACTGATTATGATAGTGAAAGAGTTAACTATGATAGGTGGTTCCCATGCAATGATGATGCCTATGCATGCATGCAGTAACATTGCATGTGTGAGGGGTCTTATACATGAGAAAATAGATGTTGGAAATGGATAAAGAAAATCAGGTGGATCTCGCTTATGACATTGTACTTCATGTAAGGTTGTTGCATGCATGCAAGTGTTGTGCATGTCAATGAGACTCAAAATAGGTATGCAAGTGCTAGATTTTTGCCATTTAGAAATCCCAGGCATCCATAGATTCCTTCTTGGAGTTCTATTTATTCGGTGCTTGGTTATTTTGCATAGTAGTAAAGGTTTGAATATTTCGAAGATAGTGTTATGCTACTGAAATCACTCCAAAAATAGTGTTACAGTTGAAGACTCTTGAATGAACTTATCTCTATAATTATATTATAGCTTATTTCAGATTACTAATAATACAAATAGTTGTTCTTTTGGAGTGTGAGGTTTTTCTCCTAAAATAGTTTTCCCCATGTAAACATTGTCTTTTTGAATATTGTTGATTTTCATTTTTTATTTACATTATATAAATGTGCATATCAATCTATAACTAATAAGAGTTTTAAAAAAAAATGCATTCTATCCTCCAGCTAGATTGGTGTAAGAAATTTCTTTTGCTTACCTAACTTCCTTTCATAGATGATAAAAGAGTTTTTTTTTGTATTGGAATAAGAAAACTAGAATAACAAGCGGCAATAATGCTGAAAACATACAACATCCAAAGGTAAGGAAGAAGATACTATAAATGGGTGGCGACCAATTACTCTCCTCAACACATCATATAAAATAATAGCCAAAGCTCTAGCTCGAAGAATTAGACACATTTCCCAATTGATAATGCATCCAGAGCAAACTGGATTCTTGGGTGGAAGATTTATTTTAGACAATCTGATTTTTGCTTGGGAAACGGCTGAATGGGCACAACAATCCGCTCAAGATGCATTAAGATATGATAAAAGAGTTGATCTTAGCTAGTTTTTTTTTATTCAAAGCAATTACAACTTCAAGAGGTGTAATGTAACAATTGATCAATAGACCTAAGAATTAATATATTTCTTATCTTTCCACCTATCTATAATCAAATCTTCAAAAAATTGATACCTCAATTTCTAATTTGAAAGTCTGCGGATTATATATATATATATATAATCTCCAATGGAAAGCCTTAATGCCTTTTGCTAAGCTTGTGTGATAACAAGTGGCATCTTGATGTCACATTCTATCAACATTGTAATTGCGTAAAGCTTGTCTCTATTATTACTTACGCAAGAGCCCACTAACTTATATGCTTGTATATGATAATAAATACATATCCTAACTTTCATAATATACCATAAATTAATTAGATTCTCGGAAACATACACAAAATCACAAACCAAAATATAAAACACACTTGAAATTAAAAACACAAAAAACTAATCTATTGTAAACTAAGTTACCAAAGATATCTCCACATAAGCAAGCACAAGCCTTTTGTCTTATTGAAGTAGAATAATATTATGGATTCAAACAAATTTTTAGTTTTAAATGGTTTAATAAATTTTCAAATCCAAGCATATATTAAGGAGGACTAGGGAGATCTAGTCAAATTGGACCATACCTCTCCCTAAAATCATCAAAAATGTAGTTTTCTAGAATTTTAAGAGGTTCTTCTAAAGTGTTTGGAAAAAAAATTAAAATACTTACCATTAATCATGGCTTTATATTGACGGAAACACAATTTGATATGTTTATAAACAAAATAATTTTAAACGATAAGAGCCCATGCAAAGGTTTTATACAATCAATAAAAAAGCCATGAGAATTATCAATGGCATTGTAGTTTATTTTCAAATATGGTATGTTTTTCTGTGTAGAGGATTACAGTTAGTAATTTGAAAGTTGGGGTTTCATCCACTTTCTAGTCAACCAGAATGAAAATGGTGATATGAGCTTGATAGCACTAGATTATTAGAAATTATTTCTAGGTTTACTAATTTTGGGTTTAATGGATATGGTAATATGTATATTAAGAAAATTTGTATATTGCAATAAGAAATATTATTGATTTTTTTTTATAATAATTTAGTAAGAAGAAATAAATATTCATTCTTTCATTTAAAAAATGGATCAAAATAGATTTTCATTAGATCTACTTAATAAATATCAATTATCTTATAAAAATTAAGAAATTTAATAATATTTTAGCAATATAAATAGTGGGATTTAGTTATTAGTTAGGAAAACAAGGGTTAAAAAGTCTATATATTACACAACATATAAACATTTTAGTTTTACAAAAATAAATGGTTATTTTATCAATTTAAATTGTTTTTGTCCATTTCTTTAATAAGTAACCAAACTAACTCAACTTATTTATTGAAGAAGTTGGAGATGCAAATAAAATTCCTAAGAAATCATATTATATTCCTTGATAATGAATATTTCCATATATAGTGCTCCACAAATCCTCTTCCTAATGTGTGGAAGTCAAGAACAATAATAAATTTATACAAAGCTTATAAATAAATAAAAATAATTTAGGTCTTGTGAATAATAATAAAATAATAACAAATAAATTCAAACAAAAGAAGAATAAGTCCTTACAATATTGCAATGATCCCTACCAAGTGAGCTAAGATTCTAATAGATTGGTAGGTTTGACATGAGTAGTGCATGTCCTCCACCTAAATTGTGTTCCTTTGGTAATAGAATCAACAAAAGTTATTAATAGTTACCTCTACATTATCCAATTATTACTACACAATCATTTCCTTAGCTCAAAATATAGAATGCCTTTGTTAAGATAAGTTCCCCAAGGATGTTAAGAATAAGAGTGAGGAGACTATATAGATCTCAACATTCTCAAAATATCTCACCTTCCAACCCTTTCCAAATGATGAACATGACCACATAAAATCATCTTCATATAATAGAATGCATTGCTATAATCATTTGTTCCTCTACATTCATGACTCTTGGATTTTTCCTACTCAACCTTTAACCCTTGCCGAACAATCCCAATAATAGGAGGAATCTTCTCATTACTTGAGTAATTATAACCCTTTCAGTATATATTATTTCATAAATACCTTGTGCTACTCACTATTCTCCAACTTGGTACAATGAAAGTCTACTCTAATTTTTTCCACCATTTCAGATAGAGAAACTCCCAAGGGAGGATTGATAGCATGTAGAGGAATATAAGACTATACCCAATCATAAGAAATTAGATGAGATTCTTTTTAAATTTAGTGCTTATCATACCATGGTCTCCCACCATAGTAATAGTCACATCGTCCAAAACCCCTCTATGTCTAAGCCCAATCATGACTCTCCCCATTAATAAATTAATGCAAACAACTATCTTAATTATTTAGGGACCATCTAGACTAATATGGAAGCTTTGATGCTTGGGATATTTAAAATATAGGGTAAAAAAGTAGGAGCAATAGGAGAGCCTTGGTAGAGGCTCAATCCTCCTCATCCAATCCATATTTCCATTATATGAATGGTTTCCCCTAGTTTTCCATGTCCACTATGGTTTGTGGGTTCTCCTACTTGAGATCAAAGTTGTGGAAGAAATATTATCTAGCCAAAGATATGGCATAATCAATGAAGTCTTTGAATACTTAGGAATGCAAAATATTATGGAGAACTTGTCCATATTATAATTTTCTCCATTGATAGAAACTAAGTTTTTCATCAAGTGATCACTCATATCTATTGTGAAGGTGAAAAGTTCAATATTATAATAATATTCATACAAATACATAGATCCAAATAGAAAAATATTTATATATAAAAGAAAATTAATACATAAAATTTGATATATTGATTTTGAAAATCCTTTAGATGGGATTTGTTTTTTATTAGCAAGAAACAAGTTTTGTGGGGACCAGAAACCCCTTACATACTGGTTTTGAGGGGACTAGAAACCCCAACCAATACAACGAAAGCTGCAGAAAGATAGGACACAGACAATCAGTAGCCCAACATTAGTAGTCTAGATGGGATTTGTTAATGAAACCTAGGGTAAAAAAAAATTCATGGTAATCATTTCAATTCAAAACTAAAATAAATTTAGGTAATGAATCAAGATTACTAGGGAAGCCTTAGTGGATGTTTGATCCTTTTTATTCACTATAAATTTATATTCCATGAATATTTTATCCTATCTTTCTATGCCCGTGAAGGTTTGAGGGTGATCCTAGTGAAGGTCAATCTTATGGAGGGGATATTATCTAGCCAAATATCTATTGTAAACATGGTGAGGAATCGACAACCATTGTGGAAAATTAATCCATTTAGGCATTTCCTCCAATGATGAAAATTAAGGTTCTCATTGAGATTATTTTTTTCACCATGGAGGTGGAGAGTGGAATACTTTCTTAATTTTTTGTAGAGATAGTGGCCTCAATATAGATCATATTAAAAAAATTTAATGAATACATAGACACAAATAGAAAAATCCTATAGAACCCTTTAAAATCCTTAAATATATAATTTCATAAAATATTCACACATAAAATTTGATCCATTATTATTTACAATTATATAGACAAGATTATTTTTTATATTACAATAAAAGTTATATGATTAAATCGTTTTAATTTTAACTATCAATTTAAAAGTATAAATATAATTATTCTAACACTTCCCTCTTAAAACCCCATCAACATAATAAATCCCTTTCCTATGCTCAAAAGAATTTTCATTCCCATGATAAAGTAATTTTTATGCTACAAAAGATAAAATTAGTTGTCACTCACTTTTTCAAAGGAGATAACATCATGTTAGCATCGCTCTTTAGCTTTATTAATAGAGTAGAGTTTTAATCATATTACTTACACCACTACTTGAAATTGTAGATAAATCAATTTTGAATATTCTAATTTGTAAATTAAAATTCACTCTATAACCAAATATAGATTTTTATAAAATGCTTATAAGTTTTAGAGTTGTGTTATAGTCTCTTAAGTATAGGTTTAAACCTTTCTTTGTGGAGAAAAATAATTATGTAGAAAAAGGAAAACAAATTGAATGTTAGGTCTTGAAACACAAGATAACTCAAAGGTTTGTTATAGATACTATTTTACAAGGGACCTTTATTGTGTTGGAGTTCAACAACAAGATTGAATAGTGTAAGGTCTAGATATAATTCAAAAAATTGTATCATCTAAAATGGGCATCAAGAAGAATTTTAAAATGAAAGAAGTTGTAATGCTGAAAATACTACAATCAACTCTTAGATGTAAATAAAAAAAATTAAAAAAGAAAAGAAATAGAAAGGGGATTATAAACCCAATTCAAGATCACACAAATATACACCCGGATTGCAATTACACATCATAACTAGTCTATAATTCACTAGAAATTTTCACAATTTTATTTAGAAAATCCAAATTATGAAAGAGATTATGCCATACCCCAAAAAGTGGTGTAATATCATAATATTTCATAAAATTGAAATTATTTTGCAAGTCACTTATGGTATACAAGAGTGACGAATTGATTTATATTATAATTGCAGCTTCACAAATATACACGAACAAAATTCATTACTCTATGTGAGAGGAAAACATGAAGGTTTCTCACTCCCTCTCTGTGAATAGAAAGGTCCTTTCTCAAGCTAGATCTTCTAAAAGCGTATGATAGAGTTAATTGGAGATTTCTTCTCAAGGTCCTTTTGTGCTTTGGTTTCTGTTTGAAGTTTGTGTAGATGATTGAGCAGCTAGTGTCCACGACTTGCTATTCGATCTTGGTCAACAACTCCCCCTCTCCTTTTTTCATAGTTCAAGGGGGATTCATCAAGGAGATCTAATTTCCCCTCTTCTATTTATTCTTTTGGATAAAGCCCTAGGAAGAAGTATTCAAAAGGCTATGGAGGTGGGGTCTTTGAAAGGCCTCAATTCGTCTTCTCATTGCTCTCCTCTTACACACCCAACAGTTTGTTGATGACACTATCATCATGGGTGAAGCCTTACTCAATGAAATTAAGGTGATTAAGTCCATTATTGAAGGCTATGAGAAGGCTTTTGGTTAGCACATCAATCTTTCAAAAAGTGTAAAGTATTTTCTTAACACTCTGGATTATCTCCAAGCCAAATTTACTTAGATTCTTAATTATAATTTAGGAATTCTCGCAGCTACATATATGGGCCCACCGCTTTGCTTTTCGAACATTCCTAATTCTTTCTAGCTTGGGCTACTAGACAATTTTAATAGAAAATTGGTAGGTTGGAATGGGGCCCTTCTTAGTCAGGCAGGAAAAGTGTAGTTAATCATCCCCACTCTATAGAATCTTCCATTGTATTCCTTAAGTATTTTCAAGACCCCCACATGTGAAGTGTGAAGAAAAAAAGGAATAGATTATGAGACATTTTCTGTAGACAGGTTTTGAAGAGAAAGCCAGACTTCCCATTGTTTCTTGGGACCAAGCATGCAAGCCAAAATGTTGGGGTGGTCTAGGTATTGGGAATATTAGATCCTTAAACTTGGCGCTTTTATCAAAAAATATCTACCATCTTCTAAATGATTCTTCAGGCTAGTCCTCCTTGCTCAAGAATAAATATGTATCAAGATTTATAATAGCATGGGATTTCTTGGAGGAGTCTTTACCTGAAGGATCTTGTTTCTAGAAGAATATTTTACCTAGAAAAATGTCATCAAGGAAAGCTCTAAATGGTTGCTTGATGATGGCAGCAAGATCCATTTCTAGGAAGATGTTTGGTGTGAAGGAAGACTATTCTCAAACTAGCCTTGAACCTCTCCTTCCAAAGAAATATGCTTGATAATTTTTGGTTGTAGGTTGGAAAACTACTTATAGGATGGTGCATGGAAAGACCTCCAAATATGGGACCCTTGCCTCATTGGCACCCTCTAGGCTTTTCTCTCTCATATCTGCATCTCGCTATTCCCTAAGGCTATAGAGTGATTGGATTTCTTTTGCCAATGGTAAATTCTCAGTGGCCTTGAGTTTTCTTGGATTGATGGTTAAGCCTAACCCAGTCCCATTTTGGAGTGGACTATGGAACAAGCTACTTAATCCTAAGATCAACATTTATTTTGGCTTTTGTTACAAAAAAAGGTTTTAACTCTGGACTCTCTATGTAAAGAGGGTTCTATCTTCCAAACAGATGTGCTCTTTGTGAATGTGAAGTTGAAAGTGCCTTTCATATCTTTCTCAGCTGCAAGTATTCTACTCTAATTTGGAGTAAATTCCTCTCCCTTTGAAATTTGGATTGGATCTTTCCTAACTCTTTCCAAAGCTTTATTGATCAATGAATTTTCCCTTTTCCCAATTCCTCATTGCAATTGTTGTGGTCACTAATGGCCCCACATACTACATGGGGGCTATGGAAAGAAAGGAATAATAGAGTTTTCAGAGAAGTCAAGCTTAAGGAAGAGATTTTTTTCTTCAAAATTTGAAGGTCTATTATTAAAAAATCTAGAGTTAGGTTCCTAGATTCTCCTCCAACATATCAAAGGAGCTTGTTTCTTGGATATGAGTTATTGGTGGTGACTAACTAGAAACCAACTTCTGAATTATACATCCCTCTTAAATCTATTAAAAATCCAAGAGAGAACATTCATTGGAAGAGTTTTCCTTAAGGGTGGATTAAAGTTAATTTTGATGGGGCAGCCAAGGGAAATATTGGGCTTTTTGGTTGTGGGGGGGGAGGGGGGGGTATTGAGGGATGAGGATGGTAGGATTTTGGTTATAGTGGCACTCCCATTGGGAACACAAACAAATCATTGCACGTAAGCTAAAATAGATATATTAGTATTAAGACTTCCTTTGAAAAGGTTATAAAAGAGTGGCTCGAGGGAGACTCCCTCAATATTATTAGATGCTTATAGGGATTGAGCAATCCTAGATGGACAATTGAATATCTTATAAATTATTCCCTTGCTATGACCAACTCATTTGAAGAGGTACAATTCACTCATATTTTTCCAGAAGGAAACTCTCTTGCAATTATTTTTGCTAATGAGGGTGTAAGTCTTATGAATGGAAAGTCATGGGAAGGGTACATCTCAGTACTCGAGATGACAATCAAATTATTAATATATGAAAACCAAAATAGATCATGAGAAAGGGTGTGATTAGCGAGTAATGATTCCCCCTCTCTCCACACGTTTTATGGGTATTCTAATGCCCATTCCCAATGCTCTTTTCAAAATTAGAAAGTTATGGGTTTTAAGGCAAAGTATTTGCAATAGGTTTTGAAATTATTAGGAAGTAGATTGTAGGGAAGCTATGGGGGCGACTAAAGTAGGGTGGAACCAATATCTTGTGAAAAATGGTGGAACAAGTTGAAGGTATGGAAGATCTTGGATGAGGGTGGTCTCACACCCTATATGGAAAGGCTTCATGGTTTCAATCACAAAGCCTCTAACCATTTTGTCCAAAGTTGGCATAAAATGATTTTGAAGGTGAATGGTGTGGTCTTCCCTATCATGGAAGAATTTATAGCCCAAATAACTAGATAACAATTACAGGGGATTTTTTTTTCAAAGAGAGGAAGGGTAATAATGATGCAATGGACCAATTTTTTGAGGCTAATGTGAGAGAGGAATTGGTTAAGTTAACTTCTTGGTGACATGACCAATTGTCTATTAAACCTATATGGGCCAAGAATTTTCAAAGGTTATCATGAGGTATGTGACTCTTAATGTGTATTTTACTACTATTTTGGGGTATCATTTAATTTTCCTCAATCACTTTCAACACAAGCTTTTGGTGTCTTTTCTATTTTTTTATTACGCTCCTTGGAGGTGTTTGTTTATGCCCATTTTAAATCCCACATACCTTGATTCTCGATGAGGGACTACTTTTTCTTATCACAAAGTTTTTTAAGGAACACTCCCTAGCTAAGGAGGTTAAGGGTAATGATTTCTCTATTTTGGAACAACCTAAGGTGGTTGATTACTCATTAACAAATATCAACACTAGTAACGGTGAAGATGAGGAATGGAAACTGGATGAAGAGGCTAGGGATCAAGTAGTAGAGGTAGTGTCTTCATCTCCTTCAAAATCATCCCATCAGAAGAGGAATAAAGGTAGTTAAAAACAAA
This sequence comes from Sequoia sempervirens, assembly GCA_007258455.2. Classification (NCBI taxonomy): domain Eukaryota; kingdom Viridiplantae; phylum Streptophyta; class Pinopsida; order Cupressales; family Cupressaceae; genus Sequoia; species Sequoia sempervirens. The sequence goes on along the minus strand of VDFB02000013.1, from coordinate 214,462,091 downwards.
AAGAATACTCCTAAACAGAAGCACAAAATGTAGCCCTTGTGGTCAGGCGGGTCCAAGATAGGTGAGAAGGATGATTATCAAGTGCTACCCCAACAAGTGAACGAACTAGATTGTGTAACGAGTAGAGGTGTCCTAATGGTGACTAAGGAGGCCCATGCCCAACAATATAAAGTCTCATAGTAGGTAGCAGTCACGGTCAAAGGAAAAGAAATGATATGAGATATTACTACAAAATATGTGGGTAGTAAATTAGAGAAGATCAAATTCTTAGGTAGTGTTCGCCCCTCTCCAAGGATTTCTCTTACCTAGATGATGAAAATATAGAAATGATGGATCTTCTAGACATGGACAAGAATTGAGCCACTTGTAATTTTAAAATTATAAAGTGGGTGATGAATGAATTTAACAAAATGAATATTAAGATCAGAAGCCTTAAGGAAAACTTCAAAAATATTCCCAAGGGGTTAGCCTCTAATTTTCTTATTAAGAGAATTGTGGATTTGGAGAGTTTTGTCTTTAATTTTAAAATTGACTATGATAACCAGCTCCATGGAGTGGAACCTGTAAGGTTAGAGAACTTGATGAGGATATCAAGAAGTTTTTGCAAATTATCCATTGCTCCATTAAGAATAGTATAGATTCCCTAAAGGTTCTTATGGAAAACCTTAGTGCTCTTAGGGAAGATCAGATTAGTGCTAGGCATCAGGTGAAGGGTGAGGATGTTATGACTTTAAGAGATCTTGGTTGATCATGGTTGGGTATGGATGATCTATAATGAGATGGCCAATGATGATCTCATCAATTACATAGATTGGTTAATACTAGAATAATCATCATAAGGATTGTATTATAAATGGTCTACATCATCCTCATCATAGGTCCAAGTAGTCAACAAGATTATCATCATCATGGGGGTATATTTTTTTTGGTTAATCATCATCATCATCATCATCATCATCATTGTTGAAGGTATTTTAGGATTGGTTGGACTTATAGGAGTAAAATTGATATATAATTACCATTTCCTTTAGCTTTGATATGAAATATTAGTCAAATAAAGGGTTCATAATGCTTACTTTGTGTGAGGTGTTTTGATTTTGATTTTTTGGATGATTAGACTTAGATAATTTCAATTTAGGATGATTTATATTTGGTTTGGATGTTATGGACTTAGGATGGCCCTAGGATTTAGATTGAATTTGAAGGCTTACAGACGATTGTTAGATTGGATGATGATTGATTATGAGGTTTGATCTTTAGATTAGGGTTTGGATAAGATTTTCTTGCATGGTTTACCTTGTGGGATTAATATTTTTATCATATTATTTAGATCAATATGATCATATATGGATTAGGATTTTTTTGATAAGGATTGATTGGATTTGTACTATTGGATGGTTGGATAAGAAGGGATCATGAATCTGAAAGGGTGATCAAATGGAATAATTTCCTTAGGTAGCCTTTTGTACGGTCTTCTAGAATGATCTGAATGTTGAATTTGAATGAATAGGATGATTTATAAGTATTAAAGTGGATGTCACAATTATAGAATGGTTTTTTGTACTTGTACTATAGCATGCATCACACTTTTGGATCCTAAAGATACTTTGGATTGATTGGATTTTGGAGCCTATATATAATTGTATAGTACCAAGGATGGGTTTGGGCCTTTGGATGATTAAGAGATGAAGGAGAGGATTGTATTCAAGTCCTAAGGATAGTTAAAGGACCTAATGGATTGAATTGGACAATATGACTAAAGGGATCTAATGGTGAGTTTTAAGATATCCATGGATTACTTTATGGGTGATAAGTTAGGACTTTGATAGTTATATCATGGAGATGTGAAATTTGAATTAAGAGTAATGTGTGGGGATGGCCTAAGGCTTAAAAAGGTTGGGTTAGGTTGGATGTGATATTAAGGATTAGTTTAGATAATGAATTTTGATGATGGGAATAAATTGAATGATCCCCAAAGGGTAAGCACTTGAAAACTCAAGGTTTTTATTTGGTGGACTTGAGATATCTAAAGGAATTGGGTTAAGGGGAAACCTGGGGAATATATGGAGAGTAGGTTCTTTGGGGATTATTCTAAGGCTTGAGATTGGGATTTTTTGGATAGTTTTTTAAGTATGCTTTGGATGATGTATATGGGATAAGGTTAAAGGAAAATTTGAACTTGGTTTAATTATGGGCTATGAATTTGAAAATAGGATGAACTAAAAAATCAACTTGGTTGGATGGGAATTCTCAACTTCAATGCTTTGCCTAATTATACCACTATGGATGTGTGTTCCTAAGAAAGCAACAACACTTTTTGAAAGTTTGGACTAAGTTGATTTTGGTTGAGTTGGTTCAAGGTACACAAACAAGCATAGGTTTCACGCAACACTCAACAAAATAAACACTTTAGCAATCCTATATGTATTCAAGCAAGGAGTGTTGATACTTATAGGCTCACAAATACACTATCTATAAAGGGGGTGGGTAGCTCAAAAATGAAAGGTAATGAACCACATAAACATCCCTTACCATAGATTCCAGAGGCCTTGTCCATTATTATCTTACCTCTAGCACTTGGAAGTATGGTTTGAGTAGCTTGACCAACCTATCTAATATATAATTCACCACAAGAAAAGATAATTAATGGTCTTAGGCTTATAATTTTTCTAAGTGAATCCCTTATATACCTCAAGGCTCATGGGGTATATGTATATGAATTGAACTCCATCTAAAATCTTGTGGGGTGAGGTCTAACTCCATCCACTTCAAATATTACCCTAATCTCCTCAAAGGAGATAAAAGAAAGAGGTTGTGCTAGACATAATTATGACTCCTTAGGGTACTTTATTATCCTTTTTTTTTATACACCACCAAAATATATAGTTGAGGTTTTCCCCTAGGGTGATGAAATTCCTAAGTTTTCCTCCTAAAAAGAAAAAGAACATAGCACTTATTTTTCATTCCCAAGATCATACTAGCTATGAGGGGAGAGAAAACACAAGTATCAATTTGGGATTAAAATATAATTATAAATTTTAAACCCAAATAAAAATGTGTAGTAAATTTTATCCCCAATTTCAAGTTTGAGAAAACAAGCAAAAGAAAAAGCACATAAAAAGATAAAAGTTCCACGAAAAAATTTCTACACATCATTGAAAACCACAAGATTAGTTGTTTCTAAGATATTTCCTTTAACCAACAAACATACAATTTAATAACAAGATATGGAATGTTATCCAAATCATAAGATAAAAGATATTAGCCAAAATGACCAAAAAATAAAGTTAAAAAGATATAAAAAATAACACAAAAAATGACACATAGAGCATAGATGCTATATAATAGATAAAAATACCACAAAATAGACATAAATTCTATAGAAAATGCATAGAAAATAAGGAAAATGTAGAAATTCTATAGACTAGTGCATGCATGCCACTATTAATGTACAAGAACTAGAGAAATTATAAAAAAGACATAGACCAATGCAAATGTGGCACCACTTATGCATAGGTTTTAGGGACATTCGCATATGCCACTAATGCATGTTGCATGTTTCAAACAAACCAAAACCTCTAAAACATAAATGTTAGGACTTAAAATCACCTCAATCCTACAAAATAGAGGTTAAGAACAATGTTGAGTGATAAACAAGCTAAACAATGCTTACAAAAAGAAAAACAAAGTTGGAAAATGAAGAAATATTAAAACAGGAATCTATAAAATTCTAATGGGCCCAAAATGATAAATAACCTACAAAAAAACCCTAAGAGGTTAGCTTGATTATTCTAGAGAAATCCTAGAAGCCTAAAAACTTTTATACAAGCCATGTTAGGGAAAAAATGAACAAAATGACATAAAAACCACATACTAGGGCATATATGCTACTGGTTCATTCATATGCAATGTACCTAGCAACATAAATTCCAAGGGACTAGCATAGGTGCTACAAGACAAACATAGGAAAAACTCTATGTGTTTTTTATGCTAAAGAACAAAATCAAATGTTGACAAAGATGCTACAATACAAGCAAGAAACACTAAAAACTTGAAACACAACCAAGGAAACCAAAAATTACAAGAAATCACAAAATACTTAAAAAGAATAATGACTAATGCTAAGACAAAGGTCCCATAGGGAGTGCCAAAGATGTGGACCCCTTTTTTGAGTTGCAATAATGGATTAGTATCAATAAGAAAAATCCAAAACTCAAATAGTATAACACACTCATGATGGTTAATGTGTGTATGTGCTCCAGTTATGTAGGATAATGATGGTGTGTGGATTCTCTTTTCTTGGTAGTTACTTATTTTGATAACATGAAGCGAGCCTATTGCTAATTGATGAGATGATGAGGTGAGCCTTCTTAAATAGTCTTTCTAAAAATAGATTGGAGGACTAAGATTAGAAGATGGATCAATGGATAGGATCAATTACATGATCATGTTGTTAGCCTTTGGATAGTGTCCTAAAGGAGGTTTGAGGTGAAGTGAGGAAAGATAAAATATTTCATAGGGAAAAGGGGAGGGAACGTGTGTCTCCTCTCACATGTATGATAGATTAGAAGGTGATGATTTTATATAATTTTAAATTTGGAGGGTGGAGATAAAAAATTCAAATATTTTTTCCACTAGTGATGAATTTAAAATTGGAATAAATATTATAGAGGAATTAGTTAGCCTAATCATTTAATTAGAAAAATACTAATTAATTGATTAGCTAGAGGAAAAGGGAATTTTATCTTTTAGTGGGGGTGTGGAATATTAAATTAGAGGAAAATTCTAAGGGGAAACTAATTAGCCTAATCAATTAATTAAACAAGTATTAATCAATTGATTAGTTGAAGGAAATGGAAGCTAAGGTTAATTGATTGATTTGATTTAATTAATTAACCATAGAGGATACATAGGAAATAATTGGTGATTAATTAGTGGATGAAGAATGGTTAATTATTGGAAATTAGTAAGGTTTCTATAGGTAGTGTTAAGGAGATTAATGGGTCTTCATTCACTCACTAATTTTTCATTTTCCCCTTTGGATAGAAGCTTGATAAGACCTTGGTTAATGGAGGACCATAAAGAACTATTTTGCACACCCTCACTATATAAAATATAGAAATATTATCTAATGTGAGACTAAAGGGCTTTAGAAAACTCAATAGGCAGTCCAATCTGTTGAATGCACAAGACAACTGAGAGGGGGGTGGGGGTGAATTAGATGTACCTTAAAAATTCAAAACCCTCATTAAAATTTAGATCCACATTCATTCATTAAAACCTTAAAGTTATTATGATGAATTAGCATGAAAATAAAATAACATAAATTGAAACAACTTAACACAAAACACAAGAGAACACTGGATTTACATGGAAAACCCAAGAAGGGAAAAACCACAGTGAGGATTGGCTCACAATATAAGTAATATCAACACTGAGTATAATAGGGCTCACTACTGGAGGGCTCACTACCGAAAGAAGAAAGACTCGATACCAAAAGGATCATTGCCAAAATAGAAAAAGAAGATAAAGAAGAAATGTCACACAGAGACAAGCATCTCAATGAAATAGAGAATCCACCGTGCAATGACACCAACACCTTCACATTCTGATTGAAGAATTGTAGCCACCTTCTACTCACTACATTTGGTAAACTAACACATGAAAGCTTGCACTACATTACTCAATTTTGCACTCTACAAATCTGCACTTCACATCATTCACATTTCACACATCTATCTTAACATCCGTCAACAACTCAACTCATACTTATACCACCTTTGACCTTGAAACTTTCTCCAAGGTCAGCTATGCACCTCAAACATGCAAATTCAAATTAGGTCGGCACCAAAAAATTCCCACAATAGAAAGGAATGAAGGAGGACCACACAATTCATTATTTAGGACATAATCCCATCTTCACATGCCACACCATGCTTCCATAAACAACTAAGCATATTCGCATGTAATGTAAAAACTAAGTCAACTGTTACCCATGCAAACAACATTAAAATTTAAATTACACACTTCCCCAAAACCAAGGATGAATTCAAAACCACACACCATGCTTGAACATGATCTAGAATATTCCTCAAGCACCTTGAAATCCAACAAACTCCTTCACAACAACTTCCACCTAAAGAATGCACACACCCAATACACTTAGACAACTCTTCCATACACTGTAACTCAAAAAACCATCTTCCAAAGTACAAAATCAAACCTTCTTGACTGAGGTAAACTACCAACATCATCAACACACCTTCAAAATTGCAAGACCTAAAGCACAATTGCGAAGAAACACAGAGCATAAACATTTCTCCCAGACACCTCTGCAATACACAGTCAGACATTGGTGAACACAACTTCTTTTGTACAATGTTCCACTAGAAAAAATCTTGAATATAAAACCTTTGAACACCTCTCACCAACATACCTAAATCTCATAGGAAGATCTTCAACCTAGAGGAAATGCGGAGCTAAACCAAAACACAACTCTACACCCCAGAACACCACTGCAACACACTGTTTCCTCTTTTTATCAAGTTTTCTCAAAATCACTTGGAAACCAAGCACCAGAGATATATCCTTATCATATTCATTACTTCCTCATCCATAGATAAAATCTTATAAAAGCAACACTAGAGGTTGACACTAGTACTTTACTAATGACAGCATAATGCAACTAATCAAAGCATCAAATTTTCATACTTCCAACCATATCACCTAGCTACAGACATCAATGACAACATAGGCTTATTGACATCAATGACAACACCAACTACTCATACTTACAAAAATCTCCCCCTTTGTCATTGATGGCAACACATGATGTGAAAAACCATCAAAGACACAATAGCTCTGAATACCAACACACTGCAAGTCTTCATATTACTTCTCCCCCTAAATAATTTATTTTTTTCACATGACTCTCTCTCTTGTTACTTATTCTTTTTCACATGTTTCTTTCTCCTCCTTTGACATCAATGGCAAAGGAAAAAAAAATTGCACTATTTATTCTCTTCCTTTGACATTAAACAACTTTCTTACTACCACTTTGTGACATAATTCCTTTACTACTCTGAATACTCCCCCTTAGGAGAACACACCAAATAGTACCAAATCAACTACCACTACACAATAACAACACACACTCTTCTGATTGCAACAATCAACAATGCAACTACCTACTCCTTCTGAGAGGTAGCCACCAACATTAATCCAGAATAAAGAATGAATCTTGAGATCCACTAGATTGATGCATCTCCTTATGCATCTAGTTCAAGAAAGGAGGGGTAATAACCCTCAACTTTTCTCGAAGATACTAAAAATTATCTTTAAGAAGAGCCTTAGTGAATACATCAACAATCTAATCCTTTGTACATGTACATATTCAAGATTCACTTCATTCTCCACAACCTTCTCTCTTACAAAGTGATATCTGATTGAAATATCTTTTGTAATTAAATGCATCACTGGATTATTTGAAATGTTAATTGCATTTGTATTGTCACAAAAGATAGAAATAGGATCATCATACACTACTCTGATATCCTTCAATGTTTGCCTCATCCACAACACTTGTGTGTAGAAAGATGTTGTTGCAATATACTCAACCTCTGTAGTAGATAAAGAAACTAAATCTTGTTTCATACTTAGCCATGATACCAATCTACATCAAAGAAAGAATGCACCACCACTTGTACTTTTCCTATCATCAACGCAACCAACTCAATATGCATCTATGTAAGCACTCAAGGTGAAATTAGTATCATTTGGATACCATAATCCATGATTTGGAGTGCCTTTTAAGTATCTAAATATCCTCTTCACTGCTGCAACATGTGAATCTCTAGGATCTTCTTGAAATCTAGCCACATGACAAACTGCATGCATGATATCTAGTCTAGTAGTAGTTAGATATAGCAGTCCATCAATCATTGATTTGTACTTGCTCTGATCAGCCTTAGGGGATTCATCATTCTTGCTCAGTTTGCAACTAGTAACCATAGGAGTACATATGGATTTGGAGTCTTCCATTCCAAACTTCTTCAACATTTCTTTGACATATTTTGATTGTGAAATGAATATACCTTTATTTGTTTGAATGATTTGTAGCCCAAGGAAGAAATTCATCTCCCTAAACATAGACATCTCAAAATATTTTTGCATCTCTTCTGCAAGCATCTTGCACATAGCTTTATTGCCTCCAAAAATTATGTCATCAACGTACACAACCACAATCAAGATTTGATTTATTTCAACTCTGAAGTAAAGATTACTATTTGTGGTACTATTATTGAATCCTTGATGTAACAAATACCTATCCAACCTTGCATACCAAGCTTTGGGAGCTTGCTTCAATCCATATAATACCTTCTTCAATTTGTAGACCATATTTGGTTTATCTGATAACTAAAATCCTTCTAGTTGTTCCATGTATACTTCTTCTTCCAATTCTCCATTCAAGAAAGTAGACTTCACATCCATTTGATAAAACTTTGAAATGCTTGTGTGTTGTAAAAGCTAGAAACATCTTGATAGCTTCCATTCTTGCCACCGGGGAAAATGTCTCTTCAAAATCTATTCCTTCAACTTGTGAATAACCCTTACACACAAGCCTTACTTTGTGTAGACACACAAAATTAGCATCATGCATAATCATATTCCATTCAACAAATAAATCAAGTTTATTTATCAATCTCCTAAAATCATCATCTTAAATCAAATAAATCAAGCTTGATCCTATCATCATCCCTTTAATTAAATAAATCAAACATCCATTTAATTATATCATAATGCACATTTCATCCTTTTCTGATTTAAATAAATCAAATATTTAAGTCATGAAAGTCAAAATCACCTAATAATCATTAAGCTAACCTAACAATGATCAAATACTAATCCTAACCACATGCATTCTCTAGATTATGCCACTTGCATAAATAAATCCATTTATTGATTTATTTAAATTAGCATTTTCACTCAACATGGCATCTTTGAGGAATATTCTATCAGGTTTGAATTCAAAAGGAAAGTTGAATTGTACATCCAACAGGGCATTTAATAGGTCTTACATGTCTCTTACATGTCCCTTGCACAAATCAAAAGCAGAATTAACTCTCATTTCAAATTTGAAATCTCCCCCTCTTGGGCACATTTCCCAAATCTTGCACATGCATCAACCACTCACAACTTGACAAGTGGCCTATTCCTATTGGCTTGATCTTTGTCCCGCATTCATCCATTTGGCTATTCCTCTCATCCAAATAATCTATAAATGGAAAGCTTTATTCATCATCAAATCCTCCACAAAATCTCCACAATCTCTTGCAAAGTCACTCTGCTTGAGAACTGATTTTGCTCATCATCACTCCACCATCTTCATAGCATTTTCATCATCTAGCTTATTTATCAAGGATTGGGAAAGGGCTATTTTCAACAATAGCACCAATCCACTATGAAATAAAGTTTTGATTGTGTTTTTATATGCTTACATTTCATTATCTTCATTTTATCTAGTTTGCATATTTTATCATAGTCAAGTATTTCATAGGGATGTTAAATCTAATGTTTTTCAAAGGATTAACATGATGATATTATGTTAAGATTGTTAACCATTTGCAGTTTTGATTTCCACATACTGGTGCTAGAAGGAGGGCCTCAACCATTTATAGCTTATGACCTCCAACTTTTTTGATCTTGTTCATGTAACACGCTTTTGCAAGTTGTTTGCTTAGTCAATGTAGACTGTTGCTTGAATGAATGAACACGTCTTAATTAGGGAACCACGAAATATTTATTTCTAGCCCTAGTTTGAAGATTTTTACGAACATCTACTGCTTGTAATCTCTACATATCTATACACATCCTTCAATATATCAACCAGCACAATGCCTCCATAAGCCAAACCTTGTAATATTTGCTCCTCCCCTCTCACAATCAACCATTTTTCCTCATCTATAAAGTCTCCATCCCTCTCAGAGTCAAATATACAACATCCTAAATGATCTACAATGTCATGTGTAGCTAGACAGTTGGAACGTTGTTTGAAGAAGGCTATGCACAAATCGACCTCTAATTCTATTTGATACAGGTACTCGTCAAAAATGGGATATGTAACAGAATAAAGCATAATGGCATTGTGATTGGAAGACAAAATATTCTAGCTAGAGGAGTCAACGATGGAATTTAGTGAAAGCTTGTGTTAAATCTTATGTAGAAGCAATTTTGAGGTACTTGCGTGCATCATTCTTCACATTTACTTTTTGTACTGCATAGGAGGTATATCATTATTATTTGCTTGGAAAAAAGTTGGTACCTTGGATCAATATAATCATGGCGGACTCTATCGCTGGAATTTACCTTAGCTCAACCAATGGTGAGAAATTAGCATTTTATACTAACAAATAAATGTTGAATCTGTAATGCTTTGCTTCTAACTTTGGGATACTTTGAAGACCATGGCGCACCTCTCAAGTTACTTCGGTGAGATTTGGACTCATGTTTGTGCTTATTGGGGAAAATTCAATGTTGTTACAACTGTGATAGATAACTTCTGCCCAGTGCCACAGTGACCTGTAACGCCACAGATATAGTATTGAGCACTCATTTTTCATATAGTTGATTGCCAGTTGTCATCCATTGCGCTAACTTGAAGTCCATTTATTAGCTGAGTTTATTTTGTTTGTGGTTGTGAACTAAGGTTTAGTTTACTGTATTGAACTTATTTCACTTCGAGAGCATGCTGGTCAAAGATAGGTGGTAGCCAATGGTGCCAGTGTGAAAACTATATATCAGGCAGATATTCTCTTCTGTGCGTCATTCTTACACTCATTACATTCTATCAAAATAATAGAATTACTCACAGTCGGCTTGTCTTGCCATAACTCGTACCTATTAAATGATTCCACGAGATCACATTTTCGTCAAAAGTCTTTGACCCTTCTTTCTAAATCTGTCCAAAAGCTATCTAAATTCTTTAAAGGAATTCTATCAAAAAGTCATTTGAGAACTGGTTTTGCATGCGAGTTGAAGTAGCTTGTGTCTGTGTGTATTCCCTATTTGCCTATTTCCATTGCATTTTCAAGTGGCCTTCTTTAGAATAAAATGGCAATGGCGGTTATGACAGGAGGAGAGACTCCCTATTTTCCTATTTCCATCACTTTTTCAAGTGGCCTTGGGGAGGACAAAAGAGACGAAATTGCATGATAGCTAGCTTTTAGATCCGTATATGATCCACTCCAAGTAGTCTTTGATTGCATTTTGGCTTGCGTGCAGATATCTTGAGCTTATTATTTCCCAGAATTTTTCCATCATGGTTAATAATGTAAAGAGTGTTTGGGTGTGATGGTCCACATGTTAGGTAAAAAGATACAATGCATGTTGACATATTTTAGTGCCAATTCAGTGTGTTGAAGCCAATAATAGATACACAAGGTCGGCCATAACTTTTCATGGTATCACGATGGTCAAGGCCAAAGCTCCTTCTCATTGATATCCAAAGCCTTTTGCTGATATATCATGGCCTGATTGAAATCCCTATATGATAACAACAACCGTGATGTATGCTCCGGCTATCATTTCTTTTATGACCACACTCACGCCCTTTCATAAAGCCTCGGTATAGTTAATAGTCTCATCAAGTTTACCCTTGTCCAAAGCAGTTTTTGATGATTCTAACAATGTCCGACCATCTGTAGATGAGCATGCTACTTGCTTATAGTCAGGTACCATGCTTATGATGTCTATCTTCCTAAATGGATTTGGGTTGTCCACATCATAATCTCTAGGAGCCAGCTCAAGTCCCACCTTATAGCAAAGTTTGATGTTTCTGACACACTCCTGCCAATTGTAGTTGCTTGAAAGTTTTTGAGGTTATTCATTGATGGCTGTTTAAATGCATACCACCCTTTCTTTTATGCCTACACTGAAAATCGAATCACAAATATTTTAAAATCATCTTTATGAAACTTCTTGGGTTATGTTTCCTTGATTTCTTAATCGTAGGATTTGTATTAGCTTTTGAATATTTAGCTGACCCAAGAATTTAGTTTATAAACCAGGGAAGAAATAGATGCTGACAAATATTTTATGTGTGGATAGACCATCTGACAAACAAAGTCATGACTTGCCATGACTTTACACCTATCGCACACTCTATCATAGGCGGGTCTTGCAATCTATATGAATTCAGTTTTAGACCTGTGCATTTGCATTTGTTAGAAAGTATTTGAAAGCCATAAAGGCTATGAGGGATTGAGTGCAGCTCTACAGCTGCCAATTACATCAATTTGAAAGTTAGGCGGCAGTACGTTTGAGGGCAGCGCCAACATCCAATATTAACATACAATTTGAGGGTGTTAGGTAGTTGAAATTAATAGTTGTGAAGAGAAACATATTTTGTACGTTTATTTGGCAGATAAAGATATTTTTTGATAGTGAACTAATTATGTTGTCCATACTTACTTGTCTGACTTGAGTTTTAATGATCGTTGAAAATATTTGCTGCAATCATTTCTATCGTGGTCTGCCAATCGAATTCATCAGAAAAGTCATTAAGATCATTTAAAGCTTCCATTTTAAATTGTATTTCTTAATGGATCTAAAGTACCATGTATATCACTGACATAATGCAGGGCGGCGGCAGTGACAAAGAATAACACAAAAATTGAATTTGCTACATTTTGTTCAACTTTTTGATGTTGTTTGCAGGTTTCTCCCAGTGAATAAAAAAAGCAACAAGGACATTGGCATCAACTATTATCTATCTTGGTTTTGAATTGTTTTCATGTTGCTAAATCAAAGCTCTGTTTGCATATAACTTGGTTGAAATTTTTTAGCTACACAATAGTTGAAATATTGAAGAAATTTACTCATTTTTTTGTTATTATCATTTAAGAAGTTTCATCACATAATTGATGTGCCTTGTGCATACTTTTATGGTTTTGCAAAGAATACATAAAACTTATTTGTGATTGTTTTGAATGATTGCAGGTTGACATCAATGATGGTTGCTCTCATGTAGGAATCAAATAACGACAAATTTGAATTGGAAAATGGGGACTTGAACATGGAAAAAGCATTTTTTAATGCTTATTGCAATAACTTGAGACATTCATTTCCTGATTTCATTTTTTGTTTTAGGCCAACTTGCTTTCAATTTGAATTTAAAATCAATCATTGTCTTGATTTTTTCAAAGTTTGGCTAAAACTGAACATTAGAAACTTACTAGCTTTTCGATTTGGTCTAAAATTGAACAAGACAATCTTCACACTCAAGTTTGGTGCTTTAAAATGAACTCATCATTTCTTTGAGGCTAAAATGAACAAGTGCTTGAATTGAGTGATCTTGTTTTTGGTGCATTTTGTATGCATATCCTCTCCCCTTGCGCTTCGTGCGATCTAGGGTGCAAGAGAAACACTCAAAATGCATTTTATTGCTTTGAGTCACCTTTAGAGGGGCCTGCCTAAGAGACACATCTGAAAGGAGAACTCGAAGGCGACTCCAACTAATTTTTCATTTGGGCCGGTATATAAATGGATAAGACTAAACTGTCAAGTCCTCATGGTATGTAGGCCTTAGCCGTACAGTGTCTTTCAGAACGGGGTACTACCGTAAAACATATAAGAGCCCCTAGTAGGATTGATTAAAGCCTTTAGTGGCTTGTTGGATGCTCACAAGGTGCCATGTCCCTCGATGTTGTGTCATTAAGAACCTTGTTTGTAGTTGCCAACCAGTCCATCCAACGAGTTTATCAAAGTGGTGCATTGGAACTTGGATTCCAAGAAGTTACTTGCCATGTTCGATCTTGGTTAGAATATAGAGGTTAAGACTTCATTCTTAACATACCTTTATATTTTGTCCTTGGTTGCATGTAAAATCATCTCTTCTACTACGAAGGGCATGAGGCAAGCCCACCAAGAAAAACGTACCAATTGAGCTAGGATGTCATATTGCTTGTGGTTTGAAAACACAATGCTTTAATCGAAAACATTGGGAAATCAACATTCAACGAATCATCAAAATTGCAAACCCTTTAGGAGAGGAAAATATCCTTGAACAAATTCACATGTTATTGCTTTCCCTTGGGATTCGTATCCTTAGAGACATCTAAACATTTGGATTTCATCTCAATTTGCGTTTACTAAAGTCAACTTTAGGTAACTCTTGCCTCAAATTTCCTTGGTTTCCGCATAATACATTTTGCGGGATAAGGGGAAAGTTGAGACATTGGACATCTAGATTCAAAATCTAATCAAGAGTGTGTTTTTGGGAAAAAGAATCCATTAAGCAAAGATTAAATCAATTGGACCTCACACATGTGCTTGGCATCTTTCGGTCATATGGTTTTCATGCAAACATTGATCTTTTGATTTTGAATTACTCTTAGAGAAAGGCATGTTCTTCACTATCTTGGCCTAGTAAACAAGCAATTCCTAGGTTCACTTAGGATCAAATCGAACACTTCATCCATCCAAACATTTATCATCCCATCCCACCAAACAACTTTAGAGATTTTTAAAACATCATTCTAGACTTGGGTAAATCATCACAATCAAATTCACCTCGTTTAGTTAGGTGTATGGGAATGCATCCTTTCTCATACATTTAATTGAATTAGAAATCCTTTGAACAAGTTCATCCTAAAATCACATCCAACATCTTAGGGTTTACAAGTTCATTATCCAATCAAACCGATCAAAATCAAACCCTAAGTCTAGCATTGATCCAAAATCCCTAAACGTTCAAAACTCATATCATTCACCCATCCATCATCTCATCATTGGTCCTAAGAACCTTAGAGGTCACTTTTGTAACAAGGTCAAAACACAAGAGGAACATGGAATATAGACTTGATCCATACATCATGAGTAACCCAAGTAAACTAAGTTATCAAAGCCTTACAACGTCAATTGATTCTCAACACTCACATCTATATGAACCGTACATGGGATCATTACCTTCGACAAATGTCAATAGTACACCAAATGTGAGTATGCCCAAATTGAGGTTTGGAACACCTTTCCCGATGATAGATTTAAATCCAAGTCCAAACCTACAAGTCTATCAACCGAACAATCAATGCATGAGCCTTCAAATGACCAACATCATCCCACCAAATCCATGCATGCCAAATGTGAATGTACCAAGTACAACTTTACCAAACATGAATCCGGCGAACTTTGGGATAGATATGTTTGCAAATCACACAAATGTTGTTTAGAGTCCAAACAAGATGTTAACGACTCCAAGGCAAGGTAACACCATGCAAAATCAAAGTTACATAAATCAAGACAATGTTCAATTTCAACCTATCATGCCAAATCTGAACATCATCCCAAATCATAACAATGTCCAAAATCAATTTTTCCATGATCCCATTCAAACACCACAAGTGTACATCCCAAATCTGCTTGAACAAAATCCAAATCAAGGGAGTCAAAATCAAGATCAAATTTCGCTAGAACAACTTGCTTCACATACCAAACTAATTGAATTATTGAGCCAAGAGATATCTTCTCTCCAAAATCAATACATTCCTCCATTGGTTGAACCATGTCATCAAAGCATTGAGTTATATCCACAATTGCATCAAGAACAACATCTCCAATGGCAAGAAGTCAGATATCAAGATCAACAACATCAACAACAAACCCAATCACCACATCTTAAAGACCAATCACCACATTTCAAAGATCAATCACCACACCTCCAAAATCAATCACCACAAGGTCAATTTAAAGTAAAAAAATACACACCACTTGGGAGACCAATCGAATCAGTCCTACAACAATTGGTACAAGAAAATCTCATCAAAATCACCGTTTATGTGAACTATCAAGAACCAACCATAAAGCCGCTAGGATATAATGAGAATCACCTTTGTGATTATCATAGAATAAAGGGACACAAAACATCAGATTGTGTTCGACTGAAGAAACTCATCCAAGACCTAATTGATCAGAAGATAATCACTATTGGGGGCAATGATAGCATTGGTGATCTCTCCACCATGACTATGGAGAACAAGGAGAAAGATCAATCCATCACTGAGCACCTTGAAGTTGTGTCTACTCCATCCAATGATCAAATGAACATATGTCAAGAGTCACTTCTCAATCATGATCAAAATCCACCAACAATACCCAACAATGATCCAATTCAAGAAATGTCAACACCATTTGACCCTATGGTTAAAGACATTGGAAGTCCCTCCACCACAATTGTTGAAAACAATGATCAAGATCTATCCATCAATAAAGATATTTTCGCTTCATCCAACGAGGCATCAAACAATGATCATGTTGAAAATGTCTCTACATCACCTAATGAGTTAGAGGGCATATCTCAAGAATTTATTCTAAAGTATGATCAATGTCTTTCACCAAATTCTAGCAATGGTCCTTTCCAAGACATATTGACATCCTTTGACCTTATGATTGTTGATATTGAAGGAATCTTCAACTCAACACCTAATCCAAGTCCACTCGAAGATCAAGAGGATATTGAGCTATTCCCCATGTCTAATGACGACATCCAAGAACCATTTATTAGCAATCCATCCTTTGAAACCGATCCATGTCAAGAACTTGATCCAAAGCATGTCAAAAGCAACTCTAAAATCATTCAAGATCAAGAATTTGTATCTTCAAGATACTACAACAATCTAATGGACACTCTCTTATCTATGCAAGATGATCATATCCATGTAGCACATACCCCTCCATCCATCCATGAGATGCTTTCTATGGATGGACACACAGATGATCTTCATCTAGAACAAAATTTTGTTACACAAAAAGAGCAAATTATCAATTCCTACAGTCAAAATGAGTTATCAACATCAGGATCAAATATATCCCAAATTCAGACTAAGGACATCATGGGTGAAGATATCCATCATTATCCACTCAAAGAAACAAGTCAAATAGAACAGGATATTCCAAAGTCAGTAGAGCAACAAATGGAAATAACGTCATTTACAAGGGTCATTTATTAGAGAGTGCATTCTAAACAAGACATCTCAGAACAGGCAGAATCAAGGCATGAAGGTACTACTTCCACAATACTGGGGGCAACTTCGTCTCAAGCAAACGTCAACATAGGGAGCACGGAGAATCCTTATGATGAAACCAATGTCAATACTACAACCAGCCACGTCATGAATCTTCAACCACCCATCACTCCATCCACGAATTGGGACCAACGTCAAAAGGAAGATTTGAATCAAAGTACAAAGAATGATATCAAATCAAGAGAAGCAAAGAAGCATAATGGACAAATCAAATATGCATGGATACCAAAACATACAAAGAAAGATTATCCCTATCAAACTCCATCAGTCAAAGAAACTATGGGGAAAAATTAAAAAGGGAAAAGTATGCATCAAAGATGTCCGCAAAAGAAAAAGCAAGATTTTCAAGTGACGTACAAGGTGTATCAAGCAGTTGGTCCTAATTCAACGCACACTTCTGTATCCACCCATCATTGCTCATCTTCCCAAGTTTGGAGAGTCAAAGGTTCCAAACTGTCAACCAATCCATCTTTTATCCCTAAACACACTCCATCCACGCCACCACGCATAATATCCAATTCTCACATTGACCATGTATTGGCAACAACCCTTCATAATAAGGATTCAGAAGGCACTCTATCACGATGTAAGCACAAAGAGACAAGTTAACTCACAGTATCAGCGAAGTAGATCAAGAATCAAAAGAGTGCATTCAAGTGCACATATCTTAACCAAAGCAACTTCTTCGAAGGTCACAGGTGGCACGTACATAACCAGAAACAATACATGTACCGCACTAGAATTGGGTCAGCATGAATCTTTTAGAAAAACAAAAAAAATCAAAAAGGCTAAAAAATCCAAAAAAAATTAGAAAAATGATTGAAAACAGTAAAGAGAAAATAATAGTCCTCTAGTGAAAACTACATGTGCGGCACTTTGGGCAAGACCATGATGAAAACCTGGCAAATAGGCGTCATGTGTAGAATCGAGCATCTACGTACACCAGTTCAGGTGAAAGCATCTCATCCCTTCCGTAATAAATCGAGCATTCCATCCATCTTATCCATAATAAATCCATCCATCCATAAGCCATTGATCCAATCCATTTTCATCCAACTACATCCATCATCCAAGTTATCTTGATCTTGATAGAAGTTTGTGGCACACTTTACACTTGCTTATGGTAAACATCTTGACATGGGTCAATTTCGGTGATCCTATCTATGCAACATTATCTGAGCCATGAAGCATTATCAAATGGGCATTCTTTATCCTTGGAATCCTTTGCGTGCTTACTATATCCATCCACCCATACACTTATCCAAGAACCCATCCATGACATTCCATACATTTCTAGACACTGGGGGTAGATATGTATCTTGTAAGAATAAATGTTGATCTATCCTCCCAGCAATAGCGTGGCGGTGGGCGGAAAATGTGAAATCAAATTAGATTGGCATTTGTGATCAAAATCCGAATCACTAGACCATGGCACATTTTGATGAGAATACGTTTGCTCCGGTCTTTATATTTTCTAAAATTTAGACATCGATCCAAATAATCAATATCAATCACATCTAACACACCCTTCAAATGTCACAACAAATCATTAAAACAATCTTTGTTCCAAATCAAGCTTCATCAATCATGATCAATCGAATCCAATCAATCCATCATCTTAGGATATCCATCCTAATCCTTGTATTGCTTAACACTATCCTTGCATTGTCATGTATCCTCAACAATTTTATCATCATCAATCTCGATCAATCAATCCTTGCATTGTTGTGTATCCTCAACAATGTTATCATCATCAATCCCGATCAATCAATGCTTGCATTGTTGTGTATCCTCAACAATGTTATCATCATCAATCCCGATCAATCAATCCTTGCATTGTTGTGCATCCTCAACAATGTTATCGTCATCAATCCCAATCAATCAATCCTTGCATTGTTATGCATCCTCAACAATTTTATCTTCATCTATCTTGATCAATCAATCCTTTCATTGTTGTGCATCCTCAACAATGTTATCATTATCATCAATCCATCGACCCAATCGATCGACCTTAGCTTGGTCTTCAACCAAATCCTAAATAGAGCATTGATATCACATGTCCATATCCAAATTGTCAAAATCATGTGAAAGCCAAAAAATCAGAAAATTAGAAAATCGAGAGAAAATCCAAAACATTCAAAACATGAGAATCAAAACAAGTCAAAATAGAAAATATCAAAACATTGAGTCCCGAACTGCATAGATCTCCGAGCTTAAATGTAGGCAAGGCTAATATTTGATCAGCCCTGGGGCATCAAAATCCAAAAAAAAACATCAAAATCAAAAGCATTCAAAACATCAAAATCCAAAAACATTCAAAATCAAAAACAAAACATTTTACAAAATAGAAAATCCAAAACAATAAAACATTCCAAAATATCAAAAACATCCAAATATTTGAAAAATCCATACATCTCATCTCTTTGCACACTTATTAATCAATCATCCATAATAAACTAATCATCACTCATCCTTTGTAGGCAAACAAAACGATACTGTAATCGGCGAAAACGGCTTAAAATGTTTCAAGATAAAATCGGAAGCAACAAATTGCTAAATGCAAAATCAAACTTAGTCAACACGGCTTATGTTGGTCAACTTTTATATGTAAACCTATCAATCAACTTGTAAAAACCATCATGTAATCCTACTGGCATTGCATGTCCTGGAATACCATGTTCAACAATAGGGCATCATTTTGGATATCGCGGATTCTTATCCTATCAAAATAAATCCCTTTGGCTGAATTATGAGGAACATTGGCTTGTTTGCATACTTGCATCTTTTCTTTTGATTTTATCTTTGCTACTCATTCCGAGACCTCTCGGTGAATATCGAACAAAAGGATTTAGAGATCGAAATGAACAATGAATAAAGGTATCTTTTGTTCTTTGTGCTTGTTGGATGTTCTTGGCAAACTTGGTGAATGCTTGCTGTTAGGTACATCCTATCAAGGAACACATAGCCTCAGCTGAACAAGAATACTCCAATTTGTTTACAATGCGAGTCAAAGTCCATCACACTAGGTACAATGCCATCCTGGTTCTTTATACCTTGATGCATCATATCTATATGTGTTATCAAACATAAGGTAAGTAGCCCTTTTAAAATCCCAATCCTTGATAAACAAATCATCATCTATCTATCAACATCATCTCTCGTCATCATCTCTCATAAAGTTGGCCTATTGGATCCTCTTTTCATCATATTATTTCCGCACTAACATCATCATCATGAATGCATCCATCATGTATCCATCAATATTCTACATATCATAAGAAATGCATAATCATCATCATAATATAGATCTGTTAGTCTAAGTATCTCATAAAATCATACATTTGCATAAAACATCTATTGCATAATCATATAAGCACTATCACATCATCATCTCATTTGCATCATCATTCCAATCATCCATACCATCCATTTTGAACCTCTTTATTGTGAGATTGACCCTCAAATTGAATCTTTTCGCTCGATCTCTAGAGGGGGCAATGTACCAGTGTACTTATTTCCGCTGGGGCATCCAAAAAATTAAAAAAATTTGAATTTTGATTGCGACAAGTTTATTCTTTGAACCAACGTAACAAATACATTTCTTCAAAGAGGGGAAAAATGTAAACACATGAAACTAGCATTATGCATATGCATCCGCTCACTAAATAAATCAAACACATCAAATCCATTCACTAGGTAAATCAAGTCTTTATCATTTAAATAAATCAAATGCTCACATCATCCTTTAATTAAATAAATCAAACTTTATTTAATTAAAATCTCAAAAGTCATTTCCCAGCCCTTTTGATTTAAATAAATCAAAGTATTTAAATCAAATTGGTCAAACTCACCTAATCATGATCCTATCTTATTAATCTTGATTAAATCTAATCCAATGCATGTCACATCCTCTAGATAGTCCCACTTGCACAAATAAATCCATTTATTGATTTATTAAAATCAGCATTTTTCACTCAACATGGCATCTTCCCTCAAATTTGAATTCAAAAGAAAGTTGAAAGGTACATCCAACAAGGCGTTTAATAGGTCTTACATGTCTCTTACATGTCCCCTTGCAAAGGTCAAACTCAACATTAACTCTCATTTCAAATTTGAAATTTCCCCCTCTTGGGCACATTTCACAAATCTTGCACATGCATCAACCACTCACATGATGACAAGTGTCCTCTTTTCATTGGTCTATTTTTAGTCCCACATTCATCCATTTGGCCAATCCCTCATCAAGAAAATCTATAAATGAAAGGCTTCTTCTTTTATCAAATCCTCCACAATTCTATCATTTTATCTCCACAATCTCTTGCAAAGTCACTCTCCTTGAGAACTGATTTTTCCCATCTTACTCCATCATAATCATTGGCATTATATCATTTAGCTTAGCTTAAGCAAGGATTGGGAAAGGGATTCTTTCCATAGAAAAACCAATCCAATATGAAATGACTTACTTCATGTTTTTCATGTGCTTATTTAGCTTGCTTTTGTCATTTGTTTGCATTTGAAAGCATTGATGTATCATTTCATATGGATGTTGTTAGTTGCTTTGTTTTAAACTAACCATGCTAATGTGTGTTGTTTGTTTTGAGAAAATGGATATTTCACCATCTACAAGTTCTATGCTAGGACAAGGCCCACAAAAAGAAAGGGGGACATAACAAATTCAACAAGCTTTGGCTTGGCTCCTTTCAAACAACCAAAATTTTGGAAGAAAATGCTTTCCACTTAAAGACCCTTACTAGTGAGGATGTCTCGTTGCCTGTCAATGGGAAAAATTTGAAGCATTACTTCCAAGTCTGAGCTCGTGTAGAGCTATTCCTATAAATACTTGTATATAGGTTAGAGTAGGTTTCCCTTTTGGTTTGCTTGTGTTTCATTGTTTGTGTTGCTTCATTTTTTCCATCTCCCAACTATTTTGTTTTGATGAGGGGCTCTTCATTGATGTTGTAGTGGTCATGATCATTCAACGAATGGTTCACTTTGTTGTCCATCCTTAGTGTTCTTTGGATAAATGTTCATTCTCAACTATTGGTCCCTAATAGCTGCCTGGGAATGATTTCCTCATTTGAACTCTGCCTTAGAACTTGACTCTTGGTTGAATCCTTTTACATTCATCTTAGATCTTGCACAGAATGCATGCTAATTATTTCCAAAGGTATGTGCAATAGCTGCTATGATAACTTGGTGAGTGAAAAGTATTAAGTCCCCTCTAGTGACCACTGTCGTTCTCAAACCCATTGTAGGATGTAGTGCTTACATGATTGAGCAAAAAGATAAAGTGTGTAAAGAAATATCAAAAAGAAGGAAAGCAAAGAAAATTATGGAATCAAGAAATCATATGTGTGTGTGAATAACTCTACTAGGGCTATGGAAGCCCAATTGGTAGTAGAGAAATATTCATGGGGTCACAAAAACTCTGTCGGGGCTATGGATGTTTGGCTAGCAGTGGGGAAATGTCCAAGTTACTTTTGGTATTGAACGATTTATGTAGCTTTCTTTGTTTGATTAGCCACTAATTGTCATAGTTCTTGAGGGAAGGAATGAATTCACTAGACACACACTTCTGAGATTTTTTGTGGGTTGACTCAACTAAGGACCTCATTCTCCTAGTTCACTTTTGGAAGTCGGCCCCTAGTCTATGAAACTAGAGATTCTAGGTCCTAAATAC
>VDFB02000013.1:214371894-214439233 GCA_007258455.2 Sequoia sempervirens | reverse complement strand
TTTAGGGTTTTTCCACCCATTTTACTCTTATCATTTCCCTAAGCTTTTCACGGGCTCATGTTTGATTGTTGACCAGCTGCACCAAGTCTCCACTGGAGCTAAATGTTTTTTTTTATGCCCCTCACCATCATTCTTTACCAGCCCCATTTCTTAAGTCACCCTTTGTGCCTAGGATGGAACTTTACCTAGGAATGACTTATGTGCACGTGTGTCTTTCTGATTTATGAAGGTTTGTTCATGGTCTATCGCTTATCGTGGGCTCTGTTCCAGGATTCTACATTCAACTGGCGATGAGCGATGCCTTTCTAATGGCATCGTCAGGACAAAAAATTATGAGCTCATCACCCCTTGTTGGTCATGCTTCATCCACCATAGAGAAACCAGCGATGAGCGACGTATCATTTGCTTCCCAAGCTAGACTCATCGCCCATCACGACTTGTTGCTCCTTTAGGAAGGTAACCAGCGATGAGGGATGCGGTTACCCCAAGTAACCCATCGTTGGCACCTACACTATCGTCGATGGGTTTTAGCTTTCCAGAGAGGAACCAAAGACTACTGATGGGTTGATTTTTCCCCATCGCGTGGTCACGGCTTATCACCCATTAACGAAGCTCATTGGGAGGAGGACCTGTGATGAATGATGATGAACCAAGATTATTTTTTATAACATCTTATGGGGTCAGATCAACGGTGACCAACTCATCACTGGCTTTCAGCCCATCGCGTGATGATGTTTTGAGACAGGTTTAAAACTGGCGATGGGCGATGCTACAGAAATATGGTTGGGATTTCTCCATGACTCAAACAATTGATGGAGGATAGAGCAAGGATGATTGGGTAAAGATGTGAACGGACGTGTGGCTGCTTTAAATCACTTCTTCATTATTTCCTAGTATAGTCCATAAAGCAAGTGGCGATTCTTAATCTGCCTCATTGATCAATTTTTAAATCTGCAGCAATCAACGACAGAGCTTTGACATTTGGTAATGGAATTCTTGTTCATGCGAGCGAGCCAAGATGAACATTAATTACACAAATGCCTTACAATCTCTTATTTAATGCAGATTTTCTATAGATGATTTGCTCATTCGCAAAGTTATAGCCAAAGTCTAGAATTAATTTCTACAACTGCATGTGATAGAGAATTGTAGGAAGTTATGAGCGTAAGTGCTGCTAAGGTGGTGGTGCATTGTAACTTGGGTCGTGAAGAGTTTTGTTACATATATGTGGGGATGTCTGGAGTTGCAGTCTTCATCCTATTTCATCACCTACCCTGGTTATTGTGCTACTTAGAGAAGATGAGTGAATCCAACATTCCTGTTGCACCAGTGCAAAGGTCTCAGAGGCTAAGTATGAAAGAGCCAATTGCATACACACCAGAGGATAAAATTTCCTCGACCGAGGCACCTGTGGTTCTGAAGAAGAGGAGTGTATGCAAAAACCCAGAGAAGGTGGCTATTAGGAGCACATATATTCTAAGAAGTCAAATTGTTTCACAGAAACTGACTATTGGAAAGGAGAAGGGACCTATGTTTGTGAAAGAATTAATGAGGTCTAGCTTGGGTCTGGGGGTTTGTTTAGAGAAACCCACCACTCCTATTCTGGTCTCTGATGGCTCGTTGAGTGACGAGGAAGGATTTGGCCCTAGCCCTAGCCAGTGCCTTACTTTCCTGTGCCTTATAGTGACTACGATGATGAGATTGTGATTGCAAATCCACTCTCTATGGTGCGACCTGGCAAGGGCGGTTACTCTAAGGCTTAAAATGCCAAATAACACCCGTGTCTTCTATTAACAGTGTGGGGTTTTGGATGATGTGATGATGTAGTTTTTGGATGGTGGGCTCTGTGGTTCCTTTTGAGGGTGACTGCTTTGTGGATGTGTGTTGATAATCATGATGGTGGTCAATCCAAGTATTGGTGAATGTGCCAATTTTGTTGATTCCTTTTGGAAGGCTTGTGTAGCATCTCCAACAAATGGGTTAGCGCTCATTTTTCCTTTTCTCTTTTCCCATGTCTATGGAATAACTAATGTAACAGTTTGGGAATTAACCCCGTCGAAATGAATTTTGAAATTAATATCAAATGTAATTACATTTCGAGTCGGATGCTTTTGTTGCTCCCTTGTACTATAAAAGGGATTCCATGGCTCAATGTAAGGAGTTCTGAAATGAAATTCTCTAGGTCCAGTTTGTCTTAAGTATAAACCGGTCGTAGTAAACAAGGATAATGCTAAACGTTCAATGAATTCACTGGAAAGTTGTCTTAGGTTTAGTTCATATGGGTCAAGATCTTAATAAGCTTTGTATTGATTATTGGTATTAGTACAAAATTCAAAAGTCCAAATTACATGTTCTCCTCTGTATATTCTTCACAGAGTATAAATGAAGATATCAAAGATCTTTTTCATCTATTGTCAATTGTTCAATTAAATGCATGACTTGATTTCTTTGCTTTAACTCAAAGGGTTAAATAAATTGATTAGGGATAGTCATGGGTGTGTGAGAATTTACAAGGATTTGGTAAGAAATAGTGTTTGGATAACATGAATCTTTGCAATGTAAAGCATTACAGAGATGGTTTAAATATATCAGAGTTAGATAATAGGTGTATTTCTGGTTGTTTCCTATTTGACTCCATTTACCCAATTTGATGAGGCACTGGTGATTTGTTGATTGTTTAATAGTAGAATGAATGAATCCCATATTAAGTTGTGGACTCACAATCAAAACAAATCTTATAAAATCATGTCAAAATATTTGATGTATATGCACATTCTTAGCAAAATAAGCATTAATTCGTTAAAAGATTCGCCAACTCTTTAATGAGGTTAGTGTGATTGCATTTAAAGGAATGAATCTGTAATGAAGTGTTTTTTTTAAAACTTGATACACTAGATGAACACATTAAGGAATACCTTGCTTGGTCCTACATAGCCTAATGTGTAGGAATAAAGACCTCAAAGACCTCTATTTATCGTGTTGGCCACTAGTCCTTTGTGATTTTTGAAAATAAAGGTTGGGACCCTTTTAGAAAATCCCAATGTTAGCTGTCCAAAAATCACCAACAAAACAGATAGAAAATTATATTAATTTGATCAATCTTAGAGAGTGCTTCAGTGAATGAAAATAGCTTAGCAAAAATACAAGGTGATTGATGGCGCACACAGCTAGAAGTTTATTTGAATAGAAAAAAAAATTATGGCACACATTCATAGTTATTAACTGTGTGGGAAAGAAGACGAGATCTGCTTAAATAAATTATCAAAAAAAAAAAGGATTCTAAAAACCATTCAACAGTGATGCGTCATTTATTAGACTTGGTTCAAAGAAAAACAATCAATTAGATCATTGCTACATTTGGATTGGTAAAGATTTACTTGGCATTTTTTGAGAAAAGAAACCTAACTAAGAGAAAATCAGACAAGAGATAAATTGAGAATAAATCAAATATAAGTACCAAACCGAAAAATGTTAGACAATCAAAGAAACATCTGCAAATGTTCTCTTGATTGAATAAAAGATCAAAGACATGGTGGGTGCCACTTTGAAGGTTTAATTTTTGATGTTGATTCTAAACAAATGACTCAGACCTATGCACTAAAACAAAATTCTCACCAAAGATAGAAGAAAATAAAGAGAAACAACTACCATTTCGTTTTGAATTCCACACCTTTCTAAATTTGAGTTTGATAGTCACTGTCAATGACTTGGATACAAATAATGCCTAAAACATATTGTTTCCTTGATATAATAAAGATTCATGTAAACAATCATAAATGAGTGATGCTTCACAATAAAGATATCTGCAAAAATACAGTGATTCCAAACAATATAATAAGTTGACTTCCAATGTCATATTCAACATCCAAGATACACTCCCTCCTTTAATTACATGTGAACAAAGAGAAAAGAAAGGAAGAGATGTCTTGATTTCAGATAAATGAAGAGTTATAATGCAAAAAAAAAAGAGATAATTTTGAGTACGTGTATTGGGAAGAGTTAATGGGAGTCTTTGAGGGCATTCAAAATGGCCTATAAGAAACCGTGTGAATGAGCACCGTAAGGAAGCATCTTAGCAGAGGACGTGAAAAAACCAAAACCATAAACACATGGAAAAGATGAAATTTTTGAGGATCTTTCAGTAGGTAGTGTGAAGTTACAGGATTTAACTACAATTCTGTGTAGTTAGTAATCAATATTTGAAACACAGTCATTTCCCCAAATACCACAACCTTAGTGGTAGATTAAACATAAAAATAAAACAGTTTGAAAATGCCTCTAAATATGGCTTGACTCCCTTCATATAAGCCACAGTTTTAATCAAATGGGATTACCTATGTATTTTCCATGGTACAAAAATTTTGTCTAAAGAAAATCTGAACGCCAAACATTTTAAAAATCATAAGTCTTTGGATGATAAAATAGTAGATTGCTTCCATTCTAGTTTGGGACTAGAACGTTGTAAGAGATTTCACGATATCTAGGAGTCGATAAAATAGTCAATAGTCAAGTGTTTAAAATGCATACAATTCATGCACAGATAAACATCTCATGCAAGCTTTGGAGAAGATACAAACAAGAAATGAAAGAATTTTTTAAACCAGTTAACCCATTCATTTAGATTCTAGAAAATGGTAAAAAATGTGCAGTTTAGAATGAAATTGCTTGTTTCCTAGATCTTCCAAGAGACACACATGATATGAGTGAAGACTATCTAAAGAAGAAAAACAAAAACTATGGCATAATAGATAAGAAGGCATTTAATTAAGTTTGAAATCTTTCCCAGGCCAAAAATTCATAATACAACTATTACAAGTCCGAGATTAAAGAAGATCCCTAAGTTTGAAATCTACCCCATGGTGGGTGCCAAAATATGGATTCCTTTTCTGCATTTGGCTCAAAAACAAACAAACATTAGTATTGTTAGTTAAATTAAGCAAATCAAATAGAGCATCCCTATGGAATACTTAAGCATGCTAAAATATGCAAACAATATAAATAGAACAAAAACAACTAAATGAAAGCACGTGAAAACATGATCAAACCCTATCCCATAGTGGATTGATGATACTTTGATGTGGAAAGTAGCCCTTTCCCAATCCTTGATAAGATTTTGGATGATGGATGAAATGTGTGCCCTAAAGATGCTATGAGTTATGGATTCAAAATGCATAAGATTGTCTCCCTTAAATAAATAGAGAAGGCCTCTATTTATAAGGAAGAAGGATGGAAGAATGGAGAATAGGATGAATGTGGGACTAAGGATCAACCAATAGCAAGATGCCACTTGTCAAAATGTGAATGGAGAGAGGTGGAGCACATTTTAATGAAAGTGCACATAAATGCTATTAGGTGGAATTTGAATATGAAGAAGTGACATGTTGGAGGGAGATGAAAGATGAATTAAATGTCACTTGGCTCAAGAAAAGGACATGTAAGAGGCTTTTAATGTCATGTTGGAGGACAAGACTGTTTGGGAGGGAGATTTCAAAATGAGCGAATATTCCAACTTTGATGTCTTTTTGAATGAAAATAGGAGATTTAATAAATCAATAAATTGATTTACTTGTACAAGTTACAAAATCTAGAGGATTTGAGGGATTAGTGTTAGGATTAATTAGGATTTGATTAATTTTATTGGAAATTAGTTGATTTGAAATTTTGACTTAGAATTTTAGATTTATTTAAATCAAAATGAGAGGAAAATGAATGTTAGTGATTTAATTAAATAAATTTGATCTATTCAATTAAATAAAGAACTTTAGAAGTTAATTAAATCAAATTGATTTATTTAATTAAAGAGGTGACTTTAGGATTGATTGATGACTTAATTAAATAAAATTGATTTATTTAATTAAAGAGGAGAATTAGGATTTAATTAAATAAAGATTGATTTATTCAATTAAAAGGGGAAATATGATTTAATTAAATAAAGATTGATTTATTTGATTAAAAGAGGAAATATTATGATTTAATCAAATAAAGTTAATTTATTTAATCAAAAGAGGACAATTGGGATTTAATTAAATAAAGATTGATTCATTTAATTAAAAGAGGAATTTGATGAATTTAATCAAATAAGGATTATTTAATTAAATAATTAGTAAAGAGGATGATTAAAGAAGAACTGGTGTTAGTAAGTCAGAATCAAGTATGTGTTTATCAATTAGGATAATTTTCGTGTCTACATAAGAAAATAAAAATACCTCACAATTAACTTGATCAAATCATTTGAATGCACACAATGAAGCAAGGAAAGAGAAAGAAAATCTCCAAAATCATTGATATTCAAGGTATTCTTCGTTATTCATGTCCAAAAAGTGGGTTATAGAAATATGCCAAAATCTGACAAAGGACTGAAAAGTCACTAAGTCCAAAAATTGCATAAAGAAGAACTTCCTACAAATGAGTCAAATAAATGACTATATCATCAACTCCCAAGAAGTTGCACCAAAATAGGAACCAAAAACTGCCTTGGGTGGGATGCTCCCAAAAATTCTAAAATCTAGCAACTAGATTCCCTCCAAAAGAACTCCCATGTGTGAAAAAGGCTAAGTTTGACCATACCAAGCATCTAGGCATGCAAAACCACCCCCTATATTCTCTCATAACCTCCAACAAAGTGAATAAAACCCCTAAATGCTTTGCATATGTTTGCAAACTTCCTCTAACTCCCTCTAGATGCTTGCAAAAACATCATTATCACAATTATATTCATATCTCCCTTTGCCATGTGTTGAAAGCTCAATGCACTTCATTTTTCATTAAAAATAACATTTAAACTTAAGTGATTTATAAATAATCACTTAAGTAAATGCTTTACATTTTTCAAATTGAATGCAAAATCCAAAAAAACATGACTCGGCCATAAGGGAGATTACAATGTGAAGAAGCTAAGTCTTCAAGAGTTTGAAGCATAGCATATACATGGTAATGTAACACAAGGCATAAGACTTAAAAATCTTATCCCACGGGGATATTAATTTGCATTGTATTTTTCAAAACTATGACAAAAAATGCCACTTTGGCATATGTCATCTTAGGACCGTTACGAAACAAAAATAAGGAAAAATAACACAAGGCATTTCATTTGCACTTCAAACTTCTCAAAGAAGCCACCACCAACAAAGTAAGGTTTTTGTAGAGTTTCACAGTGAAATTTGCAAGATACATAGGCTTTTAGCTGTTGCTTGACAAGACTCGGCTCTTTGGTGCTCAGGTAAGCCTTTTGGAAACATTATTTAGTCCTTTCTCCTCATTTTCTAAAGGTAAAAATACTCGAAATCGAGCCATTCTTGCAGAAAAATAAATATATTTCAATTTTCCTCCTTTTCTTTCCTTTGGCTTCAAATTTCTTTGTAGATAATGGAGTAATTTTCTTTTTGAAGAAATATGCCTATAGCTTTTCCATGGCCACTATTGTATCTTGTTTCCACTCTTTCTAAAAAAAATTTCATGTCACAGAGGCTCGAAAACCTCTTTTTTTCCTTCTATATTTGTGATTTTATATATGTGAAGAAAAAATACATTCTCACCTGTAGACTTCATTCTCCTCCTTTTCAATGACCATCATCATATATGTTACATAGGTGCTAAAAATGCTATTGAATAGCTAAAAACCCAAAAAAAAACTTATTAAAAAACTCTGCATACATTTTGTTCTTCTTTGAAAAACGGTCATGGCTCGACCCCTACTCATATTTCGGGTTTTCCTATATGCATTCCATGCATTTTTCTTCTTTCACTTGGCATTTTTTACTTCTATAGATGGTAAAGAAGAACCCCATACACATTATGGTCACAGCCTCTCTCATTCTACAGATATTTCAAACCTGTGTTCCATTTCATTAAAAAAAAAAAAACTTCTCCACCTTTTGACTTTGAACCCCATTCTACAACACACTACCTGAAAACCCTTTGTTTCCTCATATTGTTTGTCTCTTATGATGTCTCTATGATCTCCATGATGGTTGTATCCATGGCTCTAACTCTAGAAACTTATACATTGTATGATATACATTGTCACTATCCCTTGGTGCTTATTACCATGCCATATAACCACTATGATATGCTGATAGGAGAAAAGTGAGATTAAAAAGTAGTCTCATTTCCATTATTTCTTTGATTGGGACTATCATGCCCATCTATGCAGTGTACTTCATGTGACTATGTATAGGATATCCCTCATGGAGACTTGAATATGCTACACCATAATGCACTAATAGGCTTCCATGAACCTTTCTTGGAATGGATGACCCTTAGCATTGTTTCAGAGGTAACATTTATTGCTTGCAACCTATATGATTGCCTATTACATAAGGTATCCCCATCCTATCACTCACTACTCATGCTTATTGTAAACCCAGCTTTTCAATTACTACTGAATGACCATTATGATTTGAACAAAGAATATACTTTGTGCCTGATTTATACTTGCTATCATTGAATTTTAAATACATTTTTTTGTTTCAATGTACTAGA
Organism: Sequoia sempervirens; assembly: GCA_007258455.2. Lineage (NCBI taxonomy): Eukaryota > Viridiplantae > Streptophyta > Pinopsida > Cupressales > Cupressaceae > Sequoia > Sequoia sempervirens. The sequence continues at coordinate 214,430,752 of VDFB02000013.1, read as the reverse complement.
ACAACAGTGGTGTAATATTCTTTTGATACTTAAAATGCAAATTTCCTAATGATGAGACCCTAAGTCTTCATTGTCTCAGTTTAGTTGACTCAAGAATCTTAGGACAGTTACTTAATGCTTATGTAAAAGCCATCTCATGATGTTTTGATCACTATTCTTCAAAAGCAATACTTCTGATGCATTGGTCTTTTTCTTAACTCAAATATTGTTGTTTGGAACAACATGTAGGCATAATGGCTTTTGAAAATATACTTCATTTCACTTGTCATAGATAACTGCTCCCTCTAGATAACTTATACAAAACTCTGACAGTAGTTGATGAATCTTACTACCACATAATATGATGACTATCATAAACACATGTATCACACTGTGCTTTCCAATATTTTTTAATAACATGATATTGTATGCATCCTTAATGATTTTCTTGAACAAGTATATGTCACTTATGACAGTGACAAACATCTCACTATCACAAATGATGTGTGCTTGCTTGAGTAAACCATAAGGAGATGAAATACCTTTCTATACCCCTTTAAAGCACAATAATGTAGCATGATGGGCTCAACCCTTGTGGGAGCCACATTTTATCCCACATGCTTTAATTAGATGAATCAAAATAGAAACAAGGTTTTCGCCTCTACATGCATAAGAAGCAAACATGTTAGATAAAAACTAAGCATATGATGGATGTTTATGTTAATCCCTTTGTTTTCCTGGACATCTCTGGTATGCAAGTTGTTTTAATGTAGATGAAGGTTAAGCTATATGTTTTTGAATGTTTGCAGATATATAGATTGGTGATCTTTCATTGCTCTAACCAAACCTCATCTCACTCATGTAGGAAACCTAGGAGCAGCAAGGAGCAACAACTGGAGGTTGGACAAACTTGAAGGATTGAAGCTGATGCAGGAAAAATAATTGGGATTCGTCATTTAGGAAATGATGGGTCCCCTATCTTTATATGTGCATTTATTTTATCTACAAATGTATAGTTTTTATTTTATTTGCATTAAAATAGTTAGTCTCACTACTTGTATGAGACATTATCCATTTACATTATTAATGAAGATTACAATTTTGAAAATATTGTGCATTTTCTCCTATGTTATATGCATCTGCATAATACAATGTAGTAATGTAATCTTCTAATTTTCCTTTTATGCACATGAATGTGACATAGCGGAAATAAAATGTACCTTCTTTTCACTTGTAAAATATAATAGCTCTACCTATTTCAGCTAGTAGCTAAAATAGGTAACATTTTTTGTGACATTTGCTATATGTTTGCCTGCTAAATATCCTGACCAGTAGCCTGAAGCTTATCCATTGGGCACTGAGTCACCTAAAAGTTGAAACAACTTGAAAGAAGTTCTCAAAACAAAATTGTTACTCTGTAAATCAATGCAAAACACCTTGGAAACTTATTCAAGCATCAAACTCCAAAAGGAAAACTACTTAACTTTGTTGAACAACACTTAGGGAAATTGAAAACTTGCATCTAAACTACGGTGCAAGAGCACTTATCAAACCTCAAAACATCATTTGAGGTGTATCCCATTGCATCGTAGAAAAAAGTACCCTTTTCTTGACATGGGAATAATTCATGATAAATTGGACTTAATAAGGTCTTAATCCAATGTTGTGAGCCATTTTATGCATCCACACTAGGTCTTGGACCCTTGAAAATTGAATAACATTCTTTTATCGACGTCTTGTAAAGGTGTTGTAAAGTCTTGTAAAGGACTTTCATGCTTTTCTAGACTTAATGAACCCATTTCTTCCTAATTCAACATTATAAAATGTGTTTAATAACATTATTACATCAATTTAGAAAGTTTTTGAATTAAACTCAATGTTAAACTAGTGTTGTAATGTGTCTTGCACATTCACATTGGTTCTTGTGCCTTCCTAGGCTATGTGGACCACATTTTAGTGTTGTAAATTGTATTTAATCACACTTTCACATTGAATTTTATGTCCCAAGCCCTAATTGACCTTTGAATCATCATTAATAGGCCCCTATTAACCCATATTTTGCATCCCAAGGCTTAAATTGATCAAATACCCAACAAATTTGCAATTTAAATCTTATTTCCTTATCTCTTAGCATCTTAGTTGTCAAATTGGCCCCTGTGGGACCCATTCACCATGCATGGTGAATCAGCCCCATCTAGGTGGGACCCATTCACCATATGTGGTGAATCAGTCCCATTTGGCCCCATTTTGACCTTTGAGCAGGAAAAAAGTGAAATTTAAGTTTAATATTACTTCATGTCGGCCTATGATGAGGTATTAATGGGTACAATAGGTGAATTTACAATAAATATAAGTATTTTAACCCTAATTCACATCTCTTATATCTTATCATTCATTCTTCATTATCCATTCATCATCTCAAGTCAAGCAAGCTAGGGTTTTATCATTTCAAGGCATTTATATAGCAATTTTCAAACATTCAAGGGAAGATTATTCATGTTTTGCTACAGAATTGCAATATAAAACATCATGGTAAGGTAATTAACTCCATTATTGCATGTTTCATTACATTCTTTCATCATTTTTTTTAATTACCTAAAAGGGGTTTGACCAAGGCAAACCCCCATGCCCTAACATCCAACATTTATCTTTCTTGTCTTGTTTGGTTACATATTTAGGTCTCTTGGAAGCTTAGAAATCATTGAAAATCAAGTTTCAATGTTATTCAAGTCTTCTCTTCATTGATCAAGTCAAAATATCAACAAGAACTCACTTTCAGGTTCAAAAATCAAAGTTTTGGAAGTGAACACCTATAGCAAGCCAAAATGCAGATTGAAAGCTCTAAATTCCACTTTTGAATATTTAGAAATTCAAAAGTGGACTCATTCATCATGAGTGAAAAATGAGTCCCACTTACAAGTCAATTTTGTGTTTTCTACTTTTTTAGATACCCTTTTGCCAAAAACAAGTTTCGGCTCAATTTTGCAGAACTGGGATTAATTCACCCAGAATGGCGAATGAGTCCCACCAAGCCTAAAAATTAGCATCAGCAACATTTAAAATTTCAGTTCTAGTCTCCATCCATATTCTAGGTGCACACTTTTAGTTTGTAAAGTTCTATTACAATTTGCATTCATTTATAGGTGTTTATGCAATACATAATGTGTATTCAAACATCACTTGTTTCTTAGGTTTTGCATTCATAATCAATCAATTTCTTAGCTTATTTTCATCTAGATCATCTCATTTTTCCTTAATAACACCATACATTTCATAATTTGAGTGAACCTAGCTAGACTTTTGGCCCTACTTTCTCCTTTTAGGTGAAAAACCTAGAAGTGCTAGAAAGGTCTAGGGTGTCAAAAATATACGGTCCATTTTGGTGAGCCTACTTATTAAACACTTTCTTATCTGATTTTTATTTCTTCATCATCATAGATCTAGCTTTCCTTTCCCTTGCATTAGGGTTTTCATGATTCATTTGCATGATAGGTGTTACATTTTGCAGTTATAAAACATGCATTTAGGTTGCATTGTGGACATCTAAATTCATTTAGATTTTTTGAAACTCTGCATCTTTTAGTTAGGTCTACACCATAACAATCAAAAACCATAAAAATCCCTCAAAAATTCTCAAATTTTTGAAAAAAATCAATACTGGGACTCATTCGCCACCCTATGCGAAGCAGTCCCTTTTAACCCCTGAAACTGCATTTTACAAAATTTAAAACTCTATTTTTAAGCTTTTGTTTGGTGTCTTAACCCACCCATATCAGTTAGTTTCATTTTTGTATCCTGCATTTCATTAGATCTAGCTTAAAACAACTCATTTCATGCATTGTTTAATTTCACTTTTGTATTCACAACATTTCACTTTCAGATTGTTGCATTGTGTAAATAGAAAATTAGCTTACTTAAAAACTAAAAATTGTGTTTTCTTTTTAAGTCCTTGCATTGTACTTTCTTTCCTTTTTCATCATAACATGTTTTCTTTCAAAAGATGTGGCTTTTATTTCACTAATAGTGGATTGTATAAGTACAAAATTCCCTCTTATGAGTTCACTTTTGATTGCCACAATGAGGACTTTAAGAAACATGATCAAACCATTAGTACAATCCTTAATATTACATTGCCCATTGGTGAGAATGGTAGTGTAGATAATCAAAACAATCATACTTTTTCTTCTCCTAATATATCTCCTATTAGTGATAAAGGTATCTTGGTGCAAGAAGTTACAAGCCTTGAGGGTTTTGATTGTCCATCTCCTTATTCCCCTTTGGACGATGTTAGACAACAAGAACATGAGATCATAGACACATTCCTAAACATCACCTTACCAAGTTTCCATGGTCCATAAAATCAAACTTTCTATCTCCTAATATCCCTCCTTGATTTAAAGAGGATAGGTTGGTGTTAGAAGACATCCTTAAGAATCATGAAACCCTTGATCCTCCCTTCCCTAATGCTCCTACCATTTGGGAAAACCTATTTGACAACCATACTGGTCCTTCTCTAGATGCCTCTCCCACTTGTGATGAAGCTACTTTACAAATCTCAAACTTGGATGAACATATTACAAGCTCTCCTAGTAGGGTAGATAATATGGAACAAGATAATGAGACCTTAGAAAAAACTAACAATCAAATATAATCTTCCCTAATCTCCCCACTATCAATTATCAAACACATTTAACCATTGATAACTCCCTTAGTTGCGATAAAGTTATTTTGAATGAACCAAACCTTAATTGTCATGAACATGCGGTTTGTTGTTCTTCTAAGAATTCTCCTTTAGGGAGGATACTATGCCCCATGACAAAGATAGCATGCCCTTCAAAGACAATGAAGACTCTCACTTGTTACAGGATGTTAACATTATTCAACCCCAACTCATCCTTTATCCCCCTTCACATAAACCTTCACCTAAACCTGATTTTACTCTCTACCCACCTTCACACACAAAAACCTCAACATAAACTTGAATTCACCCTCTACCCACCTCCAACTAATGTGTCACCAATCAAGTTATAATACCGTTTGTCATACATATAACACTCAAAATAATCTGCAACCATCGCAACCGACCCCACCCTCCTTACCTTTACCCAATCCACCTAGTGCTCCTTGTTACCTCCCACACACAAATGAGTATGATCTTGTTGAAAAATTAAATAATACTCCTGCAAAGATTTCCCTTTGGGATTTACTTCAGAACTCACCAAATTACCACAATATTCTTCAAATAGCCTTAAAAAAAATTGCAGTTCCTCCTGGTACAACTCTAAATGATGTAGCAGCTTTAACCCATCAAATTAATCAAACTAACCTAGACATTACTTTCCATCAACATGAGCTCCCTCCTTTAGAGTTACGAAAACAAAATGAAGCTTTCATGATCATTGCTCAATACAATCAGATAGGGATAAAATGAACCCTCATTGATAATGGTCCTGCCCTTAATGTGTGTAGTGTGAATCTCCTTGATAAATTGCATGTTGACAAGTCACAAATAATGCTTGTTTCCATATCTATTCGAGGATTTGATAATACAACAAAGAAACTGCTAGGTGTAATCACTTTTCCTATTACATTTGAGGTGGCTACTTTGCAAACTCCTACTCATGTCATTCCTTATGATCTTTCATATAATCTCCTTTTAGGCAGACCACATGGATTCATGAGATGAATGCAGTGCCTTCAACCCTTCATCGTATAATGAAATATGTCCATAACAATAACATTTATCAAGTTGAAGCAGATCTTGAGCCTGAAAGTTGCTTGCACCTTGAAAAAGGAGCTACAAGTCCTCTGAAAACATTGATTCCAACATCCAATATAGACCCTCTTGAAATTGAACAAAACAATGAGGAATCAGTGTCTAAATTATTTGGTGACGATTGGGGATCCTTAGAATTCACACCATCATTTATGGGGGAATACATAATCACACAAAAGAAAGATGAGAAACAAGACCAACCAACCATCATGTCAACACAAAATTTGGAAGACCTTTCAAAAGCATCTGCCTCCACTACTTTAGATAAAGAAGAAAACTACACAATCACCTTTGATGGCACTTATGATCAACCACCACCCAATCCAAAAGAAATGAAGAAGATTTATGGAAAAGGTTATCAACTCATGGAACAACAAGGATATGGTGGAAAAGGATTTGGTGCTCGAGAAAAAGGTATCTGCAACCACATAGAGCTTAACACACAACAAACGACTCATGGTCTTGGTTATTGTCTTTTGTTTGAGATCACCAAACCTTCACTCACCATCAAAAATCTCACACAAAATACTCCTAAATCAACCTTAACTATCATCCATCCTAAACTCATCAACAATAGTGGTCATGGAAATCATCCTTTACAAAATATGATGAAAACAACTACACCTCCACTTAATGCCCATGTCATCTCACAAAATGCTCATGATTTGAATTCGTTAGATGTTATACACTCCCATAATGGGAAGAATAAAATATTACAATCTAGCGAAACTTGTGTAAGTATGACATCCAATACTAAGCAAGATTTATCTATGAAACAAATCACAAGACCACCTTCTCCTCTTGATCAAGACGGTATCTTGTTGAGACTCCTCCAAGATCACTTGATTAATCTTCCTCCTAGAACTCAAAAGAAATGCTCTTACAAGACTTCATTTTTCACCTATCATAGAGTTCATGGACACTCCACTAATGAATGCAAGGCTTTGAGTTGTAAAATCCAACATTTTCAGGAGTTTGGTTTGCTTCCTTCTGTAGGGGCACCTAGTTCCTCTACTTGATACTGATTTTCACTCTCACCTACATTTCATCAATTGTTTCGACTCACCCTTTTCCTACACTAAGTGGGGACAAGGAGTTATGTATCCTTTTCCTCATATGTCACTTATGGTTGCCTCCTTGGGCTAGTCATTAACCTTTCATGAATACATAAGAGAAAACTTGGTATGTGGACGACATGCCTTAAGTTGGCTCACATATGACATACTACCCTTTTCATGATGTAAAATCTTGAAAACATCTGACTTGGCATAGGGATTTTTGAGTAAGCTCTCATGTCCTCTTCTTCTACTTTAAAGCATTTGCTCACAAAATCAGTCTTTGCAACTGCTTTAAAGTGGGGGCATACATCACTACTTACATTTCATTGTGTGATTTCTCTCTTCTTGTGATGCGTCCTTTTCTTGGTGGAGTCATTGGGCTTGATTCCCTCCAAGAGTGTGATACTTCTTTTGACGTATACTCTCTTGGAAACATTAAGCATGATATTCCCTAAGATGAGAACTTGCATGAATTAAGAAAAATCCCTTTGAACAATCCTTACACTATTCTGCATTAACAATATCTATGAGTGTCAAGCATACGATGTTTTGCTTACCTTAGAGCTCAAAAACCATTTTCCTTTATGGTGCCTTATTAAAGTTATCAAGAGGTATAACTTTGGTATGGTTAAGTGGGAAGCCCATTCTGAGGCATGACTTTCCCCATAGCCACCTATGTGTTTGAGTACATGCCAACTAGCGTATGTTTCTCACCTTTGAGATTTCTCACCTCACAGACAATCAGAAGTTTCATGGCCCCCAAAGTGAGTATGTTGTGGACTTCTCACCCCACAGACGACCTAAATTTTTGTGGCCCCAGAGTGAGTACATCTTTTCCACCCCATTTTTCTCTTCTAGTTATTTCCATTGCATGATTTTGTATCTTGATGGTTTGACTTAGGATCTTCAATCCTAGGGGCTTGGCCACCTCCTTTTGATCTTAGTCATTATTTGTCATTTGCATCTGTACATATGGATCTCCCTTGAATGTCTACTTTAGTTTTATTTTGAAGCAAGTTCATCCTCTCACTAAAGTGGGGGCTAAATGCACTGTAGAAAAAAGTACCCTTTGCTTGACATGGGAATAATTCATGATAAATTGGACATAATAAGGTCTTAATCCAGTGTTGTGAGGCATTTTACACATCCACACTAGGTCTTGGACCCTTGCAAATTGAATAACATGCTTTTATGGACATCTTGTAAAGGTGTTGTAAAGTCTTGTAAAGGACTTTCACGCTTTTCTAGACTTAATGAACCCATTTCTTCCTAATTCAACATTATAAAATGTGTTTAATAACATTATTACATCAATTTATAAAGTTTTTGAATTAAACTTAATGTTAAACTAGTGTTGTAATGTGTCTTGCACATTCACATTGGTTCTTGTGCCTTCCTAGGCTATGTGGACCACATTTTAGTGTTGCAAAGTGTATTTAATCACACTTTCACATTGAATTCTATGTCCCAAGCCCTAATTGACCTTTACATAATCACTAATATATGGTTCACCCATTAACTGGGATAGGCAGAATTTCTCCATCCATCTTTGCTAACTGGAATGCATTGTGCTCCTTGCATTTTATAATAACAAATGGGCCACTCCACATGATGCAAACTTGGAGTGTTTGTCTAGCCTCCTTTTCAATTCATCCCATTTGAGTACAACATCACCCTCTCTGAAGACTTTGGGTGTTGATTTCTTATCAAATACTCTTTTTGTTTGAAGCTAATGATACTCCAAGGACTTCATTGCTTTATCTCTTATCTCTTCTAGCTCCATGAGCTGAGCATATCTAACTGCCATTGGGTCCTCTTCCTCAAACATCTCTAGCTTATACATAATATCAAGAGCTAGAAGTTCCACGGATAAAGGCAATCTTTCATCTTTTCCATAAACCAACACATATGGGGAGTTCCCAATGGACCTTTTGGGAGTTATTATATGTACCCATGAGAAAGATTTCAACTTGGTGTGCCAAGTTCTCTGATTATCCTCCATGATTATTTTAGTAATCCTTATCAGGTTCCTGTTTGTTGATTCTTCCAAACCATTACCCTGTGGGTAATAGTTTGATGATGTATTCAAATAAATGTCATTCCTGACAGCCCAATCACTTACTCTTAATCCAACAAATTCCAAATCATTATCTGAAATGATTGATTTAGGTACTTCAAACATGGTTACTATATCATCATAAAAGTTTAAAACAACATTTTCATTGGCTTCTTTCAAAGCCACTGCTTTAGTCCATCTTGTAAAGTAATTGGTTGCTATAAGTACCCACCTATGTCATGCACTAGAAGGCAGCTTGATGGAACCTATGAAATCAATTCCCCATCTCATGAAGGGTTGTTCCACTTGAATTTGCTACAAAGGTAAAGCTAGAAGACTCTCTTTTCCTGCAAAAATGGCACATTTTATACATTTTCTTGCCCAAGCATGGGCATCCTTGAACAAGCTTGGCCAATAATAGCTAGCTCTCATATTCTTCCATGCAGTTGTTCTTGGGTCAAATTCACCCCCAACATTCCATCATGGAACTCATGAGGTACTTTATCTACCTGATCATGATCAATACATCTTAATAGCACACTATTAAAGTCTTTTCTAAAAAGAACATTATCAATCAACACATAGGGAATAGACTACAATCTAAAATATCTTCTCTTATCCTTATCTAAACCTAGTGGACACTCACCATTTTGCAAGAAATGAGTCATAGACTAGTGACCAAAATACTCTATGTTTTTGTCTTTTCCTCACTTTCAAACCCTGTAGCTAGTTGTTCACATAGCCCCTTAGCCCTTACAAGTTTGGTTATCTTTATGTTTGCATCATACTCCATTACCTTTGTAATCCACCCAACCCTCTTTTCATTCAGGTCCCTGCTTAACAAAAACTCCTTCACACTAGGGTGAGCAACCATTAGATGTATCTTGTTATTAGAAATCAGAGGCTTAAATTTTTTTAGACTTCTAATAACAAAAAGTACATGCTTCTCCACAAAGGTATACCTCTGTTCATAATCCTCTAAACCTTGACTGAAAAAGGAAATGAGTTGTTCTAAACCATCATCATTTTGATGTACCAATGTATTGCAAAAATGAAATCTATGCTACAAAAAGCATACAAAATAAAGTCCTTTAAAATTTTTGGATTTACTAGAGTAGGAGCTGTTGATAAGGCCTCCTTAATGGCTTCAAAACTGTGCTTTCCCTCTCTAGTCTAGTTGAAACTTACATTTTTCTTCAACATGGCAGTTAGTGGCCTCAAAAGATTTGCAACATCTAGAATAAACCTTCTTAAAAAAATTATTCTACCAAGAAATATTTGCAGACCCTTTTTGCAATTGGGTAAAGGAATCTCTAAGATGGATTTCACTCTTTTAGGATCAATGGTGATCCCTTGTTTTGACACTATGTGTCCTAAAATCTTGCCTTCATGAATAGAAAAAAAGAACTTTTTGAGATTAAGGGATATACCAAACTCCCTACACCTTTCAAACACTTGTCTTAGATGGGAAAAATGCTCATCTGTATTTTTAGAAAAAACCATTTTATGTCATCGAGATATATAAGCATCAATTTATGAATCAACCCCTGAAATGCCATGTCCATGGCCCTCTAAAAGGTGGCACCAGCATTAGATAAACCAAATGGAATTCTTTTATAGGCCATAGTGCCCCACTTTGTGGTAAAAGTAGTCTTGTATTGGTCCTCTTCTTTGACCAATACCTAGTTATAACTAGAATAACCATCAAGTATGGAAAATCTCTCTAAACCAACAACTACCTAGAGGATCTGCTCCATAGAGGGCAATGGATAATGATCTTTGAATGAGGCTCTATTAAGGTCTCTAAAGTCTACATAGAGCCTAATTTCTCCATTTTTCTTTCTAATTGGTACAAGGTTAGAGACCCACGAGTTATGCTTGATTTGGAAAATAATGTCTCCCTCAATCAGCTTGGTCAATTCCTTTATCATAAGGGGCTCAAGTTTTAGATTTAAAGGCCTTTGTTTCTGCCTAACAGGCTTTGAATTTGGCTCTAATTATATGGTATGTTGGGTAATATGGGGATCAAATCCCTTTAAATCTGAGTATTCCTATGCAAAAACATCTTGAAATTCTTGAAAAAGAGCAACAAAAGCTTGCATATCTGCTTGTGAACAAATTTTCCCAATTTTAAGAAGCGTACCTTTAAATATCTCAAGCTCTTCATAATGTTCCTCCTTGAATTTCATTCTAGTTTTTCTCTTTTTGAACTGATCATTAGTGTTGAAGATGGATTCTAAAGTAACCAAACCCTTGGGCAGCTTGTTAGTTCTCAACTGAATGATTTGATCATCATATTACTGCTTAAGTTTCTCCTAGTTTTCCACTAAAAATTCATCTTCTTGAAGCATAAAGCTCAACACCTACTTATCACTCTCAAATACTTTCCAATGAATGTTATTATCAAGAATAGAAGGCCTTACAACAACCTTAGCACATTGCTGCACTTTTCCTTTTTTAATATCATTAGGTATATCAAACTGAGCACCTATTGTAGCTAATCTATTTGTGTTCTTATTTTGATTCCTAGGAATTGAAATTAGAATAAAAGCATTGAATTCTTCTATCATATCCCACACCCTATGCTTATAAGACTTAAGCACATCATTTTAGTCACATTCAAGCCTCTTACCTAATTAACTATCAATTCACTGTCTCCAAATACCTGAAGGCAACTTATCTTTCTTTTCCTTGCCCATTCCAAGCCTTGAATCAAACCTTCATATTGAGTAGTATTGTTAGAACAAGAGAAATAAAATCTAAAAGGAAAATATTACTTGTCACCTTGTGGAGACACAAGCATCGCACCCCCACCAACTCCATTCCTGCTTCTAGAGTCATCAAAGAACTTATTCAACACTTCATCTTGTTATCCTAGTTGTTGTTTTTCCTTCTTTTTGAGGTTTGGCATTACTATTTCAAGTTTATGTAACACATATACTCCCAACCCAGCATCTTTAATATTATCATTTGGATTATCTTCAACATTTTATGTTGCCCACTCATTTAAGAGTATATTTGGTACACTTTTAGCTTGCAATTCTTGAGTAGCAGCAAGCTCACTATCCTCAAGAACAACACAGTTTGCATTAGCAACACTTGGTATATAAGTTTCAATGTGGTCTTTGGCAAGTGACTCATATTTTAGAGTCATTTTCATCCCATATCTAGTCCTAAACAACATGTGGGACCAATCTGAGGACAAATAACCCCTATCTTGGCAATAAAATCTCTTGACAAGCATAATGCAAAATAAGTTGGCAAGTCAATGACAAATGTCTTAGGGAATGGAAAATTTTGGACAAGCATGAAGTGTAAGGCTTAAATCCTTAATGACACCTATGGTATTAACAGATGACCCATCTAATTAGACTGCTCCTTTCTCAAGGAGTTGATATTTAAATTCCAACTTGTCAGCAATCTGTTTGGGCATAACAAAACTGCTTGCCCCACTATCGACCATGCAATTATGGACCAGCTTATCCCTTACTATCAAAGACACATAAAATGGAGGGGACTTGACATCTTTACCTTAATGTTTTTTTTTCCTAAGGTGTATTTGTGAAAACAACTTTAACCTGACCTATTGGTGTATCATTTGAAACATTCACATCAGATAAAGCAAACTACAATAAGTCTTTTTGGCCAGGGATGGATAAAGAATCCCACATAAACATTGATACAATCATTTTCTTCATACTTTCAATAATATTGTAAGGTGTAGCAGTATTTACCTTATGTTGAGTCCTCACAACAGCAAGATCAACTTGCAAATGAGTTGATCAAAGGTGACTCCCAGTCTGTTCTTTGGCAGTAGCTTGTGAATTTTTGTAATATGTGTGGCACTTGATATGTAGATGGACCAGCAGCTTCTTTACCCTTGTTTGCTAACTATTCAATCTCCAAAGCCCTCTTTTTGGCTCTTGTATTAGCTTCAACTAGAGAATCATCTCCATTCAAACCACAAAATTCCTCTCCTTGCCAATTCAGGAGAGTTGGATCATTTGGAAGATGATTCTATTGTTGTGGTGTTTCCTCATTGGGTATGCTTTGCACGCTTAAGACATTTTGCACCATCAATGATTGATTAATGACCCCATTCAAACACGTAGCTTGATTATGGGGCTGATTGCACAGAAAGCACCATTCATAGTCTGCTATAATGGTATTTTATACAGGAACAAGATCCCTAGCTGCACTAACTGGAGTTGGATTATATGGCTAAAAAGGCCTCGGATTCACATTTTGTCTTGCTCCTTGTTGATTTCCCTAAAATGGTTGTCTATTAGCTTGATAAGTCTAATTTTTCCCTTGGTTTTGAGGTTGATAGGGCTTAAAACCCTAAAACTATTGCTTCTTAATGCTAACTAGCGCATTACCAAAAGTCTGATGCAGTTTTTCAATCTTTTGCTGACTGTTTTTAATCTCGTAAATCTCCTAAGATGGACCTGGGATAGTTGTTTCCTGGCTAACAGTAGCTGGTAATGCTAGAACAGCAGGTAAAGGAGCAAAGGGTGGTATTTGAAGAGGCATTGAAGACTATATTTCTAGGAAAATTGGCATTGGGGGTCTAGGTGCTATCTTACCAGCTTGAATTAGACTATTTTCTGCTCTAATTGTTATTTTATAAGCATCTGGTAAAGAGACAACCCCCATAGATTGTATCATGACATAAATGTCACTATTAAGAGCCCTCAAATAATACAAAAATACATATTCTAGGGAAGGTCTTACCATGTCAAGAATTTTGTACCATGTCTTTTGAAAATGATAGTTGAAATCCATCATCTACTCCTAGGGAGCTCTCTTGATTGTTGCTAGTTGTTCAACTAGTGACAGGTGATCAGACTTATCTTGAAACTGTTTGTGCAACTTGTCTCCCAATTTGTCCCATGTTGCAATAGAACTGACCACCAAGCCTCTGAACCATTGTAGAGCCTTTCCTTTAAATGAAGCAACAAGCAGTCTTACTACAACATTTTCTTAAGTAATGTGGTGGACTCCACATAATGAAGCTACATCTCTAATGTGTTCAATGGGAGTAGTTTGACTCTCCCCTATGAAAAGAGGTAAACTTTTCAAAGTAGCCATAGGTATATCATCATGTTGTGCAAGATTCAAAGGGCTACCTCTATTAAATGGAACAAAAGGTTCATTCCTAGCCATTTGAGCAGCTTGAGGTGGATTAACTTGAACTAGAATAACAGGTACAAAAATTGAAGATATAGCAAGACTTGTCGCTGCTAGTTTAAAACTAGGCAGTGTTGACTAAACTCTTTTTGTTGAACTAGGCGTTTGTTTTACAGTTAGATTCCACTCCTCCTTGGTGGTGACAATTGTAAGTACTCAAAAGGAGCAACACTACTTATTTGTACTCTTTTCATGTGATGTTTTGCACTAGATTTTGCTAACTACTAGACTCAGAGTCCCCAGATATGCAAAATTAACCTCTTAAAGGCCAGAAAAATGTTGGTTGCATATCAAAACCAGCAATTAAAAAATATTGCTAAACTATTCTGATTCAAATAGTCCCACCCAGGGAAAACTTTAGTGGTGAATCTTCACCAATTGGAAAATAATTGAAATCAAGACATCTAGAAATGGTGAATAGTACAAGCTAAAAAAGATGTTGAATTGCCAAGTTTTTACAAAAAAGATAATTTCATCTCAATTAATTTGTCTATGCATTATTTTTTAAACAATGCGTCATTGGAACTGATTCGCTAGTAGTTTATACTGTAATTACAAATATTAATTATATTCGCTAGTAATATTTATTCCTACCATTAATTTTGGTGCAATATCGCCACTAATAATAAATTACCATTTCATTTTAGGGATATTTTAGCCTTGAATAGGGCTTTTATTTATTGTCATCGATTAGTTTTTTAATTGGATGGTTGTAGGTTGATTTCGTGACTTATATGCACGTGCATTTTAAAAGGCTTGTAAAGGTCCAAAATTTTTTTTGGGCCATAGGATTAGATTTAATCGTGTGGCCCAAAACAAATTTTGGGCCTCAACAAGCCTTTTAAAAGGCACGTGCATATAGGTCATGGAATCAACCTGCAACCATTCGATTAGAAAGCTAATCGATGGTAACAATTTCACTTTTCATATATAGTCTTTTTTTTTAAGTGAGAATTTTAAAAAATGCTTAATTTGTGTGTGCTCTAATGCATTTTTTATAGTGAATTTATGCTTGGTGGTGAGGGGCTCTACCCCTCGACCATGCCTATATCGTGATAGGAGTGTGTCGGGCTCACTATCCCTGGACCCCATGAGGGGGCATTGCCTCCTCGACCCCCACAAGGGGGCTCTGTCCCCTTGACCCCTACAAGAGGTGCTGTCCCTTGACCCTACTAGTGGCTACCACCCCCGGGCCCCTACTTTAATATTACAAAAAACAAAAAAAATATGGGGGAACTGCCATGACCAACTATGCAAATTTTTAAAGGAGAGATTCGCAATTGTAATTAAACTTTTTAGTGATTATTCACTAGGATTCGCCATTGTGATTATTATTTTTTCCAATTATTCATTAAGATTCTCCAAGATTTTACAAATTTTTAAATAATGTGCATAGATTTGATAGGAAAATTAATAATTTTTTTCAAATTAAAGGAAATATTTTCTAGGATTTTACACCTTCGCCGAGTGGGAGGGGTTTCTTAAAGTTATCCCTAGTCCCACCGGGTGTGCCAAAACTATTATCTCCTGAATTTACACCCTGTAAATCTAAAATTCAACAATCAAGTGACAACATGGGAATGATCCCAAGGTGTGGGTACCTCAAACGAGACCAAACCTCTGAAGAAGGCCAACTTCCTAAGTTTTTATCACCTAAATTACTTTGATATTCTACTTATTGACAAGGAAAAGGGAAGAGAAATATGCATAACTGAGAAACTAAAAATGAACAAAAAGACTAAAGAGGTGATACACCAAACCGGACTTGGACATAAACTCAGATAATCAATACTTGCTTAAAATGGTAGAAAATAAACTTGCACAACTTATTCTTGTATGTCTTTGCATAAGTATTTCATAATGAGGTCCTGATGCTCAGACTTCTAGAAGGAAGGTGACTTCACAGCTATAAGCCATTCACTAAAACTTGACATAGATTACGACATGCATAAACAAACTCTTGCATAAAGGTGTTGAACATGAGGAAAAGCTATAGGGAAATAAAAATATCTCACAAATAACCTGATCAAATCATTTGAATGCACACAATGAAGCAAGGAAAGAGAAGACAAAACTCCAAAATCATTGATATTCAAGGTCTTCTCTATTATTCATTTCCAAAATGTGAGTTACCTGGAAATATGTCAAAATATGACAAAGGGTTGAAAAGTCACTAAGTCTAAAAGCTGCATAAAGAAGAACTACCTACAAATGAGTCAAATGAATGACTATATCATCAACAACCAAGCAATTGCACCAAAATAGGAACCAAAAACTATCTTGGGTCGGATGCCCCCAAAAAGCCTAAAATCTAGCAACTAGATTCCCTCCAAAAGAACTCCCATGTGTGAAAAAGACTAAGTTTGACCATACCAAGAATCTAAGCATGCAAAACCACCCCTATATTCTCTCATAACCTCCAACAAAGTGAATAAAATCCCCTACATGCTCTCCATATGTTTACAAATTTCCTCTAACTCCCTCTAGATTCTTGCAAAAACATTATTACATTTATATTCATATCTCCCTTTGTCATGCATTGAAAGCTCAATGCACTTCATTTTGCATTAAAAATAACATTTAAACTTAAGTGATTTATAAATTATCATTTAAGTAAATGCTTTACATTTTTCAAAAAAAATGCAAAATTTAGAAAAAACATGACTCGGCCATAAGGGAGATTACAATGTAAAGAAGCTAAGTCTTCAAGAGTTTGATGCATAGCATATACATGGTAATATAACACAAGGCATAAGGCTTAAAAATCTTAGCCCTTGAGGATATTAATTTACATTTTATTTTTCAAAACTATGACAAAAAATGCCACTTTGGCATATGTTGGCTTAGGGTTATGAAAACAAAAACAAGGCAAAACAACACAAGGCATTTCATTTACACTTGAAACTTCTTGAAGAAGCCACCACCAACATAGTAGGGTTTTTGTACAGTTTCATGGAAAAATTTGCAAGATATAGAGGCTTTTAGCTATTGCTTGACAAGACTTAGCTCTTTGATGCTCAGGTAAGCCTTCTAGAAACATTATTTAGTCCTTTTTCCTCTTTTTCTAAAAGTAAAAATGCTTGAAATCGAGCCATTCATGTAGAAAAATAAATATATTTCAGTTTTCCTGCTTTTCTTCCCATTGGCTTCACATTTCTTTGTAGATAATGGAGTAATTTTCTTTTTGAAGAAATATGCATGTAGCTTTGTCATGGTCACAGTTGTATCTTGTTTCAACTCTTTCTGAAAGTTTGTTCATGTCATAGAGGCTCAAAAGCCTCTTTTTTTTCCTTATGTATTTGTGATTTTGTATATGTGAAGAAAAAAATGTGTTCTCACCTATAGACTTCAATCTCTTGCTTCTTTTCAATGGTCGTGGCCATATATGTTACACAAGTGCTAAAAATGCTATTGGGTAGCCAAAAACCCAAAACTTTTCTTATTAAAAAACTTTGCATACATTTTGTTCTGTGAAAAACGGCCATGGCTCAGCCCCTACTCATATTATGGGTTTTCCTGTATGCATTCCATGCATTTATCTTCTTTCACTTGGCATTTTCTACTTCTATAGATGGTAAAGAAGAACCCCATACACGTTATGGTTGTGGTCTCTCTCATTCTATAGATATTTCTTGTTTCTGGGTTAAGAAAACCTATGTTCCATTTCATTAAAAAGAAAAACTTCTCCACCTTTTGACTTCAAACCCCATTCTACAACACACTACCTAAAAACCCTTTGTTTCTTGATATTGTTTGTCTCTTATGATATCTTTGTGATCTCCATGATGGTTGTAGCCATGGCTCTACCTCCAGAAACTTGTACATTGTATGATATATACTTAGTGCTTATTACCATGCCATATAACCACTATGATATGTTGATAGGAGAAAAGTGAGATCAAAAAGCAGTCTCCTATCCATTATTTCTTTGATTGGGACTGTCATGCCCATCTATGCAGTGTCCTTCATGTGACTGTGTATAGGATAGCCCTCATTGAGACTTGAATATGCTACACCATAATGCATTAATAGGCTTCCATGAACCTTTCTTGCAATGGATAACCCTTAGCATTGCTTCAGAGGTAAGACTTATTGCTTACAACCTATATGATTGCCTATTGCATAAGGTGTCTCCATCCTGTGACTCACTGCTCCTGCTTATTGTGAACTCTACTTTTCAATTACCAATGAATGGCCATTATGATTTGAACAAAGAATATACTTTGTGCTTGATTTATACTTTCTATCATTGAATTTCAAATACATTTCTTTGTTTCAATGTATCAAAACAACAGTGGTGTAATATGCTTTTGATACTTAAAATGCAAATGTCTTAATGATGAGACCCTAAGTCTTCAATGTCTTAGTTCAGTTGACTCAAGAATTTGAGGACAGTTACTTAATGCTTATGTAAAATCCATCTCATGATGTTTTGATCACTATTCTTCAAAAGCAATACTTCTGATGCATTGTTTTTTCTAACTGAAATATTGTTGTTTGGAACATGTTGGCATAATGGCTTTTGAACATATACTTCATTTCACTTGTCATTGATAACTGCTCCCTCTAGATAATTTATACAAAACTTTGATAATAGTTGATGAATCTTGCTACCACATAATATGATGACTATCAGAAACACATATATCACACTGTGCTTTGCAATCTTTTTTAATACCATGATATTGTATGCATCCTTAATGATTTTTTTTGAAAAAGTATATGTCACTTATGATAGTGACAAACATCTCACTATCACAAATGATGTGTGCTTGCTTGAGTAAACCATAAGGAGATAAAATACCTTTCTATACCTCTTTAAAGCACAATAAGGCAGCATGTTGGGCTCAACCCTTGTGGGAGCCACATTTTATCCTACATGCTTTAATTAGATGAATCAAAATAGAAACAAGGATTTCACCTTTACCTGCACAAGAAGCAAACATGTTAGATAAAAACTGAGCATATGATGGATGTTTATGTTAATCCCTTTGTTTTCCTAGACATCTCTAGTATGCAAGTTGTTTTAATGCAGATGAAGGTTAAGCTATATGTTTTCAGATGTTTGTAGATATATAGATTGGTGATCTTTCAATTCTCTAACCAAACCTCATCTCACTCATGCAAGAAACCTAGGAGCAACAAGGAGCAACAATTGGAGGTTGAGCAAACATGAAGGATTGAAGCTGATGTAGAACAGACAACTGGGATTTTCCATTCAAGAAATGATGGATCCCCTATCTTTATATGTGCATTTCTTTTATCTGTAAATGTATAGTTTTTCTTTTATTTGCATTAAAACAATCAGTCTCACGGCTTGTGTGAGACATTATCCATTTACATTATCAATGAAAATTACAATTTTGAAAATGTTGTGCATTTTCTCTTATGTTATATGCATATGCATAATACAATGTAGCAATGTAATCTTCTAATTTTCCTTTTATGCACATGAATGTGATAGTAGAAATAAAATGTACCTTCTTTTCAATTATAAAACATAACAACTCTACCTGTTTGAGCTAGTAGCTAAAATAGGTAACATGAATAACATGCAATGTCACAAACTCACCAAACCTTTGATGTAGAAATCTGAAGATATGCAATAAGATGCTCCAATGGATGCTTGAAAGTGCTTAGAGTGCTTGAGAATGATTAAGTAAATGGATGAATTGCTTGAGTGAATGAATTGGGGATTAGAAGATGCAAAGTGAGGAGAAATACCTTTATTTATATTTGATTTTTCAATATTTCCTAAAAATAACACATCACAGGCTGACCTCAAGGTTAAGAGAATAAAATCTCGCTAGAAAATTAAAATTATTTTGATTTTTGTGCCCAATGGGACTAAGTCGCCCCAAGTGGCGACTTGGTCCCAACAGGGAAATTTTACTGGATGTCAGGGATTGAAGTGTATTTAATGATTTTTAACGGGAATATTCTCAAAAATACACTTAAGTATGGTTGTAAAGTGCATTAAGGGGTCACTTAAACATAAGAAAGGGGTGAATTAGTGATGACAAGTCTAGAAAAGAATGAGAGTTTGTTACAACTCTTTACAACACTTTGAACTAAGACTTGGTAAGTTATAAAAAGGGGTTATTTAAGTAAATTATAATAAAAGGGTCCTAGAAAAGTGTGAAAGTGGGTTACAAAACTTCACAACACTTTTACAAGACATCCTAGAATTCTTAATGATTCTCAAGGGTCCAAAACCTAATGTGAATGTGTTGACCACATTACAACATTAAATCTAGGCAAAATCAAGCCAAAGTCCAGGAGAGAGACTCAAGTGAGCATAAAAAAAGTCCAACTATACATTTTTTGGCGACACAATATGAAAGGTCAATTATTGGATAAGTGTGTGGTGTGCAGGGTGGTGTGAAATGATGTAAGTGTGATCAAGTGTTGTGATGTGAGTGCGATCATGAACACCTATGACTATCACAAGCAGTGAGTAGAAGGTGTCTATATTTCAATGTGCTTCAAATTTCTAGAGGTAGTGAGACGAAGGTTGTGAATGGTGTAGAGTTGTTGTGGTGGATTCACCTGTTTCTCTAAGGTAGTGAATCTCCTTGTAATATCTCTTTTGTATTCTCTTTCTATTCAGGCAGTGAGTCCTTAGAAGTGAGCCTTTCTTTCTTTTGGACAGTGAGCCCTTCTGATAGTGAGCCTTTTGTATTTGATATTGATATTCATATATATGTAAGTTAATCCTCACCATGGTTTTTCCCTAATTAGGGTTTTCAATGTAAAATCTAGTGTTCTATTGTGTATGGTTGTGTTAAGAGTAAAAAATAGGGTCCACCAAATGAATCAACAAAGTGATGGACCACTAATTTTTCTAAGACCCTAAACACCTCAAATTATGTAGAATAAGATGCAAATAATAATTAGAAATGCAACCTAACTGTTATAGCAACTATGGGGGATGTTTTTAGAGCATAAAAAGTTGTGTACCTAGCTAGAAAGTTGTTTTTGAGCATGGAGGACTCATTCACCTTCAATGGAAAATGTAGAAGTTGAGAAATCCAACTTCACAATCCCCAAGAATCACCTGCATGCAATCACCTATCATGTACAACAGAGATCCAGAACAAAAGAGAAGATGTTATGTAAACCTCAAAGCAAATATGTGCAAGCAAAAACCAGAATATGATTATTGAATGTAATTGTTTTACAAATAATACAAAAGCCTTCAAAAAGGCAATCATGCAAAAAAGAAAGACATGCACAACCCTAATCTTATCTTGAGCAAAAAGATAGCTCAACAAGATAAGCATGACAATAATTAACCTAGGAATTAAAATATTATCTAACTAAACTTATGCAAGTGCAATTAAATATTAATTACACTAACACCCCCCCATAAGTGCAACTTAGGGAGACTAAAAAAAACATGCACCTAAATGCTAGGATGAATGCAAGAAAGCATGAATGAGTCTCAACAACAAGGCCTGATCAGGTACCCATTTACAAATGCAATGCAAACTAAATCAAACGGGATAAAGGAGAAAACCACGTGGGAACAAAACTCCTCCCCAAAATAGAATGCAAAAAACAACTAAGTGATGAAAGATGGAGGACTCCATAAGACCCCCCAAGAACACCATCCATCACAAAGATACATAAATGAACCCCCCCAGAAGAGAGGAAGAAAGAGGCCACATAGCCCCCTAGAATGAAGTAGCTCCAATAAGACTGAAGAAACCACATCTCCTGAAAGAAGTGAGAGGGAAGAGGCCGAATGAATGCAATCTCTGAAGGTGAAGTAGGTGTAGCCCAAGATGTCTCCACAAAAGCAGGTGTGACCTCAAAAAATGAAGAATTCAAAGAAGATGAAGAATCAAGAGTAGCCTCCAGAGATGGATGATCAACAAGGTCCTACTGCACTAAAACAAAAGAAACCACAACTGTAGCCATAGAAGTATCAACAACTGCAATAGGAGGTGAAACAGAAGGCTCAAGAACAAGATCCGAAGTGAGAACACCAATGTTCAAGAAGCCAATGTCTCCTCTGAATGATGATTCACACTAGAAGTGTGAGGAACAGTTGTAGGAATAGAAGCACCATCAATAGAAAAATCGGTAAAGGTATACAACCAAGATGAGTGATCCACTATCCCAATAGCAATAATTGCTCTACTCTCCAAGTCTCTGATGATAACCGAATTAGGTGTGAACTCCACAGATCTCCCAGTGCCTCCATGTGTGATCTGATAGATGGAAAGAAGGTTGTTTGTCAAGTGAGGGACACACAAGACATCTTGAAAGGAGTTGTCCCCAAAACTAATAGATCCCTTCCTTGTAACATTCATGTAAGTGTTGTTTCCAATCAAAATGGGAGACATAGTGCAAGGCTCAAAGGAAGTGAACATAGATTGTGAAGATGCCATATGATGAGATGCTCCTGAATCTAGAAGCCATCTCCCTGATCCAACACCTAAAGAAGCACAAAGAGCATGTCCCTTCATATATGATGAAGTATGTAAACCAGTTGTGCCCCTGTCATGCTACTCTAAAGAAGAAGAATGGGAGGAAGGGGATGATGCAGACATCCTAGAAGGAAAATCAATCTAATGTTTTTGAAGAAGATGTTTCAGCTCATCAATGTCCTTGTAACAATTATGTTTTGCATGTCCTTCCCTCTTGCAATATGCACGTGGACCTTTCTCCTTCCGAGATGATTTCCCCTTAGAAGAGGAGGATGAATCTGAGGACTCCTTTTGCTGCTCATGAGGTTTGGAATCTTTTTGTTTTTGTTTCTTTCCTTTTCTTGTAGAAGCCTTATGATCTCTGGGCTCTTGAGATGCAATGAGTGCATGTGATGAAGAAGGTTTCACCGTGCCCATGCTAGCTAACTTAGCTTCCTCTTGAGTGAGAGATGAAGAAAATTCATCAAGAGATCGTGGCATAGTGAATCTCGTACCAAGTGCATCCCTAGTGGCATGAAAGGTAGATACAAAAACTAAATAATCTAGTCCAAGCTTAGAAAGAATGGACAATATCAACTGAAAGTCTTCTTTCTGAACACCACACTATGACAACTATAATCTAAGAGACTTAATTTTGGTGAAAAACTCCTGGATGTTGTCAAAATCCCTAGGATTTAAGCCAATAAGCTCATTCTCTAATTGAAACCCTCTCATAGTATCCTGCTTCCCAAACAAAGACTCTAAAGTAGTCCAAATCTCATGGGGTGTAGTGCAAGACTCAATATGAAAAAGAAAGTTAGATGAAAGAGACAGACATAAAGTACCATAAGCTTCATCACATCTATTAAACCACTTTCTCTTTTCAGTAGCACCTGTAGGTTCAATTTTTGTACCCATGGTTACCTTGTACAACCTTTTATGTTTCAAATGAATCTCCATTTGTTTTTTCCAACCAAAATAGTTGAATGGAGTAAGGGGTACAATATTATGCGTATCCATGATAGAAAACAGTAGTATATACTCTCAAATAAAAAAACAATGCTGGTTGATCTAAAAAAAAAATAGCCTAATTGCATGCTTCCCAAGAAAATAACTAAAAAGGTAAAGGCTGAGATCAAACAAGAATATCAGATACTTGGTAAAAAAATCTGAAAAAATAGGTCTAAGATCTGTGTAGAGCACTGAACCAGCTTTCCAACACCTATTTGTTTTTGCAAAATGAAGTCAAGATGCAAAAGTTACGCCTCCCAAAGTGAAAACAACAACTTCTGGCTTTGATAGATGAAAAAGACATCAAAACTGAAAAATCAAAAAATCAAACCTCCACCATTGCGAAGTTCGTTGAACCGGCTTTCTGATGATATCTCGTTTGCAAAAAAATGATGTCATATGCCCAAGTTATGCCAAAAGGAAGAAAAGCCCTATAAAAGGGCACTTCAGGCACTAAATAGGGGCAAAAGTTAAGCTTGTTCAGCGTAGCTCCTGGTTCTGCATGTGACCGCGCACTTAGGGGCTTTTTTAAAAAAACTGGCGGGGGCTAGAGGTGGGGCTCCTGGTCGTCGATGTGACCGCCGACTAGGGGTTGATTGCCCGATGAGTTTGGGCATTGGCTCCCAGACCCAGATGTGACTGGCTAAGTCGGTTCAGGGGTTGAACAAGCGGCGGAGCAGTGTTCCGGCGGAGTATAAGCAGCACGGTGGAGGCTGGTGGCCCGCGGGTGGCTGCCAGGCTGAGAACCAGTGGGCGCTTGGTGGCGCAAGAGCGACGCTCACCTTTTATACGGTGGGTGCTGATTTTTTTATATTTTTTTGAAAAAATATGCCTCGTGAAGTGTGCCCTGGGGCCGTACGACCTTGGGGCAAATTTTTTTTGCCTCAAATATCAAATGTGGCCAAATTGGACAATTTTTATATGAAAATAGGGGTTTTTGGGTGCTATGGACTCAATGGCAAGGTTCGTTTTGTCCAAAAATGCCCAAAAAATTAGGCGACCCCCATATCCACAAAAAATTAGTCTGGCTTGAAACCCTTGCACAGAAAAAAAATGCTAGGATAGAATATCTTCAAATCATGAACAAGCAACCACAGGTCTAGAGCTCTAATACCATGTAGAAATGCAATAATGAGGTAGAGAAGGAAAACCCAGTGGGACAAAACCCCCCTGCAATGAGATGACCTGCTGCAAAGAAGCACTGGAAGAACACTATGGAGTAACATTGGAACAACGAATGAGACCTTTTAGGGTTTTAGAAAATTAATTTCAAGATCATGTTCCTTGATGTGTGCACTCTTAAATTCCCTGTTATCAAGTTTTAAAAGTCTGCATTCAATTTTGTAGAGCTCTTTTTGTGATCTTGCACGTTGAATGACAACTTTAGCAACTTTGACAATCTTGCTCCAAATCTTGCTCAACTTGATTTTCAACCTGTAAATATACAAACACACACTCAAGGGCAAAAAACTTGTTGTTTTTTAGTGAATGGAGGTTTGCCTCAATCAAACCCCTTGTAGGTAATCAAACCAAATGATGAAATGAAGCATGAATATGAAGTAATGTAATTGATATCACCTTGGATGATGTCTTGTAAAAAAATATCTACAAACTATCATGTAGTGGCCATGAAGAATGTAGATCTTGGATCCTTGGGAATGATGTGAACAATAACTTTCCAAATAGATCTTCAATGCTACATCCACCTCTTTAGGTCATCAACATGAATGCATGCATCAAACCCTTGAAATGATGATATGATCTTGAATTGTTGCAATAAACACTTGAAATCTGCCTTGAAATGCCTTATGAATGCTCTTAAAATGCTCTATAATGCTCTTGCTCATGATCTCATGAAGTCACAAAAGTTTACTAGGAGAAACAATGTGAATTAACCCCTTATTTATACTAAATTGAGAGATTAACCCTAAAATTCAAAGAATTAAGGCCGACACCAGATCTAGAAAGAAAAATAATTAAATTCCTACCAAAAATGAAATTCAAAAAATGGGGTCTCACCTAACACCAAAGGATTGAAAGAGGGCTAAGAACCCATTCTAGATCAGCTGAGAAAGGGAGGTCTTGTTAAGGGAGGACCCATTCACCATCAAGGGCGAATGGGTCCCGACTCAACTTACCAAGACCAAATTTTTCCTAATGAAATAATTTGTTAATTAAATTATGATTATCGAGATAGGTCTTCGGGAGGTGTCAAAATTAAGGCCTAAATTCGAATTAAAAGAGGGTTAATGACTCCAATTAACCACAATTAATTAAGACCACCTAGATAAGTGTGGATTTGTTGAGAAGTCCTTGGAAATGTTCAATAAAATGCAATCAACATGTACAAATTCAGTCTCACAAACCTTTGCTTGCTTCTCCTTAATTGTACAAAAATAGGACCTCTATAGTAGGTTATGAAATCTAGCACAACATAATGAAAGGGGATTTTTTTATATGATATAGATGCAATTTTAACTATTAATCTATCTTCTCTCAATATATATTTCTTTTTTATCTCTCTTATCTCTCTCCTCCTCTACCTCTTAGTGTCTCTCTCTCTTTGTGTGTCTCTCTCTATCTCCCTCTTCCCTTTTTGTATATCCCTATTTCTCAAGTCCTCTCTCTTTATCCTTTATGTCTCACTCTTTTTTTCTCTATCTTATTACCCCTCTCTCTCTATCCACATCTTCCCCCTTTATCTCTCCCTCTTTCTATCCCTTTCTCTCCCTCGCTCTATTGCAAATATAACACGAGCCTATTGGTAATGGAGCATGATTGTCTTCCTCATTCAGAAGTTTTGTTTCAGAAGTTTTGTTTCAGTCGTATTTGGATCCCTATAAGAGGATGCATTGTTGATTTGAATCTATCACTTCTCCATTAAAACCTTTGTTGCACAAACAACATCATTTGCTAAATAACCTACCAATTGATCTCATGTACTACAAAATGTATGAAAAAATGGACCAATTTTATTCCTAATTAACCTTCCACACCTCTTCCGCATACCCATTGCACACCAAGGTGCAATTGCTAGTTTTAACCTCTCCTATTTTATTTCCTATTTTTCAGGCTGTTTCTGTCAGAGGTTCATACATTCCTATCACACCATACACGTTGCAGTCTTGCTAACAGGTTAAAAATATGATGTCCATGGTCTACGAATTAGCACTGCATTTCCCAAGAACCATTAACACCCATTTAAGATTTCTTCCCTTTCTTCTCTCTTCTGAAAATAATGGGAAAAATCGTTGGCTAAAAATTAGGTCCACATCATTCACATCCACCCTAGCAATTCCTCCATTAAAGGCCCAAAAGCTGTATTTTTACAAATTAAATCATGACAACTTAGTTGATATTAATCTGGCAGAAAATTTGTCTACATCAAGTTAATCTGTTCTTAGCGATATGAAGAGTTGAAACTTGACGTGCCTATATATCCTGGCACTGGTATATGAATTCTATCTGTCCTGACGGTTATCATCTTTCTTCTGTCTTAAGGTTGCACTTGATCCCCGTCTTCTTCCCTTTTTCAGTCAGCCTACCTGTTTCTCTTCCTGCTCAACTACAACCCCCTCATTCACAGTCTGTTAATTTACAAGTTTATATTTTTTTAAATTTTTTTTTAGATTTAAGGTAATCGAGGATTTTATTGATTAAAAGTCACACATTTAGAAAATGTAAACTTGATCATATCTTAATTGCCTTTCTGGATTTCTGGAATCTAATGTTTTCCCTGTATCGTACAGAGCTAAATCTTAGGGTTTGTTGGTCAAGATTAATAGAATTTGTTTCAATATTTATTAAATTCCAAAAATATCAAATATTGAAATATCAATTCAGCCTTGTATGTCCAAGTAATGCCAACAACAAATTGAAAGAACAGAAAAGTGCAATTCAATTTCCATGTTTCCAATTCTCGAAATTTGACATTCAATAATGCAATCACAGATTTACGCCGGACCAATTTTCTTGACAATGTAATTCCACAAGGCGAAGCCTGGTTGTTGTGTAAGTCACAATTTCTTTATTTATTTGTAGCCTCTCTCAAGCTTACTTGGCATAGCTCGTGCCACTGCGGGATTTGGACACACATCAATACACTTCTAAATGTAAATCCATTCCAAAATACTTCATGACCAGAACACCAGATAAAAAAAATACACCAGAACACCAAATCAAGGTCTTTAGTTAGGTACTAACACTTGTTTGTTTATTGGTGCAAAACAAATTCCCTTTAATTCTGAATGTGATAAATTTACAATATGATGTGATTAAAAGAGTTTTAGAGTACAGAGAGTAGATGGGCGGGTCAGCTAAGATCAGTAAACACCTTACGTTTATCTTTTATCTGCTTAATTGTTCATGGGTTGTGGATGGTCTCATCTTCTGAAAGCATGTTCATTTAAAAATAATTAGCTTTGATCTTGAATTTGTTAGAATAAGCAAGATATCATTGCGTATAATGTTTGAATAGAAACTTGAACCTATCTCTTAAATATTGGAAAAAACATGATAACCTTACTGTCCAATCTTGATCCAGCAAACTTTATTGAACAAAAGGAACCGACCTCAAGTACAAGGGAGTAGATAATTGATGATACAGTATACTACAGTTATTCTAGTTCCAGAAGAAAATACTTTCAATTCAAAAGAGAGGACAACCTTTCACAGATATGCCTGGGGCGGTAGGACAGGAAGCAAGTGGACAGTGATCTATCTGTGTTCCCCACCATTCAAACATCTTCTTCTCACTACCCAAACTAATGTAGAGTAGTA
Organism: Sequoia sempervirens; assembly: GCA_007258455.2. Taxonomy (NCBI): domain Eukaryota; kingdom Viridiplantae; phylum Streptophyta; class Pinopsida; order Cupressales; family Cupressaceae; genus Sequoia; species Sequoia sempervirens. Next base: position 214,402,489 of record VDFB02000013.1, on the reverse strand, counting down.
CTCCCATGAATGCTGTGCCTGCATCCAAAGATGCTGATAAAACGTAGTTGTACCTCTGCCACCACCCTTTCCTCAGTCTAAATATGAAGTAATTGAAGATACTCCCAATGATGAGCCATGTGCCAATGTTGACAGGAGTTGCAGGGGGCATGCTTGCAAAACCACCCAAAAGCACTGGTATGTTTATCAATTTCAACCATTTTATTTCTGGGAACAACTTGGTTAGAATCCACACTGGCACTGGGAGAAGTGCACCTACAAGAAATAACCATACCAAATTTTTGTATGGCCCAAGTGGTCCAAACAGTCTCTTGGGACCGACCAGCCCCCATATCACAGAAGCATCAAATGCTACTCTATCCTTTGGACATGTCCAAGGGCTGTCAGCAGCAAGAGAGTCAACATCACAGATATGGTCTATCCTTGCTAGCATCAACCATGCTATGCACAGATTAACTGTGCCTGCAAGGATTGTGCCCACAAGCTGTGCAGATTCATAAGTTAGCCCTTATTAAAATAAACTTATTTGTTTCACTTGTAAAGAAATCAAATGCAGAAGCAAAATGATTACATACACAAACAAACAGTCTGGGAAAATGGCAATAACCACACCTGAGCAATGTACATGCACCGCGGAGGAATCTTCATGTAGTGTCCAAGCTTGAGATCGGCTAGAAAAGAAAGAGCATGTGTGGTACTGATCCTTCCATATGTCTTGAAAAGTATATTTGCTATTGGTTTTCCAGGCAACAAGTACCCAATAATAAATTCTGCAACAACATTGTAGCCTGGTTGCTGTTTGGACAACAAAAGGATATATGTTTTAGCTGGAATCTGCTTTTTTCCTATATTCCCTATTTACTCTTACTGGGTATAAAAATAGCATAAGCGCAATTTCCCATATGGAAAGAAAATTATGTTGATAACTCATTTTCCATTTGGGTGCAAACAAAGCTGTAACTGTAATTTCTGTATAAGCATATTCAACATTTTCTTAATTTCAAAGAGTTAGGTGATGTGCACATGCAGACAGACGTTCTCATGTAATTATGTTTCAGATGTGTGCTTCTTAATAAGAGAAAGGGAAGACAGAAGTATTCGCAACCTGGTTTGTAGTTGCCTGAATAACTCCAATGGGAAGACTTAATATACATGCGAGTCCAGATGCTAGCAACATACCCCACCATGGAAGCTGAACATCATCCTTCCATAGAACACACAGCATAATTGATAAAATCATACTACCCACCAGTAAGATAAGAAACCACCACTGAGGGACAGGCCTGTAAACTTTCATCAAGCGTGCATGTACATCTGGTCTATCTGTGTTCAGAGAAGATCTGCTCTGCTTAAGAATTTCACTGTGTACATGAAGTGTTGGTCAGATTTTCATTCGTTAAGGGTTTGATCACTGTGATATGAGGAATTTGAGCACTACAACCAAAATATTTGGAAACAGAATATCAATAAGCCTAATGCTTTCCAATGCAGAATTGGGGATATAGGTAATTCTTTTTGGTGTACTTGAAATTTCTTCTGAGTTCATAAAAGATGAAACCTATACTTATCATGCTAATAAAATATGAAACAAAGAAAGGTTGATGGGGAACTCACCTTCCATTATAGAGCAGAACATGGGTAAGTGTTGCAGCAATCCGTGCAAAGCCAAATCCAGTAGAGAAAGCAAAAAATGTGCTGAGATATAGTTTACCGTATTCATTGTAAGCATTAATATCCAAATCAAAATCTGGTGTAAGAATAAGAGTGGTATTGTATTTCTTTCCAGTGGCTGTGAATAATTGACTTGAGAAGATTGGAAATGTCCTTGCATTGTAAATATCAAATTTCCAATATGACAGCGGAATGAATATATAAACAAACAGGAAAAATCCAATGCCAATATTGACTATGGAAAACCAGGGGGTAACAAGGGGGCTTCCAAGATATGATGAAATACCAGCCCAATCTAGGGTCACAGCACCAATACCCAAACCATGAAATCCAGAGCCAATTTGATTTGCTGTGACACTATGTGGACTTATCCAGCAAATCCATGAAAAAAATGACAAAACTGTGAAAAGATATCCAGGCAATACATAGTACGCAAAACTGACAACCATAAAGATTGTGAAGAATTGCATTCGTGAAAGACCTTTGTTGTCTCCCTTTCATGAAGTGTCCTGACAAGACATTCGCACAACTCTTTGATCAGATCATACAAAATAACAAAAGCATTATGCTAAATTCAACATTTACTTAGATATCGAAAAAAGTCTTTAACAGTGGTCAGAGATTTGTATGCATACACAACAAGCACTACCAATTACAATTAATGAAGTGAGCCAAACTTGCGTAGATAGATTTTACTGAAACAGTCATTTACTATTACTTTTAAAAAGTTGTTAATCTAAATCATTAGAAAAGTATGGTAAAAAATGCACAAGCTTGGAGTTGATGATAAGTAATTTCATGGCAGATCAATATTGAAAGACTAATAGGCGAGTTTGTGTTATCAATGCCTTAAAAAAGAGTTCATTTCTTATTTCACAAATTACAAGAGAATTACATAGGTTCATAGCAATGAGATGTCTCTAGCAACAATATCAATCTCTGTTTTTGCGCCTGAAGGCAAAGAATCAACAAAATTTCTATGAAGTACATCCAGTCTAGGTTTATCATGTTCGGCTTAATATGTGCCAGGTATCAAAATCCCTAACTGCAATGCTAAAAAAACTTGATCACTAGACCTGTATGACATATCAGAAGGGGTGCTACTGCTAATTACTAGACATGCTCTATTTTTAGTTCTAAGTTAATATCAATGTTTAAAATAGAGATGCTGAAAACTTATGTACGTCTGAATCATTCGTTGCCACAAAAATTTGTGTCAGAATAAAAACCTTTTATAAACCTTTTAGAATGGCACTATTCAAAATATTTAGTCAAATGTATTGGGTACAGAACAGGGGAACCCCTGTTTAATCACACTAGTATCCAGAGAATGCTCTAAGCAGGGTAAACTCTAAAGCTACTGCTTGGCTAGTGAGTTATGGTTCATAGGATCACATTCATAAACCACAATTGTTTGAATGAATAAATTGATTAATAAAATGGATTACAAGTTACCGTTAACGATTAACTTGTAAAACATATGTTTCCTTCCCTACCTAAACAGAGAGACCTGTACCAGGTTGGAGGGCCACCACATATGTGCTGGTTCCACTAAATATTTTCGCAGCAAACCAGCCCACCCATAACCTAAAACCTGCATAAAGATGTAAATACTCAATAATGTTGGAAGTTTTAATGAATGTATATAAAATAAGTTCTGCTTAAATATCAAATTGTTCGATAGGCAAATAGTCAATACTAATTTTACACTCCATGGTTATATTTATAGTTGATTTGTTGAATCATTTGATGTTTAAAAATAGCCTACAAAACATGAACACAATTTACTGATTCAAAGAAGACAATACTGTTCAACTTGTAATTGATGATTGCTTGATTATCCTGTGTTTGATAAGAAACATTGTTCTCAATTTTGCAATTACTAGTTACTTTCCAAGGATTCTTTCAGACATGCAGATAGCCACTTCCCAATTCCCATTCAGTTTCCTATTTTATGTGCATCTGAGAGTGGCCGGCATGCTGGTATAACCTGGCAGAAAAAAAATCACTCAGGGCAATGACCCTGGCATCCTAATAGGTGTAAGCTAGCAATTGAGTCCTCAGTCCTGAGCCTCACCAGCTGAAAATCAAAACTGTGACACCCAGTGAACAAAACTCTTAAAATTTGCGATGCATGAATAACATACCTGTGTTGTTATGACTATGATTAATGCTGCTACAAAGCTGATATTCTTGTGGTAGAAAGCTTTCATGACATTGATGGCTCCAACTGAGAAGGCATCTCCACCTCCAAATGCAACGCCAGCATTGGCAAATATTGTAATTAGGACATGCTCTTTCATATTGAAAGGGCCCGGATTGAGAGAGAATTCCCAACCAATCAAAGGAACCCTCACTGGCCTCTCTGGAAGAACAGCTGCCATGAATCTTCCGGCAGGTAAAACAACAATTTGTGCAAAAATGGCTGATACAGTGAGTGGCTGGGTTCTATAGGCAAAGAAAGTATTGAAAAACATGAGCAAAATACATGACAGGATTCCCAGAATCCACATTCGAAAAGTCATGACAGGCAGAGAAGGATCATCAGTTACAGGAACAGTCAAGGCAACCTCCTCAACTGGGGACTGCTCCTCCACTGTTTCTGCATCTCCATTACCATTACTTTCCATTGTCGAAGGCATTAGACCTCAAAATAGTACACCCACATACCAGCGTTTTATTCACAGAATTCACTGTTCAGTCAAAGCATTTATAGGGCTGCAAAATTGGGCAGCGTTATAGTGTGCCTGGCATTGTGGCAACTAATACACAAAATCCCAAAGTTTGGTAGGTAAAAGGCATACAGAAAGAAATTCTGCACTATCGTCAGGTCCCGTGGTTTTTGTCTTCTTTTAAGCTCATTAACGTTGATGACATTAGTAATTCATAAAGATTGTGTGATGTATCTGATTTATGAATATGTTGGAGAAAATATAGCTACATTTTAATTATGTCTATTAAAAGTAAAGTTCAGTTTAAAAGGCTTCATGCTTCAGTTGTAATAGGAACTCTTAAAGTTAGAATTTTATATTATCTATTGAAATAATACGTTAAAAGCAGAATCAGATAAAGAGATTCAGAATCATAGTTTAATTAGAAGGGGGAAATAATATGTTAAAGTAGAATCAGATGAAGAGATTCAGTTTAGTTAAAAGGAGAAAGCCTTTAGATAAAATCAACTGTATTTACTTTAAAATAAATATAAAATCTTAAGATTTATAATGAATGGTTCATAAGGTACAACACTTGTTGAAGGTTTTGTAAATGAGGTTGCAAGCTAAGTGGGTTTAACCTTGGCGAAAACTCTCTGGTTAAGTGCATTTGAGCTGGAGTAGTACTAGGATGGGTGACCTCTTGGGTAGGCTCAGTGCTTCACCTCTGTGAGCATCACCTAGATGCAATGAGTGCTAAGTGGAGCATTCATTATCATGAGAGATGGGTTCTTGTGAACCACTGCTTATGAAATATAGATCAATGAATTTGACTTGTAAAACTACACGGTTGAATCCTGATAGCAATATCACAATCTTAAGATCTATGAGATAATGTATAAAAAAAAATTAAAAATAGAATCTGAAAAAGAAAATTACAATTAATTTTTTAAAAATAAATTTAAAATATTAAATTAATATAAATCTCTTATAAATATATATTATAAAATTTAATATAATAATTTATAAAAAAAATGACAAAACATTAAAACAATCTTTAAAAAAAAAATCATAAATAATTTTTAAGAAATAACATAGATAAAATACAATTGATATGGAATCAATATTTGGGAGTCCAAAAGTAATAAGCAGAGCACCCAGCATAAACATGAGAAGTCCTAAATATCAAAAATAACATCATCTTAAACTTTGAAATGAGTACTTGGGCTTTTTCAAATGGCCCACTGCATTGAAACCTTTGTTTTGGAGATGGAAAGGAACCTTGATATCTGAATTTCAATTGATGGCGTTGTCAGAAAAGGAGTCCTCTATAGTGGGTAGGCCCGTATTCACCACGCCTGTACAATACAGAAGGCAGAGAGAGGGGGGTTCAACCAAGAAAAGTGCATTTACTGAGCTTTCTGCACATTGTTACAAGCTCCAAAGTCTAGAGCATCTTCCATGATCTTTTTCTTTAGTGACAGGTCGAAGATTCCAATGCTTTGCTCCTCGAGAGTTGAAATAATTGACAAATCTGGCTGAGATATCCATGAAATTCTCTTGGATATCATATCTCGATAGCTCATAGCATAGAATTTATGGTGCGAAATACGTCATAGAGATGTACACATTTTATGGCACGTTCTCTCAGCTTGCATCCACAACAAAAGCATAAAAGGTGACATGCAATTGAATGCAAGGTGACAATCGTCATTTTCGCCATCCATCTAAATCTTTATGTAGAATGATTCGCATGCAACTTACATGGTTTGTTGGATCATTGGGGTAATGTCTTTTGTATTTTTGATAGGATTCTTTTGACTTCCACCTTTTGCGATCTCCGTCTTGTGGGCATCATTGAGAATGCAATCAATAATAAAATAATAATAGAAAACAGGGCAAAAAAGAGCATAAAACAGAGAAATGTATGAGGAATTATATTGATTTAGCTTTTATTACATACAATCAAACAAATTACAACAACTATAGTGATGTTTGCAATGAACAGTCTCATATTTATACTTGGAGCCTCTAAAATCTAGGAACTTTTAATATTCTAAAAACTCTAAAACTAGAATGTTTTTTTTCCATGAACAACTTCTAGTTGCTTTTAGCTTCTAGAAGATTCTAACTCTAGAAAAATCTTGTCATTTTCTAGAAAATCTTATTCCTTAACATCCCCCCTTAAGATTGGATAGAATATTACATAGAAGATACAAAGGAGAGGGGAACATTATACACTATTCCCCCTTAATGTTCACCTCTTACATACCAAGCATTGTTCACAATTTCAAAAAATTGGCTTCAGTCATAATTTTAGTAAATACATCAGTTGTTTGTTCTTCACTTGGATAATATTGTAGATTGACAATGGTTGCTTGAACAAGATCTTGTATATAATGAACATCAAGCTCAATATGTTTTTTTTTCGCATGAAAAAATAGATTGTTGGCAACCTATATGATACTTTGATTGTCACAATTCAAAGTAGTAGTAGAACATCACAAAAAGCTAAACTCAAAAAGAAGATTTTGAATCCATATCGCTTCATTTCCTACTTTTGTTGCTCTATATTTTTCTTCACATGAAGACAATGATGTAATTGTTTGTTTTCTAATGCTCCACATAATAGGTTGTGACCCAAGCTGGAAAACATAACCACTAGTAGATTTTATGTCATTTATATTGTTGAACACACCCATATACTGAGAGGGGCGTTGAATCAATATCTATCAAAACTTAAAACCTTTAGATCTTAAACCCTTCAACAATGTGCAAATTTAGACTTTTAACAGGATCAACAACTCATAAACAGATCATCAACACTTAATCAAATCAACAACAATGAAAGATAAGATAATGAACACACATGCACAAGACAACATTAGATTTACGTGGAAAACCCAAGAAGGGAGAAACCACGGAGAGAAATCTCTCAATATAGGAAGCTCATTGCTTACAAAATTACAATTTTTTTTAAGGCTCACTGCTTATGGACTTGTAGGCTAAGGCGCACAACCTTAGGGAAAGATACAAAGGACTTGCGGTATTGAGGCGCACAACCCCAGGGCAAGATACATATTACAAGGATCTGTTGAAGAGACTCATTGTCTGATAGCAGGATACATGAAGATGTAGAATTAAAACATATATCAAGGTAAACCCACAATAGTGGGTTATAATTTTTCAAATGAAGAAAAATTAGAAATGCCCATCAAAAAATTTAAAATGGTTTACCCCTTCTAATGAAGGGGGCTCGAATGAACCACCCCCCTTCTAATGAATTCCTCCTTCGAATGAACCCCCTCCCCTTCTAATGAACCCACTCGTGTACCATATAGGGGGGGTTCAAATGAACCCCCTTTTTTCACCTTCCCCTCCACTATTTCAAAATTTATGCATTTTTTTGACTATCAAAGCTTGGGAAGGAGGTGCAAATGGATTCAACTTGATAAACCAAGTTGGACAAGTGTAGTGATCGAAACGTGCTTTCCAACAACTATAAATTTAATATATTTTGTTTTTATTTTATATTTTATATTTTAGTTTTATTGTACATAGGTTTTTCACCGAACATCAAGTTCGATGAAAAATCATTGTGGAAAAATAGTAAATTTAAGGAAAATTTATTTGAAAAATATATATACACTCTAGGTATTGATGTCCTTGTTCCAACAAAAAAAGAAAAATTGAATTTCAATACATACCAAAAAAGTTATGCGAGCCGAAGTGCACCTATGTCTAAATTATTAATGTTTTGACTTCAAAACTTAAATAAAAGAAAAATATTCATCAAAATGCTATGAAAGAAAATGAGAGCACTAGGTACTTGTGTTACCAACCTAAATTCAAAAGAATCAAAATTTTATCCTTTGTAGAAAAAAAGTTATGTGAGCCAAAGTACACACCACTTTTTAAAAATGTTGTTTACTATTTAAAACTAGTTATCAAAGGAGACGCAAAAAAATTACGATTTAATTTCAATTTTCAAAAAAAAAAAAACATTTAAAATCTACAGACAAAACCTCACAAATCACTAGTTTACATCATTTTCAAATTCCTAATATTTTACCTACTATAAGTGTCAGAATGTGAAGTTTTCTCTGAATATGTTGATTTCAATGTCAAGTTTGGCCAAAAAGTGTAACCCATTATTGTGGGATGACCCATCAACAATGCACTTTGCTGACTGAGTCATTAAAGCTCATCTAATCCTTCGTCTTCACAACTCACTTCACCAATCCATACTTGCACTCACACCGCACTCACTCATCTTGCAGCTAAATTGTTCTTGCATTTATATCCTCTGCAAGATCTCAAAACACCAATTAGGTTGGCCAAAACATAATACAAACAATGATCTCTACAAGTCGGCCACAAAAACATAATGTGGTCCTATCCAAAAGATAGAAAGGACCAAAAATAATCTTATTACATCTTACAATGCGATCTCAAACAACACACATGTTGGCGCACATCCACCCAAGTTGATAACAAGGAAATGTGTAGCACAATACTAGTCGACCCAAAAACACACTTGCAATTGAGTTTATTCAATATGGTTCTCAACAAGATAGGTCACGACCCAAATACATCTTAACAAAACCTCAAATGCTGAAACAGACTCTCAAGCACATAATGCTTGACCAAGAAAATAAGCCTTGTTAGTCAAACATCCACAAATTTCCCTGAAAACCAACTCAAAACAATATGTGGCACCAAAGAGATCAATTATTGACATGCAGACCACAAAGAGATGTTCTATGAACATCCAACAACACTTCCAAATACTTCTTTCACATTGTCATGCCACAAGCATCCACCGCAAACCAAACAAGAAGAAAACACTTCATCCCAAAAGCACATAATACACAACTAAGAGATAGAACATCATCAGTCCAACTTGTGGAACACTTCATTACATGAAAACTAAACTAAGACACTACACAAACATAGATAGTATGTTCACCAAGCTATAGGAGCAGAAACATCAATGTGTACAAATGTGGAGCATTTTTTAGACCAGTCTTGACTGTTGTAATATATGCCTCAATCTCACAGGCTGAAACCTCTGAGAAAGCATAGTTGCTGTGACATTCCTGTTGTTTGGCCGACTGGCAATTTACCTTATGTTTTGCTTATGTCACCAAGACAATGCTATTGTCTTGCCGAAGGAATCTATCACTATGACTTATGCCCATTGTTGTAACTTCTCATCGCGTGGAGAACTTTGGCCGACAAGCCATTCAATCGGGCGTCGGTGAGACTCATAGCGACCGGGGGCTTCAGAGTGACTTCTACACTCAGGAAGAAGTCCCAGCGACATTGGAGGTCTTTCCAACAAGGATACACATTGAAGTCATCGCGGTAACCTATGCCGGCTCGGTGAGAAGTCTTATCGAAAGTAACATGTCTCGGAGACAGTGTTGGAGCTTTCGAGGAAACCCTTGGCTGATCGGTAAGAAGTCTTACCGATAGTGATATGTCTCACCGACGGGTATACATTTGGAGACTTCAGTGTAACACATAAGGCTTCGATATGAAGTCTTGGCGAATGTGGAAAGTCTCACCGACAGTGTTAGGGGTCATCGGTGTGACTCTTGGCGAACAATTGTTTCGAGATAACATGGAAGCCTCGGTAAGAAGTCTTGCCGAAGGTTGATTCTCTTGCCGACAGTGGAACACATCGATGTGACTTAAAGGCTTCAGTATGAAGTCTTAGCGAAAGCAGTAAGTCTGGCCGACATGTTTGAATCGGGGTGACTTGGAACCTGCGGGGTGATGTCTTGGTGAAGAGCTTTGGTCTTGCCGATAGGTGAAAGCCTTTAGAGTAACATAAGGTTGTCGGCAGAAAGTCTTGGCGAGATTGGCATGTCTTGCTGAAAGGAATAACTCATCGCTGTGTCTGAAGACTTCGATATGAGTCTCTCCGAATAGCAAATGTCTCGCCGAATGGAAACCTCATCAGTGTGACTTGTGAACTCGACATGACGTCTTGGAAAAAGATGAATGTCTTGCCGATTGAGAAGTCTTCGGAGTGACTCTTGGCGAACTGAAGTCTTCAGGGTGAAATGTAAATATCGCTATAACCTCTTAGTGATAGAGGGATGTCTTGCTGATAGTGACATGGGAATGACTTATGAGCTCGATGTGATGTCTCATCGAATGGCGATTGTCTCGCCGATGAGAATGCTGAAATCGGTATGACTTGTGGATATCGGTAGAACCTCTTGCCAATGGAGACAACTCTTGGTGACAACATGTAATCGGGTGATCCCACAATAGTGGTTTACACTTTTTGGCCTAACTGGACACTGATTTTTTTTAACACAATCTCCACATTCGGGCACCTATAGCGATTAAACCGTAAGGAATTTGAAGATGATGTAAACTAGAGTCTTGTCACATTTTGTCTGTAGATTCTAAAAATATTTTTTTCAATTTTTGGAATCAGATTGCACTATTTTTCCATCTCCCACAAAAATTGATTTTTCAAAAACAACATTTTAAAAAGTGATGTGCCCAAATTATAGCATAACTTTTTTTTTTCCATGAAGGATAAAATTCAATTCTTTCAAATTTTAGATTTCTAACTCCGATATCTAGTGCTTCCACTTGGTTAGATAGTTTTTTTATTGAATATTTTTTCTTTAATCAAGTTTCAAATCAAATCAAATGACAATTCAGACATAGCGCGACCGTATAACGCATAACTTTTACTGTATGTATCAAAATTCTTCTTTTTTTTTTGTTGGATCAAGGACTTCAATAGCTGGTGCACTCATATTTTTAAATTTTTTTTTATAATCTTCTATTTTTCCACTTGTGCAGAATAGAGATTTTTGTTTTCGATGAAAACCTATATTTAATAAAACTTAAAAAACAGATAGATAATAAAACCAAAACATACTAAAATTATATTCATTGGATAGCTCGTTCTGAAGGCTACTCGATTCCAAGTTTGGTTTCTAAATATTCCCCCATTTTCATCGCCAACCAGAGCTTGAAAGCGTAAATTTTAGGTTTTTGTGTGAACAAATTAAAAATTAGGAAAAGGGGGTTCGCTAGAACGGGGTTCTAGCGAACCCCCGGGGTTCTAGCGAACTAGGGTTCATTGAACCCTGGTTCATTCGAACCCCCACTAATATGCATTTTTCCTTTGTTTTTTGGGCGGAAATGTGGGCCCAATAGTTAATGGGTTCGCTCGAACCCTAGTTCGGTCAAACCCCTTTATGGTTCGGTCGAACATGTAGGTTCATGCGAACCCCTAAAACCAATTTTTTTGCCATGGGGTCATTTTTTCTCAATTTTCCTTCCTCCATCAAAGTGTAAACCACTATTATGGCTTCACCCAATTGGATCTTGTGGCATCAGGGAGACACTTCTAGTGTCTCACCGACATGCGGCACAAGTTGATCGATGTTGACCGAGTGAAGGTTGTCTGACGTGGTGTGATGTGGACCAATCCGAGAAAGCAGAAGTGAACCGTTTCTGTGTGGAAGTTGGAAAACTAAAGCACGAGGAAGTGGAAACATCAGAGGATGCTAGGCTGGATGACTAGTGAGTTCTAATCCGACAGTTGGAAAAGAACGATTCTATAGAGCCTGCAGAGAACGAATGTATATAGGTATGCATTGGACATTCTCAGGTTGATGCTGAAGAGCCGAGAGCTAGAGAGAGATCGATAGAAAAAGGCGGAGTGGCTGGCTAACAGGCCAAAGCCATGAGGCCGAGGCAGAGAGTGAGAGAGGTAGAGTTATGCTGTTGGAATCTCTCCTGATCTTGAATGCCATGTTTGATCTCTCAAGGATAGTATGTTACTAGTTGTATCCAGAATGAACAAGATGAATCTCTGAAGAGGCTATGAGCCTGAATTTGTATTGTAACCATTTCTGTTGCTAAATAATACAATGGATCGATCTTTGGAGTGTGGGGTTTTTTATCTGAAAGGATTTTCCCCACGTAAATCTTTGTGTTCTAGTTTTCTGTTTCATCTTTCATGTATGTTGGTTCGTGTAGTAGAATCTGTTAATGCTTGCTGTTGAATTTACATGTGTTTCTCTCAGATGGATCAATGTAGGAAATAAACTATGTGTGTTCCGCATTGGGACATAGTTGTTCGTGTCTTTGAGGCAACCTAATTGAAATTGAAAGTTACCGAAGGCACTACTGCATGGAGTTTTCATAAGATTATGCTCCCAAATTTCCTTACAAGTGGTATCAGAGCCTTCTTTTGGTTGTTGGTTTTGGGTATTTCTCCTGTGAAGATTTCTTAGCTTGATTGGCTGGAGGAAATTTGGAGGAATGGACTGATTTATTGATCCTTTGATGAGTGGAAGCCTTGTGGTATTCTGAGACAACATGCAGCTTGAAGGATGGTCAAGATGGAAAAGGGAGTTGATCATGTTTTGATCTGTGTCTCCTGGCTGGTAGAGGTATAACCTTGGAGCATGAGGTGGATTGACTTAGTCTGTGGATGTGTAGTAGTAAATCTTTCATATTGGTGTCTGTGTGACAGGCTCCTGGGTGATATGGAGAAACCTAGATTGTTTCTCAGTCATGGAAGAGAGTGCTTATGCTAGGTGGTGGTTCCTGTTGTTGGAAGGCATTGTTTCCTATTAACCTCAAATGCTTGAAGGCTATGGAGTTGATCATTAGATGATTTGCAAGCCTCTGAAATAGCCTTTCTCTCCTTCTCGGATGCATGTACATGGTGGTGGTTTAAAGTTGGCCTAAAAGGGGCCTGGATTCTCTTGAACTGTTGTTTTCATTCTAAGGGTGATTTGTGCTTGCATGGCTATGTGGTTTTGCAGGTTTTACACAGTTAAGCAAAACTTGTGATCATGTGGAGTTGTTAAGCTATTGTCTAGACACTGACTTTTTGGGGTGTTGCTGGATGAGATAGTTGCAGGTCTGCATGCATGCTTGGTGCATGGTTTTGAGGAGGTATGATTCTTTCTCTACATGGGAGTGTTGGCAAGTGTTTTTTCACTCAACATTCTTGTGGTAATGATTGTGGGGTCCTTGATTATGGTGCTCATTGTGGACATGATTGGAAAATCAGATCTGGCATGATTTGATGTTTTAGTCATGTTGTCTACGTGGTTATTCTCTTTGATATCTCAGTGTTGCAGTTTTCAATGTGATAACGGGTTTGCATGTTTGATGTTTGTGATCTATGTGTTATGCGGTTGGTGGATTAGCTACCCATTGGCTGCAGTGAGATAACTTGGATGTGGACTGTCTTTATCCACGAGGTTGATTCATTGGTGGTGCAAATTTGTTAGCTGGCCTTGTCAGTGGTCACTTGTGCATTGGTGTGATTGTTGTGAGATGAGAGGATGGATACTCTTGAGTACCTGAATAGTCAATTATGGGAACCTGAAATAGTTGGTCATAATGCTTGGAAAGCTCGGGTGTCATGTTTCAGTGGGAGCTCTAGCAGTGACTGTGGATTCATCACATGGTGGTGAATGGTCTTCTATAGTGTTGCAGGATGGTTCTTATGCTTTTTTCTTTTGCATGGACATTATTTGAAGATGTGCAACATCTTGGAACCATGGAGGGTGTTTGGAGTCTTTGGCTAAGGTGTTGGTGGTGCTTGACAGGTGATGTAGTTCTTAAGTCTATTTTCTTTATGTCATGGTATATTCTTGTTTGTTTACTGGAGTTTTGGCATTGTGCATTGTACTTGAGACAATGGTGGTGTCATTTGAAGCATGATATTTCCTATGGGGATGTGTAGATCATGGTGTCATGATAAGTTCCTGATTCAGATGATTGGAGCTTTGACAGTGGTCTGGTAATTCTTTGTGTATTGGGTGCTTTTGATTACTTGCTTGATACTTCATGATAGTGCAGTAATGCAGATGGAGTTTAGCATGAGATGATCGGTTGCTAGTACTCATGGATACATGAAGAATAAGGTGAGGTTGTTTTTCTCTTATGAGAGATGTGTTGCTACTTGTTACTCTTGTTAAAGTTTATTAGCAGAAAGTCCGAGAAGCCTACACCTAGGTTGAACACGAGTTCAATAAGAGATCTATGAGGAGATTTCTCTTGGATTAGTCATGATGGCTTATATATCTTGAAGGAGTATTCTTGTTCCCACTCTTGGTCTACTTGGCAGTTTATCTGGGAGGTATTTGGCTCATTATATCTTTCAGATGTATTTAAGTTCATTTTCATGATATGGATCTTGAATTACTATTTAACATTTGGTTCTGGAGAATTCATAGTGGAAGTTGTATAGGCTTTATTATCTCCTTGAGCTTTTATGGTATGTCATTTACTAATGAGAATTGGTAGGAGATGATGTATGGGCTGATTTCCTGAAATGGGAAATGTTTTAGCTTGATCTTCTTTGAGAGGTTTACATCCATGTTTTTAAAGTTGGTTTGATCTTGATGATTGAACGGATGGATGTTGTTAAGGTTTTCTTTTGGGATGTGAAGAAGATCATTCTTGACACAGCTGGCTGTTAGAAGTGTATGTAGGAGGATGTTTCTACAGGAAGTTGATGGGTGGTGTTTCTCTCTGTGGCCGTGAAGGTTTGTGATGAGAGAAATGTTTCTTGTAGCAGTTTGTTGCAGGTTGCTCATGTCATTGTGGATATTTCCTTGGTACTACAGGGTTACATTTTCTATGTGATGGTATTGGTAGGCTTGCAATGCCTTCTGATCTTTCAGATCTGGATTTCTCAGGCAGTGGGAGTTCATGTATGTCTTGTCTTCTTCGATTGGTTGACACTGGAACTTGTATTTGTTGTTAATGGATTGGCAAAAGTTTACTAATGGTGATACCTTTAAGGTATGTGATATTGGATGGTATAGCACAAGCTGTGGGTGCTATTTTCAGTCGTGTGGGTTATCAGTTGGATGGAAGAAGTCAGTTTGATTGTTGTTCGAATTGGTGTTGTTTATCTTGTTTATGGAGAATGACTTCATTGTTGTGTTCTGTTTGAAGCTTTGAAGTTGATATTGCTTTTGTATAGTGTTTTGAGCACAGTGAAGTGGTAGCAGTATCTTGTTGGAGGTATCACTAGGATCTTTTGCTTGTGTTCGTTGGAATGGTGCTTATACACCTTGGCTTTGTATCTTTCTTCCACATGTGGAAGATGACAAGATTGTTGTCTTAATGATGAACATCTTGGATGTTGGAGCAGAATTCTTGATGGAGCATGAGAGCATGTTTAAGGTCTATGTAGTTTCCTGGAGGCTATGATCTGTTGTTTTTCGGTTGCCTTGTTGGACAGTGAGTTGCAGTTGGATGCCTGGTCTTTGTTGTAGATTGTCTTGTGGAATGTTATCTGTGGAATCTTGTTGATTGGGTGTCTTGAGTATTGCAGGGTTTCAACTGGTGGAGCTAGTGTGGTCTTAGTTCCTGGTTGCTTTGAAGGTTCCTGTGTGATCTTCGTCAAGTGGGAGATTGTTGGAATATATGCCTCAATCTCATAGGCTGAAACCTTTGAGAAAGCATAGTCGCTATGACATTCCTGTTGTCTGGCCGACTGGCAGTTTACCTTATGTTTTGCTCATGTCGCCAAGACAATGCTATTGTCTTGCCGAAGGAATCTATCGCTATGACTTATGGCCGTTGTTGTAACTTCTCATCGCGTGGAGAACTCTGGCCGATAAGCCATTCAATCGGGCGTCGGTGAGACTCATAGCGACCAGGGGCTTCAGAGTGACTTCTACACTCAGGAAGAAGTCCCAACGACATTGGAAGGTCTTGCCGACAAGGATACACATTGAATTCATCACGGTAACCTATGCTGGCTCGATGAGAAGTCTTACCAAAAGTAACATGTCTCGGCGACAGTGTTGGAGCTTTCGGGGAAACCCTTGGGTGATCAATAAGAAGTCTTACCGATAGTGATATGTCTCACCGATGAGTATACATTTCAAGACTTCGATGTAACACATAAGGCTTCAATATGAAGTCTTGGAAAATGTGGAAAGTCTCACCGACAGTGTTAGGGGTCATCGGTGTGACTCTTGGCGAACAGTTGTTTTGGGATAACATGGAAGCCTTAGTAAGAAGTCTTGCTGAAGGTTGATTCTCTTGCCGATAGTGGAACACATCGATGTGACTTAAAGGCTTCAATATGAAGTCTTGGCGAAAGCAATAAGTCTGGCCAACATGTTTGAATCGGGGTGACTTGGAACCTGCGGGGTGATGTCTTGGCGAAGAGCTTTGGTCTTGCCAATAGGTGAAAGGCTTCGAAGTAACATAAGGTTGTCAGCAGAATGTCTTAGCGAGATCGAGATGTCTTGTCGAAAGGAATAACTCATCGCTGTGTCTAAAGACTTCGATATGAGTCTCTCTAAATAGCGAATGTCTCGCCGAATGGAAACCTCATTGGTGTGACTTGTGAACTCGACATGACGTCTTGGTGAAAGACAAATGTCTTGCCGATTGAGATGTCTTCGGAGTGACTCTTGGCGAACTGAAATCTTCGGGGTGAAATGTAAATATCACTGTAACCTCTTAGCGATAAAGGGATGTTTTGCCGACAGTGACATGGAATGACTTATGAGCTCGATGTGATGTCTCATCGAATGGCGATTGTCTCGCCGATGAGAATGCTAAAATCGATATGACTTGTGGATATCGGTAGAACCTCTTGCCAATGGAGACAACTCTTGACGACAACATGTAATCGAATCTTGTGGCATCGGGGAGACACTTCTACTGTCTCACCAACATGCGACACAAGTTGATCGATGTTGACCAAGTGAAGGCTGTCTGACGTGGTGCAATGTGGACCAATCTGAGAAAGCAGAAGTGAACCGTTTCCTGAACTGTTTCTGTGTGGAAGTTGGAAAACTAAAGCACAAGGAAGTGGAAACATCAGAGGATGCTGGGCTAGATGACTAGTGAGTTGTAATCCGACAATTGGAAAAGAACGATTCTATAGAGCCTGCAGAGAACGAATGTATATAGGTATGCATTGGACGTTCTCAGGTTGATGCTGAAGAGCCGAGAGCCAGAGAGAGATCGATAGAAAAAGGCCGAGTGGCTGGCTGACAGGCCGAAGCCATGAGGCCGAGGCAGAGAGTGAGAGAGGCAGAGTTATGCTGCTGGAATCTCTCCTCATCTTGAATGCCATGTTTGATCTCTCAGGGATAGTATGTTACCAGCTGTATCCAAAATGAACAAGATGAATATCTGAAGAGGCTATGAGCTTGAATTTGTATTGTAACCATTTCTGTTGCTGAATAATACAATGGCTCGATCTTTGGAGTGTGGGGTTTTTATCCGAAAAGGATTTTCCCCACGTAAATCTTTGTGTTCTAGTTTTCTGTTTCATCTTTCATGTATGTTGGTTCATGTAGTAGAATCTGTTAATGCTTGCTGTTGAATTTACATGTGTTTCTCTCAGATGGATCAATGTAGGAAATAAACTATGTCTATTCCGCATTGGGACATAGTTGTTCGTGTCTTTGAGGCAACCTAATCGAAATTGAAAGTTATCGAAGGCACTACTGCATGGAGTTTTCATAAGATGCGCTCCTAGATTTCCTTACATTGACAACCAAAAAAGTTGCCAACTCACTACAATTTCTAGAAACCTCCTCAACAACACTAGTGACTTGAAAAGATAGGAGTTCACTATCCACAGAGCACAAACAATGAATCCCAAACCGCAAGACCATATCTTCAAAGGTGGAGGAATGCAAAACATTCTCCCAAACAATCTTCAAGACAACTTATTGGTACATAACCTTTCATTAACACACAGAGACCAGAACATCCTTGTAGCAACACATACTTCCTCAAGAACAATAGGAGAGATCATATAACATACTAGAGACCATCAACAACATCTCTCCAACTTCAACATTAGTTCTAATCTTCATCTTAATGCTTCTAATCCTCATCTTAACATATCATCATGATATCATCTCTGGTGTCAACAACCATACACAATACAACTCTAATTATCATTAAACAAGGAATGACATCCAACCATGAACATCAACAACTCATCCAAACAAGGCATGAATACATCAAAAACTCCATTGTTAGCACAACATCAATGACAACCCTAACTGATTGTTGGCATCAATGACAACCAATGCCAACAATCTCTCCTTTTGGTATTGATGGCAACACACACTTGCACATTTTCCCCCTTTGACATCAAGGAAAAAGGGAAAAAAGATCATTTAAATCATCAACATATCCTCCCACTTTGACCAACAACACTTCTTCTTCAAACAACTATACATGCTCCCCCTATCAACAACAACCAACCAACTACCTACTCCCCCAGAGAGGTAGCACACATCAATCCAGGAGAAAATAATATGACATGAATTTATCCCCTTGTATAGATGCACCATATGTGCATCTAGTTAGAAAAAAGAGGGGCAATAACCCCTAAATTCTACCTGAGATAGTCAAAAGTATCCTTTGAAAGCACCTTAGTGAAGATGTTTGCAATCTAATCCTTAGTAGGCACATACTCCAAACTGACTTCTTGCTCTGCAGTCTTCTCCCTTAGAAATGTGTTTGTCCTTTGAATGCATCACTAGATTCTTGGAAATGTTAATTGCACTAGTATTATCACACAATATGGGAATGGGTTCATCATACACCACCTTTATGTCCTTCAAAGTCCACTTCATCTAAAGAACCTGGGTGCACCAAGATGCTGCAACAATATACTCAACTTCTACTGTGGATAAGGACACTAAGTCCTGCTTCTTACTGAACCAAGAGACCAATCTATCTCCTATAAAAATGCACTTCTGATGGTGTTTCTCTAGTCATCCACACATCCTACTTAATCAACATCAGTATAATCACTAAAATAAAATTTATCACCCTTCTTATACCACAAACCATAATTTGGAGTTCCCTTCAAATATATATGATTATTCTTTTCACTACTTTCTCATGAAATTGCCTATGATTAGCTTGATATCTGGCAACCAAACATATTGCATGCATAATATTAGGTCTAGAAGCAATCAAGTACAATAGACCTCTAATCATGGACCTATAGAGAATTTGATCAACCTCAAGTGACTCATCAATTTTTCTCAAGTGATAGCCAATAACTATATGTGTACTTATTGGTTTGGAATCCTCCATGCCAAACTTCTTCAACGTATCTTTAGTTCATACTTAGCCTAAAAAATAAAGATGCCATCATATAGTTCCACTATTTGAAGCCCAAGGAAGAAAGACAACTCACCAATCATAAACATCTCAAACTATTTTTGCATCTCTTCTACAAACCTCTTACACATATTATCATCTCCACCAAAGATGATGTCATCAACATATACAACCACAATCAAAATATTGTCTTCCTAAACCTTAATGTAAATATTACTATCTACAATACCTTTCTTGAAACCTTGTTGAAGTAAGTACTTATTCAACTGACCATACCAAGATCTAGGAGCTTTCTTGAGTCCATACAAAGCTTTCTTGAGTTTTCACACCATGTCCAAATCTTATGATAACTAGAAACCATTTGGTTTCTCAATATATACCTCTTCCTCTAAATCACCATTCAAGAAGGTTGACTTGACATCCATCTGATAGAATTTGAAATTATTGTGAGAAACAAAAGAAAGAAACATCCTTATTGCCTCCATTCGGGCTACTAGAGAAAAAGTATCCTCAAAATCAATACCTTCAACTTGTGAATAATCCTTACATGCCAATCTGGTTTTATTCCTCACAACTTCTCCATCTTCATTCAGCTTGTTTTGGAACACCCACTTATTTCCAATAAAATTCTTATCAGCTGATCTAGGAACCAATCTATCTGATTCAATTCCTCTTACATTGCCTTTATCCAACCATCATTTTTTCTAACATCAACAAAGTTCTTGGGCTCTACCTTTGATAGTAAACACAAATTTACTTGCTCACTTTCTTTTGCAAACCTTCTCCTAGTTAGCAATCCTTCATTCTTATCTCCAATGATCTGATTTGCAAAATGGTCTTCTAAAAATACTTTTTGGGAGTCTTAGGAACCTTTTCTGATTCTTGTTTCTTCTCTTCTTTCTCTTCTTCTTCTTCAAAGTAGGGAGGTAAATTAGATCCGCAAGCCTTTGGTTCTTGTGATCTCTAACACAAATCTTCATCTACCTTAAAAAAAATTCTTTCAATCATCTTTTCCAATCTTTTTTTGTAGCATCTATAGGCCTTGCTTCTAGTTGAGTAACCAAGGAAGATCCCTTCATCACACTTTGAATCAAACTTTCCAAGATCTTCTTCATCTCTTTTGATGTAACATTTATTTCCAAATATTCAAAAGTATCTAACAGTAGGAGGCCTTCAATACCATATCTCATAAGGGGTCTTAGTGCTATTGACCCTCAACTGTACTCTATTAAGAAAATAGATAGTAGTGTGAACTGCTTCCTTCCAATACATATTAGGCAGATCATCATCTTTCAACATAGACCTATCCATCTCTTGCATAGTCTTATTCTTCCTTTCCACTACCCCATTCTATTGAGGGGTTCTAGCACTCGTAGAATTTTGCAAATAAATGACTAAATTCTACTAATTTTTTGCAACACAGCTATAAATGACTATATTCTACTATTTTTTTGCAACACAGCTATAAATGACTAAATAGATGACTAATTTGATCATCGGGTAAAAAACACAATGAAATAATTAGTCACACAAACAAAAATGACAAAATAATTAGTCACACAAATAAAAATAAAAGCGGGGGAAAGAGAAGGCGCATATTTTTTGTTCAAATTTTTTAGCATATTATTATTCGCACTCTTTGGTTTTGGGTGAAGGAAAGCAACACAGAAGGAAAATAAACACTTAAGTATATCAACATTATAGAGTTGAGACGGGGATTTATGAATCAGGCGGGGAGCTACAAATTGTGAGGGAAAGAAATTTTAACAGAATGCAATGGCTTTGATTCTGTCTACGTTGTTTAGAACTCCTTTTTCATTGGATAATAATGTGTTTGTTGCTTATTTTGGACATGGATTAGGGTTTTTGCGGCATTCGAGGGTTTTGAGGTAAAGGATTCGAGTCTAGGAAAAAAATAATGTTTCTCCTTTTTGCTTAAATGAAAAAATCGTAGATGATAGATTTTTCAAAATTTCTTCTGGTACAAATTTCATTTTTTTGGTTTCTAGAAAAGTAATGAAAAAATAGAGTGATATCTTCATTGAGCTTGCAGGTTTCCTTCTATACAGTGTTACTGCGATAGGCTCCTAAGGAGAGGTGCGAGCTGGCGGTGCCGACACCACCAC
Source organism: Sequoia sempervirens (assembly GCA_007258455.2). Lineage (NCBI taxonomy): Eukaryota > Viridiplantae > Streptophyta > Pinopsida > Cupressales > Cupressaceae > Sequoia > Sequoia sempervirens. The sequence continues at coordinate 214,380,912 of VDFB02000013.1, read as the reverse complement.
CCCATGGTGATCTGCAAAGGTTCGAGGGGGGGTGCAGGATTACTTTGACTAGAGGTGGTTTCTTACCTTCCTTACCTACCATCTATCCTTAATTTTTACTTCATAGAAATACAAAGGAATTGATAAATTTGCAGAGGCCAAAAATCTACAAAAAGAGGAACATTCATTTCCCAAACATACACACCAGAGAAAAATGGACATGGATGGGTTGGGAAGAAAACTGGGGCTTATAGAAGACAATAAGGTTGAAGGTTCTCAGTGCGAATGTATTTTTTCGATTATATTGGTCATGTTTTATGAATTTGGAAGCATTAGTCAAAGCCTGCCAGTGATTATTTTAATAAGATGTTTGGATTTTAAGGCCATAATCTTAGATATGATTTTTCTAATGTCAATAGGCCCATATTTTTTTGGATTCAGAAATTTGGTTAGAACCCTATTAAAAATGCTAAATCTTGTTACTTCTGCTCAAGTTCACTAGATTTTAGTATTTTACATCTATGGGAGAAAATTCTAAAACAATCTTTCTTGTTGTCCATTGACATACTATCTTCAGGGGATTGCAACATTTAGAAGACTAAGAGACTATTATACAATGGTTGGAATTCTCAGTACATCCCAAGACGGATGTACCTTATGTGATCTAACTATATGAAACAAAAATACTATGATTAGTTACAATAGCATGAGAATATATGACTTCAACATTTGAACAAAACAATCTTCTGGAAAAAAGAACAGTTATGTCATGTCTTAATTTTTAGCAGAATCTTGAGGTAAGTCATTTGTGTCTCCCCATTTTGGTTTTATGCATGATTACCAAGATAAACTATATTACATGCCTTGTCTATGAAATCATCAATTTTCTTTAAATTTCTAAAGCCTTATCAACAAAACCATTTCTACATTCATTGCAGTTCATGAGACTTCATCTCTTTTAGGCATTCTACTATATAGTTTTGTGTGCCTTGTCTATGCTACCACTTTTTGCATGTAGAGAAATATTTGAGAATTATGATTTCATACCTTTTCTCTTTTTAATTTCACATTTATCTAAGCTTTTTTTGTGCTTAATATAAATACAATTTTATTCTTATTGCAATCGTAGCTTGAATAGTTCAAAATTCCTCTAAAACTACTCTTCTATCTTTTTTGTTTTGGTGGATGTCTATAGGATTTTATGTTGCATAGGTAGGGAGGAGTCAGTTAAAAAATTTGATAACCCTACATGGACGTCTCTAAAACCTCTTCACCCCATTCTATTTTGTCCATTTCTTGCAATTGATACAATAAACGCAATGTGAAAATTGGAACATACTCAAAGGTTCTTAACAACTCTAATAGTTGTACCAAGGGCCATGTTTAACAAACCAAATGCAATTGCTAACTTTTCACTATGGTGGCAGATAAATGATTCTTTTTTCTTCTATTCCACAACATTAAGTAAAATTCTTGAATCTGGAAATACCCTACTACCTTCATTTGCCAAGCCAATTTCTCCAAATTTTCATAGCTCTCCCATGTTTTTGGATGCGATCTATCTCCTATACAAAAAAACATGTACTATTTTATGCCCTTCAATCCAACTACATGTAGGTATCTTTTTAATTCCTCTATCTTTCATCAATCTCCTTATTATTTGAACCTCATCACACTTGCCCACTTTTGCACAGATGTTTAAGAGAAAAAATTAGCCTCTACTTTATTGAAATGTGCATAATTGTTGTACAAAAATATTTGTTACTTTACTTTGAACTACTCTTGTTCTAATCCAGTTCAAAATAACTTCCACTTGGTGGATCTTTTTCAACTTAATTGCTTTACATATTTTTAGTCTACCTACATATAGTCACCATTTACAAAGGCGGTTTTTCATCATCAAATTGCTAATGAAAATTTTATTGGTGCATAAAATTTCTAGATGGTGGGTGTGATACTATTGGATTATCCCAATTAGCTAGACTCTAAATGGTCTCATAACTACTCAGCATGGTGATTTGAACAAACAAATCAATGTAGCCAAACAATCTTCCCAATCTATAAAACACTTTTTGAAATATTACTTTAGATTTCAACATGACTTATTGGGTGTTACAGTTGTAGTCCTAGCAATCTTCCCTATTTTTTTGCAATATTGTTTGCCTATGCAATCAAAACTTTAAATTTCCAAAAGAGATGAAGGAAACAATGTTATGTAAAAATAATATAAGTAGCATATTTTAAGGCCTACTATGCACAGTTTGCATTTGTTCAAAACTTGACATACTTGACATGGTTAACGTTTCTCAAGTCATGTACATAAGTATGGATGTAGGCCAACACAATCAAGATTATATTGGTGTTGATGTGCATATTCTATTATAACATTTGTTTAACTTTCCTCAAGTCATGTACATGAATGGGCAGGTGCAAGAAGATGGGTACACAATTTGTGGCCAATTTTTTTTAAAAAAATTGAAAGCTCATAACGTGAGCTTGTTATAACGCGCTCGAGTTATGGCATGGTGTGTCAAGCCTAAGGCTTGGCCACAACGATCCCATAATGCAAGCACATTATAACACTCGTGTTATGTGTTATTAAAAGAAAAAATAATAATTCAAAATAATTCTCATTTGTGACTGTGTTTTTTTTCTTGCCTGCGGCCAAAACCCCTCATTTTTATGCTTGCATTCTGGGAGGAGCTATTTTGCAATATTCTTCATTAAAATGTTGTTTTTTCATTGCCAAGATGCCGCCACATTGACGAGGAGGTCTGAGAGGTAAGGATTGTTTGTTTTTTGTTTTGAATTTGTTAGTTTTAGGTTTTTTTTATATTTATTTTTTGAATTTGTGGGAGATGTTAATCAACCTGCAAACCCTCCTCAAATTCCTCAACAAGCACAACAACAACAAGAGGAACAAAATCCTCAACAAGCACAACTAGAACAACAACAAAAAAATCCTCAAGTTAATCAACCACAAAAACAATCTCCTCCACCAATCCCTCAGCATCCTTCTGGCACTCAACAAAACTTAATGAGTAAAATTGAAACCAATAAAAAACAAATTGAGGATTTAATTAGGAGGTTGAACGATCCAAATGGTTCAACCGTGGAAAGAATGACCCTGACAACTTCACTCAAAGAAATGTTAAAACATGTAGATTCAATTAGCAAACAATTAATTGGTTGGAAAGATAGGATGCAAGCGGCTAGGGCTTATTACTAGGAAAAATTATCATATAAAGATGTAAAAGATAAAAAAATTACAAAATTTGATTTGTGCTCATTATTCACTAACCCACACACAAATGAAAATATTAGCCTCAATGTGAAGAGGTTTCATATCCATTGGTGCCACCACCAACAAATTAGGAACTTTTTTTGGAATAGGTGGTACATGGTTTTTGATTACCCACCATGTAACAATTGTGAAGTCCCACAGTATTTACTTAGGAAACTATACTATGAGTTCATCTTGAATAAAATTTCAAATTATTTTGATATGAGGGACTTCCAGGGGAGACGTGGGGGGTCGGTTCAAGATAGAATCGGTGCACAACAGAATCCTACGTGGCAAGGGAGATGACCTCTCGCTAGGCTTCCTCATGAGCACATTGTTATCCCTTCCATTGTGAAGGAGGGTGTTGAGGTAGAGACTTTGCAGGCCATTAGCTCTTTGACCCAAAGTGTCATCCAACATCCCAATCCTGTTCTATAGTTCCATCTAGGGGAGTCTTCGAGTGGTGGGCTTCAATCCCATTTGTGTCAGTCTTGCGGGCCGACTTGTTCATATGACCCCACCGACACTTAGGAGGTTGCTACACAAGATACATCTGCAACTATGGAGATGGCAAGGGAAACTAACATTTTGAATGAGGCCTATGTCATTGATACTCAGGTAAAAGTTAGCATGTTCATTGAATTTAATTTATTAAATTTCAATTTTGAAATGTAGGATTAACTGATTTAGTTTTATGATTTTAATAAAATTGCAGGCTCACAATGTTGATACTAGATACACCGGCCCTACACATGCTTATTTCTCCACTGCATCTACCATTGAGGTATGTAACTAGTAAACAATTATAAATTTATTACATGATAATAGCGTTGTTTATGAATAGTATTTTAATATGTGATTTTTGGATGTTGAATAGGCTAATATTGGAGGTTTCGAGGGAACACCTCCCAGTTCCAGTGGATTTAGACAAACCTACATGCAGGTAATAGAATAAAGAGTTTAACTAATGGATTGTACTTAATATATTTGTGTAGTTTATATTCATATCGTTGATTACGTTGCATTGCACATCTTTCAAACTCAAAGCATTACTTCACATTCCATAACTAATAACTAGATGTTGATAGATGACAAAATTTCAACTACAATATAGTTGTTAGAAAGTCAACATAGGCAGTGATGCAATTACTTCACATAGCATAAGTAATAATTAGGAGTAGCTTTCAATTGCATTTGCTTGTCATGGCATTCCATGAGACCACTTTTTACTGAGGCATCTTTTCAAACAGTTCATTGCCTTGTCTATGCTATGGATGCTTACTATTATTCTTTCATATATTCCTTCCAAGCATCCATAACATAGACAAGGAAATGAGTTGTTTGAAAAAATTTCTCAAAGAAATGTGGTCTCATGGTGATGTCCATCACCATGAGACCCAATTTCTTTGAGGCACTTTTTAAAACAACTCACTGCCTTTTCTATGCTACGTGCATTTTCCATACATGTCTACCAAAGAATTTTATCAAACAGTTCATTTCCTTGTTGCTATGGCTAAAAGCTTAAAAAAGGTGTTTTCCAACAAACTATGGATGCTTGGGAAAAATATATCAAAGCATAATAGTAAGCAATAGCATAGACAAGCCAGTGAGTAGTTTGAAAAAATTCCTCGAAGAAATGTGGTCTCATGGTGATGGAATGCCAGTGAGTAGTTTGAAAAAATTCCTCGAAGAAATGCGGTCTCATGGTGATGGAATGGCATTCCATCACCATGAGACCACATTTCTTCAAGGCATTTCTTCAAATAGCTCACCACCTTTTCTATTCTACCACATTTTCCATACATGTGTACCAAAGCATTTTATCAAACTACTCACTTCCTTGTTGCTATGGCTAAAAGCCTAAAATAGGTGCTTTCCAACAAACTATGGATGATTGGAAAAATTTCTATCAAATCTTATTAGTAAGCAATATCATAGTCAAGGAAGTGAGTAGTATGAAAAAATTCCTTGAAGAAATGTGGTCTCATCACCATGAGACCACATTTCTCTGAGGCATTTTTTCAAACAACTCACTGCTTAAAGAATAGAAACCAACCCATTAGCCAAAATTCCCCTCCAAATTATTTTCAAGGTCCTCATCCTCAATTTACCAATCGATGGAACCTTCCACCCTTTGTTCCACTTGTTCATGTCCCCACTCCTCCCTCTTCATGTCATGATCGCCCTCCATCTCATAGCCAAGGACACACTATACCATCTACCCCATCCCAACATAATACCATAGAGAAGGCAATGAGTTGTTTGAAAAAATGCCTGAAAGAAATGCATTCTTATGGTGATGGAATGCCATGATGTGCATTTGTTTTTAATGCATTCCATTACCATGAGACCCCATTTCTTTGAGGAATTTTTTCAAATAGTTCACTGTCTTCTCTATGCCACCACAGTTATTGCACATGTCTACAAAAGCATTTTATCAAACAGTTCACCGGCTTGCTGCTATGGGTAAAAGCCTAAAAACACATGTTTTCAAACAAGATATGGATAGGGAAAATAGTAAGCATGATAGTCAGGAATATATAGTTTAATAAGTACTCAAAATTTTGTTCATTATCTCATACATTATAAGTCATGACATGGATTGCTATTGTAGTTTTCGTAATTGAATAATTTGTTGTTTTATTTTTAGATGTTGCAAGTGGATACACCTCTGAATGTTCAGAGGGAAATGGAGATTGATGTTTCATCTACTATATACTCCTTGATGGCTCTGACAGGGGAGGTATGAGGTAAATTACTAAATTTCAATTTACATTCGTTGTTATAGATATTAGTTAGTGAAAAATCAAACCATTATTGATTCGTAGTTTAAATTTCATTTGTATGGGTTATACAAGGCTACAATATGCCTCGACATGGGCATTTGAATATTTCCCTTGTGGAGAGTGATCATAAGATGGCGGTAAGTGATTATTTTGTTAAATATATCATTTTTTATAATGTAATTTTTATATATTAATGTCTTTACTTCTTATTGTAACAAATAAGACTTGACCAAGAACTAAACCCTAGGAGGAGCACTAGGAGCACTCATCAACTATAGCATAAATGAGTGACAGACATATCACCATCTGATCGAAAAGAAAAGGGAAATAGTTTATTTCAAGAGCATGGAGAGTGATGAATTTTAATTCCAGAGCCCTTTGTTGTATGCCTATAGGGCATTTTTGTACATATTTTGTATTGGATATATTTGACATTGTGTGCCTATATGGCATTCTCGTAAGCCTATATGGCTATTTTGTACCTATATTTTATACTTATATCCACATATATTGATGTATGCCTACATGGCTATTTGGTTAATACAAATCTTTTTTATCGATGGTGTCCATATTTGCATTATAAATTAATGGTTAAATAGATATGAGTTACATATATTCAAGTGTATACTTTACAACTTATGTGTATACTTTGTGACTTACGTGTATTCCAATGTATACTTTGCAACTTACGTGTTTTCATGTGTATACCTTGTATTCATGCATATATTTTGTATTAATTTGTGTATACTATGTATTCATGTGTACATACTTCAAGGATTACATGTTTTTGAGTACTTGTGCTTCCCTTATTCACATGTACATGCTTGAATTATTCACATGTATACTTATTAATTGGTTAGCCCTAGCATTGATCATTTATGTCCTTCATGGTTTGTCTTGAATATTAATTGATTGATGCTAAACAACTTTAATAGTCAATGCTAAACAACTTCAATATTTCTAGGAATAATAGTAGAGTTACAAATTCCAAAATTACACAAATTTAAAAGAAAATATTAATTGTAAATAAATGCGCTGATTATTAACTTGATAATTCATTAAGAATGAGTATAAAATGTATCAATAGGTGAGCCTTCTAGAATGAAAAATACCAACTAGAAAATAGGCAAAACATTCCCAATACTTTGAAAATAATAATCCACCCAAAATTGCAACATGAGAAAGCAAGTTATAATTTATAATACAAATAAGAAATGGACTTAATGGTGGAAACTTTATTTATCACACCAAATAATAAATGTACGTGAGAGCATCACTTGTTTCTCTTAGACTCCAATTTTCAAGCATAGCAAATCATTTCAAATGAAAATGACAAAATGCTTCACAACCAAAGTTGTTAATTGAGGAAAAATAGAATGTTTCAAAGTTCCACCATTGTACGCATTTACAATTGGTTGTATATTATTGTAAGGGAAAGGAGGATAATTTTAAAATGTCTTGCACTTGCTAGACTTGAGGATGATCATATGATTTTTGTGTGGAAAACTCAGACTTCTCAACCGTTGTGTGTATGTTTCTCTTTTCGATTGTTTTGCATGCCATCATAAGGGATCAAGCTGATTGAACGTAGCTTGGAGTGATTCTGCATGTTTGGGTGAGAAAGAGGACCATGCATTGGGATGCGTTGGAGCAGTTTGTTTGGTCACACGAATTGCAAAACAAAAGTTGCACCACTTTGCAACTTTACATTGCTCACATTTCTATGAGGCATATGCTGCCCCTACCTTCTCAACCCTACCACATTGGAAAGCTAGTGAGTGAGCTCACTATCTTGCCAAGCTCACTAGCTTGTCAATGATACCACATTTTGCATACATTTATATGAAAACATTATTGTCAAACAATTCAAATTATTTGTCCATGCTTCCATTTTGAGCCATGATTGCAATATAGGCTACACCTTTCCCCATGTTGCTAACTTATCCTTGAATAAAGTGTCTTGAAACTGTGGAGAGAAGGGTTAGAATCCCTTGTAGGTAGACTAATAAAGGAAGCATTTAAAATATATCACAACATAAGTGATGAGGTAGGTTTAGTGATGAGGTAAATTTAGAAATAGAGATGAAAACCAAAATAATTTCAAAGATCTATCAATGTGGGAGGAGTATATTCCAATTTTTTAGAGACATGTATGGAAAATTTGGTAGTATAGACAAGGCAATTATCTACTTGGTATAACTATTTGACAAAAACCTCAATGAAAGCTTTGGAGAGTGGTATGTACATCCATAATAAAGGATTGAGGAATGATTTTTTATTTTACTTCCTTATAACTTATGTCATATATATGTGTATACAAAATGTGGAAGCATACACAAGGTAAGTCAATTGTTAAAATAACAAAATTCCCCAAAGAGATGTGGTTTAAAAATTTAATTGGAAAGTGTATAGAATTGTGTAATTTGAAATGTGAATTGACAACGTAAGGTTATAATGACAAACAAACAATGATCAACATGGAATATGAAAAATAACAAAAATGAAAGCAAGCCATAATAGAATGAAAGAAAATGTGTAAAGACTTCACATACCTAAAAAACCATGGTTTCAAATGGAGTTCTACCCAATTATGTAGCCTTTGCTTCTTCTTTCTTCAAAATCCTCAACAATTTGAATTTTTTCAAAAGCTTGTTCGCCTCCAAAATTCAATTGTATATCACTTTTGAATGGAAATCAGATTTGAATTGATATTATATGCCTTTCAATGTGAAAAATCTGTTATTTCATGCAAAGGTGGTGGAAATATCATGAAAAAGGTGGTGGAATGTGAAAAACATGCATGCACACTTCATTATCTTTCCACCATCTTTGCATGAAATAGCAGAGTTTTCACATTGAAAGGCATATAATATCAATTCAAGTCTCTCTTTGTCTATACACTCTACCTTCAACCCAAAACCCTTAAACCCTCAACCCTCTACCCTCTACCCTAAACCCTCAAACCTATAC
>VDFB02000013.1:214290121-214370397 GCA_007258455.2 Sequoia sempervirens | reverse complement strand
GTGTAGATACAATATTACATACATATAGGCATACATACAATATACATGCATTGATACATATAGGCATACACACATACATACAAGCATGTATACATACATACATACATGATATACATGCATACATGTGCATACAAACATACAAATATATAAACATACATTCAATAGAGTAGCATTTAACATAAAGCAAGACATAACGTGAGCACTTTATACCAAACACACGTTATGTCTTGCTCGACATGTTACCCACAAACGCAAAAACCATGTCAAAACTAAGATCTAGTGTGAGTGCGTTATAATGCACTCACATTATAACACACGTGTGTTATAATATGCTCGCATGATAACACACATGCGTTATAATGCACGCATGTTATATCTTGATTTGGGAATCCCAAAGCCTTAGGATTGGTATTTGCCTTGGAATACCAACCCAAAGGCTTGGAGGGAATTCCCAACAACCAGAGACATGTTTTTGCAAATTCTACAATATTTCACATAATCGACTTCGTGCTCTCTATTAGGATTGCACATGGGTCAATGTCGAACAAATTGAAGACCTGGGTAATGTTAGGTTCTCTCTTAGCTATCCAAGGATGTAATTTTTTTCACTTTCGACAATGTTAAGCCTTTCATCCATAATTTCTTTTGTTTGTGTCTCTTTTTTGGCAAAAAGCAATGTTTGATGTTTTTTTCGTTATAAATTAACTTTTCATTGAAATTTAAAATAAATTACATTTTTAGAAACTAGACTCCATTCACAATTTTTTTAAAAATTCAATTAGTTTCTAAAATTTGTAGGGGTAGCACAACCAAAATTCTATTTTTCAGAAAGTTTCCACTTCAAAAATTAGTAAAAATCAAATATTTATTAAAAAATTATCAGAAAAATTGTGCATCAACTACATACTGTTAGCTAAATTCTCACCATAGTGATTTTAAAAATACTAAAAAATAGTTCATCGTGCTAGGGATGTACAAGAGTTGCTATGTTATGTTTTTCTGACAAAAACAACACCAATTTTTGTATGTCCCTCTTTTGAACCCCTTAATCTCAACCATTTTCAAAATAAATTAGTAGTTTATAAAGCAGACTCGGAGCACTTCGATCCTTGTTTTTGTTCCATCTCAAAATTTTGAGTGTAACTATCCTCAATTTCATGTCCAAGGTCTGTATTTCTCGATTTCAGAAAAAAAGTGGCCACTTAAGCCCCCTTTTTGGGAACCATCTTTGTGCACTTACCCAAATATTGTTAGGTGTGGTTGTTGGTCAACACGACCTAGATGAAGGCTTGAAGCTAAGAGGAAAGCTCTTCTTCTCTGTGTTTTTTTCTTGTATTTGTGACTATACTATTGAATTTTGGCATAGAGATAGTAATTCTTCCTGTAATCTCTACACCGTTGTCTCCTAAAAACTAAATTAGTTGTTATGCTTTTGAGTGGCTCTTCACAGTATGTTACCAGGTTTGTCTTCTAGAATCAATTGGATAAAATTTATGTTGTTCAACCTTTTGAATTTCTCTATAGGATCCATCATTAGGAATATGTTTGAAGCCAATTCTTGATTCCAAAATGCTCACATATTAGTATTTTTAATGCAAAAAACATTTGTTTGTGTTCATATTGTGATAAGTTTATTTGTTGAGTAAATTTTGTAGGGCATTGTAAAATTTACATTGATGATGTCTCAAATGGAGGGTGGTTGTCACAGATCTCTTTCTTCAGGTAACTGCTTTCTAGTTGTTGTAAATTCATATATCTTCTTCATATTGATAAATAACTTATGGTTTTTGATATGGAACTTTGAAGTTGAGGTGACTTAAAACTATTGCTCTCAATTTAATTTGTTTTGTTATATGATTATTTCTTGTAGTGCCTATATTTGGTGATAAAGTATATTCTTTAGAAAATACTTAGGAGCTCACTAGATAATATTTCTCTCGAAATTAGAGTTAATAACTTGTCTGGGTTATATATTGTTCTCAACACATTGTGAAAGGTTGTTTTGTTGGTCAATCTGATTTAAACCAATAAAGTTGATCCTTACTAGTAAATTTTTCAAACTACCTTGTTCTCTTATCTTTTAAATTGGTTAGATAGACCAGCTGACTAGTCTTTTATTTGTTCTTTATAGGCTTGAATTCATTTTCACACCATCTTTAACTGTTTCATAGGCTTACATTGATTTAGCATGGTAAATTGAAACAAAAGATTGATTTAAATTCTGGTTGTTATGATTTTTTTAGGCAACTAAATATAGTGGGTGTGCATTGAAAAAACTTTTAGATGCATTTCCAAGCAAAATAATACGTGAAGATGAGGCATAATTTGATAATAGTGGTGAATCAATTGATGATAAAGATGAACTAGATGTAGCTCTGTTCAAACATTATACCTAAATGTTAACGAGTTCTTTTGATTTATTTGATATTATTTCAATGAGGATAGACACACTATGGATTTGTGGTATAATAACTAAGGCTGTAAAATCAACTTAGCTGTATTGGTTTAGCAAAAAATACGTTTCTTAGTTGAGCCTTGGTACTTGAGTGCTTCTTTTATTGGTTGATTGGAAGCACAAGCTTATATCTCTACATGGTTGAAGAAAGTAGTGGTTTCTATAATGTTTATTATAAACCATAGTAGCATTCCATTTGCATAGTATTGACATGGTTTTAGTCTTTTAGCCATAGCAACAAGGTAGTGAACTATTAGATAAAATATTTTGGTAGGCATGTATGAAAAATATCATAGCATAGACAAGGCGGTGAACTATTTGAAAAAAAGCCTCAAAGAAATGTGGTTTCATAGTGATGGAATTTCCATCACCATGAGACCACATTTCTTTGAGGCATATTTTAAAGTAGTTCACTGCCTTTTCTATGCTATTTCTTACTATTATGCTTTGATAGTTTTTTTCCAAGCATCCATAGCTTGTTCAAAAGCACCTGTTTTAGAATTTTAGCCATAGTAGCAAGGCAATGAACTATTTGATAAAATACTTTGGTAGACATGTATGAAAAATTTGGTAGCATAGACAAGGCAATGAACTATTTGAAAAAATGCCTCAAATAAACGTGGTCTCATGGTGATGGAATGCCATGACAATTTTTTTTGTCATGAAATTCCATCACCATGAGACCATGTTTCTTTGAGGAATTTTTTCAAATAGTTCATTGGCTTGTCTATGGCTTGTCATGGCATTCCATCACCATAAGACCATATTTCTTTGAGGCATTTTTTCAAACAATTCCTATTGCTTACTATATGCGTTGATATATTTTCCAAGCATCCATAGCTTTTTCGAAAATACCTATTTTAGGATTTTAGCCATAGCAGCAAGGTAGTGAACTATTTGATAAAATTCTTTGGTAGACATGTATGAAAAATGTCATAGCATAGACAAGGCAGTGAACTATTTGAAAAATTTCCTCAAATAAATGTGGTCTGATGGAATTTTCCATGACAAGCTAATGTAATTGGCAGCTGCTCCTAGTTATTAGTTATGTAGTGTGAAGTAATTTCATAATTGCTTAGGTTGAATTTGTAATAAACTATATTGTAATTGAAATTTTGTCATCTATCAACATCTAGTTAGTAGTTATGCAATGTGAAGTAATGCTTTGATTTTGAAAGATGTGCAATGGAATGAAAGAAATCAACAATACGAATATACACTACAAAAATCTATTTTCTACAATTCATTAGTTAAACTCTTTATTTTATTTTGTATTCTATTATCTTATTGAACATATGTTCATGTGGGGAATAGGCTAAGATAGGCATGACTGTAACTTTTGAATGTGCATTATAGACTCTTCGTGGGTATGAAACTAATGTAACAGTTGATGAAGCTGAAATTAAGGTAATGCTCTGATATGGATACAATATTTTCAAATATTTTAGTTCCATATGCATATTTTTGCACTTTTTCTATCTATTTTCCAAACAAAGACTTATCTTCAATTCATTCTCATTTATTCTTATTATTGACACATTCTCCTAGTATGGTTAGCTATATTTTCAATGTCATTGGCAGTGAGGATCCTGACATTAAATTCAAATACATTGAAGCAATAACCAAAATTGGGCAAATCAAGGAGGTGGAACATGTAACGAGAGAGTCAAACTTCTATGATGCTGAAAAGACAAAGAACTTTCTTATGGAAGCAAGAATTCCATATGCTCGTCCACTGATAAATGTTTGTGATCTGTTTGGATTTGTACCAAATCTTCCAAATGCTTCATTTTTCAAGTAGTTCTTTCATGTTTTAGCGCTATAAGAAAACTAGAGCATTGCAACTCATTTTTCTCAGTCACAGAACTGAGAAACACACTTTGTAACAAGTTTTTCAAAGAAAAGACACATTTAAATCTTGTATCTGCTATACGAACACCTTTTCTCAATAAAATTTCAGTATTTTTCCTTCTTAATAGGTGTTTCATTATGTGCAAATGAATGATTGTATATGTTTTTATGTGTTTTATGTTTAAACCTCAAAAGCATTTTCTAATTTCTAGCACTTTCAGTGAACAAAAACAATTAAATAAACTACCAATTGACAAAGAAGTGAATAAATATGACTAAATATAATGATTATGCAATTAATAAACAATGTATCAATATACTTGTAGTGTCGAAAAATGTCTTCAGGGATATTTTCACACTTGTTTGGGCCCTCCTTGTTGAATTGAGTCTAATGTTGCCTTGAATTAGTGTTGTAATGTGTTTAACATGCTCACATTAGGTCTTGGGCCCTTGTAAAATAATGAATTTAAATGGTACCTTGTTAAAGTGTTGTGAAGTGTTGTAACACACTTTCACACTTTTCTAAGGTTTTATTAATAAACTAAACCTAATAAATATCTTTTTAACCTCAATCATGCCTTATTTGGAGTGTTGTAACATCCTTTCACAATTTTCTAGGCTTGTCATTAATAATTGGGCTTCTTTATGCTTTGATCAGCCCTATTTTGCATCCACAATCTACTTATTTAATGCATCTTTTTGAGAATAATCCTGACACAAATCAACATCCAATCAAAATTTAGGTGTTTTTGGGTTGAATGGCCCAGATTTAGTGATTTGGGACTCATTCGCCACCTTGGGTGAATGAGTCCCACCTAGGTTTTTGGGTCCCAAACTTGGTTTCACACCTTTCTAAGCATTTTTGAAAATGGTCCCATAAAATTATGCCTAATGGGAATCATTCACCACCTTGGGCGAATGAGTCCTATGTGGCCCAAAATCAAAATTAATTCAATTTTTTGTCAGGATTTTATCCTTCTACATCTGATGTCAACTTGTAGTGTTGTAATTTCGATAATTCTTGCATAATTAAGTATAAATACAAGTTTCTTTCACTCATTTTACACCTAGCAAGTTGAATGAGCATCCTTATATCAAAGTTGAGTTCAAAAGTGCATTCAAGTGTTTCCAAGATAATTCAAGGGCATAATTCTTCATCAATTGTTGCAGCAATTCAAGATCCATTATCATGTCAAGCATATCAAGCATCAAGCATGTTATTTAGCTAGTGTTGTGATGTAGCATTGAAGATCCAAGGTCACACATTGTTCTACTCCTATTGTCAAGATCAAGATCTACATCCTTCATGGCCATTTCATGTTGAGTTACAGATTTATAAGACATCATTTACAAGGCATCATTCAAGGTACTATTTTACATGATTCATGTTCTTTGTTCCATTTTTCATGCCTTCATTTCATTTTCTCATCATTTGGTTTAATTACCTACAAGGGGTTTGACCAAGGCAAACCCCTATTCCCTAACAATCAACACTCTCTCTCTCTCTCTCTCTCTCTCTCTCTCTCTCTCTTTGTGTGATTACATATCTAGGTGCTTTGAAGAATTGAAGATCATTGAAGATTAGGTTACAAGCTTGGAGAAAGTTGTTGGAGTTATCTCCCCATTTGCAAGGTTGTAATCTTCACCAAAAAGTAACCTATAGCCCCAAAATTAGGGTTTCAAATCTAGAAACAAAGAGGAATAAAAAAGTAAACATTGAAGGTTAGATTTGGATTTAAAGTTCTAGTTCAAATACAAACTAGTGAATGAGTCCCATTGTAGGTGTTTTTCATTTTTTTTTGTAGATTTAGATACCCTTTTGTCTAAAACCTACTCCTGTGCAAAAATCCAAAACTAGGACTGATTCACCCAGAATGGCGAATGAGTCCCACTAGGTCAAAATGTTAGAATTTCCAACAATTCAGGACTCTTTCCAGTCATCTTTAGATTCCCAAGTGTACACATTTCATTTCACAGCTTGTTATTCTATTTTATATGCATTTTTAAGCCATTTAGTTCAAGTTTGCATCATATTAGGATTTTGCATTTCATCCTGCATTTCATTGTCTTTTCCATGTTCTTACTTGGTGGTGAACCCCTTATTAGTTTCTATTCAGCCCCTAGGACAGTCCCTTAGCAGATCTCTTACCTTTATTCCACTCTTGGGTTGAGATCTCCAGGGCATCCTTGAATGTTAGTTGGAGACAAGTGATGTTCTATGTCCAAAACCATAAAGCATCCAATTTTCAACTAATCAATAAAATTTTAGTATCTTCTATAAAAACACCTTTTCTCAATAAAATTTTAGTATTTTTCCTTCTTAATAGGTGTTTCATTATGTGCAAATGAATGATTGATTATGTTTTTTCAGTGTTTTATGTTTAGATCTCAAAAGTATTGTCTCATTTCCAACACTTTCAGTGAACAACAAAAATTAAATAAAATTCCAACTGACTAAATATACTACCAATTGATAAAGCAGTGAATAAATATGACTAAATATAATGATTATGCAATTAATAAACAATGTATTAATATACTACCAGTTGATAGAAATCAGTGAACAAAAATACTACCAAATTGATCAAATGACTAAATAAATGTTTGGAAATAAATTGCTAATGGTCACATGACTAAATAAATGACTAAATCAATGACTAAATTAACGACTAAATATACTACCAAATCGATCAATCAAAACAACCAATAAATAAATAAAACTGGTTTAGTCATTAATTTGGTCACATTATAAATGACTAGAAATAAACTACTAATGGTCATGTGACCAAGTTTAGTCATTTATAGGCAGTTTTTAGTACTTTTTTTAGTCATATATTGTTGTTTTTGTACTAGTGTAGGAGTAGAAAAATGTCTCCTAATACCATGATCTTCATAAAACTTTTCAAATTCATTTTAAGTAAATTCACCTCCTCTATTTGAACTTAAGCTTTTGATCTTAGTATCCATTTCATTCTCAACTTATTCTTTGAAAATATTAAACTTATCAAGGGCTTATGTTTTTTCTCTTAAAAATGTAACCCATCATTCTAGAGTAGTCATCAATAAGCAACATGAAATACCTTTCACCTTGTTGACTCTTTGTTCTTGTAGGTCTACATGGGTTAGTGTGAATCAGCTCCAATGGCATTATAGTAGAGCACTTTGTTCTCTTGAAACTTGTCTTTGTTTGCTTTCCCATTTGACTCTCTTTGCATAAAGTGTTTACAGTCTTAGTTATCTTAGGCATATCTATCATTATATGAGTAGAATCGATCTTTACCATATTGTCAAAGTTGATGTGTCTCAGCCTCTTGTGCCACAACCAACACTCATCAAATTATAAGCAGATTCTTCCATTTGCCCCCTTTAGATGATAGGCATTTTCATTTGTCCTTTTACCTTTTGCAACTAATCTTCTGGACCCTTCCTTCCTAATCTCACAACCTCTAACATAAAATGTAATATTATATCCTTTAATGCACATATGACTGACAATAAGAAGATTATGCTTTAGACCTTTGACATGGAGGACATCCCTAGTCCTATTCTTTCCATCAATTATTATAGCACCCTTTCCACAAATTTGTGTTGACTCATAGCCACCAAAATTAATAGCTCCACCATTACACTTCTTAAGACTAATGAACCTTCCTTTGTCACTAGTCATGTGGTTAGAGCAACCACTATCAATCACCCAAGTTGCTTCTTCCTTTGCATGAAAGGCAGTCCACACAACCATTAAAATTTCATTAACTTTGTTAGCCTACAAAGTATCAGACTTCTTACATTTTTTCAATATCACCCTTTTTTCCTTTCACAACCATGAATAAGGTTGCATCATTTGAATCATTATCCTCATCTTGGGAATAAAAAATAATCTCCTTGGAATATAAACTCTTTTTGAACTTCTCTCTTTTGTTGCCATCTTCTAATTCTCTATAGGGAAATTTAGATGTAAAATGACCAATCCTCCCACAATTGAAACACTTGAAAGGTATCTTACCTTTGTATTTGCCGGCGCCTTTCTTCAATCTTCTCAAAAAGTTTGGTTCTACCTCATCAAAGTAATCATTTCGATCTATTGTATCATCTTCTATCTTTCTACTGACTTTGAATGTTTCTTCCTTAATTGGAACATATTTATCAAATTCTCTCATTTCAAAGGTAGTGAGAGCATGAAACATTTCATCTACTGAATACTTATCCAAGTCCTTAGAATATTAAATAGTAGATACCTTATGAATATAAGCTTTAGGGAGATATCTCAAAACTTTCTTCACAATCTCATCTTCTTTCACTTCTCCACCAAGACCTCTAAAGCTAGTAACTACTTCATCCACCCAAAGCATATAACTAGCAATATCTTCATCCTATATCATCCTTAGGGTTTCAAATCTGCTCTTGAAGATTTGTATCTCACTAGTACATGAACAACAATATATGACTAAAAAATATACTAAAAACTGCTTATAAATGAAGGAACATGGTCACGTGACCATTAGTAGTTTATTGCTAGTCATTTATAATGCAACCAGATTGATGACTAAACCATTTTTATTCATTTATTGGTTGTTTTGATTGATCGATTTGGTAGTATATTTAGTCATTGATTTAGTCATTGATTGTTGTAATTTGGTTACTTATTTAGTCATTTTTTATTCACTAATATATTTAGTCATTGATTTAGTCATTTATTGTTATAATCTGGTCAATTATTTAGTCATTTTTATTCACTAATTTATGTCCATTGGTAGTGTATTTAGTCATTAATTTTAATCATCATTTTGATCAATTTGGTAGTATATTTAGTCATTTTTATTTCACAGGTCATATATTTAGTTATATTTATTCACTGTTCACTGATTTATATCAATTGGTAGTATATCTAGTCAATTTAATTATTAATTAACATCAATTAGTAGTATATTTAGTCATTTTAATTGACTGATATTTGAGGATTTAAACATAAAACATAGAAATACACATCAATATTCAATTGCACACAATAAGACAACCATTGAGAAGGAAAATTGATGAAATTTATTAATAAAAGAAAGGTGTTCTAGTTACAACTTAGAAATAGGGTATTGTAATTTTTATTTTCAGTCACAAGACTAAAAATCTGAGTTACAATATTGCACAAAAATGGCTGCAAGAAAGAAAATTCTCCAAAAAAATTTTGCAATGATGGAAACGCATGCTTGGAGCCCTTCAATGCGAGCACATGCCCCTTTCATCTCTTAAAAATTCTACAATGTGGGAAATATTTTTGGAGCAAGCTGTAACATGTAGAATCCAAGAAGGAGAGTGTTGATCATGTCCCATATATGAAGCTCTCTCCTTCAATGCAGTCAACAATAAGCTAGCTAGAATCTTTCCTCCTTTATATGCAATGTGCCATCTAATATGAGCAATAGGGTCTTCCTTTCCACCATGAATGAAGTTGTGTCTCAATACAACCAACAAAATTACTATTAGTCTCAATTCAAAAAGAATAAAAGTCATTGTTTATTGCAAGTTTACAAAAGTAAGTCCAAACACATCAGAAAGATAAATCAATTAAAAAATTGTAGGAGACATATCACATCCACAAACATGGGAGAGCTATGTAAAATTGGAGAAATTGGCTTGAGGCAACAAGGTTTTCCAGATTCAAGAATTTTACTTAATGCTATGGAATAGAAGAAAAAAGAATCATTTATCTACCAGCATAGTGAAAAGTTAGCAATTTCATTTGGTTTGTTAAACATGGCCCTTGGTACAACTATTGGAGTTGTTAAGAACCTTTGAGTATGTTATGATTTTGAAGGTTTTATGCAAATTAAATAAAAATATGAAAAATGCAATTAGGATTTTCAAGGTTTTATGCAAATTGAATAAAACAATGAAAATTGCAACATCTTTAATGGTCTCCATAATTTTGGAATTATTGAATAAAACAATGAACTATTGTCTTGTTTTCCAAACAAGACAATATATTGCACGAGAAGGTTCTAATACAAATTGAATAAAACAATGAAAAATACAATTACGATGTTGACTATTCTAGAAGTATGGAGACCCTTAAAGATGTTGGAATTTTTGATACAATTCATAACAAAGATAAGGATTTGTAGAGGGGAATATAACATGGTGAAATATAACATATGGGTTCCTGCAAAGCCTTGAGAAAGTTTGGAAACATTGTGCACTAGATTGAGCTACTAGGAGGAGTTGCAAAATTATATGGATATCACAAAGGAGATGTTTAAAGAATGAAGATATGTATGAGTATGGCAAAGGAAATGTCTAAGACAATAGATGAAGAACTCAAAATGAAAGTAGAAAAAAAAATCTTTGAAAGCTATTAATAGCAGTTATGGATTATTTAATTGCCTATGATATTTCTCTTCACATACCTGCTCTACCCCATCAGCTGCTCAATTATACTATACAGTGACCCCAGTGCTAGTCTTTTAGCAATTATAATGTTGCCTACATGAATGATATTGGCACTAAATCTATTGCTCAAAATAGTTGTAAACAAAAGAGAAAGGATGCATAATGGATCAACTTAAATGACCTATATGCAACCACATGTGAACCTAATCAGGTTTTGATTTTTCCTATTCATTCTAATGTGAAGAGGGTGGAACAAACATTGAAACTTATACATCTATAGAGGATAAATGAAGGCATAAATTTAGGTTCCTTGATAAACCACATCTTTAGATTTCTTTGAAACTCAACTAGATAACAAAACTAATTAGAAAAACTCAACTAAATCACAAAAATAATCAACAAAGCTCAACAAGATCAGAAACAAGAAAAAATAAACACTAACATTCATGTTACTAATTTTGTTAAAGGCACAAATAATAGTGTGAAATTACTCTCAATTAAATATCAAGCAAAATTGTGTGAAGAAGTATTGTAGTGCAAAGGCTTACACCAATTGTCAGAAAGACAACCTGGCAATAAATACCAGAAAACCTTCAAAGAATTCAAAACTCTCAAAATTGTTGCAACATTTTTTGTCATATATTATAGTTACAAGTGCCCTACTAGACATGTACATGAAAATGTGGAAGCATAGATAAGGCAAGTGAACTGTTTCAAAAATGCCTCAAAGAAATGTGATATCATGGATACCCACTCTCCTGCAGGCATTTCAAGTCATGCCTATAGTGATGCAGGGCTTTCTCACATCA
Organism: Sequoia sempervirens; assembly: GCA_007258455.2. Classification (NCBI taxonomy): domain Eukaryota; kingdom Viridiplantae; phylum Streptophyta; class Pinopsida; order Cupressales; family Cupressaceae; genus Sequoia; species Sequoia sempervirens. The sequence goes on along the minus strand of VDFB02000013.1, from coordinate 214,358,901 downwards.
CCATAGGCATGAATTGAAGTTCTTGTGGGAGAGCAGGTATTGAGCATTTCCCCCACCAATGAATGTGCCAATTCCCACCCAACAACTACTATTCTTACCTAGGGGAGCTAATAGTTGTTGGTGGTATCATAAGCAGAAGTAGATCTATCTTGGCTCAACTATATGTATAGCCCACCTATCTCCTCAATGTCAGTCTATGTGGAAGGAATGCTAGAGTGATGTGCAACAACTACTATTCCCATGGGGTTATGTTCAATTCCCACCCAACCCAATCAACTTCATTCACTGAGGACTTCCTTTAGGATGTACCTCTCTTTACTAATGTCTTAAAAAATACACATTATGTTGTGCCAACATCTATACAACCCCTCCGCTCTCCCATAGGCACTTCAAGTCATGCCTGCGGTGATGCAGGAAAGCCCCACATCACCGCAGGCATGACTTGAAGTGCCTACGGGAGAGCGGGTATCCACCAAAGTGGTAGATTTTCTTAGGAGGGGGGCTAAAAACTACCTTACATATGTACATACAACTTTTTTGAACATAAAACCCTTGAATGTGATTAAACACAACCAATGATTCTTGTAACCATGTTCCATTCTTTCAATGAATATGATGACTATTGATTTGAAATCTAGATTGAAAATTTGGACATATGAAGATTTAGGCATAAATAAGGAAAAAAAAGGTACAATATAAACCAAAAGATCATTAGAATTTCCAAATATTCTCTCTAACTTGTGTAGCCAAGAAAAATTTCCAAACAATGAAAACCAAAATTTCATCAAAATACTGGTAGTTAGTGAAGCAAGAAAGTCACATTCTTGCACCAATGTCATCCCTCTTTAGGTGATCAATAGGCAACCAATACATCAATTAAGAATTCAATTTGAATCCATAGACAAACCTGAGATAAGTACTCAATTAACAAGTACCTGGAAGTAGTCTTAAAGCATTAGATTTCCCCTCAAACTAAAAAAGTTTGTCAGTGATATTTTGATTAATAAAAAGGGTACAAAAAATATAAAATTGAAACTTACATGATCAATAGCCAAATAAGTATACTCCTTGGAATACAATATAAAAATGCATTGAACTTGATGATATGATGCTAAAATAGAGATAATATCTCCTAGATGCATACACTCTTATTTCATACAACACTTCTAATGGTGCCTGTCTTGCAATGTGATGGAACCCCTAAAATTTTGGTTCCATTGATGAAATTCTACAAATTTTGCACTCAGTTTCAAATTTCTGCACTTAGGGTTGTGCCCACTATATTATCTGGGTATTTTGTTGTCAAAGTCTCACCCAGGAAACCCTTAGGGCGAAGCCCTTGTTTAGGCTCTAATTCATTGTTGAACTTCTCCTGCCCATTTTTGGTCGTCTTAAAACATCTTGAGTCATTAACACTCATGGAGCAACCGGTCCCTCGCCCTAGGTTTGATATTCTTATTTGGCCTTTACATCATTTGAAAATGTTATGTTCTAAGTCCTTGAGGCCTTTTATATGTCATCTTAGATGGTCCCTATCTTAAAACAACTTGCAGGCACATGCTAAATTGTTTTCACTTAAGTCCCATCCATCACTTCCCTTTATCGCTCATCGCAGGTAGTTTTTGAAATGTAAATGTAAATTGGTGATGTGTGATGAGCGATGTTTCCTTGGTTTCAAACATTGTAGATAGCTTTGAGAACTTTGATTTGTATTAGCGATGATCGATGTTCTTATTTATCTGAAAGCTTTCACCTATCACTAATTGCTCTTGATTTTTTGTTTTGAATTAGTGACAAGCGATGACCTCTAGGATTTAATTTTCATTGCTCATCATGGATGGGTGTGCAGTCATCTTGTTCAAATTGGCAATGAGCGATGAGTAGTATTCTATTTTTTTTTGCGTATTGCAGATTGATTTTGAATGTTAAGTTTTAAGTTAGTGATACACGATGCAAGTGTTCTATATGTTATGGTTGGCTTCTTTTTCATCGCTAATTCCTTGAAGGTTTTATGATGAGAATTGGTGATGTGCAATGACCATTGGTGCTCTTCATATCCTCTCCTATCACTCATCATAGATTCATTCCAAGATTTGAGTTTCAAATTAGCGATGAGCGATGAGTGATGAGGTTATTTTGTTAATTTTTTCTTTCACTGATTTGAATTGCTCTTGTGAGAAATGTATTTTGTGCCTTATATTTTCATGCAGGTGCACATGGCATGATATGGTTTCATCACTGGTTTTAGGATTGTCACTAATTTATGGTCTATATTTTTAAATGTGAATCAGTGACACTTGATGTAAGGAAGGGATTTCCAAAGCAAACAGTGATCCAATGGTCTGAATTTCATCACACCAATGCTCTCGTCACTGATTGAACCTTGGAGAGGTGGGGAAAATATGCGACACGTGATGGAATATTTTAGGGAGTATTTTCTTCAATTGTCGGCTCTAAGTACTTCGCCGATATAAATGAAAGGGCACAGATGGAGCTAGTGATACATGTTAATTGTCAAATCACAGGTGACTAATGAAGATTAAGGGAAGACGTGGCAACTTTTGAGGTAGTATCACAATTTTTTTAGGAACAAGTTGTAAAAGGCCAAAAATGATGTTCTAGGTTGCCATTGATGAAGTTTTAAATCCTCAAAGATCGATGGTCTAGATTCAAAGCTGAGCTGCTAAGTTATCAACTCGATCACATGAGGATTTCTTCAATTATTAATTACTGCACACTCCAAATTATCTATTTAATGTAGATTACCTGCCATTTAATCTCACCATTTCCAGTCTACAGAAATTGTGAAGCATGGGTTATTGAAGGAGTGTACAAGTGTCGAGTTTTCAGTTGAAAAGACATTGATGTTTTATCCCGGGTGAGTTGGTTCTTTGTATGAGGTCTATTTAATTCATGCTCTATTTTTTCTGGGAGTTTTATATTTCTGGGGCTTGTTGAAGTTGTCTAGGTTTGTGGGTGTGCTTTCCTACAAATTTGATTCAAGAATTAGAGTTGGTTGGTCTTCACTCAGTCTAGATTTGGTATTGCTTCTACCATGTGTTTTACAAAATGGGTAAGTTGGGTGAGTCAATTCAACCAACTAGGAGGTCTAGGAGACTCATTGTGTTTGAATGTCATGAAGATATTTTTGTGGCTAAGCAAGAAGTACCAATGAATTCTATTTCTCCAAAGGGTAAAATGAAGGCCTGTGGTCAAATGAAGAAAACTATTGTCCAAAGTACCTACAACCTAAGAAGCAGGACTATTTCAGAAGAATTGGTCAAGTTTAAGGGAAAGGAGCCAGTTGAGCCTAAAAGGAAGACCAAGAAAAGAAACATGATTCATAAGGCCTACCTAGGAAAACACAATTCTCCCATCGTGCTCTTTGATAGCCTTTTAGATGGTGGAGGTGACATTGACTCAGGATACTACCATTATCTTCTCTCTCTAGTGTCGTATGCTGACTCTGATGAAGAAGTAGTGATGGTTCCTCCTATTGCATCATGAACAAGGAGGTGTTGAGCATACTCTGATGCTGATGACTCAGAGTAGCATCTTCTCCTTGTTTTTTGCATTTGATGACACCATTCCCACTACATCAGGATCATCCTTCTCTACTTATATGTGGTTTTTTCCCTTGTGCTTATGTGGAAGTCTCCCGGCTGATATTGTGAAGAATCTTTTTGCTCGATGTGGACGCTGCAGAAATGACTAACGATACCCTGTGGATGATTTGGTTACTCTCCATCGACAACTCATAATGAATTTTGTCTTTTTATTTCCTCTTTTTTGCACATGATTGCATATAACCATCTGGGGGAATCTCTTGAATGAAGGTGAAATCCATTTTGAAATGAAATGTGAAATGCAATTGTAATTCAACTAGATGCTTGTTGCTCCCCTATTCTATAAAGGGGATTTCAAGGCTAATTACGAGGGTGGTGGTTCAAGTTTTGAGTCTCAAGAAGGTTTGGGTGAATAGCGCTTAGTAAGGAGCATACATGTAAATAGGTAGATTGATGAATATACTAGGAATAATTTTAGGGCATGAGTCCTAATGTAATGATCTTAAATGGTTTTACAATAATATAAATATATCAGTTCTAATATATATGTTTTCCTGTGTAATTTCCTTGTAGATTATGAATGAAATTGTTAATGATAGTTTCATTTATCTTTTGTTGTTTAAATTGAATGAATGGGTTTATTTATGCTTCAATTCAAAGGGTTGATTTAATGCTAAAGTAAGGTCACAGTTATGTGAGGAAAGGATATAGGATTTGATAAGAAGCTATATTTGAGATGCAATGAATTGAATGCTATAAGGTAGTATTCCAATAATTCACAAATTACTAAGTTGAATTGTTAGGGTATTACTGATCAATTATAAATATGACTCCATTATCCCATGGACAAGGCACTGGTCCCTTCATCAACTTATCTTAGAGTAGGTTGATTTAGTAACACACCAATCCAGAGGATTAAAATGAGAATAAAATCATGAAAACTTTTAATTATAGTGTCCCAACTTGAAGTGTTATTTTATTCCTTGCAGTGGGAAATAGTTTGTTAAAAGGTTAGCCAAACTGTCGATGAATATTTCCCATTTTCACTTTGAAGGAATTCATCTTTGTATAGAAATTCTCTTGTTAAAATGAATATCATGTGAGCATGTTTAAGGATCACCCTCTTGGGTCTCACTGAACCCAAAGTGAAGAAGTAAGGGCCTTAAAATCCTTACTTGTGTGTTGGCCAATCCTCACCCTTGTTAACAATTGAATTTTGGAAGATTCATAGGTGAGGGATGAGATCAAGTTTGGCTCATAAAAAATAACCAACACAATGCTCAGATTTTGTCACAAGTAGTGAAATTTTTTTGGCAATTAGAATACAAATTAATGAATATTATGGCTATGGAGTGAAAGTGGGAAATAATGAAGAAATATTTACAAAGGACAATTAATAGACATGATTTAGTATGAATATGTGATCAAGTGATCAAAATAATAATGTAAAAAGCCAATGTAAAAGATGGTAGTCATTATAATAAAATGATATAGTTAATGCATTTGTGGGATCATTCATAAAGTTTGAATTTAGAGGATTTGAAGGCATAGGCTACTTTGATTCAAGATGATGATGAAGTTTCTTCTTTGAAGGAACATCCAAGAGAATCAAAAACCATAGGAATTTTTTTTGGAGTCAATGGGAGTAGTATCAAACTTTCACTCTTTATTGACCATTTATTCTCACAAAATGGAGTATACTGCCCAAATTGGAAGGAGTCTATGGCACATCATCATACAAGACTTCAAGCTATGTATTGGGAAAATAGAAAAAGGAGACCCCAAGCCCTAGGATAGGAGAAACGAGTAGAGAGTAAATATTTAAGGAAATGGACTTCAAAGTAAGGCATGACACTTTCCTATAGATTCCCAAAAGGATATCACGATCATGACTATTCAAATAAACAATGATAGTCCATGGCATAACCATGAAGGGGGCACTAAAATTAATAATAACAGTGATAGGGTAGTATGATGAACTTTAAAAGATACACAAAGACAAGTAACTGAGTAGTCAAGAGGGATTTTAAAGCATCATAAATCTTGTCAAGGGTCCATTGTCTTCAAAGCATGGTTGTATCTAATACAGAATGACATAACTTGTACATAAAAAATAAATGTTAGCAAAAGCTTGAGTAAATGTATCCTTTTTAGGGTACAAAATCCTGAATATGTTAGAATGTAGTTAGCTATAGTTTCATAGCTTCCAAAGCATCCATTTAACAAAGCAATCTAAAATTTACTTGAATTATAGTTAAATATTCTTTGGTCGACATATATCCAAGATGTGGAATCATAGAAAAAACACCTGAATTGTTTGATAGAATGCCTCAAAGAGATGTCATCTCATGGAATGAAATGATGTGATTGTAGAATGTGCACAAAATGAATTTTGCAAGGAAGCTCTCAAAATATCAATTAATGGATTTTGCAAGGTTTTTATGAGGGTTTAGTTAATAGCAAGGAAATTGCAACAATGCCAATGCATGCCTCAATGGAAATAGATCAGTGTTTTGTTAGTGAATCTTTGAAATTTTCTTTGGGATTTGTAAGAATATACTTCAATGGAATACAATGACAAGACCATGACAGGTTTTAAGCAATGATTTTTATAAGCTTAGACCTCATGCAATGTTTTAATCTCAACACCAATGTGAAACCATCATTGTGGGTAGGAAAAATAATGGGATTGATCACCTACTACCATTGTCAACAACATGGATAGTAACAAGAAGTTTTAACAGGGACATGGATAAGGATTAATAACTCTTGACAATGAAGTATAGATTCAAAGATAAGCCTACCATTTATTTGCAACAAAAACTTTCTTCTTTTGCTCTGCAAATTCATTTTTTTTTGTTACTTTCCTTTTCTACGATCAATTGCAATTTTAGTTGGCTGCTACTTTTTGTGGCTTATACATGGAGGAAATACCATAAATTTCAAATGAAGTATATTAGGATGTAGTTTAAGGTTTATATTTATAAATAATATTAGTTAATATGTTGAGTGTGGAATGTCAAATATCAGCTCCCAAAACCATCCAAACCAAAAATGTCATCCTTTTCCTCTAATTCATGGGCTTGCTGCTTTCATGACATTAATCAAGCTACAAAATTGGTACCTATCTTAGGGGAAGACACTTCTAATGTGGTTGTATCTTCAAATGGCCTTGAAAATACTTTCAAATGGTCTAAATGGCTCATGTGTTGCTCCTATTTGTCATTTTTTCCATTTTTCTATTTATCCTATACCTTGATAAAGTTTTCACCAAATTCAAGTCATTTGGGACTTACAAAATAGTTGATAATAGACAACCAAACAAGGCATGCAAATGAACTTCAAAGTTTAAGCACTACATACTAAATTTTTTTTAAGGCTAATAAAGATTACATGACCACAAGTAAGTTTGCAAGAAATTGCATGACTTGCTTCGTGAAGAAACACAGTTATGAGATTAAAAGGAGTAAATAATGGTATCCTCCAAAGCTACAAAATAGGATTTATAAGTCAACAAAAAAAAAACATATATCCCTAGAGAACAAAATAACTTCAAATGAATTATGACAATTAAATTTAGGTTCATCCATACTATCATAGAAAAATCATGAATAAACCAAAAATGTCATCTTTACTAAATCAAAAATCTAATCAAATGTGAGAATGACTTGGTGGCCATACAACAAGGATCACAAAAATAAAGGCACCAATAGTTGCAATACAGGTGACTTGATCGTGATTGCAACATCTTTGAAGTTCTCAATCTTCCATTTCCTGATGCAGAAGTTTCGAAATGCCAATGCCAATATTCCCCACAATTATGTTTCTATAAATAAGAAAATAAGTAGTATGTGAGCCTTGAAAAGACCACGAACCATACAAAAAATAAAGATCATAAAAAAATACATTGCTTGAGAAATTACAAGCATTTTCTTGCACTCAAAACACATAAAAATGATTACACAAATAAGAAAAAATCAATTTCTTGAGAAAGATCTAGGACTTAAGCAATAAAAAGAGAATAGAAGGGGTAGTCACTGTTGTGGGTCTAAAATAGAAGATGAAATTTCTCCTCTTCCAATGTCTCAAGAGGGAGAATGAACATTCCCTCCCCTTCATATATTTTAAACCAACATTGTCAAACAACTCAGACAAGTAATTGTTATAAATTTTAAATGCATTTTTTTTTTATAAAGATATTTGAAACCAATTTCTCTATTGCTTAAGAATAACTAACTTAAAAAAAGGTTGATGAGGAACAAGTTATTGACACCCACCATTTTACAGAAAATAATTCAAGAATGAGATTTTGTGCCCTTAATTATAGATTCATTTGTCTATAACATTTTCATAAATACTTAAGGTTAAAGAAAATGCTGCCTCAACTTTCAAAGTGCAGGTTACATTGTTGCAAAGTTGGCCCAGAAGGAAGAAAGGGAAAAAATCAAAAATGATTTTTAGTCCACCAATTTTCCTCTATTGTCCTTGTTGACATGATTTTAGCACACCCGCAATAGGCCAAAAGGAATCCTCAAACAATGATAATAATGATATTGAAGATGTGTGGGTCAAACAATGGGTAATGATTCCATCAACAACCTATAAGAAATTATTTCAGTAGAATACTAGTTCATGGCTAAGAGAATTCAAAGGGAAGGTCCAAGATACTTTGATGTACCAATAGGAAATGTATTCCTTTAATAGATTGATTTAATTTTCAAAGAAATTAAATCAAATCAATTTGATATCATGCACAGTGCAATGAGATTAAATTTGGAAGTGACTGTACAAGTGAAGGGTTGCAAGGTTTTGTGTTTTTAGAGATAAAGGTCAAAAGAGGTATAATTTTTAGTTGCACAATTAAAAGTTTTAGTTACTTAGTCATTTATTTGCCAAATTCTACTAGTGTCTTTTCTTGCTTAACTTTATTATCTCCTTCATAAATGTTGCTCAACTTTTCCCATACATCCTTAGCAGAATTGCAACTCATCATCTTCAAAATTTCTCAATCATCTAACCCACACATGATAGCATTATTTTCCTTGGAATTGTCCTCATGTACAACCTAGTCTTAGTTAGATCTGTTGGAGGAGAAGAAGGTGCAGTGTAACCATCCTTGACATATTTCCAAACATCAAACCCTAGAGAGTTTAGATGGCCTTTGATTCTTACTTTTCAAAAGGTGTAATTTATCCCATCAAACCTAGGAACCTTGTAAGATCCATCATGAGCCATCTTGGATCTTTCCTCAATGGTTAAGCTTCTTCAGAGGGAATTAACTCTGATACCAATTGTTGAACACCCTCAGATATTAAGAGGGGGGGTGAATCAATCTCTATAAAAAATTAAACCCTTCAACAATATGTCAATTCAAATTTTTAACAAGATCATCAACTCATAAATAGATCATCAAAACTTAATCAAATCAACAACAATGAAAGAAAAGATAATGAAAAAACATGCACAAGACAACACCAGATTTACATGGAAAACCTAAGAAGGGAAAAACCATGGAGAGAAATATCTCAATATAGGAAGCTCACTGCTTGCAAAATTACAATTTGTTTTAAGAGTCACTGCCTATGGAATTGGAGGATAAGGTGCACAACCTTAGGGAAAGATACAAATTATGAGTACCTGCTGAAGAGGCTCATTTTCTAATAGCAGGATACACACAGATATAGAATTACAACATATGTCAATAATACACTCTACTGACTGAGGTGTTAAAGCTCAGCTGACCCTTCTTCTTCACAACTCGCTTCACCAATCTATACTCAAACTCACACCACACTCACTCATCTTCCAACTAAATTGTTCTTGCATTTATATCATCCACAAGATCTCAAAACACCAATTAGGTCAGCCAAAATAGAATACAAACAATGATTTCAACAAGTCAACCACAAAAACATAATGTGGTGCCATCCATAAAATAGAGAGGACGAAAAATAATATTATTACATCTTCCAATGTGATCCCAAACAACACACAACCTAGCACATATCAACCCAAGTCGGCAAAAAGGAAACGTGTAGCACAGTACCATTTGGCCCAAAAACACACTTGTAAATGAATTTACTCAATGTGGTTCTCAATAAGATAGGTAAGGACTCAAATACATCTTAATACAACCTCAAATTATTATACATACCCCCAGACACATAGCACAAGTAAGAAAACAAGCCATGTTGACTAGACATCCACAAATTTCCTAGAAAACCAACTCCAAATAATATGTGGCACCAAAGAGATCAATCATTAACATGCAGACTGTTGATCATAAAAGTCTACACCTCTTTGAACAACCTTATGGGAAATTTAGCAAGTGGGGGACCAAATTGTGCCTCACTGAATGACCTTTGGGATTTTTACAAAAAGCCAACTCTTCTTTGGGTTTTTAGGAAAAGAGGGAGAGAAATACAAAGAAAATAAAAAGATGGCTATGCACCAAAGATTTTACAACATTTTAAAGATTAGCAATCTCCTACTTTTGATGAAATGAACACAAAATTCCACAAACCCTTCATTGTTGGGAAGAGAACGAAATAACAAATGCTGAAAAAAGCACAGTGTGGTCATTTAAATCTCCTCGTGGGCAGCATCCATTAAGGTCTAACAGAAGAAAGAAACCCCAAAGATTAACAAGATTCTCAGATATTCACAAGACTGCCCTTGCTCTTACAACATAATCTTCTACAAAAAAAGGAAAGATTATAATAACATGATTCATTTTTTTGAAAGATAAATTTTACACATAGAAGCTTAATTACATCTAGAACAATTATCTAGATTATCTAGGAAAAAATTAACACATAGCTTTCAGTGCAAGTGATATAAAAAAGGGGAAATCATGATAAAGGCGATAACATGCACAATTTCAAAAGCTTCTCCTTAATGATATCTAGTGTTTCGCAATAAACCAACTGAAAACAAAGGTCGAATACCAATCCAATTAATAGTCTTGACAAATAATACATTCCATAGAGTGTAAACAGTGCTTTGTGAAAATCTATCTTGAAATAATCTTTGAACTCAAAAAAACTCTCTTTCATTACTACAAACCCCTTTATATAGCCAGAAGAAAGAATCCCTACCACAACCAAAAGAGATGAACAACTACCAGATGTCCTCACCTAATTGACCACAATCTAATCTAGGGCCTAATTAGATTGCAACGATATTTTCTCATAAAGTCTTGAGCTACCTCATTAATGGCTCCATATTTCATAGAAGTTCCATGAAGATATGTTGCTAGAAGATAATCAGAACCCAACACAACCTTTCTAAAACATGATGCAATCAACTACGAGGAATGATGATGCCATCTCAAAGATTCAACCCCAAAAGTAAGATCTCTGCCATGCCCTCCGACAATCTGTGCCCAAAAAGATACATGTACAAATGAAATTATCCGCCTGAAGAAATGGATGATGTGGCAAGCAAGCAAGCAATTTTAGATTTTATGAGAATAGCTTTGAAGAAATCCCTGCCAATAAGACATGTTTCCTGATTCGGACCTGAAAGGAAAGTGATAAATAAAAAGCTACGCAACCACCATGTGGTGCATTGCATTCCTTTATGCGAGAGTAATATTTTTCCTTCGGCCACAAAGCCATCCCGAAGAGAAAAGGAAGTAAGGGCCAAAAACCAAAATGTTTGAAGGAAAAATTTTCTCCACAGTTCTGGTGACTCACAGGGGGCCTTCACTTGCATAGGCATGAACCTAGATCTCAAATAATCCTCAAATTTTAAGGAAGGTGGCATGTTGGCTTTCCAAATCTCCATCAGTGGGTAGGATGAGGGCACACAATTTCTCGTAGGCTTGGTCAAGATCAAGGACTTCTTTAAAAGAAACTCCTTGCCACCTTGATGAAATAACTCCAATGTGATAGTACAATCGGGAAAGGGGGATAATTTCCTTATCGATTTCCTCAACTGTTGGTGATGAGATCAAGTTCTGGAGCACTATGGAGTCCTGGATCTTGAGTCTAATCACTTTTTCGATCTATTCTATAGTCAACACTTCATCTGATGAGAAAATGTTGGGAAATCTAGATTAGAGTAGAACTTTAAACTCTTTCTCTAACTCAACAACCTTTTTATTCAATGCCATCTGACAATTTCTGCTTCTCACCGCATCTTAGTTGCACTTGATAATTTTTTTCCTTTCTTGTAGTCGCTCTCCGTTCGGGAATTCTGGCACTATTTATAGCTTCCTTGGTTGCCTTATATAGTTTTGAGATCAATACTCCTAACTCTTCAGCTTGGGGAGTGATTGTATGTAGAATTTGGTCAAATTTTGGCTCGACCTTTGTGTTTAAGTCCTATGCATTCGTTAAAAACCACAATACTGGCTTTAGGGCTACTATTGCAAGTATAGTCCTTTCCCAATGGGTAAATCTACTAACTTTTTAAGTATCGGGAGGAGCCTGGATCCCTGTGTTGCGATCAATTCCTGTTGGAATTGGGACTCCCTCGCTCTCATGTTTTCCTCCAATTAATCCTTCTCCTAGAGAGTGTTTGTAAGCTCAAAGTATAGCTTCCCAACCTCTTCATTGTGAGTCTGCAGAGTAGATTTGATGTATTTCTTTTCACTTTTTTCTCTTTTTGTTTCCACCTAGGCTCTCTGAAGGTTGTCAGAGGCTTGAGATCTGACTCTAGCCAACTCCTTCTACATATCCTCCTTTTCTTGATCCATGTCTTCTATCACCTTTTGCAGCTCATTATATATAAGGTTCCCTTTGGTTGCCTCATCTTACAACTTCTTTTGTCTTCATCAATGCTCTGTGGTTGTTTCACGATCAACCGCTATCTCACATTCCAATTTTTCTATCTTGGCATGAAGCCAATCCTTCTCACTTTGGGAATATTCAAGCAACTTAGTTGCTTCACCCTGTTGATGCTATAATTTCCTCAAGCAACCCATCTCCAAATCCTTGCCTTTTATTTCTACTTGCAATTTTTCTAGTATGGATATTACATTCACCAATGCTACCTCACGCTTCTTCAACTTTTTATCCAAATTTTCGTAGTCACTATAGACCACCTTGTCTTGAGGAAGAGTTTCACTTAAATTTAGACCCAGAGCTTGGATGTCATAATCCTCAAACTTTAGATGTCCATGGCCACATAACTGTGATCAACAAAGCATCTCACTCTTCATCAAAGCAAGTTTCCAACTTCTGAGTAGCTGGATTTGTCACGACCTTTCCCTGTAGCTTTTTCTTTCTTGCTTGTTGGGCCTACCTTGTTGTTTTAATATGATTCTAAAGGATTTTTGGGGATTCAATACTTATGCGGAAAGAAAATCACCAGCAGAGAGACTAAAGAGGATTAAGGAAGGAGAGGCCTCAACTGTCTAAGGTTGCAGAGAGGCAAACAAAATTGTTATCATTGAATAAGGGTGGAATGCCATGTATGAAATGAGAAGGAGAGACACCCATCAGAGTAAAAATGTAAGCAGATGAAAAAATAGGCATTTTTTGGGAAGCAGATGGGGATGATGAAACTTGTGTCAGTGTTAACAATGGGTGCTCTTGATAAGGAAATTAAATAGTTGATGCGGCTGAAGTAGAAGATGCTCATTCAACACGTCGTTTCTTCATGGGGTTTATTTTCAAATATCGCCAGGGGCATATTAAAGATGAGGACGTCGAAACCCACAGATGGAGGATTTATTTCTGTAGATGAGGGGGCAGTAGCAATCAAAGATGTAGTAGAAGGAAGGATGGTGGGTGCAAGACTTACCTAGATTTTTAAAGCCAAAAATATTGGTAGAGCTGAGTCCACTTTTTCTTCTCCTCTATTTGATACACTCGATACACTTAATTATTGGACTCATCTCATCTTTGCAGGGGTTGTACTAGTTGATTCAAATTCTCTAACGACCGATCCTGATGAACCCTAGGTCTTTGGAACTATGGTGAATCTTTAGGAGACTATTAGGTCCTTTTTCTCTTTGGCACAGTGCTAGTGGAAGATGTGATTTGTGATCCCCTATGCTTTGACCCCTTTCCTTCCCTTTTTCATGTGTCGAGCTCTTGAGGTAGAGGGGGGGTGGAAATTGGTGCATACTCCTCCTCCATCTCCTGATCTGATTCAGGATTGCTATTATCAAACCCAACCTCAACATCATAGATCTCGTGAAACTGCTCATTACTCAGCATGAACTCTTTGTATATGGTGTTGAGGTTCTTGATTTCCTGTTGGTACCTCCAAAAATGGGCCTTCTTCCTCTCCAGCCATTCCAAGTTCTTTAACTATGTTTTGAGGGACTGGCTCATCTAGATGCTTTGTCAGAACTCAACCACTCTGGGATAGAATTCATGCCATTGAGGTCATTCCAATGGTATGAAGGCTAGGTCGATGTAGACATTTTCGATCTCCTCGGTCGAGTTCTTCCTTGACTCAAAGTACTCTCATTCTCCATGTTTGACAATCAGAAGAAACTTGATAGGAGTGTACCTCTAGCTATCACAAATAAGGACCAGGCCTAGGGAGGCCAACTTGTTAGTCAAAAAATCCTATTCTTCCTGCTTCACAAGCGTTATCTAACTTTTGAAAATGTTTAGGGGAATTGTGTAAAGCACTTTCTTGTTTCCCATTACCATAAGCTCTTTCGGCAATGGATGCTTGGAAAAATACCTCCAAAGTGAGGGTTTTTTCTGTTATAAATTTAGGAAGCCTAAAAGGTTCCCCAACAAAACCATAACATTTGATAAAAGAAAAATCTACTCTGAAGAAATAATCCATCAACATCTAATGGTTTTTCATCCATTCCAAACCTTTAGGGGAGAACTTTCCTAGAGGGTATGGAGACAAATCCAAGAGTACCAGTTGTAGGAAATAATAAAAAAATGAATAGTAGTCCCATGTTCTGGAAAGAACATGGGTCCAAGATGAAACTGACTTGTATAACCCCACCACACCAAACTTATTGAGTGGAAAATATCCATTAAAATTTTTAGGGTTCTGGTGTAAAATTAAGTGTACCAGAAAAGAGGAATACATGAACTCAAAGGTGGTACTATAATCTGTTAATTATTCCATGATTCATCAGTGATTGCATCAATAAAATCAAAATAATTCTGGCTCCTTTCCTTCTTGAGCATGAAGGCTAAGCCCATCTGGAACTCGTAGAGCTCCTCCTCACTTTCATGGCTATAAATAAATACTAGCATTGAGAAAACCTCCTGCACATCTGACTTGAACTCTCTTTGTGCCAAAGGGAAGATGAGCTAATTGTTGTCCAACCCCTTAGTTGTTTCATCCTTATAGAATTTTAGCTTTTTGTCTATGGTTCTCGATAGATCTTTCATTCTTCTACTTTGGAAACACTCGGCCTCCCAATTTGTAGGGATGCACAACATATCCCTGATGGCTACCATACTGATGGTAACCCTGATCCTATGGCCAATAATAACCCCAGTTTCTTTGTCCAATTTTTCTGCGCATGCATTAACCAACTCTGGGCATGGATGTGTATAGGGAAACATGGATTGTGGTAAGCCACAATGCCAAAGACAAGTTGTGAAGCCATCCATTGAACCATGGGAAAACATTCTCTAAATTGCTCCTTCCCTAGAAGGCTCTTAGGATTTACACATAGCTTTGGGTCATAAATGTTGTTTGTGAAATCTTTTATCGCCTCCTCCTTGATGGGGTTGCCTGGCTATATGGATTTTGTATGCGTAAAGCTTCGGTCCTCTGGTATTGAAGCGTTAGCATATGAAACTTCTCCAAAGATGTTGGTGTAGCCTGGCATTGCGAATGAGACTCCAAAATCTCCACCAAAGGATAATGATTCTACCATTGTTTCTTTCTTGGAAGGATTCATAGAAACCTCTTTCAAATTGATAACTATTTGAGAAAACCTAGCACTTAGCAAAAAAATTATTTTTTGGGTGCATTAAATCTTCACACGTACATGTAGTAAATGTTTTTCTATTATTGATGGCCCGCTAAGTGCTACCAATGAGGTGGTACATGTGAAGTGGGGGTCCGTACTCCTCGAAAATGCCAACTTCAATGTGAGAATGTATTTAGTACATTCCCTTCGCTACCCTTTTGATAGCTAAGCTTTGAGCGATGGGAAGAGTGCTTTCAGTAATGGAGGCGTACTTTGAAATTTTTTTTGCATTTAATTAAGTAGAATTTAGCCTTTTAAGACATTTCCTTTCACACAGGTAAGTAGGTTGGCCTTGGTGACATGATGACAAACACATGGCGGTGTACATGTGAGCATTTACTCCCAATGCTCAAATTAATTCCTTAACTTGGTTATAGATTTTCCATATGATTTATTACTCACTTCTTGCCGCCTTAAAATTTTTTCCATTGCCATCTGACAGGAGATTTTTTTTTTTCCAACCTCCCCGGTGCATATTCTTCTATAAATAGCAACACCTCCTTGGAAAAAATACTCGCTAAGTTAGTATTGAGTTGGTGAGCTCCTTTTGTTATGTTTTCCTTCGCTAGTCTGTAAGCTCTTGCCACCATTATGACTGGTCTGGTAACCCCAATTCAGCTCTTGAGTAGGAAGTTGCATAACTCTTTTGTAGGAGAAGTGAGTAGTGAGTAGATTAAATGCCTAATAGGAACAAAGGATGGCCTCATGGTTCCCGCACTTAAGTGGATGCTCGGGAAGGATTACATGAAGGAAGAAAACCAAATGTGTTGCAACTCAAACATTGTTTCCCAGTTCATGGCCTCATTGTTGGACTTGGACATTTCCAAGCCCTAGATCATAGAGTTGTGCCATGATATGTTTGATTCAGAGTACTTGGACGAGTTGGGTGAAATGATCCAAGTGGCTATCCCCGACATTGGCATTTTGTCCGCCATGAATATTTGAAGACACGTTGATTATGCGAAAGTAGTGCCATGGCTGCCCTTTCTTACAAGCTTCTATACCATGGACCTAGAGTTTCATTGGTTTTTGTCTTGAATTGTGACCCCCTTTCTTCTGAGGTCATATAACATGGAGCACATTCTTGGACTTGACTGGAAAAATCACTTCGAGTTCCTGGTGTATAGCCCCGATGATGAGGATTGAAGGCATGTGTCATGCCCATGTGCCCCGTGTGTTGTGTGTTGATAACCCCATTGTTGCTTTGCTAGAGAAACCTTGGAAACAAATCCCTTTTTGATTGTTGCGACCAATAGAGGCTGACTTTTCTTTCTACTATTTTCATGTTGCCTCCTCTTTTTGCTTTTTGAAGATGTATTTTAGGTTTTGAATGAGAATATTTTAAGCTTCTCTCAAAGCTTTAGGCTCGAAAGCACGTACTATCTTGTAAATATTTCGATGAATATAAAATATAGTACTTTTCTACTATTTTCTTGTGTTCACTTTCATGGCTTAATCCACAAAAAAACTGTATTTTACAAAATTTTACATATGGTACATAGCTGCAAAATTTTAATGAACTTGTGCATACTTCAATTGAATAGTTTGAGATGAATACCATTTACCGGTATATCCAAAAAAATCACCATTCTTATCCTCTAGCTTGTACGCATTATTTTCCTTCCATGCGTGGATGCAGAAGGGCCCCCTCTACAATGAATCAAACTTCGCATGCTACCGTAGTTTTGCAGCTCATTAATCATATTTTACAAGACTCCCCTCCTGAAAATATAGGTTGAAGGCCTTCTTATCAAACCAATGTTTGACTACCTGTTGGTGTCTGATCATGGCATTGAATGCCTTCTCTCTCTTTTCTTCGAGGTTTAAGAGCTCTGCCAATCTTACCTCTAATCTGTTGTCCTCCTCAACTTCCAAACCTTTCAACCAATGTAGTGCCAGAATTTCTATGGAAATGGGTAGGATCACCTCATTTCCATACACTAATTCATAAGGGGAGGTTTTCAAGATCTATTTATGCATAATTGTCTTGGCCCATAAAGCTGCTCTTAGATGCTCATGCCATTTTCTCTAGTGTTCCAACCCGATGTGCTTTATTAACCTAATTAGGTTCTTGTTAGTTGATTCCGCTAACTTGTTTCCTTGCAAGTAATAGTTGGATGAAGTCTTGAGGTAGAACCCATGCTTAAGAGTGAAGTCAGACATCCCAAAGCATATGAAGGCTCGTGCGTTATCAGAAATGATAATTTTGGGTGAGCCAAACTTTTCTACTAACTCTTCGAGAAAATTTACAATTTCTACTTCTGTAGAATTCTTTAGGGGGATGGCCTTTGTCCATCTTGTGAAGTATTCGGTCATCATAAGTATCCAATTATGTCCTACATTGGATATGGGATTTATCATCCCAAAAAAATCCAAACCCCATTGTGCAAAAGGTTCCTTAGTCAAGATTGGGCTTAATGGCATGAAAAATTTCTTCCACCTTCCAATGAAATATTGGCACTGAGTACACTTTTGCACCAAATGATGAGCCTCAAAGAAAATTGAAAGCTAGTAATAGCCCGCTTGCATTATTTCTAAAGCAGTGGTCTTGGTGGAAAAGTGTCTGCCCATGAGGTTGTTGTGGAATTCACGTAGAATCCTTTATGTGCATGGCTTGTCCATGCAGTAGAGAAGGACTCCATCATAATTTATTTTAAATAAAATATCCTCAATTAGAACATACCTAGTGCCTTGTTGTCGGTAGTAGCATCTTTTGTGAGGTAGGATGTTGGTCGGATATTTCCTAGTTTGCATAAATTTCATCGGATCATCCATCCATGACTCATCGAACTCGAACTGGTTTGTATAGACCTAGTTTTGCAGCTCTTCTTCCACTCAGGAGCCTAATTCCTGTGTAAGGTATTCACAAAGACCTATCCCTTGAACTAGCTTGGCTATTCTGATGTCCACATTGTATTCCAAGATCTTGGTGATCCAATTGGCTTTCTTCTCAGTTATGTCGCCTTCAGTGATATATTCCCTAACGTTGGTATGAGTGATGAGGATGGTGATTCTGTTGGCCAATACAAGGTGTCAGAATTTATTTAGGCTCTTGATGATAGAAAAGGCCTATTTTTCAACAAATTTATACATGGTTTCATATCCTTTGAGAGTCTTAGAATGAAAATTTATGTGATGTTCTCCACTTCCCTCCTTGTCTTTTTGAGTGAGCACCGAAGCTATGTTGTGCTGGCCGCTATAAACGTAGAGTAGGAAGTCTTTGGAGAAGTTTGAGTTGGCTAACACCAGAGCTATGGAGATGGCTACGTTAATTTTCTCAAAAGTGATATTTCCTTTGGGAGTCCATTTAAACACAAATCCCTTCTTTAACATCAACGTGATAGGTCTTGTGATTCCTGCAAAATCTAAAATAAACTGGCTAATGAAGTTGATCTTTCATAGAAAGGATTGTAGCCCCTTTTGGTTGACTAGTAGCAATAACCTCATTATAGCCTTCACCCTTTTGGGTTCTATGGCTATTCCTTCTTTAGATACCACAAAGCCCAACAATTTTCCTTGTGGTAATTCTGAAACACATTTCTTAGGATTTAAAGAAATTTTGAACTATTGACACTTCTGAAAGACCTTATCTAGATGATTGAATTCATCAGATTTTGATTTGGAAAAAATATTCAAGTCATCCAGATATATTAGAATGACCCTATTGATCAATCCCTTGAAGGTGATATCTATCACTCTTTGAAAGTTAGCACCTACATTGGAGAGTCTAAAGGGCATCTTTGCATATGTGAATGTTCCCCACTTGGTGGTGAACGTTGGTTTGTGTTGGTCCTCTTCCTTTACATAAACTTGATTATACCTTGAAAAATTGTTGAGAAATGAGAACATTTTTTTGTAAGCCATAGTCTATAGAATTTTCTCCATTGAGGGAAATGGGTAGTGATCTTTTAACGAAGCTTTGTTCAAGTCCCAAAAATCCACATAGAGCTGAATGTCACCATTTTTCTTTCAAACCAGGACTAAATTGGATACCCAGGTAGAATGTTTGATCGGGTAGATAATCTTTGATTCGATTAGCTTGGTGAGTTCATGCGCCATTAGTGCCTCGACCTTCAAATTCACCAGCCTTTGTTTCTATCAGATGGTTTTTGAACCTTCAGCTAAGTCGATTGTATGTTGGATGATGCCCAGATCATATTCTTTGAGATCCTCATAGGTCCAGGCTACGACCTCGTCATACTTAGCACATAGGCCTTTTAGCCTTTCCTTGTTTTCCTGGGGGATGTTCCTTCCGACTTTAAGCTTTCTACCTCCTTTGACATGGAGGTCTTCATAGTCTCCTTCATCAACGGTGAATCTTTTTTTAATATTCCCTACATCCTCATAGTCGAAGAGGTTCTCAAGAGAAATAAAGCCTTGTGGTAGCTTATTGCCTTTTAACTAAATTACCTATTATTCAACAACCCTTCTAGCTTTAGACCATGAATGATTAGAATATTTCCCTGAATTTTTCTAGAAATATGGTGATATGAGAATCATCTTTGAAAACCTACCAATTCTAATCATTATTGGGTATTGATGGTTAGATGATGATTTGCATTGCATTCTGGTTTTTTTTATTCAAGGATTGGCTTAAACTATGAGCCAATCAAATCCATCTAATCTGTGACTGAATTTTGGGACTGTGGGATAACCTGCATGTTAAAATATTTAAATCCATCAATTAGATCCCATAATTTTTGTCTGTAAGATCTCATCTTTACATTTTTAGTGGTTGCCTATCTGCAGACCTGGTTTACGACTAACTTTGAAACTTTGAACTCCCATATTCTCTTTATGCCCATCTGCTCCACGAGAATCAACCCTAGACCAAAGCTTCATACTCAGCATCATTATTTGACCACGGGAACTGAAAATAGAAGGCTTTGAGGATATCTAATCTAGTTGGAGATACTAGTTGGATGATGGCTCTGGAACTGATTTTTCATTTGGCACCATTGAAATATAGCATCTATAGACTATTGTTTCATGGTCCGCTAGGTTCCTCCTATTCCTTCACCATTTTAGGGAAGACTTGGTCATCGTAAAAGATCACATATGTTCCTAACCTGGTGGCATGGAAATTCTCGAATGGGTCAGAATCAATAAATTTATTGAGTAGGACCTCCTCTTTAAGGGTTCAATCACTTGTGTCCTCTTCATCTTCTAACATCTCTATGCAATACCTCTCCTATTTTGAGAAGGAGGTATGAGTTGCTTCAAAGAACAAGACTGCATTGTCTTCTATATGTTCAAGGTGCAAGGATTCAAATAGGATCTTCATCTTTGCGCCGTGTTTTTTCCGTAGTATCAAACGAGACCAATCAAGTTCTAGGTATTTGTCGAGCTTCGTTGTGAAATCTATTGAGAGATACATTCCAAAAATGGGGGGAATGTCAATTATAACAACTTCTTGTGTGATGGTTTAGATTAGACATGAGAATAAGGTCAAAGAAAGATCCTTGATGTGGTTGGCAGTCAGTTGCTTCTTTTCGTCTAATTGCATGATCCCTTTCTCAAGAGGCTCATACTTAAGATTCAGGGCATCAACCACTCTTTTGGGCATGACCATGGTACTAGCTCTCGAATCAATCATATTATTATGTAAAATATTTTCTTCCACAATAAGCGTTAAAAAGAAAGGAGCGGGCTTTGGTTTACTTACCTTTTTTGTATCTTCTGCAACGTTTATGTATACCATAGCTCCTGAAGGTTGGGGATCTGACGCGGGCCATTTTCCACAATCTTGATTGTGCAGTGGGACTGTATCCACCCACAATGACTGATCTTTTTTTAATACTTCCTAGAGCAATGTATTCTACTCTGGAATTGATATAACACCCCATAGAGATATGTTAGCAGGACTCTTCTTTAGTTTCTCCACCACATTAAGCATTCTTACTAGCGGGACCTTAGGTTTGAATGGTGGCATTTATTTTGTCTTAGGAAGAGGCTGATCCAATGTGGATAGGCTCAGTGCTCTATCCATACCCTTCCCATATAATGGTGGAGTTTGTGACTATTGAGTAGGATGTATCTATGAGGCTTGCTCTACTTGTGGTTGTGGTTGTGGACATTGTGGATCTTGTTGTGCGTATTCTCTAGTAAGTCTTCTTTTGGACTGTGTGTTGTAGTCCGACTGTACCTACAGAGCACTAGTTGTCAGAACATCATTTGCAAATATTGTGTCTTCTTCTTCCATCCAAGAAAATAGTGGTTGGTTCGGTGAGATATCCAGCTCTTTTTCTAAGGACATCTCTTGTGTCTACACTTTGAAGCAGACATTCTCCATTATGAGAGATTGATACTTTTCTATTCTCTAGAACACACCTTGGCTTCTTTGTTCAGATATCTTCTGCTAAATATTTTCCCTTGAACAATTTTGAGGCATATGGCCATTGTTACATGGGAAACATCACACATTCTCATCTTCTTCTAGGTTGTTATGTCTTGGGATGAAATCCTTGTTTGGACTATTTTTGATAGTCTAAAACAGCATGGTGACTGGGACTATTTGGTTCATAGGTTCCTATTGCCAATTACCTCCTTTTCAGAGCTCCTTAGTAGGTGTTCTACTAATAGGGCATCCTCCCTCCCTGACAGGTTTTCATGGAAGCTCTAGAGGTCCAACCTGCTAACACTTGATAAGGACTAGCTCATTTGCAAAGGATTGCATGAGGCTCTTCATATCATTGATGTTTTTTTCTAGTGAAGAGGAGCCCAATGTTCTAGGTTGTGTGCCTGGGTACACATACATGGATAGCAGTTGCATAGCCAACATGCTAGGTTGTAGAGTAGAAGTACTAGGATTTGCTTCTTCTTAGGGTCCACTAGAGATCTCTGCGAACATGGGCATCCGTGGCCATGGTGGAAGTTTCCCTATGTCGATTAGGCTATTCTCTGTGTGCACAACCAAATCATATGTGTCAGGAAATGAATCACATCCCATTAATTACACCATGACCATGATGTTTGAATTGAAAGACTTTAGATAGAACATGAATGACATAGACACTAGAGGCTTAGTTGTCACAATAATACTTTTCTAGGTCTTGTGAAACCTGGTATTGAAATTGACCATGGCCTCTTGTGAGGCCCTCTTGATAGTAATCAGTTGGTGTAGTAAGGAGGAGTGGTATCCTTTCTCTAAGAAGTGATCAAACAGTTTCTCCCCGAGTTGATCCCAAGAGCAGATGTAATTGAAAGTCAGGGATCTATACCAATCTTGAGCCTTCCCTTTAAAGGATGAAACTAGTAATCTAAGGGCCACATTTTCTTCCACAATGTTATGTACCCTGCTGTATAGGTATGAATTTACACCCATTACAAAAATTCCTCTTTTACACTTCCTCACCTTATAAAACCAAATCCAAAGGTGAAATTACACATCAATCCACTTCCTTCATTCCACTTGGAATCTAATTTTTGTGTCAGTAAAGGAATAACTATTGGGGACACCCGTGTGGCATGCAGACGTTCGCATGATGTGCTTACATCCCTGATGGATTCATGTGTTTGAAGTTGGAAAAGGCATTACACTTCCCATTGGGGTCAATTTTTAACGTCCCTCTTCAACCAACCGACATGAATATGGCAGATTCTCTTCTTTCTTCAAATTCTTCCATTCTTCATCCAATCCATCTTCATGCAACTTGATCTTCTTTTTGCACTCCTTGAGCATTCTAGCATTCACTTCTTGCATTCTTAGCATTCAAGCAACACTTTGGCACTCCATAGTAGTAGCAACAACACTCCATCAACTCCATAGAGAAAGTGTGGAACAACACCATTACAATAAGGGCTTGAGTCCTCTTTTTCTCCCCCATTAGCTAGTGAGCTCTTGGTGGAGGTGGTAAGCATTTTCACTCCTCTCCTCTATGATTTGGTTGAGTAGAAAATTACTATTTTGTATTGTTTATTGTCTTATCTACTTGATTTTCTCCTTTATCATACTTTTCTCTATCATTGCTATCTTGGTTGTCCGTGGAGGTGGAAACACCAAAATGGGGGTTTGACTGAAGCAGGCCTCTATATAGGCCCCCAACAATTTTCCTCTTTCTTGTGTGTAGGTGGGCGTGCACTTGGAGCTAGCTGGCGAAACGTCTCTTTTGTGAGGTTATCTTCGTCACCTTAGCTTTGATATATCTAATTTATCACATATGTTTGTATTTCTCTTACTTCATAATTCTATTTTCTTCACTTAAAAAAAAAAGAGCTAGGCCGTCAGCTTGTTTTCTGGTGGTTGTTACTATATTTTTCAGTCCTCTAGCCGTACGAACACTAGTGCACTTGAGAGACACAAGCACGCCGCACTGTCATCCCAGAGACACACTTTTTTCCTTGGGCAGAGAGCTACCCGAGGTACAATGTTGAACCCAAATATCAACTCGCCTAGCCCCATTCGAGATTTTGGGTATGTAGAGTGATTATAGGACCTTATAGTCCTCATCATTCTCATCCCTCATTTCAAAACAACCCTTTAGAGTGAGGTAAGTTAGGGCAGCCTTCCGCTCTTGGCTCTCCATGACCCGGGGCCTTAAACGTGGTTGGTCCCCCTCTCTTACACCTGCATACCTTTGTTATATCCCAGAGGTGTTCAACAGGGGTTTTAAAATCCTCCCTAGTGAACCTTAGAATAGCTTTGAGAGCGTTGGAAGGTATTACAGGCCATACATCTGGGGGTGTAGGTGGAAGCAATGAGCTACCGCCATCCTAGGTTATGAAATTTATAGGAGAAAGAGAACCTATTTGGGCCATTGAAAATAAATTCCTATGGATGGGGTAGACAAGTATTCTGATTTGGAAAGTTCAACCTTCTCAGGGAGTGGATAAAGCTCTAGATTTTGGGCTAACACTTCTTACTCTATTGCTCCTGATAGGTGATATGAAGCTTGTAACTCGTCTTCGCATAGGAGCCGAAACTAGTAGCTGGAAGTTTTGAAAAATTGCCTTTGGAATATGCTCTTATTTTAAATCTGGGTATGGGATTTTCAACCTCTCTTCTTAAGCTGATTTATGAGATATTTTTAACTTCTAATCAGGTGATTGTGAAACTTCAGGTCCCACCAGGTGTGCCAAAAAAAGAATTATTGCTCATAAAATCTTGTTCCTCTTTGAACAACCTTATGGGAAATTCAACAAGTGGGAGACCAAATTGTGCCTCACTGAATGACCTCCAATATTTTTAAAGAAAGTTGACTCTTCTTTGGGTTTTTAGGAAAAGGGGGAGAAAAATACAAAGAAAATAAAAAAAATGGTGATGCGCCAAATCTTTTACAACATTTCAAAGATTAGCAATCTCCTAATTCTGATGAAATGAACACAAAATGACACAAACCCTTCATTGTTGGGAAGAGAACGAAATAACAAAGGCTAAAAAAAAGCACAGTGTGGTCATTCAAATCTCCCCATGGGAAGCATCCATTAAGGTCTGATAGAAGCAAGAAGCCCCAAAGAATATCAAGATACTCAGATATTCATAGGACTACCCTTTCTCTTATAGCATAATATGTCTTTCAGCATAATCTTCTGCAAAAAAAGGAAATAATTTAATAACATGATTCATTTTTTTGAATGATAACTTTTAAACATAGAAGCTTAATAACATGTAGAACAATTATCTAGACTATCTAGGTAAAACTTGACACAGAGTTTCAGCATAAGTGATATAAAAAAGGGGAAATCATGATAAAGGACATAACATGCACAATTTCAAAAGATTCTCCTTAATGATATCTATTTTGCAATAAACCAACTGATAAAAAAGGTTAGATACCAATCTGATTAATAGTCTTGACAAATAATACATTCCATAGAGCATAAATAGTGCTTTGTGAAAATCTATTTTCAAATAATCTTTGAACTCAAAAAAACTCTCTTTCACTACTACAAACCCCTTTATATAGCCAGAAGAAAGAACCACTACCACAACTAGAAGAGATGAATAGCTACCAGATGTTTGCACCCGATTGACAACAATCTGATCTAGGGCCTGATTAGATCACAGTTTTCTTTTCTCATAAAGTCCTGGGATGCCTCATTAATGGCTCCAAATTTTTTAGAAGTTCCACAAAGATACATTTCCAAAAGACAATTAGATCCCAACACAACCTGTCTAAAACATGATCCAATCAGCTATGGGGAATGATGACACCATCCCAAAGGTTCAACCCCAAAAGTAAGATCTTTGTTGTGCCCTCCAACAAAATCTGCCCAAAAATAAATACATCTATAGATGACACGATCCACTCGATGAAATAGCTGACATGGCAAGTGGGCGGGCTATTTCAGATTTTATAAGGATAGCTTTGAAGAAATCCCCACCAAGCAGACACATGTCCTAGTTCAGACCCGAAAGGAAAATGCTACATAAAAATCTGTATAGCCACCACGTGGTGCATTGTGCACCTTTATGGGAGAGTAATCTTTGTCCTTCAGGTGCGGAGCCATCCCGAAGTGGAAAGGAAGTAAGGGACAAAAACCAAAATGTATGAAGGAAAAATTTTCTCCACAAACCACAAAGAGATGTTCTATGAACATCCAACAACACTTCTATATACTTCTTTTACACTGTCATTCCACAATCAACCACCACAAACCAAACACGGATAGAACACTTCATCCTAGAAGCACATAATACACAACTAAGAGATAGAGCATTATCATACCAACTTGCAGAACAGTTCATTACATGAAAATTGAACTGAGACACTATAAAAACACAAAGTTGAGCATGTTCACCAAGCCACAAGATCAAAAACATTAATGCAAAGAAATGTGGAGCATTTTCTAGACCAGTTTAGACAACCAACAAAGCTGCCAACTCACTGCAATTTTCAAAAACCTCCTCGACAACATTGGTGACTTGAAAAGATAGGAGTTCAATATCCATAGAGCACAAACACTGAATCCAAAACCACAAGACCATATCTTCAAAGGCAGAGGAATGTGGAACATTCTCCAAACAACAATCAAGACAACTTCCTGGGATAGAACCTTTCATTAACATGTGGAGACTAGAACATCCTTGTAGCAACACATACTTCCTTAGGAACAACATGAAAGAGAATACAACATACTAGAGACCATCAACAACATCTCTCCAACTTCAAAATTACTTCTAATCTTCATCTTAATGCTTCTAATCCCCATCTTAATATATCATCATGCTATCTTCTCTGTTGTCAACAACCATACACAATACATCTCTAATTTTCATTAAATAAGGTATGTCATTCAACCATGAACATCAACAACTCGTCCAGACAAGGCATGACTACATCAACAACTCCACTATTAGCACATCATCAATGGTAACCATAACTAAGTGTTGACATCAATGATAACTGATTCCAAACACATGTGCAACAATCTTCCCAAGTGTTGAAATCAATGACAACCAATTCCAACATATATCACCTCCCCAATCTAAATTTGGTGTAGTCACAGATGGAGGGTCCATAAAGGATTGTTTGACCATGCAAGCTAGAGTTCAAGACAACCGAAATAACACCAAAAATTCTCTAAAAATATGAATTATTATCAATTCAACAACTTGAAGTCTTACATGCATCATATGCCTTATATGCAAGATAACTAGGGCTCATGGGCCTACCACAAGGGTTTTACAGATAATACAATTAGCTCAAGGCCTTATTACATTCCATAGCCTAGAAGGATAGATTAAAATTTTGAATTGCTATCTCATGACTATTGAATTGAATGTTTTTCAAAGGATTTCAAATGATCTTAAATGTGAATTTCTAGCTCCAATTATGATTCCCGTTAGCCTTAAGGGTTTACAAACCCAATGCAAGATCAAACATGTAGGTCGTCCAAAAAATATGAAAATATAACTCATCAAAGAAAAGAAATGAATTGTGAATCTTCAAGAAAGCTCCCCTTGGAACTAAAATTCCTAAATGATGTTAGACATGAATCTTTGTACATTCCAAAAAATGTTTGCACAACCAAGACTGAGCCAATAGGCTTGAATGCTTTGATAGGGAAATGATAGTGAAATTTGGAGAGCAATAACTTTCCAAGCAAAGGAATTCAAATATCTTGAAATTTGGATATGTTCTAGATGACCTCATGTAGAACTAATATCCTATTCCATGAGCCGAGAAATGATATAATGATAAAATTCAAAAGAAACTACTGAGACAACTATTGATTGAAATGCAAGAAAATAAATATTTTTGGTTTATACATGATTGCTTTACAACCAGGGATGCTCCTACATCAAACACCCAAGGTTGGAAGAAAATGAGTCCTTCACTAGTGGCTAGAGGAAAACCAAAGTGGTCCAACTCAGCCTAAGAAATCCATGATGAATCCTCTATTAATTTTCCTTTCCACTTCACCAAATACTCCTTGTACTGCTTGTTCCTAGTTCTCCTTCTATTTTTGGTATCCAAGATCTACTCAATCTACTCTAATAGTTGATGTGGTAACTGCTCGTCCAATCCAACTTCCTTGTTACTCTCACTTGAATATCCTTCATGATACTCATAGATGTTTGAAACATTAAAAATAGGTGATATACCAAGTGCTTCTCGTAACTCTACTTCATACGTATTTCCTAAATCAAACTTCCTGAGAGTCTTACATGATCCAAATTTTCTCATCTTCAACTTATTATATGTTCCCACTGGAAACCTTTCCAATAACAATTTCCTTATGTATCCTTTTCTCATCTACCTTCTTGTACTTATTTTTCATGTTCTCCAAATGCTTCCAGACCTGATTATGCAATGTTTCCATGAATCATATAGTCTTCTTCTCCTGCACTTCTCTTATCCTCCATATCGATGTCTCTGAGCTCTGCAACTCCTCTTGGATGTATCCCTATCATAATCTCAATTTTTTTCTTTCCTATATTCCGATTTACAAAATAATTGTATGCAAAATCTACTTACAGTAGAACTATGTCCCAATTTCCTACCTTATCTCTAACCAAACATCTTAATAAGTTACCTAAACTCTTGTTTACTAATTCCACTAATCCATCTGTTTGTGGGTGATATGTTGAACTTAACTTTAGGTATTTCTTCATCTTCTTCCACAATGTCTTCCAAAAGTCTCCAATGAACTTGGTGTCCCTGTCTAAAACTATACTCTTTGGTAATCCATCAATCCCACAATATCCTTGAAAAATAAGTCAACAACATACACAACATCATTAGTCTTCTTGCAAGGAATGGAATGTGTCATCTTATAAAATTTGTCCCCTACCACCATTATAGAATCATATCCTATTTGTGTTCTTGGTAATATCAATATGAAAGCCATGCTTATATCTTCCCAAGGTCTCTCCAGTATTGTCAAAGGTTTATACAATCCAGTATTCTAACTACTCCCTTTTTCTACTTGAAATTTTTTGCAACTTTGGACATACTTCCTAATATCCTTATATATTTGTGTCCAAAAATAGTGTCCACTCACCAAAGCTACTATCTTATGAACTCCAAAATTTCCTACTAGTCCTTCACTATGCTTCTCTTTAATAAAATAATCCCTCATTGAACTTATTGGAATACACAATTGATATCCCTTGAAAAATAATCCAACCATTGAATCCTATTTTTTACTACTGTTTCGTTACATAACTTCCATGCTTCAGCAAAATCTGGATCATCTTCAGACATATGTTTCAGTCCTTCAAAACCCAATACTTCTATCTTCATTCTTGTCAACAAATTCCTTCTCCTACTCAATGCATCTACAACCTTATTTGACTTAACACTCCTATGCTTCAACACTAATGTATAACTTTGCAAGAATTCAACCCATCTCATATGTCTCTAGTTTAACTTACCGTAACTGTTCAAATACTGCAAAGCTTGATGATCAGTGTACAACACAAACTCCTTAGGAAACAAATAATTTATCCACTTCTTCATGGATTGAATTATGGCATAGAAGTCCTGATCATAAACTAAATATCTCATTCTGGCATCATTCAACTTCTTATTTAAATAAGCTATAGGTCTTCCTTCTTGACTCAACACTGCTCCGATTGCATTTCCACTAGCATCACAATCAACTTGAAATACTTTATCAAAATTGGACAATGCTAACACTAGTTACTCTATCACCTTTTTCTCCAACAATTAAAAACTCCTTTGTGCTTTGGATGTCCATTTAAAGTCTTTCCTATCTCCTCTCATTGTTTGTGTCATGGGTGTGCAAATACTACTAAAGCTCCTTATGAATTTTTGGTAGAAACTTGCTATTCTATGAAATGATCTTACCTCTCCAATGTTTGCTGGTGTAGGCCACTCAACAATTGCATTAACCTTCCCAAGGCCCATCTTCAATCCTTTAAAAAAAAAGAAAAAAACTAAATACACCAACTCTATCTTCATAAAGCTACACTTCTTGATGTTTATCAACAACTTCTCTTCTCTCATCCTCTACAATACTTATCTAATGTTCCAAAAATGTTCCTCTCTAGTCTTACTAAAAATTATAATATCATCCAAGTAAACAATGACAAACTTACCCAAGAATTGCTTCAAAAATTCATTCATAAATCTCATGAAAGTTCTAGGTGCAATGTTCAATGCAAAAGGCATCCCTAACCACTCATATAACCCTTCATGAGGCTTAAATGTATTCTTCCATTCATCTCCTTATTTGATTCTAATTTGATGATATCCATTCTTTAGATCAATCATTGTAAAATATTTTTCTCCACTCAAATAGTCCATAATTTTATCCATCATTGGCAGTGGAAATCTATACTTGATAGTGATCCTATTGATTTATCTTGAGTTTGTACACATTATCCACTCTCCATCTTTCTTTGGTTCCAATACAATAGGTATTGCACATGGGCTTAAACTTTATCTGATCAATCCCTTCTTTAACAACTCTTGTATTTATCTGTTCAGCTTCACATTCGCTATAGGTGTCATCCTATGTGTAGCTTTGTTAGGAAAATTTTCTCCAAGAATTATGTCTATATGATGATTGATTATTTAGATCGATGGTAAACCATCTGGTACATTCTATGGTATGATATCTTCATACTATGTCAATAGTTATGCTACTTTTGTCTGTGGTGGATCTTCTCCATTTGTGGTAGAATTCTTGATCTTTGAACTACTGCACTTCTTTGGAGTCATTGCAAAACACATGTTCTCATGCCTCAATCCTTCCAGAAACTTCCTTTCATCTACCAAACATAGTCTAGTAGTGCTACACACTTCACTTTTATCCTATTCTCCCAAAGGTATCAATATAGTTCTTTTTCCATTTGAAGTCACAGTATAAGTATTCTTCCTTCCATCATGAATTTCTTTCCTATCATATTACCATGGTCTTCATAACAATAAATGGAATGTATCCATAGGAATAATATCATAAAACACTTCATTATTATATGATCCTATATGAAATTTCACCAAACACTACTCATTCACCAAAATATTAAGTTCATCTTGAATCCATTCTATTTTGTAGGGCTTTGGATGTTTCAACCTCTTCAATTTAAACTTGGTCACCATATCTTCCAAAAATAGATCATCATTACTACCACTATTAATGATAACTTTACATACCTTCCTCTAGACTTACATCTTGTCCTAAACAAATTCTTTCTTTGCGGTGGTTCCTCAATCACTTCTCCATGCACTAAAGCTCTTCTCATCACTAATGACTCACCTTTCTCTGGTTTTTCCAACTGAATTATGGGATCTAATAGGTTCTTCATCCACATAAGTTGCTCTTTCAGTATGCTCAGTCCTCTTACTGGTACTTCCCTAATGGAATTTAAATGCTCTATGTCCTTCACTTGCACACTTGAAAAAAGTTCCTTTGTATGGTCTTTTCTCAGATCTTCCTTCATCTGCCCTATATCCATCATTGCGGTAGGAATTATGACCTAATCTATCATTGTGGTAGAAATTTCTATCCTCTCTTCATGTGTGGTATGAATTATTTTCCTTCTTTTCTCTATGGTAAGGTTTCCTATCCTTGTTTTGCTCTACATATGGTATTATCTTTCCAAATCGTGATCTTCTTCTCTGGAATATTCCTCTTGCACTTCTCTACCTTTGCTCAAATTTCTTGTTCATCTTTTCCTCTACCTTCAGTGCAAGTTGGTATGCTTCTTCAACCATTGTCATCTTTACTAGGCTCAATTCTTCTTAGATGTTTGTTCTCAGTCCATTGATGTACAACACAACCTTCTCTTTTCTTGCTTCACTATCTCCAACCCTAATGATAATATTGTAGAATTATTAAGTATACTCTTTCACATATTTCTCCTTTTTCCTTAGGTTTTGCAATCTCTTCAATAATTCGAGTTCATAATCAATAGGTATGAATTTATTCTTCAACTTTGTCACCATCCTATCCCATTTAATTATTTTCTCCTTTCCTCTTCTATTCCTATCTAATTGAAATTATTTCAACCATATAGTAGCATGTCCTTTCAATTTAGTTTTCACAAATCTCACTCTTTTTGGATATTCAATTTCTTCACACTCAAAGTATTCTTCCATATCATTGATCCAATCTATCAATTCCTTGTGGTTTAAATTTCCTATGCAATTTTGAATTTCAATTCTAGGTCTCTTACCAATATTGGAAATATCTTTCAACATCTTTACTTGATCTGAATCTTCTTCTTCATCATCTAGGGCTTCTTAATTTTGGTCCGAATCATGATCTAACTCATGATCACTTTCATCCGCATGTCCTGGGTTTAGACCTTTCCTTCTATCTTCTTCTACAACATCCAATCAGACTCTCATTTATCTCATCATCTCTAACATTTTTTCCATTCTTCCAATGATATTTTGCATAGCAGGAACTCTCCTTGGTGGAATCTCGCTCCTTGGATTTGGTGCAATTGCCTCAATTCGAGAATCTAGCTACAAGGTCTCAACTACCTCACAATCAGTGGTTGGTTGAAAACACATGCAATCTACTGTAGGTTGGTGATCTGTTCAACATAAGGAATGCCTTCTCATGACTCACAAAATTTCTCTGATACCATTTAGTGTATTCATGGATGGAGGGTCCAAAAAGTACCATCCAACCATGCAACCTAGAGTTCAACACAACAAAAATAACATAAGAAATGTTCAATAAACATGAATTATTATTGATTCAACAACTTGAAGTCTTACATGCATCATATTCCTTATATGCGAGATAACTAGGGCTCATAGGTCTTCCACAAGGGTATTACAGATATTACAATTGGATCAAGGCCAAGTGTTACATTCCACAACCTAGAAGGCTAGATCAAACTTAGGATAAGTAGCCTCATGTAAGTTGTGTGTCAAAAATCATTTTGATTTCCTTTCACAAGTGGTTTCATTCCTTTAGAGCAAATATTATAGGTAAAACATAGCCAAAAGGGTCCACATGTTCATATCCACATTTACAAACCCATTCCACATCATATTACCAATCATGATGGTAAGAGTAAACACTACGAAGCCAATGTTAATAAATTCAACATTCACCATTTTGAATAACTTTTTTTTTCTCTTCAAGGATCAACCCTTTCACAATTGTAGGAAAAGAAGAAAAGTTTCTCCAACACTTGGTAGAGTTCCAAGGTATCCTAAAATTGGCCAATGCATCAAATGCCTTATTACCTTCTATGAAGATATGCGAGAACATTTTCCCTTCAAATTTAGTAAGGATGTGATGAATGCCCACAATAATATCATTAATAGCTCAACCAATTATTTTTTGTATTTGATATCATCTATCACATATTTAGAATCACCCTCTACATAAAGATACTTGATTCCTATAGACAGAGAAAATTTGATACCACCAAGAAAAAATATTTCTTTAGCTTTCATTGAAGATTGCACACCAATCCTGCCGGCAGAAAAAGCTAGAACCTTTCCTTCAAGATCTTATGATACCTCCAATACTAGCAGGACTGAGATTTCCTTTTGTAGCCCTATAAAAGTTGAGTGTATACCAACCTTGTAGAGGAGGCCTCCATTTAGTGTTTTATCTTGCCAAGGCTTTAGAGTTATCATAGGAATTTAGGTTTAGATGCAAATTCCAATTACAAGCTATATTGATCTCCATAGCAATGGGGGGTCTACTTGAAATTTTCTAGCCAAAAATGGATATATTTTCAATAAGAAGCCTAGAACAAACACTAAAAACATCCTTGGGGCTCTTTTCTTCATTACAAAATATCTTATTATTTCTTTCCTTCCAAATGCACCAGTAGATAAAGGGGGGAACCTATTGCCATATTTCCTTAGATAAGGGATGAGTATAAGGATAGACCCAGTTTTCCACATAGCTTTTGATATTCCCATTCATGGTCTAAGAGATCCCCAATTTTTGAAGAGAAAAATCCTAGACCTCAACAACAAGGGGAAATGGAGTAATAGGTGAGGAACATACTCTTCATCCAACTTTCATAGCATGCATCTATTAGAGATTTGGAATCCCCTTTTCCTTAGGTTATCTTGGGTGAGGATCCTATTGTGGGTTGTTGTCCACCAAAAGAAAATTATTTTTGGAATTAGGTGTTTATTCCAGATCTATTTCCAATACCTACCATAGGTATTTGCACTGAAAAAAATCTATAAGTTGATTTGGAAAATAGGTTTCCTTTGCTTTCCCAAGTCTGAAAAAAATATTCTTGAAGTGATATGGGAATTTTTGTTAAGGAGAGAGTTTCATGAAGTAACCTTGCTAAATGACTTAAACCTTGAGATTTGTGGCAAAAATTCACCAAGATTTTCCACTTTTGAGAGATTTGTTGACCAGAGAAGTAGTCCTCAACATACCTACCAAAGTAGTCAATGTTAGGGTCCAATAAATCCTCAAAATATGATTGGTTGAGAGAAAGCTCAAATAACCAAGAATCATCCTAGAACTTGATTCTGCTACTGTTACCTAGTTTCCATCTTAGGCCACTCTAAAGTAGATGTTTCAATTTAATGATATTGTTCCAAATTAAGGAACCACAAGGTTGACCATTGGTGTAAAGGCTTCTGATTAGGGGGATATTATTATAGTACTTGGCATTCAAAATAGTACACCAGTCCTTATTTCTCAATGGATCTCATCCCACTTTAGCAAGAAGTACTTTATTAGTAGCTTGATTTTTTCTAATACCAAGCCCACTACTAGATTTGGGTAGAAAAACAATATCCCAACTTAGTAGGGAATTTTTTTTCTTCTCCTCAGTATAGACCATACACAATTCCTTTCAATTTGGAACCTAGGGAAAATGGGGATGATTTGGATTAAGTGCCACCACACCCACTTTCAAAGATTCCACTCAAGGATAACCCTAGAGATCTCTATACAAAGGAGAAATAGATCTCTCAATAGGGTTGTCCTAGGGGTTGAACATGATCTAACAAGGGGTTCACCACCAAGTTTAGACTTGGAAAAAATAATGAAATGATAGATGAAATGAAAAACCCTAATTGAATGCAAACTAACACTAAATGACCTAGAAAAATGAATGAAATAGTACAAAAAACTACAAAATAGAATGTGTGCACCTAGAAATCCGGAGAAGGATGGATGGAGGTCTAGAACACTAGAAAATATGCTTTTACTATTGACTAGGACTCATTCACCAAGCTGGGTGAATCATTCTAGTTTCTGGAAAATTGTGCAGGAACAGGTTTCAAACAAAAGGGTATTTGAATATGCAAAATCCTAAAAACTAACTGAAACTGGGACTCATTCACCAGAAGTGGCAAATCAATCTAGTTAGGATTTTCTAGAACTTCAAAAGCTACTATGTCCTTCTTGATTGGTTTCTGGATCCAAATCTCCAATTTGCAACCTGCAAGTATTCTCCAAGGTTCTCCAAGGATTGATGACAACTTTGACAACTTTGGATGATTTGAAAATTTTCTCCAATCTTTCTCCCTAGGAAATATGCAACCTAAACTAGCAAATCACACACAAAAGAGAGGGAAAAATGTTGTTGGGTTAGTGGATAGGGGTTTTCTTTGGTCAAACCCCGTTTGGAAATCAATCCTTAAAATGAAATCAAATAAAGATGGAGAATGATGAATGAACAAATGACAATGTTGCAACTCACCAAACCCTAGCAACAAAGTGCTGCAAATATGCTTGAGATGGCTGCAATGGATGTAGATATTGATCCTTTCTTGAATGATGTTGATCTTGAATGAAACACTTGCTTGAATCATAAACCCTACATCACAATTGTTAGCACAATAACAAACATGATGGATGAAGTATTTGACATGATGATTGATGCTTGAATGCTCTAAAATGCTTGATAATCTTCCCTTGAATGCTCTTGAGAATGCTTGAATTATCTTGTGAACTCAACTTGCTATTAAGAATTCTCTCACAAAAGTATTGGATCAAAATGAATGAAAGAACCTTGTATTTATACTCAATTATGCAAGAATTCTTAAAATTACAACACTACAAGCCGACATTAGATCTAGGAGAATAAAATCCTGCCAAAAATTTGAATTAATTTTGATTTTGGGCCACACGGGACTCATTCCCCCAAGGTGGAGAATGAGTCCCATCAAGCATAATGTATGGGACCAAAAACCAAAAGTGCTTAGAAATATGTGAAAACGGGTTCGGGACCCAAAAATATAAGTGGGACCCATTCGCCCAAGGTGGAAAATGAGTCCTAGATCACTAAATCTAGGTCACACAAGCTAGAAACACCTATATTATCATTGACTAATTATTGGTGTCGGGATTATCCTTGAAAAGATGCAATATATGAGGCTTGTGGATGCAAAATAAGACCAATTAAAGCATAAGAAATCCCAATTATTAATGACAACCCTAGAAAAGTGTGAAAGTGTGTTACAAAACTTTACAACACTTGAAATAAGGAAAGATTAAGATTAAAGAGAGGTTTATTAGGTTCAGTTAATTAATAAAACCTTAGAAAAGTGTGAAAGTGAGTTACAACACTTTAGCAAGGTACCATTAAATTCATTAGTTCACAAGGGCCCAAGACCTAATGTGAATGTTTCAAACAAATTAAAACACTAAATCAAGGTAGCATTAAGCCTAACTCACAATGAGGGCCCAAACAAGTTAGGAAAAGTAGAAGGGATACTTTTTCTGTGACTCTAGGATTCTTTCCAAATTTTTAGCTATGTATCTATGGGTTTTGAATGGGGATGGGAATTATATCAAGATCCCTTGAAGACTAGTAGCTAGGAGTTGTAGCTAACCCACATGACTCAAAATAGAACCTTTCCACCCAACCAATTTTATTTGCATCCTTTCTAGCACCAAGTTTCAAAAATTGGGGGTGACTTCCTTAACAGTTAGAGAAGACAAGGATACACAACAAGGAGAGGGGCACTCTCATAGCCCAAAATCTAGAAATCACCCTATTTTGAAGGGTTTAGAAGGTGTTCAAGAAGTAAATCATGCTTTTATTGTAATTTATACATTGACTAGAGCTAGAAGCATAGTTGTTGAGGAAACCCTTCCATTTCCTAGCTTCAACAACTAAGGCTTTCCCAAAGAGGATGGTGTTATCCACAAACTATTGTATAGTTGAAGGGTCCAAAGTGATAGTAGGTTTAACACCCTTAATAATATCTTCATTAAGAAGTTTAGAAATATTGTGGCTTAGCTGATTTGGTTTGATAGTGGCTTGGAATTATTCTTAATTGGTTGGAAAGTTGTAACAAGGGATCACAAAATAAAATTTGAATACAAATTAGCAATGAAGGAAGCTAGATGACTTTGTGCAAGAGGATCGAATTCTATGGAGGCCCACAATGTTTTTCCTAGTCCTAGCTAAGGTATTTTTATGTGGTCAAATCCATTTGGTATGACTTGGTCTCCCATTAGTATGATCTAAAATTATGGCCCCCTTTTTCTTTTCTATGTGATTCTAATTTTGATCATGCTAAGAAGAATGGCGAGACTTGCTTCAAGATGAATTGAAGGACCTTGGATTTTTTTTATGGTAGTCAAACACTTGGTGAAAAATAAATTGTTGTAGAAATGCAAAGCAATTTATATGAATTCAAGATCTAATGGAACAATTGAATTGTGGATTGATGTAATACCTAAGTGTAGAATTTATCTTTGGATGCTAATGAATCAATTGAGATTTCATTTTTTTGTACTTTCATCCAATGAAATTGGATTTCTTAAAACATATGTGACTCCATATACACCTATTTCAACTATTTTGTGTGTAGGTTATTCTATGAAATAGTTCTCTTCCATATAATAAATGGTAAATTTGAAGTTGGTAGTAGACTAAGCTAAGATATGCAACTTAGCTTTGGACTACTCTATACCACATTGAATAATTTAGTATAATTAGATACAATAATGAAGGCTAATATTATTAGAAGTAATAAATAACTAACATAAAATACAAATCGATTTATATATGAAATAAACCAAATCAAATGCTATGACTTTTATAAAAATATAAAATATTTGTTTCTTCACCTTATAAATAATTTATAATTTACATCAACACCTAACATA
Organism: Sequoia sempervirens; assembly: GCA_007258455.2. Taxonomy (NCBI): domain Eukaryota; kingdom Viridiplantae; phylum Streptophyta; class Pinopsida; order Cupressales; family Cupressaceae; genus Sequoia; species Sequoia sempervirens. The sequence goes on along the minus strand of VDFB02000013.1, from coordinate 214,320,942 downwards.
TTCTCAAATAGACAAAAACAACAAACATTAAAAAAAAAAAAAAAAAAAAAATTTACTTATATTCTTTGCTTCTTGTTGGAAAAAATTTCTTGACAAAAAACTCTTATAAATAGTTTTAAAACTTTTAATACCCTTCCATAGTGATCTAGAATGCATGAAAGGACCACAATGGATTGAATGTTGTAGCTAAACACGATTAAAAAAATCAATTTGAATCATATGGTTTTATCTGCAATCGTGGCTTTGTTTGTTTGGGCACTTGGCTCTTATCTATTTGTAGGCTTGAAGACAATTACACAAGTGTCACTAGTCATATAGATGCTCAAAAATATAGTTTTCTTAAAATGGGGTGGGCACCATTTGGGTTGAGTTCATAATTTATATATTCGTTATCTTTTAATAGGTTCCTCTCAAAAATTCATGTCGCCATCCAATGACAAGTCATTCCACTTTTAGATTCGAATGCTAAAAAGATAAAATATGAAAATTATTATTATTTTATTCTTATATAAAGACAACTTGTTTTATTCATTGAAAATGACAATGATATGAAATAAGTTTTTTTTGTTGTCTTATTTAGAAAGGTCTAATAAAAAGTTCAATTGAATAATAAACTTACAAACTAGGACCCTTCACATAAATGGCATGCCACAAATAAAATGTAGTAAATAAAGTTTGTTTTAATGCTCATAAATTTATGATGACAATATTAAAGAAGTTTCATTATAGAATATAGAATCTTATAATAGTATTTTTAATTAATCAATGACCTTTAAGCAAATGAATGATTGCCTTTTACGTATATCATAGTTTTAGCCATTTATCTTTATACGTCTATACAATAATTTTAGAATCATATCATATTATTTGTCTTAGATAGAAAACCCATGAACCAAACAATGAAACTGAGTTGTCATAAGAATTGTCATTTTAAAATTTACATATAACAACATTTTTTTTGCAATATCCAGTCATATAAAATAGTAGAAAATTTGATTCTATCATGAACTCTAAAACATGTTCTTGTATATAAACATGAATATTTTAACATTGCATGTCTAGAAATATAAAAGGGTGATGAAAATAAAATCACATTCAAAACAAAGAATGCTACCACGTCTTAATGACTCAAAGGAATACATTTAAGAAGAAAATAAAACCAAATACGCCATTACAACAATGACATTTAGCTAATAATTAATGTTTCAAAAAAAAAAATTGTTGGAGATTTTCTACTTTATGATGAGGGCCACACCACACAAAACCCACACAAATCTCAACAATAGATACCAATACGGAAGATGCAAGATAGAAAAGAAAATTTCACTTTCAATTATTTTCAGAAAATGAAATTACAGACTCAAAACTTACATGCTACAACCTCATGGGCTTGATTCATTACAACAAAATCAACATTGAAAACAAAATATATTATTCAGAGCCACAATCTGCACTAATGGAGCCACCTTCTACAACCCCCACCTAACCCTTTTTATTTTAACCCAATAACCACCCTAGAATGTTCAAGAAAGTTTAACTTTCCCTTTTATTTTGGCATCAAAAGTTGTGCCCTTTGACTTCTGGCTTAGGAAGAAATTTTAATGAAATTCACTTTCTAGAGGGGCAACTTCGCAAGGCCATAACTTTTGATCTGGGTGTCCAAGTTGATATTATTTCATATCGTTGGAAAGCTCTCGAAGAGATATACAACATGTGTACCCTCATAGGTTAGTTCGTCTACTTTTTGAGCTATTTCGGGGCCTTAAAGTCTTCATATTTGAATTTGAAGCTGCATTGGAGAAATTTCCCAGGATGAAAGCTTTAATATCTCCCAAAGCATTCAAGGTATTGAGACGATTCTTTCACGACCAAAAATGTTTTTTAGTTCTGCTCCTTAGGGTAAATTGTCAAGTCCATACGAGCCCGTTTAGGATGACTTACTAAAAATAGTAAGTGACCGTTTTTCACTATTTTTGACTTATGATTATCTTACACCCCTTAAGTGTCATCATCAAACTCAAAAAAACTTAATAAATTAAGGAAACACATTTTTTTTGGGTGATGCAAGATTTTCCTAGACCACTGGATGCTCCTGCATCAGACACCCAAGGTAATTTGAAAAGTGACCCTGTCATGTCTCAAGAGTTAGAGGGAAACCAAGATGGTTAACCTCAGCTTCAGAAAATAATGATGAATCTTCAACAGACCTTCCTCTTCATTTCACCAAGTACTCTATGTATTACCCGTTTCTTGTGCTTCTACCCACACAACTATCCAAAATTTCTTCTATCTCCTCCTTTTTTGAAGTAGGTGCTGGAATATTCCACTGTGATTCTATTGTTTCTTCATTAATTCCCCCTTCATGATATTCTGTTAAATCTAAAATGTTAACATAGGTGAAATATGAATTTCATCAAGAAACTCTACCTCATATGCATTTCCTGAATCATGCTTCTTTGGGATCTTGCATGGTCCAAACTTCATCTTTAACTTGTTGTGTGCACCATCTAGACACCTTTCCTTTTGCAAATGAACCATGACTTCATCTCCTACTTGGAACTCCTTATACCTCATTTTATGATTTTTCTAAGCCTTATATTGTGAGTTCATCTTATTGATACATTTTTTCACCTCTTCGTGCAAATCCATCAAGTTCTCAGCAAAATCTTCAGCCTCAGCACTACTCTTCTCCCCCTTATCCATCTTCCTCGGTTTAGAAGCAATTCTTGGACTACTCCCATATACAATCTAGAATGGTTATTTACTATTGCTCCTGTTGACAAAATTGTTGTAAGAAAATTCAGCCTATGGTATAATCAAATCCTATCCCTTGGGCTTGTCTCCTACTAAGCATCTCAACAGGTTACCCAAACTCCTATTCACCACCTCTGTTTGTCCATCACTCTGTGGATGGTGTGCAAAACTGAACTTCAAATCTATCTTCAACTTCTTCCATAATGTTCTCCAGAAATAACCAAAAAAATTAGTATCTCTTTCTAAAACTATACTCTTTGGTAGACCATGTAGTCTCACCACATCCCTGAAAAACAATTCTGAAACATGAACAACATCATTGGTCTTATGACACAAAATGAAATGTGCCATCTTTGAAAATCTATCCACCACCACAAATATGGAATCATGCCCTCTTTGTGTCCTTAGCAAGCCAAGAACAAAATCCATGCTAATATACTCCCATGGCCTCTCAAGTACAGGTAATGGCTGATACAATCCACTATTCTGACTTTTTCCTTTCGCCATCTGACATACTTTACAACTTTGTACAAACTTTTTCACATCTTGTTGTAACTATGGCAAATAATAATTCTCACTAACAAGAGCAATGGTCTTATCTCGACTAAAATGTCCAACCAATCCTCCACTATGATTCTCCTTGATTACATTCTCTCTCATAGAACTCCTTGGAATGCACAATTGGATTTCTCTAAACAACATCCCATCTTGGATTAAGAAATCCAACCATATTGCCCTATCCAATGTAATAGGTTCCAAAAAATCCTTCCAAGCTTCTGCAAAGTTTGGATCTTCGGGATACAAACTCTTGAGTTCATTGAACCCAACAACTTCTATATTCATCTCTATCAACAAAAATTTCCTTCTACTTAAGGCATCTACAACTCATTTTTGGCCTTCCACTCTCGTGCTTAAAAAAAAAAAGTATAACTCTGCAAAAACCCAACCCATCTTAAGTGCCTTTGATTTAACTTTCCTTGACTATTGAGATACTGCAAAGCCTAGTGATCAGTATATAAAATAAATTCTTTTGGCAACAAATAGTGTCTCCATTTCTTCAAAGCTTGAACTATAGCATAAAACTCGTGATCATAGACAAAATATTTCTTCTCAGCATCATTTAACTTCTCACTAAAATAGGCAACCGACTTACCTTCTTGACTCAAAATAGCTCCTATGGCAATGTCACTAGCATCACAATCTACTTGAAAGACCTTATTGAAATTTGGAATTACCAAAACATGTTGCTCTATAACTTTCTTCTTCAAAATATAAAAAAATTTGGCTACTCCTATTGTCCACTTAAAATCTTTTCTATCCCCTCTCATCGCTTCAGTTAGAGGTGCACAAATACTACTGAAATTATTAATAAACTTTCTATAAAAATTTGCTAGACCATGAAATGATCTTACCTCTATAACATTCCTCGAGGTAGACCATTCAATGATATCTCTCACATTCTCTGGATCCATCTTCAGACCCTCTACTAAGACAAAAAATTTTAGGTGTTAAATTGCTTCTACAAATTTTACATTTCTTCAAATTAATCAACAACTTCTCCTTCTTTATCTTCTCAAAAACTCTTCGGATATGCATCAAGTTCTCCTCCAATGTCTTATTGAAAATCAAAATATCATCCAAATATATGATAACAAATTTTCCTAAAAAATATTTCAATACCTCATTCATATGTTGCATAAATGTGCTCGGTGCATTGGTTAGCCCAAAATGAATGACTAACAACTCGTACAAGCCCTCCTTTCCTTTAAATGTTTTCTTCCATTCATCTCCTTCTCTAATCTAGATCTAGTGATATCCGCTCTTCAAATCTATCTTCATGAAGTACTCAGCTCCACTTAAACAATCCATAATGTCATCCATTCTTGGCAAGGGAAATCTATACTTGATGGTGATCTTGATGATGTCCCTAGAATCTATACACATCTTCCATTCCCCATCCTTCTTTGGTGCTACTACTGTAGGTACTACACATGGACTCAAACTCTCTCTGATCAATCCCTTTTGCAACAACTATTGCACTTGTCTATTCAAGTCTTCACTCTCTAAGAGAGTCATGCAATGAGTTGCCTTATTCGGAAAACTAACTCCAAGAGTGAAGTCCATTTGATGACTAATATTTCTTACTGGAGGAAAACCTTCAGGTACATTATCAGAAATAATAGCTTGAAACTCATTCAACAAATCTAAAACTTCTACAGGTACCTCAATAGTATCTTCTTTATCAATTCTAGGGATCAATGCAAAACACATATGCTCATGCCTCATACCTTCTAGGAACTTTCTTCCATCAACCAAACAAATTCTTGCATTACAGCATACCTTTTCCTTTTCCTCTTTCAAGGGCTTCAAATTATGACGAACCCCATCCTTTGTTAAAGAATAGGTGTTGGCATGTCCATCATGTACTGCTCGTTGATCAAACTGCCACGGTCTTCCTAACAACTTATGACAAACATTCATAGGAATAATATCACACAATACCTCATCATAGTAATTTCCAATCTTGAACTTCACTAGAAATTGTTCATTTACCAAGGCTTTATGGTCCTTCTTCAACCAAGCAATTTGGTATGGGTTTGAATGCCTTCTTCTCTCCAACCACAACTTACTAACCATTTCCTCTTAAACAAGGTTATCAGTACTACCTCCATCAATAATAACATTGCAAACTTTACCTTCACACTTACATCTAGTGTGAAACAAATTCTTCCTTTGATTTGGTTCCTTCTCCTCATTTAGCAAGGCTCTTCTAGTAACAAGAACCTCTCATCTTTCTGTATCCTCAAAATGTGAAGACTCAACATCTTCATCTACATGTGCAACTCATACATTACCCTCAGGTCTTCTATTTGTCCTTCCTTGATGTTGAGGACACTCATAGGTTCTATGTCCTTCTCTGCAATGGAAATAGGTTCCATGAAAGCCTCCTCTTCTTGGTCCTCATCCAGATCTTCCTCTTCCTCTTTGGTCTCCATTATTATGATCATGAGGATAGCAGGAATTATCTCCTTTTTGGTTATGGCTACTATTGGAGCCTTCACCTTTCTTTTGATCTCCATTTCAACCTCCATATGACCATCCACTGGTCTTTCCTCCACAACCTCCACCTCATTATTTGTTCTCAAACCTATTGTTCAGTTGTTCTTCAACCTTTAGAGAAAACTAATAAGCATCCTCAATGGTGGTCATTCTTACCAGTGCCGATTCTTCCTATATGCTTGGCTTCAACCCGTTTATATAGCGAGCAAATTTCTCTTTATTCGCCTCAAAATGTCCTGTCTGAATCAAGACTTTGTGGAATTCCTTTGTGTATTCTTTCATTGTCCTTGTTCCTTGCCTCAATCTCTACATCTTCTTGAGTAGTTCCAATTCATAATTGACTGGAATAAATTGTTTCTTCAATTTTGACACCATTCTTTCCCATCTAGAAATTTTATCTTCCCCTTGTCTTCCTCTTTCTAACTGGACCTCTTTTCACCATATACTGGAGTGACCTTTCAATTTTTTCTTTACAAACCTCACTTTGTGAGGATCTTCAATATCCTCAAACTCAAAAAATTCTTCCATGTCATTGATCCAATCAATCAATTCTTCAGGATTTAAACTTCCATTAAAGTTTGAAACCTCCATTTTAGGTCTCTTCCCAATGCTTAAGATCGCTCGCAACAATCTTCTTTCTCTAGGATCCATTGGATCATACTCTTCCTCTTCCATTTCCTATTTTGTTTCATCTTCACTGTCATCTCTTTCTCATTGTACATCTCTTCTTCGAACCTCTTGTATTAAGGTTTCTAATTGCCTTCTAAGGGCTCTGATTTCATCTCTAGGTGGATCTCTTCCTCCACCACCTTGGCCTCTACCTCGACCATGCTAGGAAATTCTTGGAGGCATCTTGAACTCAACCCACATTCACAAGTCCTCTTGGAATTTCCTCATGTTCGACGCTCTATTACATGCTCAAGAACTCCTACTCTGATACCACTTGATGAGGGCCACACAACCCAAAACCGACACAAATCACAACAATAGATACCAAAATGGAAGATGCAAGACAAAAAAGAAAAACTCGCTTTCAATTATTTTTAGAAAATGAAATTACAGATTCAAAAATTATATGCTACAACCTCATGGGCTTGATTCATTACAACAAAATCAACTCTGAAAACAAAATATATTATTCAGAGCCATAATGTACACTAATGGATCCACCTTCTACAACCCCCACCTAACTCTTTTTACTTTACCCCAATAACCGCCCTAGAATGTTCTAGAAAGTTCAACTTTCCCTTTTGTTTTGGTGCCAAAAGTCTCGCCTTTTAATTTTTGGCCTAGGAAGAAATTTTAGTGAAATTCACTTTTTAGAGGGGCAACTTCGCGGGGCCATAACTTTTGATCCAAGTGTCCAATTTTCTATTAATGCATATCGTTGGAAAGCTCTCAAAGACATCTACAATGCATAAGGCTATCGTAGGTTGGTTCATCAACTTTTAGAGCTATTTTAGGGCCTCTAAAGTCTTCATATATGAATTTGAAGCTACATTGGAGAAATTTCCCAAGACAAAACTTTAATATCTCCCAAACCATGCAGGGTATTGAGACGATTCTTTCATGACCGGAATTTTTTTTCAATTATGCTCCTTGGGGTAAATTTTTAGGTACATACAAACCCATTTAGGATGACTTACTAAAAATGGTAAGTGATCATTTTTCGCTATTTTTGACTTTTGAATGTCTTACACCCCTTAAGTGCCATCATGGGACTCAAAACAACTAAATAAATTAAGGAAAAATATTTTTTTTGGGTGATGCAAGATTTCCCTACATCGTTGGATGCTCCTGCATCACTTTAACTAATTAAAAAAAAATCAAGTGTTTTTAATTTGTGTAGATTTGAAGAGAAGCTAATTAAAATAAATATCAAGGGACAAGAACAATAAGAAGCCACCAAAATTTACTTTGTAGGAATATTTATAATAATTTAACCTTATCTCATATAATGCAATGCTTACTATGATATCCACTTGGTCACCATTAATTCTATTTACCCATACAAGGTGGCTACAATAACTACAATCAGCTTAAGGAGCCAAAACCCTACCATTTATGGGATAAATTATCTAAGGAAAATAATATGACATATGATTCAAAGTCTATTCAATATTTAGTATACCATAAATATTGAAATATGTGGCCACCATCATAGCAATATGTAAACCATGATTTTTAAAACTTATAGGTATTGATATTAACTCATAACCATAATTACCATTGAATTGGAAACTTCTTAAATTTATACTCTAAAAGTTTTCATATTAACTTGTAATGGCATACATATATTGAAAAACTAAAAATAATTAGATATACTTAAAAAATATATAAGTGTAATTGGTCTAGCATGGCTTGATAATTAAAGTAGAATAATCATGATAAATAAATACTCATACTATAAACTTGTGTCATGTATGAAATAATGTTGATTTTCTTACAAACATGACATCATTTAACCAAAATAGTTGAAAATTGAAAAAATGTACATATCAAATCTAGATATCAAAGATCAAATAAATCATCACAACACATCACTTAAAAATAAAACTAAAATTTGGATCTCTTGAGATCCTTTCTATGGAAATTAAACTAAATACTAGAGATCTAAGGACAATCATTTATAGAGATGAACCTAGAACATAAAATTCACCTTAAAAACCAAAACCACAAGTTTTCATTTGATCTCAAATTCTTGTTAGGACTTAGGTGATATAAACCTTGTAGATCCTTTAATTAATTGTTTTCCTAATGTCTCCTATAAATTACCCATAAGAGGTGAAATCGTTTAACGAATAGTGGTGAAAGAGCTCATGTAAAGACGAAGTTATAGTAACCATTTGTCTTCTGGGAAAAGGACAAAATAGCTAGGCGTCCCATTTGGAATCTCCTATTTTTGGAGGGTTATGACATCTATCATAAGTTTTAAGAGTATATATGACACTATGATAGCTTTTTGTGACATCTATGACACCGTTTATGATTGTATTTATGGTAGATTCCTTCCCGAGGTGCCCATGTATGAGAGCTACCTTATGACAGTTGTAAGAGCATTTTTAAATTGCTATTTTGGGTGGATTTGGTGGTTGGAAAGGAGGTAGGCATGGTTTTTTCCATGTGGTCTTGTTGCATGTTGTTTGGTGATACCATGGTGGTATTCATCCCCACAAGTTTCTATAAATTAGGGTCTTGAGCTAGAGTTATTCATTTAGTTTTCTAGGTAACGGGGTGCTATCAAATTCTACAAAGTTTTATAGAGAAGTATATTTCTGTTGTAATCTCTCTTGGATTAGTAATATACCATTCTCTCTCATTTTGTAGTGGATTTTTTTCCCTTAGGGGTTTGTCCACGTAAATCTGGTCTCATGTGGTATGGTTTTCTTTTCTTTCTTTGATTCTACAATCACATTCATATTAAGGGTTAATCTTTGGATTCAAATATGAAATTAATATTAATTAAAGTTAATATTGCAAGCTTTCTTCAACTTTTTTTTTATTACATTTGGTATTAGAGCAAACAAATCTATTGAGAAAGGGATGCTTTCCTCTTGAGTTTTGAAGGTTTTTTGCTATAGTGGGAGCTTTTGCTTTGTTGTTTTTTTGTAGATTTTTGAAAGATTGTAAACCATGGCTTATTCCTCTTGTCTATATATCGAGAAGTTCAATGGCATTGGTTATGAGATGTGGAAGTTGAAGATGGAGGATCTCCTTGAAGAGAGAGATTAGTGGTTGGAAATTTCAAAGGAAACGAAACCAAAAAAATGTCTAATGAAGATTGGAACAAAATCGACAAGAAGGCAAAAGGAACCATTCAGTTGTTTCTTGTATATTTTTTCCTCTTGAATGTTTCATAAGAATCTGCTGCATTCAAGTTGTTGAGGATAAGTGAAATATATCAAACTAAATGTCTAACTAATAAGAACCGTATCTCAAAATATGTTTGTATTCTTTGAAAATGAAGGATGGTGATTCTATTGCAGAAAATTTAAATTCTTTTAGTATGATTATAAGTCAACTTGCTTCTGTAGATGTTAAGATAAAAGAAGATAAATGTATTTTGATGCTTTGTTCTCTATTCGAATCTTGGGAAAATATAATTGTTGGCATAAGTGGTGGTGGTATAGAACTGAAGATGAATAGTCTCATTGCTATACTTCTTTTAGAAGAGATGATAAATTCCATGAATGTGGGATCCCAAGATGCCTCGCATGTGAGAGGAAGGTCCAAAGAAAAAGGAGGGCCTAAAGGGGACAAGAAGAGATACAAGTCTAAAGGACTTTCTAAAACCCTCAGGAAGAGCATAGTAAAGTGTTGGAATTGTGGTAAGAGTGGGCATGTGAAGGAGTGTAGAAAAAAGAAAAAGAGCTTGGATACTTCCATATAAAAGTCCTTAGAAGATGGTGATTTTGTTGCTTTGTTTATTTCTGCTAATACTATTATGGCTTATTGATTCAAGTTTCTCCTACCATATAACCCCTCACAAGGAGTGGTTTACTTCATATTTAGCTTATGATCGAGGAGAATTTTTCCTTTGGTGATAACAACACGAAGAAGATTGTTGGTAAGGGAAAGGTAAAATTGTGTTTCAGTGATGGAAGGGTTAAAACCCTTGATCATGTTTTACATATTCTAGGACTTGCAAGAAATTTACTTTTAGTATCCAAGTTCAATGATTATGGGATGCATGTGACATTTGACAAGTCTGGTTGTAGTTTGGTAAGAGGGAGTTTGGTGATAGCTAAAGGATCTCAGATTGGGACTTTTTTTAGGCTTTATGCTTCTACTTTTTGTAACTTTACAATGTAACTGGTGCTGAAAATTCTTGTATGTTGTGGCACCAGAGATTGGGTCACATAGGTGAAAATTTTCTTAAGACCATTTTGAATAAAAAGTTGGTTGACAATGTTTCTAATTATTCTGTTGGTAAAAATGATTTTTGTGAGCAATGTGTGTTTGGTAAACATATTAATAGATCATCATTTCCTAATGAGACTAATAAAGCTAAGAGATTATTAGAGATTGTTCATTCAGATGTGTTTGGACCAGTGGATGTTGACTCTTTTTGAAAATCTCGATCAAATATTCTCTCCCGTTGCTAAGTTAACTTCTAATAGATTCCTATTATCTATTGCTTCTATTTATGATTTTTAAATAGAGAAAATGGATGCTAAAACTACTTTCTTGCATGGGGATCTTGAGGAAGAAATTTATATGTGATAGCCTAATGGTTTTGTTGTGAAAGGAAAAGAACACTTGGTCTGCAGGTTAAAGAGATCTTTATATAGTTTTAAACAATCACCCAAGATGTGGTACTAGAAGTTTGATGCATTTGCATTGAATTTTGGTTTTTTTAGAAGTGAGGTGGATCATTTTGTTTATATTAAGGTTATTGATGATCAGATACTAATCATTGTCTTGTATGTTGATGACATGTTGTTTATAGGTAATGATAAAGTGATGATTATGGAGCTTTCTTTCTATCATATTTGATATGAAGGATTTGGGGGCTACTAGATATATTCTTGGAATGGAAATTAGTAGAGATCAAGTTCACAAAAATCTTTGGTTAATTCAAAGTAAGTATGTTGATACTATTTTGTAGAGGTTTAGTATGCATGACTATAAACTAGTAAATCATTACATTTCCGGTTGGTACAAATTTGTGTTTAGATATGTGTCCTAATTCAAATGATGATATTGAAGAGATTTCTAATGTTCCTTATACTAGTTTCATTGGTAGTTTAATGTATGCAATGGTTTGTACTAGACTAGATATAGCTCAAGCAGTGGGAGTTCTAAGTAGGTTTATGTCTAACCTTCGTAAAGAGCATTAGAATTATGTTAAAAAAAAATTTAGGTACTTGTGAGGTACTTCCGATTATTGTTTGGTTTACATGGTACTGATAATGTGGACAAGTCATTGGACACATAGGGTTTTATTGATGTAGATTGGGTAGGTGACTTGGATAGTCGAAGGTCCACTAGTGGCTATGTGTTTATTTTGTTTGCAGGTGAAGTGATTTGGATGAGTAAAAGACAACCTATATTTGCATTATCCACCATTGAAGAAAAGTATATAAATTCTACTCATGCTTCTAAGGAGGTTTTTTAGTTACAAATACTTGGTATGGTATTGGTTTTGATTACAGTACAATGATAACTGGATGTGATAGTTAGAGTGCCATATGTTTGGCTATGAATCCTATGTATCATGCTCATACTAAGAATGTTGATGTTCAGTATCACTTTGTGCGATAAATGGTTGAGAATGAATAGGTCCTAACTGAAAAAGTTGACACTTTAGTAATGTTGCAAATTCTCTCACAAAGCCAGCAACCATGGATAAGTTTTCTTGGTGTAGGAAGGTCACGAGACTTGATCATTGTACTTAATTTCATGTTGATGTATCTATATGGGTGTAATTTACAATGTATGATATCAAGTGGGAGAATTTTAGGATTTAGGTGACACCGACCTTGTAATTCCTTAAATTAATTATTTTTCTAATGTCTTTTGTAATTTACCCATAAGAGGTGAAACTGTTTAACCAACAGTGGCGAAAGAGATCATGTAAAGATGAAGTTACAGTAATAGTTTGTCTTTTGAGAAAAGGATAAAATAGCTGGGCATCCCATTTGGAATCTCCTATTTTTGGAGGGTTATGGAGTTCATCATAATTTGTAAGAGTATCTATGACACTATGATAGTTGTTGTAAGATGCTATGGCATCTATGACATCGTTTATGATTGTATTTATGACATATTCCTTCCCTAGGTTCCCATGCATGAGAGATGCCTTATGACAGCTGTAAGAACATCTATAAGTTGTTATTTTGGGTAAATTTGGTGGTTGGAAAGGAGGTAGGCATGAATTTTTCCATGTGTTTTTGTTGCATGTTTTTTGGTGATACCATGGTGGTATTCATCCTCACAAGTATCTATAAATTGGGATCTTGAGCTAGAGTTATTCATTTAGTTTTGTAGGTAATAAGGTGTTGTCGGATTCTACAAAGTTTTACAAAGAAGTGTATTGTTGTTTTAATCTCTCTTGGATTAGTAATATACTTTCTCTCTTTTTGTGGTGAGTTTTTTTCCCTTATGGGTTTCTCCACATAAATATGGTCTCATGTGTTACGGTTTTCTTTTCTTGCTTTGATTCTACAATCACATTCATATTAAGGTTTAATATTTGGCTTCAAATATGAAATTACTATTAATTAAAGTTCATAATGAAATATTCTTCACCTTGTTTTACAACAATTCTATTTGTGAAAAATTGAGAACCAAGCAAGAAAAAAAATAAAAATGAATCCAGGAAGATCAATGTACTTATAAATAACCTTTTAAAAGAAAATAAAATGCACTAACTTTAATTTCAACAACTAAAAATGTATTTAAAGTGGCTTGTACCAATGGGATTAGGATGTATTAGGGTATAATATGATTTTTAATAAAAAGGCATAAATTTTTTGTAGTAACAAGTTCATTAGTAATATTGACTAGGGATTGTGGCATGACCTAATATGTGGACTAGGCCACCAGACTCAACCTCGTATACTGCATTCAAAATCTAATGTGGAAAACAGTTATTTTTTATCAATATATGCACAAAAAATTGAGTTGAGTTATGAAGGAAATTATTTCTAAACATTTAAGTGTTGACAAGAATAATATTAAATACATTTACTTATAAAGTTTCTAGGGTTAAATTTTTATTGAGACATGAACTATTAAACCAAATTATCTTCCATTGACATCACTTTTTTGGCATGAGAATAAATTTAATCAACATATAGAATCATGAATAATAACACAAGTCTAATAATTATCCTTTTGACTTGAATCCTACATATTATGATCCTGATATGATATATTCATATATATATATATATATATATATACACATATGTGCATACATACATACATACATATTGTAGAGGAGGAGATTTGCTACTCTCGAGTCTCTAGGACAAGAGTGTATAGGGAGAGAATTATCCTCAACTACCTCAAAGGTAAAGATCAAGTGACAAAGGGTAACAATTTATATTTTATGTTTTATGATGTTTTATTAAATAAGGATTTTAGAGACTGAAAGAGCAGACTTCAGAGATCTTGTGAGCAAGCTGACTGGCTCTCGACCAAGGATGATAGAATGGATCACATACATCCTTGTGACATGATGTGGTATCATATGGTCTAAGAACAGACATGTTGATAAAAGCAAAAAAAGTCTAGTAGCTACTCAGAAGCTAAAAGTTGGAAGATAAACTAAGCTAACAAAATGATGAAAATAAAAATAATAATAAGAAAAGGGCTAACATTTGTATATTAATTTGAAACAAAATGAAATGAAAAGATAGAAAAGAGAAGGAACTCGCAAGAGGTCCAATGTTATGAAGCCTCTTGAGCACCCCAAAGCAACAACTTCCACACACAAAAATGGAGAAAATGTTGGATTTGTTTAGGGTTTGTCTTAGTCAAACCCCCGCATAGGTGTTCCCACCTCCAAAAATAGCTAGATAGATAGATAGACAAGAAAATAGATAATAGAAAAATGGATTGACAAGATAAAAAAGATGAACACATTGGAATATCAATATGCTACTAAAATATAAAGACATTAAATGCAATTAAAAGAGTGTAATTACCCTCCCTTTTGCAAGCTTGTGATGTTGAAGGAGAGAGTATGCAACACTCTAGATGAGCAAGAGAGCCAATAGTTGATGTAGAATCCAATACATGAGAGAACATGCAAGAATGAGAGAAAAATGGTTTAGAAGAGAGCTAGAATGAAAGATATATTAAGAGAATACAATAATGAGTTGAAGGAATGAGATAATGGAATGAAAGAATGAAGAAAAGGTGTGAAAGAAGGTATTTTGTATATATCTACAACCCACAAATCCATTACATTTTGTAGGCAGGTGGAAGTGTAACATTCCAATGGCCACAAAATTAGGAATATTTTAGAGACGTTTGCAAATCATGTAGACGTCTATTGCAAGAGTTTTGGCCTTGGTCTCCTTGTGTTGTGTAGCGCAACGTTTGGGTTCATGACATGGCTTAATCACCTCCTATGGATCTTGGGTCTTGTATAAATTTGACGGTTGTATTGAGTATTAATAGGTCAATATTTTGGTGCAACATTAGTTGTTTGTGCAAGAATTGGTATCAAAGCCGAGGTCACAGGTTCAAACCCCTCACTTGTGCTAGGGGGTGATTGTTGCAAGAGTTTTTCCCTTGGTCTCCTTGGGCTATGCAGCATGGCGCTTGGGTTCATGACATGGCTTAACCGACTTCTGTGGATCTTGGGTCTTATATAAATATGGTGGTTGTATCAAGCATTAATAGGTCGATCTTTTGGTGTAACGACAACTGGCTGTGCAACAACATCTATGTGGCATGCAGACATTTGCACATCATGGTAGCATCCCAAAAAAATCACTTAAAGACCAGAAAATGGGGTCAAGGATGACATTAAAGTTAAGTGAAAGGGGGAATCACATTATTTTCTTTAATTAGGCTAAAGGGGAGGTAATGGAGTGCAAAATTGTATGTGGTTCAATTTTATGACACTATATTTTTCCCCACTTTAGCAAGCATATGTATTCCAAAATGTGTGAGCTAAAGTAGATAGAAATAGGTTGATGATAATATACCCAGGATGAAGACGATGTAGGTCTTTGATCCAATATATGCAATAGAGAAGCTGAGATAGGACACAAAGAGGACACAAATCTTCCATCCTACAAAGATGAATGCAATCTCACCACAAACGTGTTAGCTATAGAAAAACACGTTATGTGAAAAAGAAAAAAATAAGTATGATAAAATTTATAGAGATGACATAATCTGATCAGATAAAAAATAATGTTGATAGGTATGGCTAGAAATCTATAGTCCATACGGAAAGAAAATAGGTATGTGGCTGCTACAAACTGTGTTGTACGATAGTCACAAAAGAGACAAGAGACAAGTCTATTAAGGTTTTTCCCAAACTATACAATGAGATTATAATACATCAAGACATATATTTTTAATAATTATTTTTGAAAAATAAGAATAAGCAGATATGATAGCCCCCCCTTAGAATGATGTGTGCTACACAAAGGAGCACATGTCATTCTAAGGAAAATAAAAGACAAAGAGATGGCGTGACATGATATACATAGCAAGATGTATTTGTGGGATGAGGGAAAACACATTAAATACATAACATCACAAAAGTAGAGATGAATAAATCAAGAGCACAAGGGGATCCAATTATTTGAGGTCAAAACTAATCATAGATATAGATAAATAAATATTGTATAATATGTATGAATTTTCATCACCCTCAAAATAGATTTGAATGAGTAGAAGAGCACATGAAGAAAAAATAAAAATCTGAGTCAACATAGAAGAGGCCTAAATGCCCAAACACTTTTCATCATCATTGGCATGAAAAATAATTTTCTTATGACAAATAAAAGAATGATGAAACAAATACAGGAAGTGTACGATAAATTTTCTCTCATGTATCCAAGTACCTACAAGAGTATCAAGGGTCCTCTAGGTGAGAGCACAAACATAAATAAACAAGCATAGGGGAACACAAACAAACACATAACTATAATCTAAAGATAAAGAAGAGGTACCAAGTTCTAGTCTAACACCTCCAACAAGTCATCTTGCTCCCAATCTATATCATCGTAAGGGGAGGGAAGACAAGCATGTAGAGGGGGATAGCAAGGGTGGTGCCTGTTGAATCACCTATAGCAAGAGCCAAGGATGAGGTTTCCTTTATGTCCTCATCAACAAGTTCCTACAAGGCTAATGTTGCAGACTTAGAAAAAATGGAAGAGAGAGTGGGAATTTCCTCCACTGAGTCAAACATACACTTCTTGAGAGTGAAGTGTTGTGACTAAATGGGAGGAGGATGGATCAAAGAGTCATTTTTGACCTTTGAAAGAGGGGCAGTGACAAACTCTAGGGAAGGAGGCAACATACTCATCACAAGGATGATATAAGCCAAAGAAAAATAGGACAAAGAAGGTAAATAAGACTATTTGCAACCATCATTTGGAACGAGGTCATGCTCTAACTTGTGCTTAAGTGAAGGATGTGAAATCCTCACATCAGAAGTAGAAGCAGAAGCAGAAGGAGCAGGAGCTACAATAGACACAACCTTTGTATGAGGCATATTAATAGGCTCAGGGAAAGTAGAAAGATTTGGTAAAGAGGTGACCAAAGGAGGCTCCACAAAAGGAGTGATGAACACCTACACCCTCTTAGGGTAAGGTTCATCAGGGTCCATCGAGGAAGTTGGAAGCAATATAGAGGAGATGGGAATAGAAGTAGGAGTGGAAACATAAGCAGAGCTAAAAACAAAAACAAAAACAAAGGCAGAAGCAAAAAGAGGAATAGGAGGACCCCCTTGCTCTTTTGTGAGATATCATGTTCCTATGCCAAGGCCTGTTGGCGACACACTCACGTGCAAAGTAGTTGTGATAACTATGAGCACTAAGATGAGTAGTCTGAGAAGACTCCAGGAGATCTTGTTCCACTGGGGGAGCAACCTCCACAATCATTGCTAGTGGAAGAGCAGAATCCTGAGGTTCATGTTCCACCAGAGGAGTGGTCTTCATAGCCATTACCAATGAAAGAGTATGCTCCTGATGAGGAACAAGAGGAGGCACAAAAGCTAGCATGGGGGTCTTAGACATAGGCCCCTTCCTCTTGTATGATTTAGAAGCAAACATAGGAATAAGAGGAGGCCTTAGAGGCTAAGAAGAAAGAACAACCCCTCAAGAATGCTTCCATTTTCCATATAGGGTAGGCTGGGAAACCACGAGTAAGAAAAGAAGCTAAAATACCTACAAATTAGACCTCCAAAACATGGGTTCATTTATTTTTCCTATCCTAGGCACAATAGAAAAAACTGACACCAATGAGGGTTGTGAAGTCATAGACGAAGAAGAAGGAGAAGGCCTAAGGGTGAAAGCTTGCTTGTCCTTAGTCTTCAAAGAGGAGGGTGCAGAGGGAAAGGAAAGTTACTATGCATGCGTATAGGCCTTCATAGACATCGCATGAGAAGGAGGGAAGACAAAATTAGAGACCAAACCTCCATTCTTGTACCTAAAGTAGGCCTTGTAGAGAAAGTTCCTTCAAGGCAACAGGGGTCTAATTGGAGTAGGCCAAAACTGATCTAGGTAAAATCCCCCATGCAACATGATTGGTTTGTATTCAGTGTCTTGGATAGTATACATAGTGCCATTATGAAGAAACTTTAGACATTTGTGGAAAACTGAGGTGACCACATTCATGGAGACTATCCATGGAATGCCTAGTCTAATCTTGAATAGCTTAGATTTAGGTATCACAACAAATGGGACTTCTATGTAAGGAAAGCTTAGGTGCGGAACAAACTATCCTAACGTCAAAACCTTAGGGAAGAATGTAGAGGTGACTTTAAATTTTTCAATTACAGTTCAATTAAGATACTCATGAAAGAAATAATAGAAACAGAGAAAAGAACATACACAATTTGGACACCAGATTTACATGGGAAAACCCTTACGGGAGAAAAACCCACCACACCAAGAAAATCCTCTTTGTATTACAGTAAACAGAATTACATATAGAGTACAGACTTCAATTTCTGATGTCAATTTACAACAACATTTCCTTGATCAACCTTGTACAAAACATCACAGTTACAATGCTCTCTGAATTGAATTCATACACATTAATCACACATCAAACTGTACACAGTCATCCGCCATTTCCCAACATAGTCGTTTTCCTCACAGTCTATTCATCTCCCTCACAAGAATGGTTGCAATAGTCCAACTGCTAGTGGTTCACATTCCACTTCTCTGATTGGTCAAAAACAAACCACATAGAATAGACATTCGGTCAAGGCGTTCAAACAGTATCACATGTCAGTGAGACACTAGGCCGTGTCTCCCCGATGCCACAATGCCTCGACTGTCGTTATCGACTAGAGTCACCACCATCGGCAAGAGTCATATCAAGTTCAAACCTATCACCCAGACTCACTCTATTGCTAAGAAATCACATCGATATCCACTACATAACCATCGGCCAGACCATTGCTATTAGCAAGAGGTCATACCAAACACAAATCCAGCTTGTGCAAATCTATCGGCAAGAGTTTCGCTATCGCTAAGAGTCTTATAGAAATTTATGTCATACCGATGTTCATACCTATTAGTTCATATTACTTTGACCAGTCTATTAGCAAGAGCAACACCATCGGCAAGAGGTTACACTGAAGTTCATCACGTGGAGATCCATCAATAGTTCACAAACAATTCCATCAGCGAGACTAGAACTCTCGGTAAGAGTTCATACCGACTGCAAACCTTTTAGCGAGACCACAACCATCGCTTAGACTCTTATCGAGCCTTTATGTCACCTCGATGAATTCAAGTGTATAACCGTCAGTGAGACATATTCTGTCAGAATGAATCACTCTGATGGTTCATGCCTATTCCCGATGCCACTCATCACCTAGAGTCTCCCCAATATCCAATAGGAACCAACCAGTCGGCAAGATGTTTGCTCGAATGGAAAGAGATAGGAATCTTCATAGCGATTGACATGTCTTTCCAATGACTCTCGTTGGCAAGATAGAACCAAAGCCTCAATGATTTGAGCACTTCAAAATTTTAGAAAACAACTGCTAGTCGGTAAGACTTCCAGAGGATCTCACTGACTTTTCCCTTTTAGGAGTTTCATGCTAGTAAGCTTGAGGCACATTTTCCAACATTCTAGAGGCCTAGGTCCAGCAAGAACTGACAAGGAGATAGAGCTAATAGGCGGGACACAAAGACCATCATGAGTACAAAGCATGGTTTACAACTCATCATATTTCTCCTAGTGTAAATTGTTTATAATGAGGGTCTCCTTCATGATGGCATTGACCTAATTAGTAGGGTCAACCATAATTCTAGTCATGACATTATCATTGACTAGAGTTGGTATGTATAATGGATAAGGCTTCTTGGTAATAGGCAAGTCACAATATGTGAAAGCTATATTGAGTGTCTTATCCATATGACTTGAAGGAGCAATATGAGTGAAAAAAACCACGTTCATGTATTTAGATGGACTAGGTGTTGGCAATAGAAGGGAAAAAAACTGAGAGGGGGGGGTGGTGAATCAGTTGTCACCAAATTTCAAACTTATTAAACTTATTAATCCTTATTCTCAGATCTGATCCATATGAATGAAAGCATGAATCAACAACACATCAGAAACACACATAACACCAAGATTTTTTATGAGGAAACCCTGTTAGGGGAAAAACCATGGCGGAGGTCAATCCACAAGATTATACCTTCTTTAAAGTATAAGAAGAATAAATAGGGAATGCATATGCATTCAGGCACACTTCCTAGAGCTCACTGCTCAATTACAAAATAAGACACACTGTTTTAAAGAAATATTCGGATTACATCCATCCGGATTTTAAACTGAGAAAATAGCATATGCTAATGCCTTATTACAGTTCTAGTTAAGCACATGAACACTTCTTCAATCTTCTTCACTCTTCTTCACACTTTGCTTTGCCTTCAAATGATTATGATTTTTTTTTAATACACACACAAAAGCACACCTTTGCACACTTCAATTCGAATAAACAATCGCTCTTATATATTCACAATAAGAAATGGAATCGCTACAATTCGGCCACAAAGAAATAATAAAATGAATACAAACTATTGGCCCAAAACAATAGATAATTTTCAATGTGAATCAACCAAGGTCGACCACAACATAGTGAAGACCCAAATCAACATCTTCAACATGAAAAAAATTCAATTAATTTCTCCTCGAAGATCCACAACATGCTTCAACACCTTGTCGACCAAGAACATGAAAAACATGAACACTCAAGAGAAAATCTCGGATCACGAGCACAACGATCCATATAGACGTACAACACAGATAGAGCATGATCTAAAACATCCACAAGAATCATGAATCACCAGAGAAGCATTCACAACAACTGAAATTACTGAAATCACATAATCTTCATTCAGGAACACAAATTGAAGTAATAGAAAAACTATCAAAATTCAAATCTTCATAACTCAATTAAATCTTCATGCGGATTTCTGAAACTCAACATGGATAAACTAGATATACTCAACAAGAAACCCTTTGGTCCACAAACTCTGATCAACAATGTACGAAACTCACCAATAGACATAACTTCACTTCACCACTGACAACCTACAACTCATTTCATTACAATTTTCTCAATATCCTCGACATATACAACTTCAAATGCACTAATGCTAATAGTGTTGACATCAATGAAAATCACATATCAGAAACACAATAACAAAATCCAACAATCTCCCCCTTTAACTATAGTGCCCCTCCAGTCGTTGCTGCTATGTGTTTAGATTTGTTTGTGTTGTTAGACCTTGATACTTGTTATTGTTTTATGATTGTCGGATTTAGAGCTATGTGGATGTTATACTATGATGAGATGATGCACTATATGGATGTTGTGTTTCATGTTACGCTTTTGATTAGAGTAGATGTTAATATTGATATATGTTTATCTGTTAATTAGTGATGCTTTACTTTCGTCAGTCTTGATGTGACTGTATAGGTGAAGGGGATGAGATTACATCACTTGCATGTGAGCGCTCTTTGATTCTATGATTTCTCTTCATGGTGTGAATTTTATATTTTATTCATGTATGACATTCGTTTTGATTATAGGATTGCAGGTACAACACATCGTCTCCACCTGGTTTCACAGGTTTGAGCATGTCCATAATCCAATGGTATCGTGGATTGGGAGATAGTAACGATGTTTCCTTGTCAAACCACAACCCTGTCATAGTGTGTCGTCAGTTTGTGTCTGGTATGTTGTTGGGTCATGTCGTCTTTGATGTTTTGATCATTTATTATCGGTGGGAATTAATGTGTAAATGGTAGTAATGATTATTTATATATTTTAGATTAAAATAGTTAAAAGCTTTAAATTTAACTTAATTAATTAAATTTAATTTATGTGGTAAAGTAATTTAATTCTAGTGGTTAAATTTATTTTATGAGTAAATGAATTGATTAATTAAACTTATTTTGTGGAGTAAATAAATTAAATGATTAATGTTGTTTTGAAAAGTGCATGGAATTAAAAGTGTTAAATTATTTTTGAAAAGAAAATTTTAAAAGTTTTAAATTCTTTTTGAAAAGAAATTTTTAAAAGTAAATTCTTGTTGAAAAGAAATTTTGGTTTTAATTTAAAAAACAAAATATCTCAAAAATGCATAGAGGGAAATAACTATGGTGGTTGTGGGATATTTTGGAAAATTTGACTAAATTTGGGGAAAAATTGATGAGAGATATTTTATCTTTTTTGGAGAATTTGTTGTGAAGAAGAGGGGAAGGTTTTTCTTGTTTTTGGATACATTTTGGATTTGGAGTGAAGATTTTGGAAGAACTTTTGGAAATTGGAATTTTGCAGGGAAGCTCAACCTCAATCCTCTTCTTCTTCAAGCTTCAAAACAGGTTCCTTTAATGGTTTTATTTTGTTTAGATCCTTTGATTTTAATTTTTAAGAGGTTGTAAAACTTGCTTAGAAAATCTTGAAAACCTCTATTGAAATCATGGAAAAATTTAGATTCTTGAGGAAAAACAAACTCTTATAACAAAAATTTTGGCAAATCAAATTTTAGCAATAGAAAAATTGAAAGACAAACAAATTTTTTTTTTGGGTTAACCTCTGTATTTGAATTTAGAATTTTCCATTTTGATTTAGAAATTGAAATTTGCTGTGTAATTATTTATGTAGGAAAATTTACTCAATTTGGCTGTAAAATGGATATATATATATATACACATATTTTCATATACTGTGAAATTTGTATCAGGGAAGTTATTTAATTTTTAAAAAAAAATTATATAAAAAAAATTCTCTAAAATAATTTTGTGCTGGGAAATCACCAGACACAGGGGGGGATTTTTTTTATATTTATTTTAAATTAAAAAAAAAATTATGATTTTTTTTTTTTATGTGGGTGTTGGGAGCTAACCCCACAACCACTATATGGGAGGCACTGGTTGTGGAGGCAGCGCCCAACACTGCCCCCACAAGCATCGACCCCCATAAGGGGGAGGTTGTGTTGCAGCGTCCACAGCAGGGGCAGGGTTTGGCCCTGCGTCCCTACGTGGGAACTTTATTTTTTGTTTATTTTTTTAAAAATGTTTATTTTTATATAATATAAAATATATATTTATATATTATATGTAATATACATTGTATATATATATTATTTATTATACATATAATAAATATTATATATATATAATTATTAATATATGTTTTATTAATTTTATAAATGTGTATATATATATATATTTTATATATTATTTTTAATATGTAATATTCTATATATATATATGTATTTGTTTATTTGTTTAGTTAATAATATATGGGTATAGTGCATGTGGTTAAATAAATGGATATTTAAATGTGAGAAATAGATATTAAATTTAAGTAGAAACATTGTCTTATTTAAATGAATATTTAATTAATGGAGATGTATGTTTATGGAGGGATCGACTGAGTTCTTCTAGAATAGATAATTTTTGTTCCTTGCCTTTCTGTTGCTCGGCCTTGTCTTCTTGGTGGTGATAGCTGTGAATATTCAAAAGGACTAGAGCTACTTCTTGTCCGAACTCTTCTCATAAACTGAAGAAGGCACTGATTCTGAAGTTCTTTCCTCTTATGGAGTCGCCAAGTATGCCAAATGACTTCTATAAAGTCTGGAACTCGTTGGTTGCATACTAAACCAGCAGTTCAATCTAATTTCGGTCCCAGTGGGTGTGCTAGAAACTGTTGTCACCTAGAAATTACACCCTATGGACATAGATTGAAACTGAGCTTTCTAGAGACACAAGGGATCATTTCAAGGCTGTGGGTCACCTGAATTTGAAATGAACCTCCGAAGAAGGTCGGCTTCCTTTGGGTATCACCTAAAACTATTGATCTTGTAAAGGGAAAAGGGAGAAGGAGTACATGAGAATGAAACTAAACTATGGTGATACACCAAATTGATAAGAAATCATGAAATGAAATAAGAAGAAAATACACTAGGAAACTTAATTGCTACTGTTTCACATACTCAAAACAACTTATTTTAGACTTATGTATCATTCTTAACAGGTTTGATCTACATACACATCTTAAGAAGGAAAGATGAAATTCACAGCTTCAAGATATGAGTGCAGACTTATAAAACACAGTTGAAAACTTGCATAATCAGAAAATTACAGAAATGAGAGTTATACAAACATTAACAATAGCTTCCAAGGTAGTCTCTATATTGCATTCCAGATTCCAATTGAGTTACAAAACATACATTTAGTCGAGAAAGGATTGACAAGAATCACTAACTCTTTAGAGTGTATAATCTGAACTATTTACAAAAAAGGAAAAAATTCCTTATATATCAAACTGTGTCGGCCCCTTAGGGCTTACAAAATATTAGTCCTCAGAGTAGATTTTTCCTTAGATCTTTTGACTGAATTTAATGTTGAACCATGTGTGTCCATTTTGGTGAAGAGTCATTCCCCAGAGAAGCCTTCTTCAAATATTTCGCAGCTACCGCATTCACTTCTTGGCATTGTGTCCTATTTGAACCACCTCGGCTAAACGCTTTGAATGCCCTAAGCTCAGAACAGATACGTGTTGCATTCACATTCTGTTGACATTCTTCATCTTGGTTAGACTACCATGGCTCACTTTTAGATCTCCCTGATTGGTCGAGTATACTCGACACAGATTCTCCAGGCAGTCAAAAGCTCGTTTGATCATAATCGCATCTCGGTGAGAAATTGAAAGTGTCTCACCAATGCGATTATGCTCCTCTGAAGCCACCGGCATAGCATGTGATAGTCGATGAGAGTTCTTATCGAGCCCAAAAAACATACATATATCACCTCTGTGGTCGCCAAGACAATCGCATTTAGCCAAATAACATGGAAAAGTCTTCTCATCCTCTATCGGTGAAGGTATATTGATGTTACCTTGATGTATTTTTCTCTACCCGAGCTCTGCATTCTTTTAGCAAGATGTCGGAAAGTTGGGAAGACTTCATAGCGAGGCTCAAATGTTATATCGATCTCTCCTCTATCGCTGAGACCACATCATGTTGGTAAGACATCACTCCGAAAGTCGGGTGCTACATCGATGTAATTCATGCCGGGGAGACCTTTGTCGATGACTCCTCCTTTATCGCCAAGACCCCCCCATGTCGGAAGGACCTCAAGGTGAAGTCTTCAACTGTTGGTGAGTTCAGCTTGCTTTCGGTGAGACCTTACCGAGTCAGAAAAACATCTTGTTGAGGCCTCTCTTCTTCGCCGATGCCTCCAGAAGTCATACCGCTGATCTCCTTTCCTTCAATCGGACAGACATCCTTATATCGGAAAGACCTTATGCCAATGTCAAGTTCTTTTGGTGAGGTCTTTACTTTCTGGTTAGTGATACATCATGCGGTCGCTGAGACTTCATAGCGAACTCCTCCTGTCTACCCGAGCTCTCCTCTATTCGCTGAGACTCTCGCCAGTCGGTGAGACATCGTACCGAAGGTGCTTTGCTTTGGTGAGGGTTCATTTCATTCACTTCAGTAAGAGACAAAGGTTTCACCAAGACATTGTGGCGAAACCACTTCCTTTGGCTGAGATCCCTTTTGTTTGCCAAGACATGGCCATGTTGGCAAGAGCTCAACCCGACAGCTGGAACTACAACAATGTCAAATGTCTTGGAGACCTTGTGGCAAAGGGAAAACGCTACACTGAGAGCCCATCCTTCTTGTTGGGGAGACATCCACCGAGCTCATTTTGTTGTCGCCAAAACATTCCTAGGTCACCGAGACCTCTTAGCGAGCTCATTGACTTACCCTGAAGTGTCCATCTATCGCCAAGAGTTATATTGAAGAAATCAACACCATCTGCTATCAGTGAGACTTTAACTCCTCGTTGGGACTTCTCACCGAGCACTATAGGTTATCTCGAATCCCATGGTCGCCATGAGTCTCCCCAATTGACGATTGAATGGCCTATCGGCCAAAGAATTCCACGCGATAAGAGGTCATACTGAACCCTTCTTGTCACAGCGATAGGCTTTGCAGTGAAAGCGCTCGGCAAGACATAAATTAGGTCACAACGACTTGTTCAAAATAGAATGTATCAAAGCTGGTAGTCTGCCAGACAGTGAAGATGTCATACCAACTTGGGTCTAATGGAGGCTTGAGCTTGTGATTATTGAGGCATATTTATAACAAAGCCTAACTGAGCTCCCTGTGAAATGTCATCAGATGCATGAACTAATGCTCAATGGAAATATCCCATTTGGCCCTTAGGAACACCTGCAACATAGATGCCTTGCCTAATTTAGCTTGAGGGTGTAAATTAGGTAACATTTTTGGTGACCTTTGCTGGATGTTTGCCTGCTAAACATGAAGACCAGTAGTCTAGGCTTATCCATTGGGCATGGAGTCATTAGGAGGCTGAGAAAATAAATAAAAATATCAGCTTTGCACATGGATGCAACTTGCTTGAGATCCACAGGACACAATAGGTTGCCAAAAGAAAAACAAAATAGGAGAAAACGAAAGAGAAAAATATTGCGCCATCACAACACCCAGGAAATAGAAAATAATTAACCTGAAGTGTAGAAGCACTTATTGAAAACATAAACCTAAACTAATATGTACGAAAGAGGAACTCCATCAGACTTGAAAACAGGGCTTAAGATGTATCCCATTGATTGGGATAGGGAGTACTTCCCCTTCTGTTGTAGCCAACTGATAAGCATTGTTCTTCTTATAGACTCTGATAATAAATGGGCCTATCCACATGTTGTCAAACTTGGTGTGATGGCCTGGCCTGCTTTTTAGAACATCCCATTTGAGCACGAGGTCTCCCACCTCAAAATATTTTTTTGTAGCCCTTTTGTCAAAAGTTTTCTTTTTTTGGAGCTGGTGATACTCCAAATCCTTCATTGCTTTGTCCCTTAATTCTTCGAGTTCCATGAGTTCTGCATATCTCACGGACATTGGGTCTTGTCCCTCAAATTTCTCCAACTGATGTATAATGTCAAGAGCTGGGAGCTCCATAGATAAGGGCAATCTTGCATATTTTCCATAAAACAATATGTATGGTGAATTACCAATAGATCTCTTAGGAGTCACTCTGTCTGCCCAAAGTGCATTTTTTAATTTAGTGTGCCAGGTCCTTTGATTATCCTCCATTGTTCTTTTGATAATCCTGATGAGATTCTTATTTGTGCTTTCAGCTAAACCATTACCCTGAGGGTAATAATTTGAGGATGTATTCAGATGAATACCCTATTTAATAGTCCAATCAGTTAGCCTTAATCCCACAAATGTGAGCGTTATCAGATATGATAGAGTCATGAACTCCAAATCTGGTGACTATATCTTCATAGAAGCTCAAAATTGAAGACTCTTTTTCTTCTTTCAATGCAACCGCTTCTGTCCACCATGTAAAATAGTCAGTGGTTGTAAGTACCCACTTGTGACCAGCACTGGAAGGTGGATTTATTGGCCCACTGAAATCAATTCCCCATCTGATGAAGGGTTGCTCCACCTGAATTGGATGGAGAGGCATAGCAGGCAACTTTTCCTTTCCTGCAAACACGACACATTTGATACACTTTCTTGACCAAGCATATGCATCTTTAAATAAGCTGGGCCAGTAGTAACTAGCTCTCATGATTTTCTAGGCAGTAGTTCTTGGGGCAAAGTGACCTCCCGCAGCTCCATCATGAAACTCATGAAGTACCTTCTCAATTTGATGGCTGTGAATGCACCTTAATAGGACACCATTCAGATCCTTTTTGAAAAGAACATTATTTACTAGCACATATGGTATGGACTGCAATCTGAACTATCTTCTTTTAGCTCTGTTTAATCCCAATGGGCATTCACTAGTTTGTAGAAATTGGGTCATGTCTTGAACCCAATTAATTGTTCCCACAAGTACATCATCTTGAGAAACCTGAGACTCATTTGTATTAACAAAAATAACATCCTTTTCCAATTCATTTTTACTGCTTGACCTTGTAGCAAGCTGCTCACACAGACCTTTTCCTCTAACCAGTTTGGTGATCTTAATATCCACATCATACTCCATGACCTTGGTGATCCATCTTGCTCTTTTTTCATTTAGATCTTATTCAATAAAAATTCCTTCATACTTGAGTGTGCGACCAGAATATGAATCTTATTGTTCGAGATCAAAGGCTTGAATTTCTTTAGGCTTCTGATCACGGAGAGAACATGCTTCTCAACAAATGCATACCTCTCTTCGTAATCAGCAAGTATTTGACTAAAGAAGGCTATTGGTTGTTCTAAGTTGTCACTATTTTTCTGTACCAACACAACAGAGATTGAACTAGTGCTGCCAAAAGCATACAAAAAGAAATCTTTAGAGAAATCTAGATTTACCAATGTCGGGGTAGACGCTAAAGCCTTCTTGATTTCTTCATAACTGTTCTTGGCATCTTTTGTCCAACTGAAAACTACATTTTTCTTTAACATTGTTGTCAAAGGTTGTAACAGGTTTGCAACATCAGAGATTAACCTTCTCAGAAAGTTTATTTTCCCCAAAAAGCTCTGTAGACCCTTCTTGTGACTGGGTAATGGCAACTCAAGTATGGATTTGACTCTTTCAGGATCAATAGTAATTCCTTGCTTTGACACTATGTGTCCTAATAATTTATCTTCATGAACAGAAAAGATACTCTTCTTTGGATTGAGAGAGATACCAAACTCTCTGCATTTCTCAAAAACTCGCCTAAGATGTAACAAATGTTCATCAACATTCTTGGAATAAACTGTAATGTCATCTAAATAAATCAGTATAATATTATTGATCAAATTTTGAAATGCCATGTCCATGGCCCTCTAAAACATGGCACCGATGTTGGATAAACCAAAAGGCATCCTTTTGTATGCCATGGTGCCCCACTTAGTTGTGAAAGTAGTTTTGAACTGATCCTCCTCTTTAACCAGCACTTGATTATAGCCCGAAAAACCATCCAACAAGGAAAATCTCTCAGAACCGGCAACCACTTGTAGGATTTGTTCCATGGAGGGCAGCGGGTAGTGGTCTTTCAAAGATGCTCGGTTAAGATCCCTAAAGTCTACATAGAGTCTTATCTCACCATTTTTCTTCCTAACCAGTACAAGGTTAGAAACCCATGAGGTGTGTTTGATAGGAAAGATGATACCCCTCAATCATTAACGGCTCAAGCTTAGGATTCAAGGGCCTTTTTTTTTTCCTTATTGGCTTAGCATTAGGTTCTAACTCAATTGTGTGCTGAGCAATATGGGGATCAAACCCTTTCAAATCTGAGTATTTCCAAGCAAAGAAATCATAAAATTCTTGACAAAAAGCAACAAAAGATTTTTTATCTTGATGTGAACAAATTTTTCCTATCTTAAGGAGTTTACCTTTGAAAATATCCAGTTCTTCATAATGCTCTTGTTTTATTTGCAAGTCGTCTCTACCCTTTTTAAGCTGGTCGTTAGTACTGAAAATTGACTCTAAGGTAACAAGACCTTTGGGTAACTTATTTGTCCTTAGTTGTATGACTTGATCATCATACTATTGCTTGAGTTTTGCTTGATTCACTATGGAGAAGTGATCTTCTTCGAGCAAGAAAGAAAGGATCTGCTCATCACTGTCAAAAACTTGCCAGTGAATGTTGTTATTAGGAATTGATGGTCTAACAATAACCTTCACATACTACTGTACTTTCTCTTTTCTAATGTCACCTGGAATATCAAACTGTGCCCCAATGGCTGCAAGCCTATCAACATGTTTGTTTTGATTCCTTGGAATAGACACTAAGTTAAAGGCATCAAAATCCTCAAGCATGTTCCACACTCTGTTTCTATAAGACTTTAGTGTGTCATTTTTAGCAACATTCAGGCCTCTTATTTGATTGACAATTAACTCACTGTCCCCATGTACTTTCAAGCAGGTTATTCCTCTCTTGCCCATTTAAGACCTTGAACAGGGCCCTCATATTCAGTAGTGTTGTTGGAGCACGCAAAAGCAAAATGGAAAGCAGCATAATACTTATCACCCTGTGGAGACACAAGCATTACACCTCCTTCGGCTCCATTTTTTCTTCTAGACCCATCAAAATACATCTCCCATAATTCATTGTGCTGCTCAAACTAACTTTCTGCACTTTTTTCAAGATTTGGCATTTTTGTCTCTACTTCATGCAATACATAATTGCCTAGGCCAATGTCCTGAATAAGCTCATTCGGATTATCAACCACGTTCTCAGCTACCCATTCATTCAAGAGTACCTCAGGTACACTCTCAGCTTGTAACTCTTGTGCTGCAACAAGTTCAGTATCCTCTAAAATAATAGAGTTAACATTTATAGCAGATGGCACATAAGGTTTGATGTGATCCTTGGAAAGGGACTCAAAAGTTATAGTTACCTTAGTACCATACTTGGTCCTAAAAAGCATATGGGACCAATCTGAAGACAAATACCCTCCAATTTTAGCTATGAAGTCTCTAGATAGGCATAAAGCAAAAAATGGAGGCAAATCTATGACAAAGACATCTTGCGGGATTAAAAAGTTGGGACAAGCATGTAGTGTGAGATTCAAATTTTTAATAACACCTATAGTGTTTACTGCTGTCCCATCCAATTAAAGTACTCCCTTTTCTAATGGTTGGTATTGTAAACCTAGCTAGTCTACAATCTTTTTTGGCATTACCGAACTGCTAGCCCCGCTATCAACCATGCAATTGTGTACCAATTTATTCCCCACTATTAAGGAAACATAGAAAGGAGGGGGCTTGACACCATTACTTTGTTGTGTGGTACTATCCAAAGGTGCATTGGTTAAAACTGACTTTTTTTTGGCATAAAGAGACTTCATTTAGTGGATTCAAACTAACTAGATTTGATAAGG
>VDFB02000013.1:214279248-214290021 GCA_007258455.2 Sequoia sempervirens | reverse complement strand
TCTTTGATGTCAACACTATTAGCATTAGTGCATTTGAAGTTGTATATGTTGAGGATATTGAGAAAATTGTAATAAAATGAGTTGAAGGTTGTCAGGGGTGAAGTGAAGTTATGTTTGTTGGTGAATTCCATACATTGTTGATCAGAGGTTGTGGACCAAAGGTTTTCTTGTTGAGTATATCTAATTTATCCACGTTTAGTTTTAAAGATCCATATGAAGATTTGTATTTTGATAGTTTTTTTGTTACTTCAATTTGTGTTCCTGAATGAAGATTATGTGATTTCAATAAGTTCAATTGCTGGTGATGGCTATTCTTTGCTGATCTCGGATGCTTGTGGATACTAGATCATGCCTCTATCTCCCAGCCCCATGGATTGTTGTGCCTGGATCCAAGATTTTCCTTGAGTGTTCATTTTTTCATGTTCCTAATGGCTAAGGTGTGCTACTAGCGGCTGTGGATCTTTGAGGAGAAATTAATTGAAGTGTTTTCATGTTGAAGATGTGGATTTGGGTCTTCACTATGTTGTGGCTGACCTTGGTTGATTCACATTGAAAATTATCTATTGTTTTGGGCCGATAGTTTGTATTCATTTAATTATTTCTTTGTGGCCGACTTGTAGTGATTTAATTTCTTATTGTGGATATATCAGAGCGATTGTTTATTCAAATTCATGTGTGCAAGGGAGTGCTTCTATGTGTGTATGTGAATAATGTCACAGCAATCATCTGGAAGGTAGAGCAAAGAGGAAAAGATTGAAGAAGGTTCACGTGGCTTAACCGGAATCAGACTAGGCATTTGGGGTGTATGCTATTTCCTCTCTACCAAAATTTGGATGGTTGTAATCAATCTTCTCAAGATGTGCAGGGTTCTATTTGTAATTGAGTAGTGAGCTCTAGGTAGTGCGCCTCGGTAATGCATGTGCATTCCCATTTATCCCTTTCTACTTTAATAGGGTATAATCTTGTGGACTCCAATTTACACTCATGGTTTTTCCCCAAATGCACGTAAAAAATCTTGGTGTTATGTTTGTTTTTGATGTGTTGTTGATTCATGATTTCATTGATATTGATCAGATCTGAGAATAAGGATTAACAAGTTTAATAAGTTTGAAATTTGGTGACAACTGATTCACCCCCCCTCTCAGTTGTCTGCCCTTGTGTTGCCAACAATTGGTATCAGAGCTTAGTTCCTTGGAAGAAATTTAACAACTTGAGGTGATCTAGGATGGCAAAATACAAGAAGGATAGTCTGAGATTTGATGGAACAAATTATTTTTTGTAGAAGACTCGAATGGAGTGCCATCTGACATGCATTGGTGAACCCTACTAGAGTATTACAAGTAATATGTATGTTATTCCACAGAACGATCCTACTACTTTTGTTGAGATTAGGGATGTTGAGTATAATATCATGGCTAAGGAAGCATTGTTGAGTGCTTTGACTGATACTGAGATGCCTATGTTATGGATTTGAAGACTGCTTATGAGATCTGGAAAAAGTTGGAAACTTTGTATGAAGGTGATGCTAATGTGAAGATTGTTAAGTTAAAGAGTCTGAAAGGGAAATATGAAATGTTGAGAATGGGTGATGATGAAAATGCTACTACTTTCATGCAAAGAGTGAATGAACTTGTGTGTGGTATTAGATGTGTTGGTGGAAAGTTGGAAGAATCAGAGATTGTTGCTAAAGTCCTTAGACCCTTGCCTATTGCTTATAAAGTCAAAGCTATAGCTATTGAAGAGCTCCAGACTGTAACAAATGTAACTAGAGATATGTTGGTTGGTAAGCTGACTACTTTTGAGTTGAGTGAATTTTTTGATGCCCTTCCTAAGGTTGAATCTTCATTTAAGGCTACTACTTCCGAAAGATATAGACAAAGATATGATCTGGGTGAGAGTTCATCTAGAAAGACATTCAAGTATGAGGATGAAATCAAAAAAAATTAAAGAAGAAGAAAGATAGTTGGAAGAGTTGGAAGCACTTATTGTTAAGAGAGTATCGAGAGGAAAAGGAAGTATGAAGGAAAATTGCCTCTTAAATGTTTTTCTTGCAATAAGATAGGTCATTTTGCATCAAGGTTTCCGGAAAGAGCTTCTAAACCAAGACATAACAAGCATAAATTTCAAAAGAAGTGTTACTATGCTACTAATGAAGGTGTGACAGATGATGAATCTGATAAAGGTGAAGATGAATGGGTGTTTATTGCTATCAAGGAAAATGATCCTGTCTCTACTGAATTTGCTAGTTGTACAAATGTGGAGAAAGCACTAGTTGCTTGAGTTGAAGAGAAATATGAATGAGTGATTGATAGTGGATGTTCACATCATATGATTGGAGACAAAAGTAAGTTTACAAGCTTGGAAAAGTATGATGGTGGTGTTGTGAGATTTGGTAATAGCATAGCTGGTTTGATCCGTGGAAGAGGATGCATTTATCTTGATGGTAAGAATAATACTGATGATGTCTTGTATGTGGAAGGTCTGAAGCATAATATTTTAAGTGTCAGACAAATGGTTGATAAGGGATACAATCATTAGTTCAAGGATGGAAAGTGCAAAATATTGGGATGTTCTGGAAATGTAATTGCATTAGGTACAAAAACAAGAGGTAATATCTTTCATCTGAATGTTTCTAGTAAAAATTGTTTGATTGCTCAAGTTGATGAAAGTTGGTTGTGGCATAGGAGAATTTTCCATGTTAACTTTGATAACATTGTCAAGATAAGTTCTACTAAGGTTGTGAGAGATCTTCTTAAGTTGGTAAAACCTAATAATTCCATATACGAGGAATGTCAATTGGGGAAGCAAACTACAATTTCATTTCAGAGCAAACAACATTGTTCAAATGAATTGTTGGAGCTTGTGCATACTAATTTGTGTGGTCCCCCTAGAATTAGAAGTTTACAAGGTTACAAGTATTTCATGTTGCTTATTGATGATTATTCAAGAATGATGTGGGCTACTTTCTTAAGGGAGAAATATGAAGTGTTGGAAAAGTTAAAGATCTTTAAGGCTATGGTTGAGACAGAGACTGGTTTGAATATTAAATGTTTGAGATTAGATAGAGGTGGTGAATTCACTTTCGGTGAGTTTAATTATTTTTGTTAAGATCATGGAATAAAGCGACAATTATCTGCACCATGAACCCCTCAACAAAATGGAGTTATGGAAAGGAAGAACATAATAGTTCAAGATGCTAGTACAATTATGATGCTAGAAGGAAATGTTCCTCATATCTATTGGAGAGAAGCTGTGAGTACTGCTATGTATATCCTCAACCGGGTACAAATCAAAGGTGATACTGGTAAGACCGCTTTTGAGCTATGGACTGGTCATAAGCCTACTATTAGATATTTCAAAATCTTTGGGAGTAGATTCTATATCAAAAGAGATGAAGATATAGGAAAGTTTGATGCTAGGAGTGATGAATGAATCTTTTTGGTTTATTCTACTAAAAGAAAGGCCTACCGGTGTTACAATAAGAGATTGGAGAAAATGGTTGAAAGTGCAAATGTTAAGGTTGATGAAGACATTGCTAGTCCATCTGGAACCTGTGGATATGATTTTGATGATCATAATGATAGTACAAACAAAGGTTAGACTTCAAATCAAGTTCAGATTATTCCAGTGAATCAAGAAGATCAAGAGGAAGAAGAAAGTGGTGAAAGAGTAGAAGATAGATTAGAAGAGCCTAAAATTCAAGAACATTCTAAGAAGACTCCAAGGTATGTGAGATTGAATCATTTAGAAGATAAAATTATCGGTGATAAGAATAAAGGTGTCCAAACTAGGAGAAGAATTGTAGAAGAATGTTGCTTGATTTCAAAGATTGAGCCTACTAGTGTGAATGAAGCGTGTAAAGATGAGAATTGGGTTGAAGCAATGAAAGAAGAGCTACAACAAATTGAGAAAAATGATACATGGATTCTTCTTCCTAGACCTAAGGATAAAAATGTAATTGGAACTAAATGGGTCTTCAAAAAAAAATTGAATGAGCAAGGTGAAGTGTTTAGAAACAAAGCAAGAATAGTTTGCAAGGGATATTCTCAAATGGATGGAATTGATTTTGAAGAGACTTTTTCCCTTGTTGCTAGAATTGAAGCTGTGAGACTGTTTCTTGCTTATGCTGCTTACAAAGACTACAAGGTTTATCAGATGGATGTCAAGTCTAATTTTTTGAATGGAGAATTGGAAGAAGAGGTATATGTTGAGCAACTTGATGGATTTCAATTGACTGATCAGGGAGATATGGTTTTTCAGTTGAAGAAAGAACTGTATGGAATTAAGCAAGCCCCTAGAGCTTGGTACGCTAGATTGGATAAATATTTGTTGAAGCTTGGATTTAACAAAGGTATTGCTGATAGTAATTTGTATTTCAAGAATGATGATAAAGATTTGATTTCAGGAACTTTTGTTGATGATATCATTTTTGGAGGAGATGATAGTTTGTGCATGAAGTTTGCTAATGATATGTAGAGTGAGTTTGAGATGTCAATGATTGGAGAGATGAAATTATTTTTGGGATTGCAATTTACTCAGTTAGATAAAGGGGTCTTTATATCTCAATCCAAGTATGTGAAAGAATTGTTGAAGAAATTTGGTATGGAAGATTCAAATCCAGTCAGTACACCTATGGTGACCAGATGTAAGTTGACAATAGATGTTGATTCTCTGAAGGAAAATCAAACTAGATACTGATCAATGATTGGTGGATTACTTTATTTGACTCAAACTAGGTCTAATATCATGAATTATGTATGTATTGTTGCAAGATTTCAAGATGATCCTAAGGAATTTCATGTGACTACTATGAAAAGAATTTTCAAATACTTGAAGCAAATAGTTGATTTTGGTCTATGGTATGCTAACGATGATGATCTTACTTTGAGTGCCTTTACTGATGCGGATTGGGAAAGAGATGTGGATGATAGAAAAATTACTAGTGGTGGTGCATTTTTCTTGGGTAAAAAGCTAATTTCATTGTTGAGTAAAAATCATAATGCCATTTCTTTATCTACTATAGAGGCCAAATACATTGTTGCTACTAAAAATTGTACTCAAGTATTGTGGATGGAGCAGATGCTGAAAGATATCAGAGTTGTGTATGATGAAACTATTTCTATATTTTGTGATAATTCAAGTGCCATTAACATTTTTAAGAATCTGGTGCTGCATTCAAAAACCAAGCATATATCTATCAAGTTTCACTTTTTGAGAGAAAAAGGTAAGTGAAAAGGAAGTTAGATTGGAGTATGTGCCTACTAAGGAGTAGATTGTAGATATCTTTAAAAATCCATTACCTAAGGATACTTTTGAGTATCTCAGGGGGAAGTTAGGGGTGATTACCCCTCCTAATAAAAACTAAGAATGCATTGCTTTGCATTAGTCCATGCATTTCATAATCATATATTGTTTTGGATTGATGTTGTGGTGGTTGCTACTCAGGGGGAGTAGTCAGATGGTTTAGAAGTTCAAAGCTTAGAGATCTTTGACATTGATGTCAAAGGGGGAGAAGAGTAATGTGAAAAAATGCTGATTATCTAGGGAGAAGATCCTTATGGGGAGAAGATCGTGTGAAAGAGTTGAGGAGAAAATGAGTTAGAACCTAAGGGGGAGTAAGTGTCAAGAGTTAGTCGCGTTGATGGTGTTTTTGACATCATGTGTTACCATAAATGTTAAAGGGGGAGATTGTTGGATGTTGTGGTTGTGTTGTTGATATGTGGTTGTCATTGATGTCAACACTATTAGCATTAGTGCATTTGAAGTTGTATATGTCGAGGATATTGAGAAAATTTTAATGAAATGAGTTGTAGGTTGTCAGTGGTGAAGTGGAAGCTATCTTTGTCTGCGAGTTCCATACATTGCTGATCAAAGCTCAGGACCAAAGTGCTCTTTGTTCAGTATATCTAGTTTATCCATGTTGAGTTTCCGTGAGATCCGCGGTGAAAATTTAATTGAGTTATGAAGATTTTCATTTCTATAGTTTTCCTATTACTTTGTGCCCTCAATGAAGATTTCAGTGCGGATTTTAGTAAGTTTAGTTGCTACTTAATGCTTCTCCGTGATTCATGATTCTTGTGGATGTCGATCATGCTCCATCTATGTTGTAACGTCCGCATGGATTGTTGTGCTCAGTGGATCCAAGATTTTCTCTCGAGTGTTGATGTTTTTCGCCAGTTCCAATGCATGTAAGGTGTGCTGGAAGCTGTTGTGGATCTCGGTGAGAAATTAACTTCGAAGTTTTTCGATGTTGGAAGATGTTGATTTTGGTCTTCTACCTTTATGCTGCACAACCTTGGTTGATTCACATCTGAAAATTCTTTATCTATTGCCTTTGGGCCATAATTCTATTCATTTTATTATTTCTTTGTCACCGACTTGTAGCGATTTAATTTCTTATTGTGAATATATAAGAGTGATTGTTTATTCGAATTGAAGTATGCAAGGGAGTGCTTTTGTGTGTGTATGTGGACACTGGCACCATGAAGGAAAGTGCGTAGAGGGAAGGTAAGAGGAATGGCTGGAATAGTTTTCATGTGCTTAACCGGAACTGTAATCAGGAATTAGCAGATGCTATTTTCTTAGTTTAAAATCTGGATGATTGTAATCCAAATATTTCTATAAAACAGTGTGTCTTCCTTTGTAATTGAGCAGTGAGCTCTAGGTAGTGTTCCTGAATGCATGTGCATTCCCCATTTATTCTTCTTATACTTTTAATAATGTATAATCTTGTGGATTGACCTCCACCATGGTTTTTTCCCTAACAGGGTTTCCTCATAAAAAATCTTGGTGTTATTTGTGTTTTTGATGTGTTGTTGATTCATGATTTCATTGATATTGATCAGATCTAAGAATAAGGATTAATAAGTTTAATAAGTTTGAAATTTGGTGACAACTAATTCACCCCCCCTCTCAGTTGTTTTCCCTTGTGTTGCCAGCACCTAGCCCATCTAAATATGTGAACATGGTTTTGTTCACTCATATTGCTCCTTCAAATCATATGGATAA
Organism: Sequoia sempervirens; assembly: GCA_007258455.2. Classification (NCBI taxonomy): domain Eukaryota; kingdom Viridiplantae; phylum Streptophyta; class Pinopsida; order Cupressales; family Cupressaceae; genus Sequoia; species Sequoia sempervirens. The sequence continues at coordinate 214,283,013 of VDFB02000013.1, read as the reverse complement.
GACACTCAATATAACATTCACACATTGTGACTTTCCTATTACCAAGAAACCTTATCCATTATACATACCAACTCCAGTCAATGATAATGTCATGACTAGAATTATGGTTGACCCTACTAGTTAGATCAATGTCATCATGAAGGAGACCCTCTTTATAAATAATTTACACTAGGAGAAATATGATGAGTCATAAACCATGCTCCGTACTCATGATGGTCTTTGTGTCCCACCTATTGGTTCTATCTCCTTGTCAGTCCTTGTTGGACCTAAGTCTCTAGAAGTCCCATTTGTTGTGATACCTAAATCTAAGTTATTCAAGATTAGACTAGGCATTCCATGGATAGTCTCCATGAATGTGGTCACCTCAGTTTTCCAAAAATGTCTAAAGTTTCTTCATAATGGCACTATACTATCCAAGACACTGAATACAAACCAATCATGTTGCGTGGGGGATTTTCCCTAGATCAGTTTTGGCCTACTCCAATCGGACCCCTGCCGCCTTGAAGGGACTTGCTCTACAAGGCCTACTTTAGGTACAAGAATGGAGGTTTGATCTCTAATGTTGTCTTCCCTCCTTCTCATGTGATTTCTATGAAGGCCTATACACATGCATAGTAACTTTCCTTTCCCTCTGCACCCTCCTCTTCAAAGACTAAGGACAAGCAAGCTTTCACCCTTAGGAATTCTCCTTCATCTTCCTCTATGACTTCACAACCCTCAATGGTGTCAGTTTTTTCTATTGTGCCTAGGATAGGAAAAATAAATGCACCCATGTTTTGGAGGTCTAATCTTTAGGTCTTTCAGCTTCTTGTCTTACCAACGGTTTCCCAACCTACCCTATATGGAAAAGGAAAGCATTCCTGAGGGGTTGTTCTTTCTTCTCAACCTCTAAGGCCTCCTCTTATTCCTCCATTTTCTTCTAAATCATACAAGAGGAATGGGCCTATGTCTAAGACCCCAATGCTAGTTTTTGTGCCTCCTCTTGTTCCTCATCAGGAGCATACTCTTTCGTTGGTAATGGCTATGAAGACCACTCCTCCGGTGGAATATGAACCTCAAGATTTTTCTCTTCCACTTGCAATGATTGTGGAGGTCACTCCCCCAGTGGAACAAGATATCCTAGAGTCTTCTCAAAATGCTCATCTTAGTGCTCATAGTTATCGCAACTACTTTGCACATGAGTGTAAGTGTCGCCAACAAGCCTTGGCACATAAACATGATATCTCATAAAAGACCAAGGGGATCCTCATATTCCTCTTTTTTCTTCTGCCTTTGTTTTTGTTTTTGTCTCTGCTTATGTTTCCACTCCTACTTCTATTCCCATCTCCTCTATATTGCTTCCAGCTTCCTCGATGGACCCTTATGAACCTCACCCTAAGAGGGTGTAGGTGTTCATCACTCCTTTTGTGGAGCCTCCTTTGGTCACCTCTTTACTAGATCTTTCTACTTTCCCTAAGCCCATTGATATGCCTCATACAAAGGTTGTGTCTACTATAGCTCCTGCTCCTTCTGCTTCTACTTTTGATATGAGGATTTCACATCCTTCACTTAAGCACAAGTTAGAGCATGACCTCATTCCAAATGATGGTTGCAAATAGTCTTCTTTACCTTCTTTGTCCTATTCTGCTTTGGCTTATATCATCCTTGTGACGATTATGTTGCCTCCTTCCCCAGAGTTTGTCACTACCCCTCTTTCAAAGGTCAAAAATGACTCTCTAATCCATCCTCCTCACATTTAGTCACAACACTTCACTCTCAAGAAGTGTATGTTCGACTCAGTGGAGGACATTTCCACTCTCTCTTCCATTTTTTCTAAGTCTGTGACATTAGCCTTGCAGGAACTTGTTGATGAGGACATAAAGGAAACCTCATCCTTGGCTCTTGCTATAGGTGATTCGACATGCACAACCCTTGCTATCCGCCTCTACATGTTTTTCTTCCCTCCCCTTACGATGATCTAGATTGGGAGCAAGATGACTTGTTGGAGGTGTTAGAATAGAACTTGGTACCTCTTCTTTATCTTTAGATTATAGTTGTGTGTTTGTTTTTGTTCCCCTATGCTTGTTTATTTATGTTTGTGCTCTCACCTAGAGGACCCTTGATACTCTTGTAGGTACTTGGATACATGAGAGAAAATTTATCGTATACTTCCTGTGTTTGTTTCATTATTCTTTTATTTGTCATAAATTTTTTATTTTTCATGCCAATGATGATGAAAAGTGTTTGGGCATTTAGGCCTCTTCCATGTTGACTCAAATTTTTATTTTTTCTTCATGTACTCTTCTACTCATTCAAATCTATTTTGAGGGTGATGAAAATTCATACATATTATACAATATTTATTTATCTATATCTATGATCAGTTTTGACCTTGAATAATTGGATCCCCTTGCGCTCTTGATTTATTCATCTCTTCTTTTGTGATGTTATGGATTTTATGTGTTTTCCCTCATCCCACAAATACATCTTGCTATGTATATCATGCCATGTAATCTCTTTGTCTTTTATTCTCCTTAGAATGGCATGTGCTCCTTTGTGTAGCACACATCATTCTAAGGGAGGGCTATCATATCTACTTATTCTTATTTTTCAAAAAAATTCTTAAAAATATGTCTTGATGTATTATAATCTTGTTGTATAGCTTGGGGGAAACCTAAATAGACTTGTCTCTTGTCTCTTTTGTGACTATCCTACAACACAGTTTGTAGCAGCCACATGCATATTTTCTTGCTGTATGGACTATAGATTTCTAGCCATACCTATCAATGTTGTCTTTTATCTGATCAGATTATGTCATGTCTATAAATTTTATCATACTTATTTTTTTCTTTTTCACATAACGTGTTTGTCTATAGCTAACATGTTTGTGGTGAGATTGCAGTCATCTTTGTTGGCGAAATATTTGTGTCCTCTTTGTGTCCTATCTCAGCTTATCTATTGCATATATTGGATCAAAGAACTACATCCTCTTCATCCTGGGTATATTATCTTCAACCTGTTTCTATCTACTTTAGCTCACACATTTTGGAAAAAATATGCTTGCTAAAGTGGGGAAAAATGTAGTGTCATAAAATTGAACCCCATACAATTTTGCACTACATTACCTCCCCTTTAGCCTAATTAAAGAAAATAATGTGATTCCCCCTTTCACTTAACTTTAATGTCATCCTTGACCCCATTTTCTGTTCTTTAAGTGAATTTTTTGGGATGCACCATGATGTACAGATGTCTTCATGCTGCACAGATGTTGTTGCACAGGCAGTTGTCGTTACACCAAAAGATCGACCTATTAATGCTTGATACAACCACCATATTTATATAATATCCAAGATCCACAGAAGGCAGTTAAGCCATGTCATGAACCCAAGCGCCATGCTGCATAGCACAAGGAGACCAAGGGAAAAAATGTTGCAACAATCACCCCCTAGCGTAAGTGAGGGGTTTGAACCTGTGACCTCGGCTTTGATACCAATTATTGCACATACAATTAATGTTGTACCAAAATATTGACATGTTAATACTCGATACAACTGTCAAATTTATACAAGACCCAAGATCCATAGGAGGTGATTAAGCCATGTCATGATCCCAAACGTTGCGTTGTACAACACAAGGAGACCAAGGCCAAAACTCTTGCAACAAACGTCTACATGATTTGCAAATGTCTCAAAAATATTCCTAATTTTGTGGCTATTGGAATGTTACACTTCCACCTACCTACAAACTATAATGCATTTGTGGGTTGTAGACATATATAAAATACTT
>VDFB02000013.1:214071172-214279148 GCA_007258455.2 Sequoia sempervirens | reverse complement strand
CCTCACTCTCTCTCCCTCCCTCTATGCCTTCCACCCTACCTAGATAAGTCCCTTTCACTCCAACCCCTTCTCTCTCACTCCCTCTCTCTTAAACTCCCACTTCCACCCCCTGCTCTCTCTCTCTCTCTCTCTCTCCCTCTCCCCTCCCACTCTACCTAGACAACTCTCTCTCTCTCTCTTAAAATTATCCCTCCCTCTAAAGACATACATAAATACATACATACTTACATACATACAAGCATAATACATATGTACATACAATCCTACATACATACAAGCATACATGTACACGTGTAGATACAATCTTACATACATATAGGAATACATACAATATACATGCATTGGTACACACAGGCATACATACATACATACAAGCATGCATACATACATATATGACATACAAGCATACATGTACATACAAACATACAAATATATAAGCATACATTCAATAGAATAGAATTTAACATAAAGTAAGACATAACACGAGTGCTTTATACCAAACTCACGTTATGTATTGCTAGACATGTTACCCACAAACACAAAACCATGTCAAAACTAAGATATAATGTGAGTGCATTATAATGCACTCACATTATAACACACACACGTTATAATGCGTGCATGTTATATCTTGCTTTGGGAATCCCCAAGCCTTGGGATTGGTATTTTCCTTGGAATACCAACCCAAAGGCTTGGAGGGAATTCCCAACAACCAGAGATGTGTTTTTGCAAATTCTACAATATTTCACATAATCGAGTTCATGCTCTTTGTCAGGATTGTACATGGTTCAATGTCGAACAAATTGAAGACCTAGGTAATGTTAGGTTCTCTCTTAGCTATCCAATGATATAATTTTTTTCACTTTCTGAAAATGTTAAGCCTTTCATCCATAATTTCTTTTGTTTGTGTCTCTTTTTTGGCAAAAATAAGTGTTTGATGTTTTTTTCGTTATAAATTAATTGTTCATTGAAATTTCAAATAAATTACATTTTTAGAAACTAAACTCCATTCTACAAATTTTTTGTAAAAAAATTCAATTAGTTTCTAAAATTTGTAGGGCTAGCACAACCAAAATTATGTTTTTCAGGAAGTTTCCATTTCAAAAATTAGTAAAAAATCAAATAGTCATTAAAAAATTATCAAAAAAATTGCGCATCAACTACATACTGTTAGCTAACTTCTCACCGTAGTGATTTTAAAAATACTAAAAAATAGTTCACCATGCTAGGGACATACAAGAGTTGCTATGTTATGTTTTATGAAATAAACAAGACCATTTTTGTATGTCCCTCTCTTGAACCCCTTAATATCAACCATTTTCAAAATAAATTAGTAGTTTAGAAAGTAGACTCAGAGCACTTCGATCCTTGTTTTTGTTCCATCTCAAAATTTTGAGTGTAACTATCCTCAATTTCATGTCCAAGGTCAATATTTCTCAATTTTAGAAAAAAAGTGTCCACTTAAGCCCCCTTTTTGGGAACCATCTTTGTGCACTTACCCAAATATTGTTAGGTGTGGTTGTTTTTTTAGCACGACCTAGATGAAGGCTTGAAGCTAAGAGGAAAGCTCTTTTTCTCTGTGTTATGTTCTTGTATTTGTGACTATACTATTGAGTTTTGGCATAGAGAGTAATTCTTCATGGAATCTCTACACCGTTGTCTCCTATAAACTACATTAGTTGTTATGCTTTTGAGTGGCTCTTCACAGTATGTTACCAAGTTTTTCTTCTAGAATCAATTGGATAAAATTTATGTTGTTTAACCATTTGAATTTATCTATAGGATCTATCATTAGGAATAAGTTTGAAGCCAATGCTTGATTCCAAAATTCTCACATATTAGTATTTTTAATGCACAAAAAAAATTGTTTGTGTTCATATTGTGATAAGTTTATTTGTTGAGAAAATTTTGTAGGGCGTTGTAAACTTTTCACTGATGATGTCTCAAATGGAGGGTGGTTGTCTAGTTAATTACAATGTCATCACAAATCTCTTTCTTCAGGTAACTACTTTCTAGTTGTTGTAAATTCATATATCTTCTTCATATTGATAAATAGCTTATGGTTTTTGATATGGAACTCTGAAGTTGAGGTGACTTAAAACTATTGCTCTCAATGTAATTTGTTTTTTTATATGATTATTTTTTTTAGTGCCTATAACTGGTGATAAAGTGTATTATTTAGAAAATACTTAGGAGCTCACTAGAAAATATTTCCCTCAAAATCAGAGTTAATAACTTGTTTGGGTTATATATTGTTCTCAACACATTGTGAAAGGTTGTTTTGTTGGTTAATCTGATTTAAACCAATAAAGTTGATCCTTACCAGTAAATTCTTCAAACCACCTTGTTCTCTTATCTTTTAAATTGGTTATATAGACCAATTGTTCAATCTTTTATTTGTTCTTTATAGGATTGAATTCATTTTCACACCATCTTTAACTATTTCTTAGGCTTACATTGATTTAGCATGGTAAATTGAAGCAAAAGATTGATTTAAATTCTGGTTATTATGATTTTTTTAGGCAACTAAATGTAGTGGGTGTGCATTGACAAAACTTTTAGATGCATTTCCAACCAAAATAATTCATGAAGATGAGGCAAAATTTGATAATAGTGGCAAATCAATTGATGATGAAGATGAACTAGATGTAGCTCTATTCAAACATTATACCTTAATTTTAATGAGTTCTTTTGATTTATTTGATATTATTTCAATGAGGATAGACATGCTATGGATTTGTGGTATAATAACTAAGGCTATAAAATCAACTTAGCTTTATTGGTTTAGTAAAAAAATATGTTTCTTAGTTGAGCCTTGGTACTTGAGTGCTTCTTTTATTGGTTGATTGGAAGCACAAGCTTATATCTCTACATGGTTGAAGAAAGTAGTGGTTTCTATAATGTTTATTATAAACCATAGTAGCATTCCATTTGCACAGTATTGACATGGTTTTAGGCTTTTAGCCATAGCAACAAGGTAGTGAACTATTAGATAAAATATTTTGGTAGGAATGTATGAAAAACATCATAGCATAGACAAGGTGGTGAACTATTTGAAAAAAATCCTCAAAGAAATGTGGTTTCATGGTGATGAAATTTCCATCACCATGAGACCACATTTCTTTGAGGAATATTTTAAAGTAGTTCACTGCCTTTTCTATGCCATTTCTTACTATTATGCTTTGATAGATTTTTTCCAAGCATCCATAGCTTCTTCAAAAGCATTCGTTTTAGACTTTTAGCCATAGTAGCAAGGCAGTGAACTGTTTGATAAAATCCTTTGGTAGAAATGTATGAAAAATGTGGTAGCATAGACAAGGCAATGAACTATTTGAAAAAATGCCTCAAAGAAACGTGGTCTCATGGTGATGGAATGTCATGACAATTTTTTTTGTCATTAAATTCCATCACCATGAGACCATGTTTCTTTGATGATTTTTTTCAAATATTTCATTGCCTTGTCTATGGCTTGTCATGGCACTCCATTACCATAAGACCACATTTATTTGAGGTATTTTTTCAAACAATTCACTTCCTTGTCTATGCTATTGCTTACTATATGCTTTGATAGATTTTCCAAGCATCCATAGCTTTTTTGAAAGCACCTATTTTAGGATTTTAGCCATAGCAGCAAGGTAGTGAACTGTTTGATAAAATTCTTTGGTAGACATGTATGAAAAATGTCATAGCATAGACAAGGCAGTGAACTATTTGAAAAAATTCCTCAAAGAAATGTGGTATGATGGAATTTTCCATGACGAGCTAATGTAATTGGCCGCTGCTCCTAGTTATTAGTTATGTAGTGTGAAGTAATTTCATAATTGCTTAGGTTGACTTTGTAATAAACTATATTGTAATTGAAATTTTGTCATCTATCAACATCTAGTTATTAGTTATGCAATGTGAAGTAATGATTTGATTTTGAAAGATGTGCAATGGAATGAATGTAATCAACAATATGAATATAAACTACAAAAATCTATTTTCTACAATTCATTAGTTAAACTCTTTATTTTATTTTGTATTCTATTATCTTATTGAACATATGTTCATGTGGGGAGCAGGCTAAGACAGGCATGACTGTAACTTTTGAATGTGCATTATAGACTCTTTATGGGTATGAAACTGATGTAACAATTGATGAAGCTGAAATTAAGGTAATGCTCTGATATGGATACAATATTTTCAAAGCTTTTAGTTCCATATGCATCTTTTTGCACTTTTTCTATCTATTTTCTAAACAAAGAATTATCTTCAATTCATTCTCATTTATTCTTATTACTGACACATTCTACTACTATGGATAACTATATTTTCAATGTCATTGGTAGTGAGGATCCTGACAATAAATTCAAATACATTGAAGCAATAGCCAAAATTGGGCAAATCAAGGAAGTGGAACATGTAACCAGAGAGTCAAACTTCTATGATGCTGAAAAGACAAAGAACTTTCTTATGGAAGCAAGACTTCCATATGCTCATCCACTGATAAATGTTTGGGATCTGTTTGGATTTGTACCAAATCTTCCAAATGCTTCATTTTTCAAGTAGTTCTTTCATGTTTCGCTATAAGAAAACTAGAGCATTGAAACTCAGTTTTCTCAGTCACAGAACTAAGAAACACACTTTGTTACAAGTTTTTCAAAGAAAAGACACATTTAAATCTTGTATCTGCTATACGAACACCTTTTCTCAATAAAATTTCAGCATTTTTCCTTCTTAATAGGTGTTTCATTATGTGCAAATGAATGATTGTATATGTTTTTCTATGTTTTATGTTTAAACCTCAAAAGCATTTTCTAATTTCTAGCACTTTCAGTGAACAAAAACAATTAAATAAACTACCAATTGACTAAATATACTACCAGTTGACAAAGAAGTGAATAAATATGACTAAATATAATGATTATGCAATTAATAAACAATGTATCAATATACTTGTAGTGTCGAAAAATGTCTTCAGGGACATTTTCACACTTGTTTGGGCCCTCCTTGTTGAATTGAGTCTAATATTGCCTTGACTTAGTGTTGTAATGTGTTTAACATGCTCACATTAGGTCTTGGGCCCTTGTAAAATAATGAATTTAAATGGTATCTTGTTAAAGTGTTGTGAAGTGTTGTAACACACTTTCACACTTTTCTGAGGTTTTATTAATAAACTAAACCTAATAAATCTCTTTTTAACCTTAATCATGCCTTATTTGGAGTGTTGTAAAGTGTTGTAACATACTTTCACAATTTTCTAGGCTTGTAATTAATAATTGGGCTTATTTATGCTTTGATTGGCCCTATTTTGCATCCATAATCTACTCATTTAATGCATATTTTTTAGGATAATCCTGACACAAATCAACATCCAATCAAAATTCAGGTGTTTTTGGGTTGAATGGCCTAGATTTAGTGATTTGGGACTCATTTCCCACCTTGGGTGAATGAGTCCCACCTAGGTTTTTGGATCCTGAACTTGGTTTCACACCTTTCTGAGCATTTTTTAAAATGGTCCCATAAAATTATGCCTAATGGGAATCATTTGGAACCTTGGACGAATGAGTCTCGTGTGGCCCAAAATCAAAATTAATTCAATTTTTTGGCATGATTTTATCCTTCTAGATCTAATGTCAGCTTGTAGTGTTGTAATTTTGAGAATTCTTGCATAATTAAGTTTCACTCATTTTACACCTAGCAAGTTGAATGAGCATCCTTATATCAAAGTTGAGTTCATAAGTGCATTCAAGTGTTTACAAGAGAATTCAAGGGCATAGTTCTTCATCAATTTTTGCAGCAATCCAAGATCCATTATCATGTCAAGCATATCAAGCATCAGGCATGTTATTTAGCTAGTGTTGTGATGTAGCATTGAAGATTCAAGGTCACACATTGTTCTACTCCTATTGTCAAGATCAAGATCTACATCCTTCATGGCCATTTCATGTTGAGATGCAGATTTATAAGACATAATTTACAAGGCATCATTCAAGGTACTATTTTCCATGATGCATGTTCTTTTTTTCATGTTTCATGCCTTCATTTCATTTTCTCATCATTTTGTTTAATTACCTACAAGGGGTTTGACCAAGACAAACCCCTATTCCCTAACAATCAACACACTCTCTCTCTCTCTCTTTGTGTGATTACATATCTAGGTGCTTTGAAGAATTCAATATAATTGAAGATTAGGTTACAAGCTTGGAGAAAGTTGTTGGAGTTATCTCCCCATTTGCAAGGTTGTAATCTTCACCAAAAAGTCGCCTCTAGCCCCAAAATCAGGGTTTCAAATATGGAAACAAAGAGGAATAGAAAAAGCAGACATTGAAGGTTAGATTTAGATTTTAAAGTTCTAGTTCAAATACAAATTGGTGAATGAGTCCCACTATAGGTTTTTTTCAATTTTTTTTGTAGATTTAGATACCCTTTTGTCTAAAACCTACTCCTGTGCAAAAATCTAGAACTAGGACTGATTCGCCGAGAATGGCGAATGAGTCCCACTAGGTCAAAATGCTAGAATTTCCAAAAATTCAGGACTCTTTCCAGTCATCTTTAGATTCCTAGGTGCACACATTTCATTTCATAGCTTGTTATTCTATTTTATATGCATTTTTAAGTCATTTAGTTCAAGTTTGCATCATATTAGGATTTTGCATTTCATCCTGCATCTCATTGTCTTTTCCAAGTTCTTACTTGGTGGTGAACCCCTTATTAGTTTATATTCAGCCCCTAGGATAGTCCCTTAGGAGATCTCTTACCTTTATTCCACTCTTGGGTTGAGATCTCTAGGGCATCCTTGAATGTTGGAGAAAAGTGATGTTCTATGTCCAAAACCATAAAGCATCCAATTTTCAACTAATTAATAAAATTTTAGTATCTTCTATAAGAAAACCTTTTCTCAATAAAATTTTAGTATTTTTCCTTCTTAATAGGTGTTTCATTATGTGCAAATGAATGATTGATTATGTTTTTTGGTGTTTTATGCTTAAACCTCAAAAGTATTGTCTCATTTCCATCACTTTTAGTGAACAACAACTAAATAAAATTCCAATTGACTAAATATACTACCAATTGACAAAGCAGTGAATAAATATGACTAAATATAATGATTATGCAATTAATAAACAATGTATCAATATACTACCAGTTGACATTAATCAGTGAACAAAAATACTACCAAATTGATCAAATAACTAAATAAATGTCTGGAAATAAATTGCTAATGGTCACATGACTAAATATATGACGAAATCTGATAAAATCAATAACTAAATATATGACTAATATACTACCAAATCTGACTAAATCAATGACTAAACATGTGACTAAATATATAACTAAATCAATGACTAAATTAACGACTAAATTTACTACCAAATTGATCAATCAAAACAACCAATAAATGAATAAAACTGGTTTAGTCATTAATTTGGTAACATTATAAATGGCTAGCAATAAACTACTAATGGTCACGTGACCAAGTTTAGTCATTTATAGACAGTTTTTAGTAGTTTCTTTAGTCATATATTGTTGTTTTTGTACTAGTGTAGGAGTAGACAAATGTCTCCTAATACCATGATCTTCATAAAACTTTTCAAATTCATTTTAAGTAAATTCATCTCCTCTATTTGAACTTAGGCTTTTGATCTTAGTATCCATTTCATTCTCAACTTTTTCTTTGAAAATATTAAACTTGTCAAGGGCTTATGTTTTTTCTCTTAAAAATGTAACCCATCATTCTAGATTAGTCATCAATAAGCAACATAATATACCTTTCACCTTGTTGACTCCTTGTTCTTGTAGGTCTACATGGGTTAGTGTGAATCAGCTCCAATGGCATTATAGTAGAGCACTTTGTTCTCTTGAAACTTGTCTTTGTTTGCTTTCCCATATGACACTCTTTGCATAAAGTGTTTGTAGGATTAGTTATCTTAGGCATATCTCTCATTATATGAGTAGAATTTATCTTTACCATATTTTCAAAGTTGATGTGTCTCATCCTCTTGTGCCACAACCAACACTCATCAAATTATAAACAGATTCTTCCATTTTCCCCTTTTAGATGATAGGCATTTTCTTTTGTCCTTTTACCTTCTACAACTAATCTTTTGGACCCTTCCTTCCTAATCTCACAACCTCTAACATGAAATGTAATATTATATCCTTTGATGCACATATGACTGGAAATAAGAAAATTATGCTTTAGACCTTTGACATAGAGGACATCCTCAATCCTATTCTTTCCATCAATTATTATAGCACCCTTTCCACAAATTTGTGTTGAATCATAGCCACCAAACTTAATAGCTCCACCATTACACTTCTTAAGACTAATGAACCTTCCTTTGTCACTAGTCATGTGGTTAGAGAAACCATTTTCAATCATCCAAGCATTCTCTTCTTCCTTTGCATGAAAGGAAGTCCACACAACCATTAAAATTTCATTAACTTTGTCAGCCTGCAAAGTATCAGACTTCTTACATTTTTTCAATATCGCCATTTTTTCCTTTCACAACCATGAATAAGGTTGCATCATTTGAATCATTATCCTCATCTTGTGAATAAAAAATGCTCTCCTTGGAATATAAACTCTTTTTGAACTTCTCTCTTTTGTTGCCATCTTCTAATTCTTTATAGGGAAATTTAGATGTAAAATGACCAATCCTCCCACAATTGAAACACTTGAAAGGTATGTTACCTTTGTATTTCTCAGCGCCTTTCTTCAATCTTCTCACAAAGTTTGGTTCTACCTCATCAAAGAAATAATTTCGATCTGTTGTATCATCTTCTATCTTTCTACTGACTTTGAATGTTTCTTCCTTATTCATAACATATTTATCAAATTCTCTCATTTCAAAGGTAGTGAGAGCATGAAACATTTCATCTATTGAATACTTATCCAAGTCCTTAGAATATTAAATAGTAGATACCTTATGAATATAAGCTTTAGGGAGATATCTCAAAACTTTCTTCACAATATCATCTTCTTTCACTTCTCCACCATGACCTCTGATGCTAGTAACTACTTCATCCACCCAAAGCATATAACTAGCAATATCTTCATCCTCTATCATCCTTAGGGTTTCAAATATGCACTTGAAGATTTGCATCTCACTAGTACATGAACAACAATATATGACTAAAAAATATACTAAAAACTACTTATAAATGATGAAACATGGTCATGTGACCATTAGTAGTTTATTGCCAGTCATTTATAATGCAACCAGATTGATGACTAAACTATTTTTTCATTTATTGGTTGTTTTGATTGATCAGTTTGGTAGTATATTTAGTTGTTGATTTAGTCATTGATTGTTGGAATCTGGTTACTTATTTAGTCATTTTTTATTCACTAATATATTTAGTCGTTGATTAAGTCATTTATTGTTATAATCTGGTCAATTATTTAGTCATTTTTATTCACTAATTTATGTCCATTGGTAGTGTATTTAGTCATTAATTTTAATCATCATTTTGATCAATTTGGTAGTATATTTAGTCAATTTTATTTCACAGGTCATATATTTAGTTATATTTATTCCTTGTTCACTGATTTCTATCAATTGGTAGTATATTTAGTCAATTTAATTATTAATTGACATCAATTAGTAGTATATTTAGTCATTTTAATTGACTGATATTTGAGGATTTAAACATAAAACACAAAAATACACATCAATAATCAATTGCACACAATAAGACAACCATTGAGAAGGAAAAATTGATGAAATTTATTAATAAAAGAAAGGTGTTCTAGTTACAACTTAGAAATAGGGTATTACAACTTTTATTTTTAGTCACAAGACTAAAAATCTAAGTTACAATATTGCACAAAAATGGCTGCAAGAAAGAAACTTCTCCAAAAAAGTTTTGCAATGATGGAAACACATGCTTGGAGCCCTTCAATGTGAGCACATGCCCCTTTCATCTCTTAAAAATTCTACAACATGGGAAATCTTTCTGGAGCAAGTTGTAACATGTGGAATCCAAGAAGGAGAATGTTGATCATGTCCCATATATGAAGCTCTATCCTTCAATGCACTCAACAATAAGCTAGTTAGAATCTTTCCTCCTTTATATGCAATGTGCCATCTAATATGAGCAATAGGGTCTGCCTTTTCCACCATGAATGAAGTTGTGTCTCAATACAACCAACAAAATTACTATTAGTCTCAATTCAAAAAGAATAAAAGTGCATTGTATATTGCAAGTTTACAAAAGTAAGTCCAAACACAACTGAAAGATAAATCAATTAAAAAATTGTAGGAGACATATCACATCCACAAAAATGGGAGAGCTATGTAAAATTGGAGAAATTGGCATAGAAAATGAAGGCAACAGGGTTTTCCATATTCAATAATTTTACTTAATGCTATGGAATAGAATAAAAAAGAATCATTTATCTACCACCATAGTGAAAAGTTAGCAATTTCATTTGGTTTGTTAAACATGGCCCCTAGTACAACTATTAGAGTTGTTAAGAACCTTTGAGTATGTTATGATTTTGAAGGTTTTATGTAAATTAAATAAAAAAATGAAAAATGCAATTAAGATTTTCAAGGTTTTATGAAAATTGAATAAAATAATGAAAATTGCAACATCTTTAATGGTCTCTATACTTTTGGAATTATTGAATAAAACAATGAACTATTGTCTTGTTTTCCAAACAAGACAATATCTAGCATGAGAAAGTTCTAATACAAATTGAATAAAACAATGAAAAATTCAATTAATATGTTGACTATTCCAGAAGTATGGAGACCCTTAAAGATGTTGCAATTTGTGATACAATTCATAACAAAGATAAGGATTTGTAGAGGGGAATATAACACAGTGAAATATAACATATGGGTTCCTGCAAAGCCTTGAGAAAGTTTGGAAACATTGTGCACTAGATTGAGCTACTAGGAGGAGTTACAAAATTATATCGATATCACAAAGGAGATGTTTAAAGACTGAAGATATGTATGAGTATGGCAAAGGAAATGTCTAAGACAATAGATGAAGAACTCAAAATGAAAGTAGAAAAAAACATATTTGAAAGGTATTAATAACAGTTATGGATTATTTAATTTCCTATGATATTTCTCTTCGCATATCTACTCTTTCCCATTAGCTGCTCAATTATACTATACAATGACCCCAGTGCTAGTCTTTTAGCAATTATAATGTTGCCTACATGAATGATACTGGCACTAAATCTATTGCTCAAAATAGTTGTAAACAGAAGAGAAAGGATGGATAATGGATCAACTTCAATGACCTATATGCACCCACATGTGATACCTAATTAGGTTTTGATTTTTCCTATTCATTCTAATGTGAAGAGGGTGGAATAGACATTGAAACTTATTCATGTATAGGGGATAAATGAAGGAATAAATTTAGGTTCCTTGATAAACCACATCTTCAGATTTCTTTGAAACTCAACTAGATAACAAAACTAATTGGAAAAACTCAACTAAATCACAAAAATAATCATCAAAGCTCAACAAGATCAGAAACAAGCAAAAATAAACACTAATAATCATGCTACTAATTTTGTTAAAGGCACAAATAATAGTGTGAAATTACTCTCAATTAAATATCAAGAAAAATTCTATGAAGAAGTATTGTAGTGCAAAGGCTTACACCAATTGTCAAAAAGACAACCTGGCAATAAATACCAGAAAACCTTCAAAGAATTCAAAACTCTCAAAATTGTTGCAACATTTTTTGTCATATATTGTAGTTACAAGTGCCCTGCTAGACATGTACATGAAAATGTGGAAGCATAGACAAGGCAAGTGAATTGTTTCAAAAATGCCTCAAAGAAATGCGATATCATGGATACCCACTCTCCCATAGGCACTTCAAGTCATGCTTGCGGTGATGCAGGGCTTTCCCTCATCACCATAGGAATGACTTGAAGTGCCTATGGGAGAGCGGGTATTGAGCATTTCCCCCACCAATGAATGTGCCAATTCCCACCCAACAACTACTATTCCCACCTAGGGGAGCTAATAGTTGTTGGTGGTATCATAAGTAGAAGTAGATCTATCTTGGCTCAACTATATGTATAGCCTACCTATCTCCTCTCTGTCAGTCTATGTGGAAGGAATGCTAGAGTGATGTGCAACAACTACTATTCCCATAGGGTTATGTTTAATTCCCACCCAACCCAATCGGCTTCATTCACTGAGGACTTCCTTTATGATGTACCTCTCTCTACTAATGTCTTAAAAAATACAAATTATGTTTTGCCAATGTCTATACAACCCCTATGTTCTCCCATAGGAACTTCAATTCATTCCTTCGGTGATGCAAGAAATCCCTACATCACTGCAAGCATGACTTGAAGTGCCTGCGGGAGAGAAGGTATCCACCAAAGTGGTAGATTTTCTTAGGAGGGGGGATAAACACTACCTTACACATGTACATACAAATTTTTTGAACATAAAACCCTTGAATGTGATTAAACACAACCAATGATTCTTGTAACCATGTTCCATTCTTTCAATGAATATAATGACTATTGATTTGAAATTTAGATTGAAAATTTGGACATATGAAGATTTAGGCATAAAGAATGCAGAAAAAGATACAATATAAACCAAAAGATCATTAGAATTTCCAAAGATTCTCTCTAACTTGTGTAGCCAAGAAAAAATTCCAAACAATGAAAACCAAAATTTCATCAAAAGACTGGTAGTTAGTGAAGCAAGAAAGTCACATTCCTGCACCAATGTCAGCCCTCTTCAGGTGATCAATAGGCAACCAATACATTAATTAAGAATGCAATTCGAATCCATAGAAAAACCTAAGATAAGTAATCAATTAAAAAGTACTTGGAAGTAGTCTTAAAGCATTAGATCTCCCCTCAAACTAAAAAAGTCTGTCAGTGAGATTTTGATTAATAAAAAGGGTAAAAAAAATATAAAATTGAAACTTACATGATCAATAGCCAAATAAGTATACTCCTTGGAATAAAATATAAAAATGCATTAAACTTGATGATATGATGCTAAAATGGAGATCAAATCTCCTAGATGCATACACTCTTATTTCATACAACACTTCCAATGGTGCCTGTCTTGCAATGTGATGGAACCCCTAAACTTTTGGTTCCATTAATGAAATTCTACAAATTTTGCACTCATTTTTAAATGTATGCACTTAGGGTTGTGCCCATTGTATTGTTTGGGGATTTTGTTGTCAAAATCTCACCCAAGAAACCCTTAGGGTGAAGCCCTTTTTTACGCTCTAATTCATTTTCAAACTTCTCCTACCCATTTTCGGTCATCTTGAGTCATTAACACTCATGGAGTAACTAGTCCATCACCATAGGTTTGATATTCTTCTTTGGACTTTACATCATTTGAAAATATTATTTTCTAAGTCCTTGAGGCATTTTATACATTATCCTAGATGGTCCCTATCTTAAAACAACTTGCAAGCACATGCTAAATTGTTTTCACTTAAATCCCGTCCATCGCTTCCCTTTATCGCTCATCGTAGGTAGTTTTTGAAATGTAAATGTAAATTGGCGATGAGTGACGAGCAATGTTTCATTGGTTTCACACATCATAGATAGCTTTGCGAACTTTGATTTGTATTAGTGATGATCGATGTTCTTATTTCTCTAAAAGGTTTCACCTATCACTAATTGCTCTTGATTTTTTGTTTTGAATTAGTGACAAGCAATGACCTCCGGGCTTTCATTTTCATTGCTCATCGTGGATGGGTGTGTAGTCATCTTGTTCACATTAGTGATGAGCGATGAGTAGTATTCTATTTTGTTTTGTGTATCACATATAGCTTTTGAATGTTAATTTTTAAGTTAGCGATACACGATGCAAGTGTTCTATATGTTATGGTTGGCTTCTTTTTTATTGCTAATTGCTTGAAGGTTTTATGATGAGAATTGGTGATGTGCAATTACCGTTGGAGCTCTTCATATCCTCTCCTATCACTCATCACAAATTTGTTCCAAGATTTGAGTTTCAAATTAGCGATGAGCGATAAGGTTATTTTGTTTAATTTTTCTTTCATTGATTTGAATTGCTCTTGTGAGCAAGGTCTTTTGTGCCTTATATTTTCATGCAAGTGCACATGGCATGATATGGTTTGATTGTTGGTTTCAAGATTGTCACTAATTTATGGTCTATATTTTAAATGTGAATCAGCAACACTTGATGTAAGGAAGGGATTTCTAAAATGAACAGTGATCCAATGGTCTGAATTTCATCACACCAATGCTCTCATCATTGTTTGAACCTTGGAGAGGTGGGGAAAATATGCAACACATGATGGAAGATTTTAGGAAGTATTTTCTTCAAGTGTCGGCTCTAAGTACTTCGCCGATATAAATGAAAGGGAATGGATGGAGCTGGTGATACATGTTAATTGTCAAATCATAGGTGACTGATGAAGATCAAGGGAAGATGTAGCAACTTTTGAGATGGTATCACAGTTTGTTTAGGAACAAGTTGTAAAAGGCCAAAAAAGATGTTCTAGGTTGCCATTGATGAAGTTTTAAATCCTCAAAGATTGATGGTCTAGATTCAAAGCTAAGCTACTAAGTTATCAACTCACTCGCATGAGGATTTCTTCAATTATTAATTACTCCACGCTCCAAATTATCTATTTAATGTAGATTACTTGCCGTTTGATCTCACCATTTCCATTATGTAGAAATTGTGAAGTGTGTGTTATTGAAGGAGTGTGCAAGTGTTGAGTTTTCAGTTGTAGAGACATTGATGTTTTATCCCGGGTGAGTTGGTTCTTTGTATGAGGTATGTTTAATTCATGATCTAGTTTGTCTGGGAGTTTTATATTTTTGGGGCTTGTTGAAGTTGTCTGGGTTTGTGGGTGTGCTTTCCTACAAATTTGATTCAAGAATTAGAGTTGGTTGGTCTTCACTCAATCTAGATTTGGTATTGCTTCTACCATGTGTTTTACAAAATGGGTAAGTTGGGTGAGTCAATTCAACCAACTAGGAGGTATAGGAGACTCATTGTGTTTGAATGTCATGAAGATATTTATGTGGCTAAGCAAGAAGTCCCAACGACTTCTATTTCTCCAAAGGGTAAAAAGAAGGCCCGTGGTTAGATGAAGAAAACTATCGTCCAAAGTACCTACAACTTAAGAAGTAGGACCATTTCAGAAGAATTGGTCAAGTTTAAGGGCAAGGAGCCAGTTGAGCCTAAAAGGAAGACCAAGAAAAGAAACATGAGTCACAAGGCCTACCTAGGAAAACATAATTCTTCCATCATGCTCTCTGATAGCCCTTCAGATGATGGTGGTGACACTGAATCGGGAGATTTCCATTATCTCTTCTCTCTTTGGTGTTGTATGATGACTTTGACAAAGAAGTAGTGATGGTTCCTCCTATTGCATCATGAACAAGGAGGAGATGATCATACTCTAATGCTGATGAATCAGAGTAGCATGTTCTCCTTGTTTTGTGTTTGATGACACCATTCCCACTACATCAGGATCATCCTTCTCTACTTATATGTGGTTTTATCCCTTGTGCTTATGTGGAAGTCTCTCAGTTGTTATTGTGAAGAATACTTTTTCTTGATGTGGGCATTGTAGAAATGACTAACGATACCCTGTGGATGATTTGGTTACTCTCCATCGGCAACTAAATGAATTTTGTTTGTTTATTTCCTCTGTTTTGTGCATGATTGCATATAACCATCTGGGGAATCTCTTGAATGAAGGTGAAATCCATTTTGAAATGAAATGTGAAATGCAATCATAATTCAACTAGATTCTTGTTGCTCCTCTATTTTATAAAGGGGATTTTAAGGCCGATTACAAGGGTTGTGGTTCAAGTTTTGAGTCTCAAGAAGGTCCGGGTGAATAGCAAAGCTTAGTAAGG
Organism: Sequoia sempervirens; assembly: GCA_007258455.2. Lineage (NCBI taxonomy): Eukaryota > Viridiplantae > Streptophyta > Pinopsida > Cupressales > Cupressaceae > Sequoia > Sequoia sempervirens. The sequence continues at coordinate 214,263,292 of VDFB02000013.1, read as the reverse complement.
AGCATAAATGTAAATAGGTAGATTGATGAATATACCAAGAATAATTTTAGGGCAAGAGTCCTGATGTAATGATCTTAAGTGGTTTTATAGTAACATCAGTAATATAAATATATCAGTTCTAATGTATATGTTCTCCTATGTAATTTCCTTGTAGATTATGAATGAAATTGTTAATGATAGTTTCATTTGTCTTCTGTTGTTTAAATTGAATGAATGAGTTTATTTATGCTTCAATTCAAAGGGTTGATTTAATGCTAAACTAAGGTCACAATTCTGTGAGGAGAGGATATAGGATTTGGTAAGAAGCTATATTTTAGATGCAATGAATTGAATGCTATAAGGTAGTATTCCAATAATTCACAAATTAATGAGTTGAATTGTTAGGGTACTACTGATCAATTACAAACGTGACTCCATTATCCTATGGACAAGGCACTGGTCCCTTCATCAACTTATCTTAGAGTAGGTTGATTTAGTAACACACCTATCCGAAGGCTTTAAATGAGAATAAAATCATGAAATTTTTTAATTATAGTGTCCCAACCTAAAGTGTTATTTTATTCCTTGCAGTGGGAAATAGTTTGTTAAAAGGTTAGCCAAACCTTCGATGAATATTTCCCATTTGCACTTTGAAGGAATTCATCTTTGTGTAGAAATTCTTTTGTTAAAATGAATATCATGTGATGATGTTTAAGGATCACCCTCTTGGGTCTCACAGAACCCGAAGTGAAGAAGTAAGGGCCTTAAAATCCTTACTTATGTGTTGGACAATCCTCACCCTTGTTAACAATTGAATTTTGGAAGATTCATAGGTGAGGGATGATATCAAGTTTGGTTCATAAAAAATAACCAACACAATGCTCAGATTTTGTCACAAGTAGTGAATTTTTTTTGGCAATTAGAATACAAATTAATGAATATTATGGCCATGGTGTTAAGAGGTAAAGAGTGAAAGTGGGAAATAATGAAGAAATATTTACAAAGGACAATTAATAGACATGATTTAATATGAATATGTGATCAAGTGATCAAAATATTAATGTGGAAATCCAATGTAAGAGATGGTAGTCATTATAATAAAATGATAGAGTTAATGCATTTGTGGGATCATTCATAAAGTTTGAATTTAGAGGATTTGAAGGCATAGGCTACTTTGATTCAAGATGATGATGAATTTACTTCTTTGAAGGAACATCCAAGAGAATCAAAACCCATAGGAATTTTTTTTTTGGAGTCAATGGGAGTAGTATCAAAATTTCACTCTTTATTGACCATTCATCCTCACAAAATGGAGTCTACTGCCCAAATTGGAAGGAGTCTATGGCACATCATCATACAAGACTTCAAGCTATGTAGTGGGAAAATAGAAAAAGGAGACCCTAGCCCTAGGATAGGAGCAATGAGTAGAGAGTAAATATTTAAGGAAATGGACTTCAAAGTAAGGCATGAAACTTTCCTATAGATTCCCAAAAGGATATCACAGTCATGACTATTCAAATAAACAATGATAGTCCATGGCATAAACATGAAGGGGGCATTGAAATTAATAATAATAGTGATAGGGTAGTATGATGAACTTTAAAAGATACATAAAGACAAGTAACTGAGTAGTCAAGAGGGATTTTAAAGCATCATAAATCTTGTCAAGGGTACATTGTCTTCAAAGCATGGTTGTACCTGATATAGAATGACATAACTTGCACATCAAAAATAAATGTTAGCAAAAGCTTGAGTTAATGCATCCTTTTTAGGGTACAAAATCTTGAATATGTTAGAATGTAGTTAGCTATAGTTTCCTAGCTTCCAAAGCATCCATTTAACAAAGCAATCTAAAAGTTACCTAAATTATAGTTAAATATGCTTTGGTAGACATATATGCAAGATGTGGAATCATAGAAAAACACCTAAATTTTTTGATAGAATTCCTCAAAGAGATGTCATCTCATGGAATGAAATGATATGATTGTAGAATGTGCAAAAAATTAATTTTGCAAGGAAGCTCTCAAAATATCAATTAATGGATTTTGCAAGGTTTTTATGAGGGTTTAGTTAATAGCAAGGAAATTGCAACAATGTCAATGCATGCCTCAATGGAAATAGATCAATATCTTGTTAGTGAATCTTTGACACTTTCTTTGGGATTTCTAAGAATATACTTCAATGGAATACAATGACAAGACCTATGATAGGTTTTAATCAATTATTTTTATAATCTCAAACCTCATGCAATGTTTTAATCTCAACACCAATGTGAAACCTTCATTAAGGATAGGAAAAATAATGGGATTGATCACCTACTACCACTATCAACAACATGGATAGTAACAAGAAGTTTTAACAGGGATTTGGATAAGGATCAATAAGTTTTGACAATGAAGTATAGATTCAAAGATATGCCTACCATTTATTTGAAACAAAAACTTTCTTCTTTTGCTCTGCAAATTCATGTTTTTTTGTTACTTTCCTTTTCTGTGATCAATTGCAATTTTAGTTGGTTGCTACTTTTTGTGCCTTATACATGGAGGAAATACTGTAAATGTGGAATGAAGTATATTAGGATGTAGTTTAAGGTTTATATTTATAAATAGGATTAGTTAATATGTTGAGTGTGGAATGTCAAATAGCAGCTCCCAAAACCATCCAAACCAAAAATGTTATCCTTTTCCTCTAATTCATGGGCTTGCTACTTTCATGATGCTAATCAAGCTACAAAATTGGTACCTATCTTAGGAGCAGACACTTCTAATGTAGTTGTATCTTCAAATGGTCTAAATGGCTCATGTGTTGCTCCTATTTGTCATTTTTTCCATTTTTTTATTTATCCTATACCTTGATAAAGTTTTCACCAAATTCAAGTTATTTGGGACTTGCAAAATAGTTGATAATAGATAACCAAACAAGGCATGTAAATGAACTTTAAAGTTTAAGCACTATATACTAATTTTTTTTTAAGGCTAATAAAGATTACATGACCACAAGTAAGTTTGCAAGCAATTGCATGAATTGCTTCATGAAGAAACACAGTTATGAGCTTAAAAGGAGTCAATAATGGTATCCTCCAAAGCTGTAAAATAGGATTTATAAGTCAACAAAAAAATAACATATATCCCTAGAGAACAAAATAACTTCAAATGAATTATGACAATTAAATTTAGGTTCATCCATACTATCATAGAAAAATCATGAATAAACCAAAAATGTCATCTTTACTAAATCAACAATCTAATCAAATGTGAGAATGACTTGGTGGCCATACAACAAGGATCACAAAAATAAAGGCACCAATATTTGCAATAAAGGTGACTTGATCGTGATTGCAATATCTTTGAAGTTCCCAATCTTCCATTTCCTAATGCAGAAGTTTTGAAATGTCAATGTCAATCTTCCCCACAATTATGTTTCTATAAATAAGAAAATAAGTAGTATGTGAGGCTTGAAAAGACCACGAACCATACAAAAAATCAAGATCATAAAAAAATACATTGCTTGAGAAATTACAAGCATTTCCTTGCACTCAAAACACATAAAAATGATTACACAAATAAGAATCAATCAATTTCTTGAGAAAGATCTAGGACTTAAGCAATAAAAAGAGAATAGAAGGGGTAGTCACTATTGTGGGTATAAAATAGAAGATGCAATTTCTCCTCTTCCAATGTCTCGAGAGGGAGAATGAACATTCCTCCTCCTTCATATATTTTAAACCAACATTGTCAAACAACTCAGACAGGTAATTGTTATAAATTTTAAATGCATTTTTGTTTGATAAAGATATTTGAAACCACTTTCTCTATTGCTTAAGAATAACTAACTTAAAAAAAGGTTGATGAGGAACAAGTTATTAACACCCACCATTTTATGAAAAAGAATTCAAGAATGATATTTTGTGCCCTTAATTATAAATTTATTAGTCTATAATCTTTTCATAAATACTTAAGGTTAAAGTAAATGCTGCCTCAACTTTCAAAGTGTGGGTTACATTGTTGCAAAGTTGGCTTAAAAGGAAGAAAGGGAAAAAATCGAAAATGATTTTTAGTCCACCAATTTCCATCTATTGTCCTTGTTGACATGATTGTAGCACACCCACAATAGGCCAAAAGGATTCCTCAAACAATAATAATAATGATATTGAAGATAGGTTAATGAAACAATGGACAATGATCCCATAAACAACCTATAAGAAATTATTTGAGTAGAATACTAGTTTATGGCTAAGAGAATTCAAAGGGAAGGTCTAAGATACTTTGATGTACCAATAGGAAATGTATTCCTTTAATAGATTGATTTAATTTGCAAAGCAATTAAATCAAATCAATTTGATATCATGCACAGTGCAATAAGATTATATTTGGAAGTGACTATACAAGTGAAGGGTTGCAAGGTTTTGTGTTTTCAGAGATAAAGGTCAAAAGAGGTAGAATTTTTAGTTGCAAGATTAATTTTTTTATTTACCTAGTCATTTATTTGCCAAATTCTAGTAGTGTCTTTTCTTGCTTAACTTTATTATCTCCTTCATAAATGTTGCTCAACTTTTCCCATACATCCTTAGTAGAATTGTAACTCATCATCTTCAAAAGTTCCCAATCATCTAACCCACACATGATAGAATTATTTTCCTTGGAATTGTCCTCATGTACAACCTAGTATTAGTTGAATCTGTTGGAGAAGAAGAAGGTGTAGTGTAACCATCCTTGACAAATTTCCAAACATCAAACCCTAGAGAGTTTAGATGGCCTTCGATTCTTACTTTTAAAAAGGTGTAATTGATCCCATCAAACCTAGGACCCTTGTAAGATCCATCATGAGGCATATTGGATCTTTCCTCAATGGTTAAGATTCTTCAGAGGGACTTAACTCTGATACCAATTGTTGAACACACTCAGATATTAAGAGGGGGGTGAATCAATCTCTATCAAAAATTAAACCCTTCAGATCTTAAACCCTTCAACAATATGTAAATTCAAATTTTTAACAAGATCATCAACTCATAAATAGATCATCAAAACTTAATCAAATCAACAACAATGAAAGAGAAGATAACAAACACACATGCACAAGAAAACACTAGATTTACGTGGAAAACCTAAGAAGGGAAAAACCATGGAGAGAAATATCTCAATATAGGAAGCTCACTGCTTGCAAAATTACAATTTTTTTTAAGAGTCACTGCCTATGAAATTGGAGGATAAGGTGCACAACCTTAGGGAAAGATACAAATTATGAGGGTTTGCTGAAGAGGCTCATTGTCTAATAGCAAGATACACAAAAATATAGAATTACAACATATGTCAACAATACACTCTACTGAATGAGGTGTTAAAGCTCAACTAACCCTTCTTCTTCACAACTCACTTCACCAATCCATACTCACACTCACACCACACTCACTCATCTTCCAACTAAATTTTTCTTGCATTTATATCATCCACAAGATATCAAAACACCAATTAGGTCAGCCAAAATAGAATACAAACAATGATTTCAACAAGTCAACCACAAAAAAATAATGTGGTTCCATCCATAAAATACAGAGGACCAAAAACAATATTATTACATCTTCCAATGTGATCCCAAACAACACACAACCTAGCACATATCAACCCAAGTCAGCAATAAGGAAACATGTAGCACAGTACCATTTGGCCCAAAAACACACTTGTAAATGAATTTACTCAATGTGGTTCTCAATAAGATAGGTAAGGACTCAAATACATCTTTATACAACCTAAAATTCTTATGCAGACCCCCAAACACATAACACAAGTAAGAAAACAAGCCATGTTGACTAGACATCCACAAATTTTCTAGAAAACCAACTACAAATAATATGTGGCACCAAAGAGATCAATCATTAACATGTAGACTGTTGATCATAAAAGTCTGCACCTCTCTGAACAACCTTATGGGAAATTCAACGAGTGGGGGACCAAATTGTGCCTCACTAAATGACCTTTGGGATTTTTATAGAAAGCTGAATCTTCTTTGGGTTTTTAGGAAAAGAGGGAGAGAAATACAAAGAAAATAAAAATATGGCGATGCACCAAAGATTTTACAACATTTCAAAGATTAGAAATCTCCTACTTATGATGAAATGAACACAAAATGCCACAAACACTTCATTGTTTGGAAGAGAATGAAACAACAAAGGCTAAAAAAATCATAGTGTGGTCATTCAAATCTCCCCATGGGAAACATCCATTAAGGTCTAATAGAAGCAAGAAACCCCAAAGATTAACAAGATACTTAGATATTCATAGGACTGCCCTTGCTCTTACAACATAATCTCTTACAAAAAAAGGAAAGAGTATAATAACATGATTCATTTTTTTGAAAGATAAATTTTACACATAGAAGCTTAATTACATGTAGAACAATTATCTAGATTATCTAGCAAAAAATTAACACAGAGCTTTCAATGCAAGTGATATAAAAAAAGGGAAATCATGATAAAGGCCATAACATGCACAATTTCAAAAGATTCTCCTTAATGATATCTAGTGTTTTGCAATAAACCAACTGAAAAGGTCGGATACCAACCCAATTAATAGTCTTGACAAATAATACATGCCATAGAGTGTAAACAGTGCTTTGTGAAAATCTATCTTGAAATAATCTTTGAACTAAAAAAAACTCTTTCATTGCTACAAACCCCTTTATATAGCCAGAAGAAAGAATCACTACCACAACCAAAAGAGATGAACAACTACCAGATGTCCTCACCTGATTGACCACAATCTAATCTAGGGCCTAATTAGATCACAACTATCTTTTCTCATAAAGTCTTGAGCTACCTCATTAATGGCTCCATATTTTGTAGAAGTTCCATGAAGATATGTTGCTAGAAGATAATCAGATCCCAACACAACCTTTCTAAAACATGATCCAATCAACTATGAGGAATGATGATGTCATCTCAAAGATTCAACCCCAAAAGTAAGATCTCTGCCATGCCCTTTGACAAACTCTACCCAAAAAGAAATACATGTGCACATGAAATTATTTGCCTGAAGAAATGGATGATGTGGCAAGCGAGTAGGAAATTTTAGATTTTTTTGAGAATAGCTTTGAAGAAATCCCTACCAAGAAGACACGTTTCCTGGTTCAAAACTGAAAGGAAAATGATATATAAAAAGCTTCGCAACCACCACGTGGCACATTGCATGCCTTTATGTGAGTAATGTTGGTCCTTTGGGCACAGAGCCATCCTGAAGAGAAAAGGAAGTAAGGGTTGAAAACCTAAATGTTTGAAGGAAAAATTTTCTCCACAGTTCTGGTGACTCACAGAGGGCCTTCGCTTGCATAGGCATGAACCTAGATCTCAAATAATCCTTAGAGTTTAAGTAAGGTGGCATGTTGGATTTCCCAATCTCCATCAGTGGGTAGGATGAGGGCACACAATTTCTCGTAGGCTTGGTCAAGATCAAGGAATTATTTAAAAGAAAATCCTCGCCACCTTGATGAAACAACTCCAATGTGATAGTACAATCAGGAAAGGGGAAGAATTTCCTTCTTGATTTCCTCAATTGTTGGTGATGAGCTGAAGTTCTGGAGCACTATGGAGTCCTGGATCTTGAGTATGATCACTTTTGCGATCTATTCTACTGTCAAACTTTGTCCAATGAGAAAATGTTGGGCAATCTAGATTAGAGTAGAACTTTAAACTCTTCCTCTAACTCAACAACCTTTTTATTCAATCCCATCTAACAATTTCTACTTCTCACCGCGTCTTAGTTGCACCTGATATTTTTTTTCCTTTCTTGCAGCCACTCTTCATTCGGGAATTCTGGCACTCTTTAGAGCTTCCTTGGTTGCCTTATATAGTTTTGAGATCAATACTCCTAACTCTTTAGCTCGGGGAGTGATTGTATGTAGAATTTGGTCAAATTTTGGCTCAACCTTTGTGTTTAAGTCCTGTGCATTTGTTAAAAACCACAATACTAGCTTCAAGACTACTATCGCAAGTATAATCATTTCCCAATGGGTAAATCTACTAACTTTTTAAGTATTGGGAGGAGCCTGGATCCCTGTGCTATGATCAATTCCTGTTGGAATTGAGACTCCCTTGCTCTCATGTTTTCCTCCAATTAATCATTCTCCTGTAGAGTGTTGTAAGCTCAAAGTGTAGCTTCCCAAACTCTTCATTGTGAGTCTACAAAGTAGAATCAATGTATTTCTTTTCACTTTTTTATTTTTCTTTTTCCACCTGGGCTTTCTGAAGGTCATCGGAGGCTTGAGATTTGACTCTAGCCAACTCCTTCTGCATATCCTCCTTTTCCTGATCCATCTCTTGTATCACCTTTTGCAGCTCATTATATATAAGGTTCCCTCTAGTTGCCTCATCTTCCAGCTTATTTTTTCTTCGTTAATGCTCTGTGGTTGTTTCACGCTCGACTGTTCTCACATTCCATTTTTTCTACCTTGACATGAAGCCAATCCTTCTCACTTTGGGAATATTCAAGCAACTTAGTTGCTTCACCCTGTTGATGCTGTAATTTCCTCAAGCAGGCCATCTCCAAATCCTTTCCTTTTATTTCTACGTGCAGTTTGTCTAGTATGGATTTTACATTCACCAATGCTACCTCGCGCTTCTTCAACTTTTTATCCAAATTTTCATAGTCACTATAGACCACCTTGTCATGAGGAAGAGTTTCACTTAAATTTAGACCCAAAGCTTGGATGTCATAATCCTCAAACTTTAGATGTCCATGACCACATAACTGTGATCAACAAAGCATCCCTCTCTTCATCAAAGCAAGTTTCCAACTTCTAAGTAGCTAGATTTGTCATGACCTTTCCTCACAGCTTTTGCTTTCTTGCTTGTTGGGCCTACCTTGTTGCTTTAATATGAGTCTGAAGGATTTGTGGGGATTCAATACTTATTCGAAAAGAAAATCAATGGCGGGGAGACTAAAGAGGGTTAAGGAAGGAGAGGCCTCAACTATCTAAGGTTGCAGAGAGGCAAAAAAAATTGTTATCATTGAAAAAGGGTGGAATGCCATATATGAAATGAGAAGGAGAGACACCCATCAAAGTAAAATGGGAAGTAGGTGAAAAAAGAGGCAATTTTTGGGAAGTAGACGAGGAGGATGAAACTTGTGTCAGTGTTAACAATGGGTGCTCTTGGTAAGGAAATTAAATAGTTGATTGTGGCTAAAGTGAAAGATGCTCATTCAACACACGATGTTTCTTTGTGGGGTTCATTTTCAAATATGTTCGGGGGAATATTAAGGATGAGGATGTTGAAACTCACAGATGAAGGATTTATTTTCACAGATGAGGGGGTAGTATCAATCAAAGATGCAGTAGAAGGAAGGATGGAGGGTGCAAAACTTAAATAGATTTTTAAAGCCAAAAATCTTGGTAGAGCTGAGTCCACTTCTTCTTCTCCTCTATTTGATACACCTAATACTCTTAAGTATTGGACTCATCTCCTCTTTGCAGGGGTTGTATTGGTTGATTTAGATTCTCTAGGGACCAATCCCAATGAACCCTAGGTCTTTGGAACTATGGCAGATCTTTTAGGAGACTATCGAGTCTTCTTTCCCTTTGGCACAGTGCTAGTGGAGGATGTGATTTGTGATCCCCTATGCTTTGACCCCTTTCCTTTCCTTTTTCTTATGTCAAGCTCTTGAGGCATCGGGGGGTGGAAATTGGTGTGTACTCCTCTTCCATTTCCTGATCCAATTCAGGATTGCTATTATCAAACCCAGTCTCAACGCATAGATCTCGTGAAACTGCTCATTACTCGACATGAAATCTTCATATATGGTGTTGAGGTTCTTGATTTCCTGTTGGTACCTCTAGAACTTGGCCTTCTTCCTCTCTAGCCATTCCAAATTCTTTAACTATGTTTTGAGGGATTGGACCATCTAGATGCTTTGTCAAAACTTGACCACTCTAGGATAGAACTCATGTCATTGAGGTCATTCCAATGTTATGAATGCTAGGTTGATGTAGACCTTTTTCCTCTCCTCAGTCGAGTTCTTCCTTGACTCAAAATGCTCTTGTTCTTTGTGTTTGACAATTAGAAGAAACTTGATAGGATTGTACCTCTAGCTATCATAAATAATGACTAGGCCTAGGGAGGCCAACTTGTTAGTCAACAAATCCTATTATTCTCGCTTCACAAACATTATCTAACTTTTGAAAATGGTAAGGGGAATTATGTAAAGCGCTTTCTTATCTCCCATTACCATAAGATTTTTTGACAATGGATGCCTAGCAGAATACCTCCAAAGTAAGGGTTTTTTCTATTATAAATTTAGGAAGCCTAAAAGGTTCCCCAACAAAACCATAAAATTTGATAAAATAAAAATCTACTCTAAAGAAATAATCCATCGATGTCTAGTGGTTTTTCATTCATTACAAACCTTTAGGGGATAACTTGGCTAGAGAGCATGGAGATAAATCCAAGAGTACCGGTTGTAGGAAATAATCAACAAATGAATAGTAGTCCCATGTTTTGGAAATCACATGGGTCCAAGACGAAACTGACTTGTATAACCCCACCACATCAAACTTATTGAGTGGAAAATATCCATTAAATTTTTTAGGGTTCTAGTGTAAAATTAAGTGTACTAGAAAAGAGGAATACATGAACTCAAAGGTGGTACTATAATCTATTAATTGTTCCATCATTCCATTGGTAATTGCATCAACAAATCAAAATAATTCTGGCTCCTCTCCTTCTTGAACATGAAGACTAAGCCCATCTGGAACTCATAGACCTACTCATCACTTTCGTGGTTGTAAATAAAGGCTAGCATTGAGAAAACCTCCTGCACATCCAACTTGAATTCTCTGTGTGCCAAAGGGAAGATGAGCTAATTGTTGTCCAAACCCTTAGCTATTTCATCCTTATAGAATTTTAGCTTTTTGTTTGTGGTTCTCCATAAATATTTCATTCATTTACTTTAGAAACGCTCGGCCTCCCAATTTGCAAGGATGCACAACATATCCCTTATGGCTACCATACTGAGGGTAACCCTGATCCTATGGCTAGTAATAACCCCAGTTTCTTTGTCCAATTTTTCTACACATGCATTAACCAACTCTAGCCATGGATGTGTACAGGGAAACATGGATTGTGGTAAACCACAATGCTAAAGACAAGTTGTGAAGCCATCCATTGACCCATGGGAGAACATTCTCTAAATCACTCCTTCCCTAGAAGTCTCTTAGCGTTTACACATAGTTTTGGGTCATAAATGTTGTTTGTGAAATATTTGATCACCTCCTCCTTGATGGGGTTGCCTGGTTGTATGGCTTTCGTATGTGTAAAGATTTGGTCCTCTGGTATTGAAGCGTTAGCATATAAAACTTCTCCAAAGATGTTGGTGTAGCCTGGCATTGTGAATGAGACTCCAACATCTCCACCAGAGGATGATGATTATGCCATTGTTTCTTTCTTGGAAGGATTCATATAAACCTCTTTCAAAGTGATAACTATTTGAGAAAACCTAACACTTAGTAAAAAAATTGTTTTTTGGGTGAATTCAATCCTCACACGTACATGCATGAAATGTTTTTCCATTATTGATGGCCCACTAAGTGCTACCAATGAGGTGGTATGTGTGAAGTGGGGGTCCATATTCCTTGAAAATTCCAACTTCAATGTGAGAATGTATTTAGTACATTCCCTTCACTGCCCTTTTGATAGCTAAGCTTTGAGTGATGGGAAGAGTGCTTTGAGTGATGGAGGCATACTTTGAAAAGACATTTGCATTTAATTAAGTAGAATTTAGCCTTTTAAGACGTCCTTTCACACAAGTAAGCGGGTTGGCCTTGGTGACATGATGACGAACACATGGCGGTGTACATGTGAGCATTTACTCTCAATGCCCGAATTAATTCCTTAACTTGGTTAGAGATTTTCCATATGATTTATTCCTCGCTTCTCATTTCCTTAAAAAAATTTCCATTTTCATCTAATGAAAGATATATTTTCTATTTCCAACCTCCCCGATGCATATTCTTCTATAAATAGCAACACCTCCTTGGAAAAAATACTTGCTAAGTTAGTATTGAGTTGGTGATCTCCTTTTGTTATGTTTTCCTTTGCTATTCTATAAGCTCTTTCTGCCATTATGACTAATCTAGTAACCCCAATTTGACTCTTGAGCAAGAAGTTGCATAACTCTTTTGTAGGAGAAGTGAGTAGTGAGTAGATTAAACGCCTAATAGGAACAAAGGATGGGCTTGTGGTTTCCACACTTAAGTGGGTGCTTGGGAAGGATTACGTAAAGGAAGAAAACCAGTTGTGTTGCAACTCAAACGTCATTTTCCAATTCATGGCCTCATTATTCGACTTGGAAATTTCCAAGCCCTAGATCATAGAGTTGTGCCATGATATGTTTGATTCGACATACTTGGACGGGTTGGGTGAAATCATCCAAGTGGCTATCCCTAACATTGGAATTTTGTCCACCATGAATATCTGAAGACACATTGATTATGTGGAAGCATTTCCATGGCTGCCCTTTCTTACAAAATTCTGGACCATGGACCTGGAGTGTCATTGGTTTTTGTCTTGACCTGTGACCCCCTTTCTTCTAAGGTCGTATAATGTGGGGCATGTTCTTGGACTTGACAGGAAAAATCACTTCCTAGTGTATAGCCCCGATGATGAGGATTGAAGGTCTATGCCATGCCCATGTACCTCATGTGTTGTGTATTGATAACCCCATTGTTTCTTTACTGGATAAACCTTGGAAAAAATACCTTTTTGATTGTTGCAACCAACAGAGGCTGAATTTTCTTTCTACTATTTTCATGCTACCTCTTTTTTCTTTTTGAAGATGTAATTTTAGGTTTTGAATGAGAAGATTTTAAGCTTCTCTCAGAGCTTTAGGCTCAAAAGCATGTACTATCTTGTAAATATTTTGATGAATATAAAATATAGTACTTTTCTACTATTTTCTTGTGTTCACTTTCATGGCTTAATCCACAAAAAAATTGTATTTTACAAAATTTTATATATGGTACATAACTGCAAAATTTTAATGAACTTGTGCATACTTCAATTGAATAGTTTTAGATGAATACCATTTACTGGTATATCCAAAAAAATTTCCATTCTTATCCTCTAGCTCGTACACATTCTTTTCCTTCCATGCATGGATGCAGAAGGGCCCCCTCCACATTGAATCAAACTTCGCATGCTACCGTAGTTTTGCAGCTCATTCATCATATTTTACAAGACTCCCCTCTTGAAAATCTAGGTTGGAGGCCTTCTTATCAAACCAATCTTTGACTACCTACCAGTGTCTGATCATGGCGTTGAATGCCTTCTCTCTCTTTTCTTTGAGGCTTAAGAGCTTTGCCAATCTTACCTCCAAACTGATGTCCTCCTCAACTTCCAAAGCTTTCAACAAATGTAGTGCCATAATTTCTATGGAAATGGGTAGGAACACCTCATTTCAATACACTAATTCATAAGGTGAGGTTTTCAAGATCTATTTAGGCATAATTCTCTTGGCCCATAAAGCCGCTCCTAGATGCTTATGCCATTTTTTCTAGTGTTCCAACCTGATGTAATTTATTAACCTAATAAGGTTTTTGTTAGTTGATTCCGCTAACCTGTTTCCTTGTGGGTAATAGTTGGATGAAGTCTTGAGGTAGAACCCATGCTTAAGATCGAAGTCAGACATCCCAAAGCATAGGAAGGCTTGTGCATTATCGGAAATGATAGTTTTAGGTGAGCCAAAACTTTCTACTAACTCTTTGAGAAAATTTACAATTTTTGCTTCTATAGCATTATTTAGGGGGATGGACTCTGTCCATCTTGTGAAGTAGTCGGTCGTCATAAATATCCACTTATGTTCTGCACTGGAGATGGGATTTATCATCCCAACAAAAGCCAAACCCCATTGTGCAAAAGGTTCCTTAGTCATGATTGGGCTTAATGGAATGACAAAGTTCTTCCACTTGCCAATGAAATATTGGCACTGAGTACACTTTCGCACCAAATGATGAGCCTCAGAGAAAATTGAAGGCCAGTAATAGCCCGCCTGTATTATTTCTAAAGCGATGGTCTTGGCAGAAAAGTGTCTGCCCATAAGGCTGTTGTGGAATTCACTTAGAATCCTTTTTGTGTGTGGCTTGTCCATGCAGTAGAGAAGGACTCCATCATAATTTCTCTTAAATAAAATCTCCTCAATTAGAACATACCTAGTTCTTGCTATCAATAGTAGCATCTTTTGTGAGGCGGGATGTTGGTCGGATATTTCCTAGTTTGCATAAATTTCATCCGATCAGCTACCCATGACTCGTCGAACTTGAATTGGTTTGTATGGACCTAGTTTTGCAACTCTTCTTCCACTTGGGAGCCTAATTCTTGTATGAGGTATTCACAAAGACCTATCCCTTGAACTAGCTTGGTTATTTTGATGTCCACATTATATTCTAGGATCTTGGTGATCCAGTTGGCTCTCTTCTTAGTTGTCACCTTCAGTGATATATTCCCTAATGCTGGGATGGGTGACGAGAATGGTGATTCTGTTGGCCGATACCAGGTGTCATAATTTATTTAGACTCTTGATGATAGAAAAGGCTTATTTTTCAACAAATTTATATATGCTTTCATATCCTTTTAGAGTCTTAGAATGAAAATTGATGGGATTTTCTCCACTTCCCTCGTCTTTTTGAGAGAGCACCAAAGCTATGTTGTGTTGGCCGCTATAGACATAGAGTAGGAAATCATTGGAGAAGTTTGAGTTGGCTAACACCAGAGCTATGGAGATGGATACCTTAATTTTCTCAAAAGTGATCTTTCCTTTGGGAGTCCATTTAAACACAAATCCCTTCTTTAACATCAGCGTGATAGGTCTCGTGATGCCTGCAAAATCTAAAATAAACTAGTTGATGAAGTTGATCTTTCATAGAAAGGATTATAGCCCCTTTGGTTGACTGGTAGCAATAACCTCATTATAGCCTTCACCCTTTTCGGGTCTATGGATATTCCTTCTTTAGATACCACAAAGACCAACAATTTTCCTTGTGGTACTTCAGAAAAAACATTTCTTAGGATTTAAAGAAATCTCAAACTATTGAAACTTCTAAAAGACCTTTTCTAGATGATTGAATTCATCATCTTTTGATTTGGAAAAAATATTCAAGTCATCCAAATATATTGGAATGACCTTATTGATCAATCCCTTGAAGGTGATATCCATCACTCTTTGAAAGTTAGCACCTACACTGGAGAGTCTAAAGCGAATCTTTGCATATGTGAATGTTCCCCACTTGGTGGTGAATGTTGTTTTGTGTTGGTCCTCTTCCTTTACATAAACTTGATTATACCTGAAAAATTGTTGAGCAATGAGAACATTTTTTTGTCGACCACAGTCTATAGAATTTGCTCCATTGAGGGCAAGGGGTAGTGATCTTTTAATGAAGATTTGTTCAAGTCCTAAAAATCCACATAGAGCTGAATGCCACCATTTTTATTTCAGACCAGGACTAAATTGGATACCCAAGTAGAATGTTTGATTGGGTAGATAATCTTTGATTCAATCAGCTTGGTGAGTTCATGCACCATTAGTGCCTTGACCTTCAAATTCACCAGCATTTTTTTCTATTGGATGGGTTTTGAACCTTCGGCTAAGTTGATTGTATATTGGATGATGCCCATATCATATTCTTTGAGATCCTTATAGGTCTAGACTATGATCCCGTCATACTTAACACATAGGCCTTTTAGCCTTTCCTTGTCTGCCTGCGGGATGTTCCTTCCGACGTTAAGCTATCTACCTCCTTCCACATGGAGGTCTTCATAGTCTCCTTCGTCGATGGTGAATCTTTTTTTAATATTCCCCACATCATCATAGTCGAAGAGGTTCTCAAGAAATCAAGCCTTGTGGTAGCTTGTTTCCTTTTAACTAAATTACCTATTCTTCAGCAACCCTTCCGGCTTCAGACCATGAATGATATGAAGATTTCCCTAAATTTTCTAGAAATGTGGTGATCTGAGAATCATCTTTGAAAACCTACGAATTCTAATCATTGTTGGGTATTGATGGTCAGACAACAATTTGCACTGCATTCTGGTTTTTTTTATTCAAGGACTGGCTTAAACTGTGAGCCAATCAAAGCCATCTTATCTGTGACTAAATTTTGGGATTGTGGGATAACCTACATGTTAAAAGATTTAAAGCCATCAACTAGATCCCATATTTTTTGTCTGTAAGATCTCATCCTTACATTTTTAGTGGTCGCCCATCTGTGGACTTGGTTTACAACTAACTTTGAAACTTCAAACTCCCGTATTCTCTTTATTCCCATCCACTCCACGAGAATCAACCCTAGACCAAAGCTTCATACTTTGCATCATTATTTGACCATGGGAACTGGAAACATAAGGCTTTGAGGATATCTAATCTAGTTGGAGATACTAGTCGAATGATGGCTCTAGAACTGATTTTTCATTTGGCACCATCGAAATATAGCATCTATAGACTATTATTTCATGGTCTACTAGGTTCCTCCTGTTCCTTCACCATTTTAGGGAAGACTTGGTCATCGCCAAAGATCACATAGGTTCCTAAACTAGTGGCATGGAAATTTCTAAATGGGTCATAATCAATAAATTTATTTAGGACCTCCTCTTCAAGGGTTCAATCACTTGTGTCCTCTTCATCTTCTAACATCTCTATGCAATACCTCTCCTATTTTGAGAAGGAGGTATGAGCTGCTTCAAAGCACAAGACCGCATTGTCTTCTATATGTTCAAGCTACAAGGATTCAAACATGATCTTCATCTTTGCTCCATTTTTTTCATAGTATCAAACAAGACCAATCGAGTTCTAGGTATTCATCAAGATTCATTGTGAAATCTCTTGAGAGATACATTCCAGAAATGAGGGGAATGCCAATTATAACTACTTCTTGTGTGATGGTTTAGCTTAGACATGAGAATAAGGTCAAAGAAAGATCCTTGATGTGGCTGGTAGTCAATTGCTTCTTTTTGTCTAATTGCATGATCCCTTTCTTAAGTGGCTCATACTTAAGATTCAGGGTGTCAACCACTCTTTTGGGCATGACCATGGTACTAGCTCTTGAATCGATCATATTATTATGTAAAAGCTTGTCTTCCACAATAAGCGTTAAAAAGAAAGGAGTGGGCTTTGGTTTACTTACCTTTTTTGTGTCTTCTGCAACATTTACATATACCATAGCTCCTGAAGGTTGGGGATCTAGCACGGGCCCTTTTCCTCAATCTTGATTGTGCGGTGGGATTGTATCCACACACAATGATTGTTATTTTTCTAATACTTCCTAGAGCAATGTTTTCTACTTTGGAATTGATATAACACCCCATAGAGTTATGTAGCAGGTGTGTGAACCCCAACCTTGGTACCTACAAAACTAAGAGAATAAACACCTCAAGTTAGATATTGCAAGACAAACAAGGATTCCCCATGAAATCAATTTACAACCTCAAACTAGGAAAGAAAATAGCGAAGAACACAATGAAAATGACAAAACAAAGATTGAATCCTAATTTAAATATGCAAACTCATGATCCCATGGGGGAATTGGTACCAATTTGATGTGAAAATTGGCCCTTTCCCAATTCCTAAGATGCAAGCTTCGAATGTTGAAGAGATTGATCCACTTTTTTGGTGAAGAATGAAGACTCCGAGCCAAAAATATGCAAAACCTAGCTATGACTCAATGATAATGGATAAAATTCAAGAGATATTTGAACATGGTAACTTTGCTTGGATTGTAGATGATGAAATGAGGATATGAGATCTTTATTTATAGAATTCCAAGATGGATGAATGTCTAAATTTGAGCAATGTGGGACTAACATTCATCCAATGATATGATGCCACTTGTCAAGCCATGAATGGATGGAGAATGTGCAAGATTTGGGGTTTGTGCCAATAAATGTATAATATTTGAATTTCATTTTTTTTGAAATGACATGCAAGAGGGAAGGGAAAATGCAATAAATGCCACTTGGCTCAAGGCAAAGGACATGTAAGAGGAAGTTATTGCCTTGTTAGATGTACATGTTGACTTGAAATTTTTCAATTCAAATTGAGAGAATATTCTAAAAGATGCTTTGTGAGGAAAATAGGGATTTAATAAATGAATTAAATCTATTTTCATGTGCAACTTGCATTATCTAGAGGATGGGACATGAGATGAGATTAAATTAATCAAGGGTTAATTAATTTAATGAGAGAGGTTAGATGTTGCAACTTATTTGACTTAGATTTATGGGTTTATTTAAATCAAATAAGAGAGGAATATGATAAGAGGCTAATTAAATAAGGATTTTGATTTATTTAATTAAAAGAGATGATGTTAGATTAAATCAAATAAGGTTTTAATTTATTTAATTTAATAGATAGACTTTATAAATTTAATAAAATAAATTGATTATTTAATTAAATAGGGATAATTAGTTCAGATGGATTGATTTAATTAAAAAAAGAGATTGACTTAATTAGAAAAAATGATTTATTTAATTAAGAGATGAATATTGATGAATTTAATTAGATAAGGGAATTTGATCAAATGGTTAGACTGAGGGATGATTCAGGAAGAAACAATGTTAGTAAGTCAAGATTAGGTGCACGATGTCAATCCGTATATTTTATGGGTCTACATTTTTCCCCTCTTTGAAGCAATGCACTCGTTGCGTTGGTTCAAAGAATAAATGATCTCGATCAAAGCTAAATTTTTTTGATATTTTTAAAAACTTGCCCCACTACTACATGGTGAAAAAAAACATGCCATTATAATGCCCCCTCGAGAGATTAGACGAAAATTTTAATTTTTTGGGTCATCTCACGAAAAAAAGGTGACGAAGTGCCTGATAGGTCTGAAAGGGGTTTGGGAGGCTAAAAACATGTCTAAATGCAATAAAATGATGAAAAACAAGCCTCAAATGGACAAAAAAAAGTTTGGGGGTCCAAAACCCTAGCAGGACAGCCATTTAGGGTTAAAAAACCCTAATTTTTAGGCTTAAAAGGGGCCCGAGGGGTCACTTTCAAGTCATTTTCACACACCTCCACTAGCAATGTTGAGATTTGAGCTCTGACCCTCCAGCAATATGGTGCAATGATAGCTTCCCTTGCACATCACCAATCAAGTTCGAACATACTAGTGGCCACCTGGCATCGGGGCACCGATATGTGACCCTTACCCAAGCTTAGTTTTTTCAATTAATGCTTTAAAAGGGGAGCTCGCCTCCAACAACACTATATAGTGCTGCTCGACATTTAAACTGCACCACACAATGCTACTTTCTACCGCAGCGGTGCTATTTTGTGCCACAACAGTGTTGTTTTGTGCCGCAACGGTGCAATTCAGAGTTTAGAAACTCTGATGCTGGGCTCGGGCTCGGCGGGTCGGTTTGGGTAAAGTGCGCCGCGACGGTACCCTTTTCATGAAAACTACGATGTTGGAGGAGAAAGTGCACCGTGGTAGTGCCATTTGGCTCTTTTTGGGCTCGAGCGTCGGAGTTTGAGTAAAATCAAATTGCGACGCCATCACAAACTGTGCCGCTAGGGACTTTTTGGAGCGTTCGACCAAGAAATTTTTGAATTTTTTTAACACACTAACCTTCCTTGATGCAGGATGTGGTGAGGGAGCTCTACTCTCGGGAGCACCGGTCACGAGATTTAGCTAGCATCTTACGAGACTTGAGTGACCAGGACTAGGATCGAATGGGAGTTGTGGGATTATGGCACATTGTGTACACGACGCCCATGCGCACTCACCTAGGGATGTTGTCAGCATTGGTCGAGAGGTGGCACAACGAGACGTCATCATTTCATCTCCCCACTAGCGAGGCCATCGTCACTCTAGAGGACGTTTGACACATTTTACGATTGCCTATTCATGGCCGACAGGCAATCTTTGATATGGATGAGGGATGTGAGTCCTACATCAGAGTCCTTGCCACATGGGACATTATCTATTGCGAGGGATAGATTGAGCTAGAGAGATACAGGGTCATAACACCTCCCTTCTGCTGGGCACTTGTAGCCATCATTTTGGGTTTCGTTGCCCCAGACCGATGAGGGTGATACTTCAGTCCCGACTGGGGTTATTGCTGGGAGCAGATGGTCCAAGACAGGCCGGTTTGCTTTGCATGGGGGCCTGTCCTTTTGGCTTCGCTTTACAAGGACCTACATGAGTATGTGTAGTACCCCTCCATTTATGCTTATGTTTTCTACTGATATGTTTTCACACTTTTAGACTATGATACCTTGTTTGGATATTTTGATCGCTGGTTTTGAGTGATAGTGGATTTATTTTGTGACATGATGATACATTATATTGCGATATTTGATTTCTGGTATGTTTTGATGTAGTGTAGATGTTTATTTTCAGTTGATTATTGCTATGTACATGTTTATGATGGACTAACAATTATTTTATTCGTTAGTCTGATGTGACGTGTATTGGTGTGGAGAATGGAATCGCAGCACTCGCTTGCGAGTGCCCTGTGATATTCGTGATTTTCTCCACACGGTGTGCCTGTACAATGGTTTATATATATATATATGCATGTTATTTGCTTGGTTGCAGGATTGCAGGTACATGACACTGACTCCACCTAGTTACTCAGGTCTGAGCGTGTTAAGACTCAACGGATACATTGATTGGGAGATAGTAGTTTGGTTCACCCTAGTATAGTCTATAACCCAGTCATTGTACTTCGTCTGTTTTTAGTTTGAGTCATAGGTTGTTTTGCATTCTTCTATTTGGTTAATTGCTTGAAATGAAAAATGTCAATTTAAATAATAGCTTATTATGTTATATTTACTGTTATTTAAATTAAATTTTAATATTAAAGAAATTAGTTGTTTGTTATTTAATTAATTAATTAGCTTGTTTGGTTAAATGGTTTGATCTTAAAAGATTAAATTTATTTAATTAAATAAATAAATTAATTAAATTAAATTGTTTTAAATAAGTGAATAGATTTATTGAAATTTAAATATTATTGGAAATGGGAAAATTAAATAAAATTAATGCATGCAATTTGAAATTTGATTTTTAAATTTAAATAAATGAATTAAATGCATGCAATTGTGAAAGGCAAAATTGTTGAGAAGTTGTTGAGAAGATATTTGTACTTCTCGACAAGTGTGCCAATGTAATTATGATTTTTGGTTGAGGATTTTTCCGGATATTATCTGGGGATTTGGAAAATACAGAGGTTGTTCAATTTCCTCATGGGAAAAATATCTCAGCTTTTGCAAAATTCTCTGTATTGTGTTAATTTGGTAATACTGTATATTTGTGGAAGATCCTTTTGCTTGGAGGATATTTGTGGTTAGTTAAAGCTTTCTTTGGATTTGGTGCTTTGAAGAAGATTTGGAGGATTGCATTCTATAGGCAGAAGATTTTCTTCAACAACCAAGATCTTCATTTCACAGGTATTTCCCTGGTATTTTCTGTTGATTGTTTTGGAAAAGAATGTTCTTTAATGTTAAAACCCTTGCTCTTCTTGGTGATTTGTTTATTGGAAATCTTTCTGTAAAAACTTGCTATTATTTGTGTGAATTTCAAGAAAACAATAGAAGAATTTTAAAAATGTAAGCTCTGTAGATTTGATAAATTGTATTTAAGATTTTACTGGAAAAGAATATTTTGCATATTTCAAATCATGGAAGAAATTATTTATTGTTAAAATAGATTTGATAACTATTATTTAGAATGTTATCAAGAATTAATTCTGTGCAATGATAATTTTCATATTATTCTGTAGAAAACTCTGTTGTGAATTTTTGCACAGTTACAAAATTTCTTTAATTGTTATTATCAATTATATATATATATATATATTTATATAAGTATATGTATTAATTTATACATAAACTTATACTTATACAAATACATATATATATTGTTTATTTGTATTGAAATTCACATTATGCCATAATGAATTCACTGTACGCGATTTATATATCGCCGAATATTTTAAAGAATTTTATTTAAAAGTTTTAAAATACTATTTAACAGTTATGGGCGCAGGGGCTATTTCCCCATAGCCGCCCCATGAAGGGTGACAGATGTGGAGGCAACCGGCGCTGCCCTTACGGGCAACACTTAGGCTATCGACACAGTCGTGGCCTCCATGAGGGCCAGCTGTGTAAACATCCATAAGCCCTAAAATTCTTGGCTTAGGATAAAAGCATTCAAACCTATTTCTTAGAAGTTTTGTTTAATTCATAAGGGTTTCAGATGTATCTACCAATGGATAAATTCGAATATAAATATTATGTATTTATATATATATATATATCTATAAAAATATATATATATATAAATATATATATATATTTATATATATTTATTTGTAAATTTATTATATGTTATAATTATTGGAGAATTTTATATTTAATTATAATATATTATTAAATGGTAATCATACATTTTAGAGGTATGATTTTTAATAAAAGCTAGTGAAATAAGTTGGTTTTATAATTAGGTGTTATGTAGTGAAATATGAGAATAATTCAATTATTTTTCTTGAAATTGAAATAAACGAGTAAATGCCAAAATGAAATGTGAAGAAGAATTAAAATATCTTTATAATGTATGGTTGTGAAGATGAGCTTATTTTTGTTGATTAATTATTTCTACTTCAAATTAATGATTGATTGAATTTAGTAAATCCAAATAGTAGATTTTCAATGAAATCTAATTTGCTTTTAAATCCTGTTTCTTTGATTGGACAAATTGGGAAAATCTTAGTTGAATAAGTCTTCCAGAATGATTTGTTTAGTAAGGGTGTATTATTTTTCAAATGTATTACTTGAGTTGACTTGGGTTGTGCATGCGTTAAGATATGGTGTTTTGTTATCTGGTTTATGATAAAAGTTTTAATGACCATTGTGTGTCATTTGTATTATGTGATGAACTTTGTGCACTTTGTAAACCCTCGTCAGGAAAACTTAGATACCTTGTTATGTTTAGGGGAGTGGCTTTTTGTAAGGGCCGACACACAAAGTGGTGTTAGGGTAACTTACAAAGAGTTAGTAAGTCAGTGATAACTAAAAAACACAATAGTTAGATTAAAACACTTAACAAGATGTTTATGCCTCACTTATGACTCTTGAGCTAGTTCAGTCTTGGGTATAAGATGAGAAGGTCTGGAATGGCAAATCGGTGTCTTGTTACTTTAAAAGACATTCAATTTCACAATGATTAGCAATGGGGCCAGGTTTCGTAAGAGGTTACCAGGGTAACCCATGTTGGGGGTCGGAACCTAGAAAGAAACACCAGGGTAACCTTTGCAATGTTGTGATGACACTCCACCTAAAGTAACAGTTAACCTTGTGTATGTAACACATTCAATTGTCAAAATCTGGAAGCAATGTAACCATTAGTTTGTTATGTACTAGTGTCTAGGGATTAGTAGATTATGTCTAGGTAACCATATTACTATCTCCTAGCACAGGGGGGTGGACCTACGGGTACCACATGGTTGGGTGGAATGTACACCTTATTCTGTTGGGTCCCCAGTTTTATGATCATGGCATCGAGAGCTTCATGGATGGAGAGCTCGCACTTGGAAACTTATATGTACTTTCTTCATTGTAATTTGTAAATCTTGCAATTGAAAACATCCCTCAATTGAATATGAGGTGAACAATGTAAATGTAATTGTAATTATTATTGAACTACCTCATCAGATGAATGAGTATTGTATTATTTTATCAAATGTAATGTAAGAGACATGTATGTACTTTATGTTATCTTGAATGGAGTTTCAAATGATATGCAATGTTTATTTTTAATGTTTATGTTATTTAATTAATATGTGCAATTCAAAATACTAAAGTCGTCTATGGAGACTCAAAGTAGTGTAACGTCGCGTAACTTAATGAATGTATGCAACTAATTAACTTAATAATTATACTTTAAAAAAAAAAATTATTACACTTATATACACTATTGCAACATTCCTTAGGTTATTATGACAGGGCATTACAGTATGTATACATGGATGGTAGAGCGCTAGGGGCTGGGGTGACATTACTTTACGTCTGGGTGTGGGAGCACATTTCTATGCTATGGCCACATGTTCTTCCAATTTCGATGGGGGTAGAGGATGCCCTCATGGCACGATATAGAGGTGGTGTGTCCTTTACACACACTGGTGACCATGAGATCCCCTACTAGAGGCGGGTCCTAAACAAGATGCTTATTTTTACTTGGTGTCCATACCTTGGTCAGTTGGGATGGGCCGACGATGCTAATCAACTCTTTTATTGCCTCCAGGACAAATACATGCAAGGGCGAGAGCATACGATGATCGAGAGGTACTTGCCCGGGTGCGTACAATGTCAATTCGAAGAGTGGCATGATCGGCTTGATGATGGCTATGTAGTCGTCTTCGCTCGTAGCATGACACAAGTGTCATGGGGATACAATATTCCTGCCTCAGAGGCAATTGACAATTTCAGGCACTTGGTAGCCCACCCATGGGCTTATGATTAGGGCTTAGCAGATCCTGACACCACTCAAGCCTACAAGGACTGGTTTAGACCTCCACTTCAATTGACCATTCCAGGTGAGGACCCAGATCCGCGCAGAGTCAGAGGAAGAAGGAGAGGATGAGGGTGAGGACTGAGGGTTGATATTTGACAGGATCCACCAGGGGTGCCCCAGTCCCACTAGGTCATGGGGATGTTCACATGTAGGATCAACAACAAGATCCGCCAGTCCCACCACCACGAGCTGAGGGTGAGAATCAACCTCATGTGCAGCCACGAGTATAGCCAATAAGATATGAAGATGCATGGGACACCTTGATTTTGTAGCTGCAGGCCCAGGTTCAAGTGGTGACAGTGGAGAGAGAGCAGCTCAATGTAGAGAGAGATCAGGCTGTGTAGCAGATATAGGCTGTAGAGCTACAAGCAGCCACTGAGCTAGGCCGTAGGCAGCAGATAGAGAGTAAGGTAGCCTCCTCCTCCAGGGTACAGTGCCAGTGCAATCTTATAGGGATGCCATCTGAGAGATAGAGTACTATCGACGGGTTTATCATGATACTGTACCTAGAGTCGAGTGGGTCCCATATTACTCAAAGCGGGCTAGCCAGAGACCACCAAAGGGTCACGATGACATGGGTGAGGGAAACATTCACAGGGATCGAGCTTGATTGAGATGATACACTTTTTGTACCTTATGGGCTTGTTTTTGATAGCCCGATGGGCATTTTGCACCGATTGACATATATGTACAGTGATCTAATTTATTCTTTGTACTATGATAGTGACATCATTGATGATATATATGAGCTGATTTTTATGCGATGTGTTGTGTTCTCCTTTATGCATGGATGGTTTATTTCTATATGCTTTGCAGTAATGTCTTATGGATGCATTTATTTCTAATGATGTATGTGTTATGATTATGACTAACAGATCTATATTATGCTAACATATGATATGATGTGCAATGATGTTATCTATATGATGATTTATTTTATGCCAATGTGATATGTGATATGGATTTTAATATGTAAAATGATATGATCTATGGTATATGCAATAATGTGTAGGATATGCTTATACATGAGATGATTTATGGATGGATGTAATATGAATGTGATGGTCATGAGATGATGCAAATGAAATGGTGTTAATGCATAATGAAATGGTTTTATGAGATGCAATGATATGTTAATGCGTAAAGTGGTGAGATGATGTCATGATGTTGTGCAAGCATGTATGCCTAATGAATTAAATGCTTATATATCTATTAATTATGCGAAAAATGATTATGAAATGCTTCTGGAGATGTTATGCGATGATTTATATGGTAGATGGTAATATGAAATGGTTATGAAATGCAAATGCAATGTTTATGCAATGATTGATATAATGTCTTTGAGATGCAATGTAATGGGTGAAATACAATGATGTGGATGCACCTATTTATGAAGAATGTTTATGATAACCTATTTATATGATGATAAAATGCAATGTGTATGTTTCCTATATGATATGTTTATGTAATGTGCTAATCATTTGTGGATACAGGATCGATGACGATGATGGTGATGATGATCAGCTATCCTAGTACCTTGTTAGTGAGGTTAGTAAGAAAAGAAGTCATTTCAACAAGACCCATGATGATGCAAATGATGATGATGATGATGATGATTACTTGCCAAGGAATTGGGATTTTCAAAGGGCCAAATTTTCTTATGTTTGATAACACACGTGGTACGATGCATCAAGGTATAGAAAACTAGGATGGTGTTGTAACCAGTGTGATGAAATTTGACTTGACAAGTAGATAGGAGTATTCTTGTTCACACCTGACAT
This sequence comes from Sequoia sempervirens, assembly GCA_007258455.2. Taxonomy (NCBI): domain Eukaryota; kingdom Viridiplantae; phylum Streptophyta; class Pinopsida; order Cupressales; family Cupressaceae; genus Sequoia; species Sequoia sempervirens. The sequence goes on along the minus strand of VDFB02000013.1, from coordinate 214,236,986 downwards.
ACGAAAACCTTGCTCAGATGCACTTCAAAATTTTCAGACACCTCAGACCAAAACACAGAAAGGTAAACCTATCCATGCAATAGTCAACACGTTGTCCTAGACCTCTTCCATACATACCTAACAAAGCAAGTATTTTCCAAGTTATATTACAAGAATGTCTAACAAGCACAACAAACAAAAGATAATGATTGTTGCCCCATTCCTTTTTCTCTAAATCCTCTGTTTTGGGATATCATCGAGACGTCCTTGGAATGAGTGCAAATAAGACAAGTCAAAAGATAAAGACCAAGTAAACAAATAAACTGATGCTCTTCAATACCGCTAACAGAAAGAGGATATGTTTTCTAAGGATGATAACCGAAACTTATTGCCAAAAGATAATGCCCATTGTAGGAAGGATACATCCTAGGACATGTTAGTGGATGACAACATGTCATTTTGTTTATCCAAAGTGTTCTAAGGGATGATTGATATGGGACCAATTCAGATGATGAGTTACCAATACGAAGAGATAACCAGCTTACTTATGTACTGACCTAGACTTAAGACTTGACGTTTGGGGTTCTGGTTTTTAATCTGCTATACTTGTTTCAAATTTTTTTACCAAGGGTTGATGATGATGATTGATTTATTATGAGTGGTGTTATTGCGGGTGCAAGCGAGATGAGGTGGATTGATTTTTTCAAATATTTGGATGTTTTTGATGTTTTTCAATGTTTTGAGACTGTTTTTGGTATTTTTTAAGGTTTTACAAATGTTTTGATTTTTCATTTTTCAATGTTTTTGGGATTTTCTGAGATTTTGACCAAGAAACTAACCTAAAGACCTATCCTAGGGGTCTCGAGGGATGATCAACAGATTAGCCTTTCCTACATTATATATGTAGAGACCACATAGCTGATGACTTGACTGATTTATAGATGATGATATACATGATGAGATGTCAGTTTATTATGATGGACTCCTATAGGACTGACCTAAATGTCTCGGGGGATGATCAAAGATCAACCTTGCCTATGTTCAAGCTCAGAGATGACATAGTTCAACAAGACAACCTTGTTTTTGATCTTTTCTGAAAGACTTTTTGACCTGTTTTTGGATTTTGATATGTTTTGATGTTTTTGGATTTTCTAATTTTTATTTTTTTTTGGATTTTTTGCATTTATGATGTTTTTGGATTTTCTAATTTTTGGGACTTTAAGATCATACATGAATCCGATCCCATAAGACAATGCCCTCGGTGTGATGCCATAGACTACCCCAATAAAGGCAGGACAAATTGACCTTGAGGATAGGCCGAACAGTACTAGGAGGGATCACAATACAAAAACAAGACCAAGCTATGGTGTGAATGTGAGTGGATAAGTGATGGATGGAGATCTGAATGCGATGGATGATGGAAGAAAAATGGAGGGATGATGCAAAAAGCTATAAAGATCATAGTGGATGGAAAGTGCTTATTTATGCAAGGTGCTTGTTTGCCAAGTTTTCACTGAGGTACCTGCCCAAAGTGCCACCAAAGTGGTTTTCACTAGAGGATGATTTTTTTATCCTTTTTCTATTTTTTTTGGATTTTTTGCTTTTTTGATTTTTTTTGCTTGTCACCAAGATGCCTATTTGCAAGGTTTTCACCTAAGTAACCATATTTTTAGGACTTTTTCTAATTTTTTGAATTTTTTGGTTCTATACCTTGAAAGATTTAGGCATAACACTTTTTGAGATGGGAGCTATTCATTGGCTCCTATAGAGGTTCCCCTTTGGGTGTTGATAGCTGATATGCCTCTAACTTATAACTTGTTGTGATGACGAAAGGTCCTAGACAATTAGGTTCGAACTTGCCTTTGTTGCTTGGGTTCAGGACATTCTTTTGATTTTATTTTACAACCAGTTCTCCAACTTGGAAAGTCCTACTTCTGATTTTCTTATTATAGCTCCGATTGAGTCTATTCTGATAGACTTACAAGTGATTTAAAGCATTTATCCATCTCTCATACAATAGCTCCAGCTCGTTTAGTCTTGATACCTGATATTATTCATCTATAATGAGGTTTTGTAGTGATATCCTGAGGGATGGGAGCTCGATCTGAATGGGGAGTACAACTTCTGATCTGTAGACTAAGGAGAAGGGGGTGGTGCCAGTGGGTGTGTAGATGTTGGTTCGATAGGCCCAAAGGGTGGGATTAAGCTGCAGACGCCAGTCATGACCTATATCATTGAATGTTTTCTTGAGGATTTTGAGGATGGTTTTGTTTGTAGCTTCTGTTTGGCCATTGCCTTGGGGATAGTACAGGGTGGAGAAGTGATGCTGGATTTTGAATTTCTCACACAAGTCATGAACCTCTTGGTTCTTGAATGGTGTCCCATTATCTAAGATAATGGATTGTGGGACCCCATAATGATAGATGAGATAGTTCAAGATGAATTTTGAGATTTGCTTCCCAGTTACATACATCATGGGTATGGTTTCCACCCACTTTGTGAAGTACTTAGTTGTAGTTATGATGAATTTGTGGCCATTGGATGAGGTGGGTGTGATTTTCCCAATGAGATGGAGTCCCCACTACGAAAAGGGCCATGGTGTGATGATGGGATGAAGCTCTTGAGCTGGTGCATGGATGAGGTCCCAATACTACTGACATTGTAGACATCTTTTAGCATGATTATGTGCTTCTCTTTCAATTGTGGGCCAATAATACCACATCCTCAACAGTTTCTTGGCTATGGTCATTCCACTCAAGTGTGAACCACAGATGTCATTATGAACTTCAGTTAGAGTGGTTAATGCCTCCTCAGCATTTAAGCAGCATAGCAAGGAACCTTCTATGCTTCTACAGTATAAGGTATCACCTAGGATGAGAAATATGGATGCCTTTTTAACAAAGGTTCATTTTAGGTTTGATGGTAGGTCAGTGGGTTTGACTCCTATTCACAGGTATGTGTAGATGTCATGGTACCAAGGATTACCAGGACCAACGATTTCGCACACGAATTCTAATTCTGGTACCTCGAATGCGGGAACGAGAAGTTGCTCAATCAAGAATTCATATTTTGGAACCTTGTGAGGGATGTTTAATAGGGATCCAATTGTTTCCATGGCATGTTCTGCTATATTGTTGGTTCTAGGAATCTTTTCAAATGTTATTTCAATGAAATATTCTTTGAGAGTCTCCACCAATTTCTTGTATGGAGTGAACTTATCATCCTTGGTCTGATATTCATTATTGACTTGATTTATGATCACCTAAGAATCTCCATAGACTTTGAGAGCTATGATGTTCCATTGCACTGCTATCCTGAGACCTATAGTCAAAGTCTCGTATTTTGTGATGTTGTTGGTGCAAGGAAATGCCAGTTTGTATGACCTTGGTATGCAGTCCCCTTGTGGGGTGATGAAGAAGACACCAACCCCTGATCCATGTTGTGTATATGAGGCATCGAAGTATAGTTTCTAGTGGTTAGCTACGTTGAGGTTAAAAATAGATTCATCTGGAAACTCTGAGACAAGAGGATTCTCAGAATAGAAAGGTGCTTCTACTAGTTGATTTGCAATAACCTGACTCTTGATGGCTTTCCTTTCCACATAATCGATGTCATACTCTGACAGTATCATTACCCATTTTTCCATTCTTCCTATGAGCATTGCCTTTGATAAGAGATACTTGAGGGGGTCAATTTTGGCAATGAGATTTATCTTGTGTGCCAACATGTAATGTTTGAATTTTTGTGATGCAAACACTACTGTGAGACATGCTTTTTTGATGAATGAGTAGTTTAGCTCATGACCAACCGTTGTTCTACTAATGTAGTAGATAGCTCTCTCTATTCCATTTTCATCATGCTGAGCTAGGAGAGCTCCAAGGACTGTTACTGTTGCTGATACATATAAGATCAATGGATTTATTGGGATGGGTGGCATTAAAATTGGTGGTGTCAGTAGATATTCCTTGATTTTGTTGAATGCTTCTTTGCATTTTGTATCCCATTTGTATGCTACTCCCTTGTGGAGTAGGTGAGAATATGGATTCTGCTTATCTGCCAGTTGTGCTATGAATCATCGGATGGATTGAAGTCTAGCATGGAGACCTCTCAGTTGTTTTAATGTCTTTGGTGATTTCATCTCAAGGATTACTTTTACCTTTGTTGGATCCACCTCGATACCCCTCATGGACATTATGTATCCTAGCAATTTACCTGATTGTATGCAAAAGATGCACTTGTTGGGATTTAGTCTGACTTTGTATTCCTCTAGTCTATCAAAGATAGCACTTAGGGTTGCTATATGATCTTGTCTTTTTCTTGACTTAGCTAGAATGTCGTCGACATAGTCTTCGGCTATTTTATGAATCATGTCATGGAATATTAATGTCATGGCCCTTTGATAGGTTTCTCCTATGTTCTTTAGGCCAAATGGCATCATGTTCTAGTAGTAGGTCCCCCATGGACAAGTGAAAGTCGTCTTATGTTGATCCTCTTTTGCTATCATGATTTGGTTGTATTCTGAGAATCTGTCCATTAGTGATAGCATCTCATGTCCTGCTATCATACTATCATGTTGATGTTGGGAAGTGGGAAATCATCCTTCAGACATGCTTTGTTCAAATATTTGAAGTTTGTACAAATTCTAATGGCTCCATCAGGTTTTGAAATAGGTACCAAATTTGACACCCATTCTAGATAATCGATTGGTCAAATAAATCCTACATCTAACAACTTTTTGAGCTCCATTTTGACCAATAAAGCAATTTGAGGGTGCATTTTTTGAAGCTTTTGTTTGACCGGTTTTGCTTTTGGATACACTGGTAAATGATGAACTGTGCAGTCTCTAGATCAAGCCATGGCATGTCAGCACAACTCCATGCAAAGTTTATTTTCCTTTCCTTTAGAAATGCCGCTAGGAGTTCTTGCTCTTCTGATAATAGTGATTCCGCATAAAATGTAGTATGCAGGACCTCCTCTATTCCTAGGTTGACAGGATTGCATTTTTCAGCCAAGACTATTGACTTCTCTTGATGAATAGCTCTTAGAGGAAGATTGAATCCTTCATCCTTGGGTGCCTCAGGGAGGTTTTCACTGTTGGATACATCTTTGTTTTTTCTTGTCTAAGAGTGCCACGGTGTTGTTTTCACTCAAGGACTTGGACATGATTCTTAGTTTCTCACTTTTGTGATTGAAGGATTTAATCATTTCCCCATAATAGGCATGTGTGTCCAACTCCATTATAAATCCTACCTTATGATCTCCATCTAGAATGTTGTCCCACAATCCCATGAATTTTGAGAGTGCCTTGTCATTTTTGAATGTATCAAGAACCAGTGGTCCTCGTTGGTCATAGTCAATCAATTGTGGGTACACTAAATAGATCTCCTGATTTTGATGGTTTGTTTCAAAGGAGAGGGTGCTAATCATACACAGGGTGGTGTCCTCAAATAACCTAGGTAGATTGGTCATGGTATCCTCGTCATGGCTACTAATATAGACCTTAGTTATAAAGTAGAGTATGTCTCTACCTATGGATATTGGTGAGCTTAGTTGTGCTAGTATTGGATGAGGAGAAATATTAACCATTCTAACTGAAGGACTTTGGCCATGTATGGTGATACTCGGAGGGGTACATCCAAGGCCAAGATTTGTTATGGATCGTGTCTCTGGCATGATAGGTATTATGAGCCCATTGTCATTTCACCCCAGTCTTTGATTTCTGTCATAGCCCATTGCAAGCATCATTTCTAGGCCCTTGCTTGTCTCATCCATTGATAATTCAAGTATCGGTCTTTCATCTTGATACAACATGTGAGATGGATCTACTTCAATAACCTCCTAGCCAAGGTCTCCCCATTTTGTGAATTCGGGTTAGACTTCAGGATACGTTTGTGATGTGGAAGCTTGATTTTCTCGTGGATGTCCCCCTGATCTAGGAGATTGTGGTAACTCTCCTATCACAAAAGAATTGTTAGGGAGTTTGTATCTTCCACAATCGTCCTCCTGGATGATGAGCTTGATGTCAGAGATGGTGGGGATGGTGGGAATGGTGGGTGTCTATGTCGCAAAAGTGGACACGAGAGTGGTGGGGTCAATGTATGGTGTGGATGGGCCCTCATCATTCTTTGGCACCTGGGGGATTTTGTAATACTTTGCTTCAATATTTTTACAATATGAAAATGGTTCAGGATCTCCATGGATGGTAACCTCTTTTCCATTATGTGTAAATTTCACACATTGGTGGAAGGTTGACGCTACGACTTTCATCGCATGGATCCATGGGTGTCCTGAGAGGATATTATATGGCAAGCCTAGATCCAAGACTTGACAAGTGGTTTGCATGAGAGTCGGCCCTACTTTAATAGTGATTTTAATTGTGCCTTGGGACAATATTTCTTTGTCATCATATGCTCTTATCGTGATGGCCTTTCCTTTGTCGCTGGAATCTTCTGATATTTTCAACTGCTTAATGAGGCTAAGAGAATAAATTTTCAAACCCGCACCTCCATCCACCAAGACCCTTTTGATTTTTCTCTTGTGTAAAATGGATTCCAAGTGAAGTGCATGATTGTGGGATGGTTGGGTGGGGAAATCTTGGTTAGAGAATGTAAGGAGATTAGTCTCGAGAATCTTTTTATGCGCTAATGAGATTTTTAACAACTCCATGATGGAGATGTGTGCTGGTGTTCTCTTGAGTTGGTCTAAGACATTATAGCCATTAGGAATGGATCTAGATGAAGTAATTCTATTTGGTTGGGATGATCCTACAATGGTGACTTTTCCGCCTCTTCTGGTGACTCCACAATCTTTGGCATGGGCGCCCTTGATGGTGATGAACATGCAGTCTTCATTTAAGGAGGCCACAACCGTTTTGTACACATGATTTACATTTCCCTTCCCTTTATCATTTCTATTCCCTTTGTTTCCAAGATTTGGCATCAGATTCATGTAGATTTTAAGATCATGATTTCTGATAGGTTGTTCCACATTTATGATTTTCTTATCGATGAGATCTTGGATGATGTTTTTGAGTCTCATGCAACTGTTTGTGGTATGACCTTTGATTTCATGAAATTTTCAAAGTTGGTTTTCATTATACCAAGGGGGTTTGACATCGGGTTCTTGGTAATTCTCGAATGTAGGAGGCTTGATGAGTTTTTCGTCGCTAAACTTTTTTATTATGTCCTCTAGTAGTTCTCCCAAAATGGTGTATTTTTGTTTGAGATAACTTTTGCATTGGGGTGGTCCCCTTTGGTCATTGAGATTATTGATGGTTGGATTGTTGTTGGGTTGGTGTGTTGTGTGATGATGGTTTTGGTGTTGAATTTGGATTTGCGATGTGGGTGTATGTTGGCATGGGGCACTAATGACCACCTTGGCATCAATAACACTATCATTAGTAACGTTTTTTTTTATTTCCCACGTACGAGGTTTATTGTTGTAATTGGATGGTGGGTGGTTCTTTTGTTGTTCATGATATGATGTTGATTATGTGGGTTGGGTCACAAGGGATCTTTCGATACCAAGCGCCTTGGAGATCAATTGATCATATGTGGTGATACCTTGAACCTTGAGATGAAATTCCAAGTGGCTGTCAAGGTTGGCTATGATGGTGCAAACTTTTTGTTCTTCTGGCATGGCCCACTTGCTCTGATTGGCCTTGGATTACCATCGTTGTAGGAATGAGGTGAATGATTCACCCTTTCCTTGTTTTAAAGTTGAGATTTCTTCGAGACTAACATCCATTGCAATGTTGCATGCGTAATTTTTAATGAATGCATCCCTAAATTCTTGGAATGTTCTAATGCCTGAAGGTAAGCAAGAGAACCATTCTATCACATGGCCTGCCAAGCTCCTAGGAAATAGCTACATCAGATAAGTATCGTCATATGCGACCTCCATACAATGAATCTAGAATTCCCTGATGTGATCTTTAGGGTTTCCCATCCCTCGATATTTGTCAAATTTGGGGATTTCAAATCCCTTGGGGAATGGTTTCATTATCAAGCTCCTATCAAATGGATAGGGACACAAGTTGCTTGGAATTTTGGTTGTTCACCCTGATTGAAGGTCGAGCACTTGTTGTGAGAGTAACCTGAGTTATTTCATCACATCATTTTGGGGATCAGGGGGTGGGATGCAAGTGTTTTGGGGTGTTTCAATCATGGGTTGGATGGGTCGATTGGTCAGTGCATTGTTCGATGGTATCTGTATGTTTTGGCAAGTGAGGTAAGCTTCCACCTACTTTTGTATGAACAACGCTTGTTGTTTGTGCTTGTTATTGCGCTTGTTGTTGTTCCAACAACACTTTTTGTTGTGCTTGTTGTTGTTCCAACAATGCTTGTTGTTGGGCTGCCAATTCAGTCACTTCTTGTTGCTCTTGGTATTGCTTTAATGCTTGTTGATATGCTTGCAATTGCACTGCTTGTCTTTGTGCAGGAAGTTATGCTTGATATTGAGCTTGTTGTGCCTAATATTGGGCTTGTGCTTCTGTTATTTGTGCTTTTGCTACTTGTTATTGCAATAGAAGTTGTGCTTGGGCAGCCCTTTGTGCTTTCAATGCTTATGCGGCTTGTGCAACTTGAGCGGCTTGTTGTTGTTGTTGCAATAATTCTTGGGCTTGTTGCGCTTGTAAGGTAGCTTGCACAACTTGAGCAGCTTGCTGAGTAGCTAGTTGTTTGGCTTTTTGTTTCTGAACTTGTTGGTATCCTCTTTGGAAAGTGGCTTGTAATTCTGCATCGTATTGGCTTGATGTGGTGGAAGTTGGAGGTGGTGGAGGTGGTGGTGGATTTGGAATGGTGTTTTTGAAGGTGGTGTTGATGTTTTGCATGATGGATGGTGTTGTTGATATGGTTGGTTCTTGGGAGACCATGCTTTGTGATGTTAAGGGGGTGTTTGATGAGGTTGCAATCGCTTGTGTGATTGTCGTTTGTTGTTGCGATATCAATGACAAATTTTGAGTGTTTGGTGTAATGCCTTGATTAATGGTTGGGATATAGGTATGATTGATACTTGGTAGGGGAGGAAGCCCTAACCAAGGAGTGGTGCAGATGATAATGGTAATGATGGAAGAGGTGGAAATATAAGGGGTGTGAGTTGTTGCGAGAATTTTGTGGTGTCGAATACGCCCCCTGGTCTGAACATATCTCCCTCTTCTTGTGAATTTGTGAGGAGAGGTGTTTGAGGTGTTGTGTGACAAAATAATGATGATGGATCGTGATGGAATGTGAGAGGAACATTTTTGTGTAATGGGTTTTGGGGTATGCTTTGTTCTAAGGTGGTGTTTGCATCCAAATTTTGATTATTAACAAGGGGGTTTGTCTCAAGTGTATTGAGAAATGCACTTCCCTTATTAACATTGGGTTGGGTTGGAGCAAATGATGTTGTGATTTGTGGAATTTTTTGCGTGACGTTTTGAGATGGGGGTGTAGATGAGATGGGAATGGTGGATGAAATTGGAGGAAATGATGTCTCTAATATGGTACTCACATCAAAATATGAAGGTAACTTAGCCCTTGTTTTGCTAGCTCAAGCATGTATAACGAAGGGTTAAGCCTCATCATGATGTTAATGATTCTATGGTTGTTTGGATTTTGGAGCATTTCAGTCATTTCCTCGCGAGACATTCCAAAGGAAAGGTCTGCTTCTTCGTTTTCTTCTTGTGGATTTTGCAATGATGAGAGGGTCAACAAATTACTTGATTTGACGGGATTCATTTTTGCGTTTTTTTGGATAAGATCACTTGAAGCGGGTATTTCTTTGTTGGCTTCCATACTCTTCTTGTATTGAGATCTAGTTAGAACCTAAAACAAGGATCAATATTTGAGAATATGGGAGATGAATCTCTTGATTCTTTGGATCGATCTTTATTTTATGCCCCAAAGTAGAAAGCTTTGAGGATGCCTTGAGGATCAAAGGTGATGATATGATGATGATGTTAGGGATGTATGATATAGATGTTTTTTCTTTTAATAAATCTTGAATGAGATACTAGGCTTGTAGATTTTGATTTTGATTTTGGGATTTTGTCCTTGATTTTGATTTTGATTTTGATTTGGAAAAAAGACCCTAAGATGTTTGGATAATGATCTAAGGGATAACTTTGTTCAAATGATGATGATTTGAATATGTGTGAGGAGAAGGATGCATCTACCCACACCTTTACAAACAAGATTATCATTTTGCTAAGTATATGAAGAAGGATTCATCTACATATACTAAGCTAGACAAGATGATTTTGATAAATTTGACTAAGTATATGCAAAAGGATGCATCTACACATGCCTAGCCAAAGGTGTTTTTGATAATGTTTTCAAGGATTTAGTCTCAATGATTTTATTATTTTGATTTTTCCACAAAGCCTAGTATTAAGGATGATTTCAATATTTTCCAAAAGGTGATGATGAGATGATGTTGTTTTGATATTTTGGAGGATGGATGAAAAATGTTTTTGATATGTTTTGATCCTAAGGTGAACCTAAAAGGTACACTTTGTTTTCCTAGACCTAGGTATTGAAGAGCATGCAAATGCTTCCTAAAGACCTTTGTAACCAAGAAATAATTTCAATTGAACATTCATTTTCGGATTTCCAACCAATGATTTTTTGCTTTGGGATTGTGAGTCTTCAACACATATGAAATTTCATTTTGCTTAGCTTTGCTTAATGTCTTTGTTCTACCAAAAACACTTTCTTCGATTAGGTTTTCAAACTAAGATGTCCAATGTCTTAATTTCTTCAAACCCAACAAGATATGTTATGTGGAAATTCAATGAACTCAAGGCAAGGGTTTTCCTATTGTTTACTTAAGGAGACAAATCAAGATATGATCCAATGTTTAGAAACCTCTAAGGACGTGAATCCCAAGGGTGAGCAATAACATATGGATTGAGTCAATTGTATTTTTCCTCAAAAGGGTTTTGAAATTTGGATGAAGTTCAAGTGTTTGTTTCCATGATGTTTTCGATCAAGCAATGCATTTTGTAACCCAAGAATAAGTACAGTCCTATGGATGTGTAAGACAATATTTGTTGGATTCCCACTTGGTCAGGTCCAGCTATGCTTATTTCTAGTGAATGGTTAGATGCTTGACCCCACTGGCTCCCCTCCATGGCACTCAATTATATAGGGCATCCAAGCATCAACACCCATGAAACTCCCATGGCATGTTTTCCATTTTACTAGAAGATCGTAAAAGTGTAGGGTGGCTTGAGAATGACCATTCTTGCACCAACAAATAGATTAAAGGATTTTGGAAAATTTTAGCACATGGGTTTAAGGACTTTACATTCATGGAGATTGACCCATATGACAAGAGTCCCCTTTCAGATCCATCTTGTTGGAATCAACCGTGTGATATTGGCGTTTCTTCCAATATCCACATTTACATCCCGACTGTAAATACTCTTGGCTTTAAAGTGTTACTGGTTGAGTCATTCCCTTGGGTGAGTACTTTTTCCCCAAGGTAGACCCTCTAGGATAAACAAAAGTGAATGAAGAACACTATTCGTAACTCGATCAATCCTTGTTAGCCACAAGGAGAGAGAATATATGACACAATTCCCCCACTCACACTCGCACAAGATGTTCAATTTTAAACCCAAATTGAAGTGTGGAAGTGATTTCTTTGTCTCACCCTAAAGTCATAAAAATTTCCTTTTGATTCTCAAGATCGCTATAAAGTGCAAGAGAAGCGCATACGTCCTTTTTCAATGGCTTTAGTTTAAGTAAGCCCTCACAAAAAAAAGTTTACACTTGTTCTTTTTAAATCCCCAAAGTAAAATGTGAGTTCGTTTTAGAGCACCAAATCACATGTGAAACACATCTTGTTCAATTGTTAACCAAAAACAAACCTTAGTATGTTGTTGATCTTATTGTTCGTTTTAGCCCTTTGTAAGAAGTAAACAAAAAGATTCTTTTTAAAACCCAAAGGAAGATTAGTGTCCTAAGAAAGAAGTGCTAATAATTCCTTGAAGAAGTGTTAAAGAAACACTAGAGTGTTTAAAAACACTTTAATTGGAAGAAATATCATCATCATGCTCCTCCTTCCTTTATTTTTGATTTCCAATCCTACAAGTGAGAAAAACTAGTCAGATTCTAGAAAATACAGAAGTTAAAAACTAGAAAATAGAAGATAAATTAATCATAAATCAAAAGCACGTGCTAAAAACAAATTTTCCCTTTTTATTGTCTCCCAGCATCGCAACTTGTAATGGCGTCATAGTTTGGTCTCTGAGCAGTGCTCTCATAGCGTCGCTTACCAGTCAGTGGCGCTCTGTGTTAGGACAAAGAGCTCAACTGCGTCGCAATTTTTGCCTAACGTCACAGTTTGCATCCAGCATTAGAGTTTAATATTTTTTTGAAAGTTTTTGCAGGTCGGTGAGTCCAATGGCGAGTTTAAAATTCAAAATTTTTGGCAGGACAAGTCTAGTGGCGCAGTTTGTGTTTTAGGCGGTGCCATATAGTGACGCTGATGAGCCCGTGGTGCTAAAATAGCGACGTTGAGCTCCCAACATTGGAATTTCCTATGTGTGAAGAAAAATGCAGAAATTTCAAGAAAAGATTAGAAATAATGAAATCCAACCCTCCTTCTAGCGCCAAATGTGTGAACCCCAACCTTGGTACCTGAAAAACCAAGAGAATAAACACCTCAAGTTAGATATTGCAAGCCAAAACAAGGATTCCCCATGAAATCCATTTACAACCTCAAACTAGGAATGAAAATAGTGAAGAACACAATGAAATTACAAAACAAAGATTGAATCCTAATTTAAATATGCAAACTCATGATCCCATGGGGGAATTGGTGCCAATTTGATGTGAAAATTGGCTCTTTCCCAATTCCTAAGTTGCAAGCTTCAAATGTTGAAGAGATTGATCCACTTTGTTGGTGAAGAATGAAGACTCCAAGCCAAAAATATGCAAAACCTAGCTATGACTCAATGATAATGGATAAAATTCAAGAGATATTTGAGCATGGTAAATTTGCTTGGATTGTGGATGATGAAATGAGGATATGAGCTCTTTATTTATAGAATTCCAAGATGGATGAATGTCCAAATTTGAGCAATGTGGGACTAACATTCATCCAATAATATGATGCTACTTGTCAAGCCATGAATGGATGGAGGATGTGCAAGATTTGGGGTTTGTGCCAATAAATGCATAATATTTGAATTTCAAATTTTTTGAAATGACATGCAAGAGGGAAGGGAAAATGCAATAAATGCCACTTGGCTCAAGGCAAAGGACATGTAAGAGGAAGTTATTGCCTTGTTGGATGTACATGTTGACTTGGAATTTTTCAATTCAAATTGAGAGAATATTCCAAAAGATGCCTTGTAAGGAAAATAGGGATTTACTAAATGAATTAAATCAATTTTTATGTGCAACTTGCATTATCTAGAGGATGGGACATGAGATGAGATTAAATTAATCAAGGGTTAATTAATTTAATGAGAGAGGTTAGATGATGCAACTTATTTGACTTAGATTTATGGGTTTATTTAAATCAAATAAGAGAGGAATATGATAAGAGGCTAATTAAATAAGGATTTTGATTTATTTAATTAAAAGAGATGATGTTAGATTAAATCAAATAAGGCTTTAATTTATTTAATTTAATAGATAGACTTTAGAAATTTAATAAAATAAATTGATTATTTAATTAAATAGGGATAATTAGATCAGATGGATTGATTTAATTAACAAAAGAGATTGACTTAATTAGAAAAAATGATTTATTTAATTAAGAGATGAATATTGATGAATTTAATTAGATAAGGGAATTTGATTAAATGGTTAGACCGAGGGATGATTCAAGAAGAAATGATGTTAGTAAGTCAAGATCAAGTGCACAATGTCAATCAATATATTTTACATGTCTACAACATGAATCTTCTTTAGTTTCTCCACCACATTAAGTATTCCGACTAGTGGGACCTTAGGTTTGAATGGTGGTATTTCTTTTGTCTTAGGAAGAGGCTGATCCAATGTGGATAGGCTCAGTGCTCTATACATACCCTTCCCTGATAATGGTGGAGTTTGTGACTGTTGAGTAGGATGTATATGTGAGGCTTGCTCTACTTTTGGTTGTGGTTGTTATGGTTGTGGACGTTGTGGATCTTGTTGCACATATTCTCCAGTAAGTCTTCTTTTGGACTACGTGTTGTAGTCCAACTGTACCTACAGAGCGCTAATTGTCAAAACATCATTTGCAAATATTGTGTCTTCTTCTTCCATCCAAGAAAATAGTGGTTGGTCCAGTGAGATATCTAGCTCTTGTTCTAAGGACATCCCTTGTGTCTACACTTTGAAATGAAAATTCTCCATTCTGAGAGATTGATACTTTTCTATTCTTGAGAACACACCTTGGCTTCTCTATTCAATTATCTTTTGCTGAAGATTTTCCCTTGAACAATTTTGAGGCATATGTCCATTTTTACATGGGAAACATCACACATTCTCATCTTTTGCTAGGTTGTTATGTCTTAGGATCAAATCCTTGTTTGGACTATTTTTGATAGTCTGAAGCAGCATGATGATTGGGAATATTTGGTTCATAGGTTCCTATTACCAATTACCTCCTTTTAGAGCTCCTTGGTAGGTGTTCTACTAATAGGGCATCCTCCCTCCCTAATAGGTTTTCATGGAAGCTTTGGAGGTATGACCTACTGGCACTTGATAAGGACTAGCTCATTTGAAAAGGATTGCATGAGGCTCTTCATATCATTGATGTTTGTTTCTAGTGAAGAGAAGCCAAATGTTCTAGGTTGTGTGCCTAGGTACACATACATGGATAGCAGTGGCATATCCAATGTGGTAGGTTGTAGAGCAAAAGTACTAGGAGTTGCTTCTTCTTAGGGTCCACTAGAGATCTCTGTGAACATGGGCATTAGTGGCCATGGTGGAAGTTTCCCTATGTTGATTAGCCTATTCTATGTGTGTACAACCAAATCATATGTGTCAGGAAAGGTATCTCCCATTAATTACACCATGACCACAATGTCTGAATTGAAAGCCTTTAGATAGAACATGAATGACATAGCCACCAGAGGCTTAGATGTCACAATAATACTTTTCTAGGTCTTGTGAAACTTGGTATTGAAATTGACCATGGCCTCTTGCAAGGCCCTCTTGATAGTAATCAGTTGGTGTAGTAAGGAGAAGTGGTACCATTTCTCTGAGAAGCAATCAAACAATTTCTCCCTAAGTTGATCCCAAGAGTGGATGGAACTGAAAGTCATGGATCTATACCAATCTTGAGCCTTCCCTTTAAAGGATGAAACTAGTAATCTAAGGGCCACATTTTCTTCCACAATGTTATGTACCCTGTTGTATAGGAATGAATTTACACCCCTTACAAAAATTCCCCTTTTACACTTCCTCACCTTATAAAACCAAATCTGAAGGAAAATTTCCACATCAATCCACTTCCTTCATTCTACTTGGAATCTATTTTTTGTGTCGATAAAGGAATAACTGTCGGGGACACCTGTGCGACGTGTAGACTTTCGCACGACGTGCTTATGTCCCTTATGGATTCATGTGTTTAAAGTTGGAAAAGGCATTACACTTACCATTGGGGTTGATTTGTAATGTCCCTCTTCGACCAACTGACTTGAATATGGTAGATTCTCTTCCTTCTTCAAATTCTTCCATTCTTCATCCAATCCGTCTTCATGCAACTTGATCTTCTTTTTGCGCTCCTTGAGAATTCTAGCATTAACTTCTTGCATTCTTAACATTCAATAAACACTTTGGAACTCCATAGTAGTAGCAACAACACTCCATCAACTCCGTAGAGCAAGTGTGGAACAACACCATTACAATAAGGGCTTGAGTCCTCTTTTTCTCCCCCATTAGCTAGTGAGCTCTTGGTGGAGGTGGTAAAAATTTTCACTCCTCTCATCTATGATTTGGTTGAGTAGCTCATTACTATTTTGTATTGTTTATTGTCTTCTCTACTTGATTTTATCCTTTATCATATTTTTCTCTATCCTTGCTATCTTGGTTGTCGATGGAGGTGGAAACACTAAAATGGGGGTTTGACTGATGCAAGCCCCTATACAACCCCCCAACAATTTTCCTCTTTCTTGTGTGTAGGTGGATGTGCACTTGAAGCTAGCTAGAGAAATGTCTCTTTTGTGAGGTTATCTTCATCACCTTAGCTTTGATATATCTACTTTATCACATACGTTTGTATTTCTCTTACTTCATAATTTTGTTTTGTTCACTTAAAAAACAATAGCTAGGATGTCAGCTTATTTTCTGGTGGTTGTTACTGTCTTTTCAGTCCTCTAGCCATACGAATACTAGTGCACTTGAGAGACAAGCACATCGCGCTATCGTCCTAGAGCTGCACTTTTTTCCTCAAGCATAGAGCTACCTGAGGTACAGTGTTAAAACCAAAGATCAGCTTGGCTAGCCCCATTTTGGATTTCAGGTCTGTAGAGTGATTATAGAACCTTATAGTCCTCATCATTCTTGTCCCTCATTTCAAAACAACCCTTTAGAGTGAGTTAAGTTAGGGCAGCCTTCCGCTCTTGGCTCTCCATGACCTAGGGCCTTGAATGTGGTTGGTCCCCCTCTCTTACACTTGCATACCTTTGTCATATCCCAAAGGTGTTCGGAAGGGGTTTTAAAATCCTCCCTAGTGAACCTCGGAATAGCTTTGAGAGTGTTGGCAGGTATTATGGGCCATACATCTGGGGCTGTAGGTTGAAGCAACGAGCTACCACCATCCTAGGTTATGAAATTTCTAGGAGAAAGAGAACCTATTTGGG
The DNA here is from genome assembly GCA_007258455.2 of Sequoia sempervirens. Lineage (NCBI taxonomy): Eukaryota > Viridiplantae > Streptophyta > Pinopsida > Cupressales > Cupressaceae > Sequoia > Sequoia sempervirens. The sequence continues at coordinate 214,220,224 of VDFB02000013.1, read as the reverse complement.
CCATTGAAAAAAAATTCTTATGGATGGGCTAGAAAAGTATTTTGATTTGGAAATTTCAACCTTCTCAGGGAGTGGATAAAGCTCTAGATTGTGGGCTAACACTTCTTACTCTATTGCTCCCGACAAGTGATATGAATCTTGTAACTCATCTTTGCATAGGGGCTGAAACTAGTGGCTAGAAGTACTGAAAATTGCCTCTAGAAGATGCTCTTATTTTAAATTTGGGTATGGGATTTTCAACCTCTCTTCTTAAGCTGATTTATGAGATATTTTTGACTTCTAATCAGGTGATTGTGAAACTTCAGGTCCCACCAGGTGTGCCAAGAAAATAATTGTTGATAATAAAAGCTTGTTTCCCTCTAAACAACCTTATGGGAAATTTAGCAAGTGGGGGACCAAATTGTGCCTCACTGAATGACCTCCAAGATTTTTAAAGAAAGCTGACTCTTCTTTGGGTTTTTAGGAATAGAGGGAGAAAAATACAAAGAAAATAAAAAAGATGGTGATGCGCCAAATCTTTTACAACATTTCAAAGATTAGAAATCTCCTACTTCTGATGAAATGAACACAAAATGACACAAACCATTCATTGTTGGGAAGAGAACGAAACAACAAAAGCTAAAAAAAAGCACAATGTGGTCATTCAAATCTCCCCATGGGAAGCATCCATTAAGGTCCAATAGAAGCAAGAAGCCCCAAAGATTATCAAGATACTCAGATATTCATAGGACTACCCTTTCTCTTACAACATAATATGTCTTTCAACATAATCTTCTACAAAAAAAGGAAATAATTTAATAACATGATTCATTTTTCTAAATGATAACTTTTAAACATAGAAGCTTAATAACATGTAGAAAAATTATCTAAACTATCTAGGTAAAACTTGACACAAAGTTTCAACCTAAGTGATATAAAAAAGGGGAAATCATGATAAAGGACATAATATGCACAATTTCAAAAACTTCTCCTTAATGATATCTATTTTGCAATAAACCAACTAAAAACAAAGGTTGGATACCAATCTAATTAATAGTCTTGAAAAATAATACATTCCATAGAGCATAAATAGTGCTTTGTGAAAATCTATTTTCAAATAATCTTTAAACTCAAAAAAAATCTCTTTCACTACTACAAACCCCTTTATATAGCCAGAAGAAAGAACCACTACCACAACTAGAAGAGATGAATAGCTGCCAGATGTCTACACCTAATTGACCGCAATCTAATCTAGGGCCTAATTAGATCACAACGATCTTTTCTCATAAAGTTATAGGATGACTCATTAATGGCTCCAAATTTTGTAGAAGTTCCACAAAGATACATTGCCATAAGACAATTAGATCCCAACACAACCTGTCTAAAACATAATCAATCCCAAAGGTTCAACCTTGAAAGTAAGATCTTTGTTGTTCCCTCCAACAAACTCTGTCCAAAAAGAAATACATCTACATATGACATGATCCACCCGACAAAATGGTTGACATGGCAAGTGGGCAGGCTATTTCAGATTTTATGAGGATAGCTTTGAAGAACTCCCCACCAAGCAGACACATGTCCTAGTTTGGGCCCGAAAGGAAAATGATACATAAAAATCTGTGCAGCCACCATGTGGTGCATTGTGTGCCTTTATGTAAGAGTAATATTTTTCCTTTAGGTGCGGAGCCATCCCGAAGTGGAAAGGAAGTAAGGGCCAAAAACCAAAATGTATGAAGGAAAACTTTTCTCCACACAAACCACAAAGAGATGTTCTATGAACATCCAACAACACTTCTAGATACTTCTTTTATACCATCATTCCACAATCAACCACCACAAACCAAACACAAATAGAACACTTCATCCTAGAAGCACATAATACACAACTAAGAGATAGAACATTATCATACCAACTTCTAGAACACTTCATTACATGAAAATTGAACTAAGACACTATACAAACACAAAGTTGAGCATGTTCACCAAGCCACAAGATCAAAAACATTAATGCAAAGAAATCTGCCAACTCACTACAATTTTGAAAAACCTCCTCAACAACATTGGTGACTTGAAAAGATAGGAGTTCAATATCCACATAGCACAAACACTAAATCCAAAACCACAAGACCATATCTTCAAAGGCAAAGGAATTTGGAACATTCTCCAAACAACAATCAAGACAACTTCCTAGGATAGAACGTTCCATTAATATGTGGAGACTAGAAAATCCTTGTAGCAACACATACTTCCTTAGGAACAACATAAGAGAGAATACAACATACTCGAGACCATCAACAACATCTCTCCAACTTCAACATTACTTCTAATCTTCATCTTAATGCTTCTAATCCTCATCTTAATATATCATCATGAATCATCTCTGTTGTCAGCAACCACACACAATACATCTCTAATTGTCATTAAATAAGGTATGTCATTCAACCATGAACATCAAAAAATCATCCATACAAGGAATGACTACATCAACAACTCCACTATTAGCACATCATCAATGGAAACCATAACTAAGTGTTGACATCAATGATAACCGATGCCAAACACATGTGCAACAATCTTCTAAAGTGTTGACATCAATGACAACCAATGCCAACATATATCACCTCCCCAATCTGAATTTGGTGCAATCACAGATGGAGGGTCCATAAAGGATTGTCTGACCATGCAACCTAGAGTTCAACACAACCAAAATAACACCAAAAATGTTCTAAAAATATGAATTATTATCAGTTCAACAACTTGAAGTCTTACATACATCATATGCCTTATATGCAAGATAACTAGGGCTCACGGTCCTACCACAAGGGTATTACAGATATTACAATTAGCTCAAGGCCTTATTACATTCCATAGCCTAGAAGGCTAGATTGAAATTTCTAATTCCTATCTCATGACTATTGAATTGAATGTTTTTCAAAGGATGGAAAATGATCTTAAATGTGAATTTCTAGCTCCAATTATGATCTCTGTTAGCCTTAAGGGTTTGCAAACACAATGCAAGATCAAACATGTAGGTCGTCCAAAAAATATGAAAATATAACTCATCAAAGAAAAGAAATGAATTGAAAATCTTCAAGAAAGCTCCCCTTGAAACTAAAATGCCTAAATGATGTTAGACATGAATCTTCATACATTCCAAAAAATGTTTTCACAACCAAGATTGAGCCAATAGGCTTGAATGCTTTGATAGGGAAATGATAGTGAAATTTGGAGAGCAATAACTTTCCAAGCAAACGAATTCAAATATCTTGAAATTTGGATATGTTCTAGATGACCTCATGTAGAACTAATATCCTATTCCATGAGCTGAGAAATGATATAATGATAAAATGCAAAAGAAACTACTGAGACAACTACTGACTGAAATGCAAGAAAATAAATATTTTTGGTTTATACATGATTTCTTTACAACCAGGGATGCTCTTGCATCAAACACTCGAGGTTGGAAGAAAATGAGTCCTTCACTAGGGGCTAGAGGAAAACCAAAGTGGTCCAACTCAACCTAAGAAATCCATGATGAATCATCTATTGATTTTCCTTTCCACTTCACCAGATACTCCTTATACTACTTGCTCGTAGTTCTCCTTTAGTTTTGGTATCCAAGATCTACTCAATCTGCTCTGATAGTTGATGTGGTAAATGCTCATCCAGTCCAACTTCCTTGTTACTCCCACTTGACTATCCTTCATGATACTCATAGATGTTTGAAACATTAAAAATAGGTGATATACCAAGTGCTTCTGGTAACTCTACTTCATACGTATTTCTTGAATCAAACTTCCTAAGAATCTTACATGATCCAAATTTTCTCATCTTCAACTTATTATATGTTCCCACTAGAAACCTTTCCAACAACAAATTCCTTATGTCTCCTTTTCTCATCTACCTTCTTGTACTTATTTTTCATGTTCTCCAAATCCTTCCAAACCTGATTATCTAATGTTTCCATGAATCATATAGTGTTTTTCTCTTGCACTCCTCTTATCCCCCATATCAATGTATCTGAGCTCTACACCTCCTTTTGGATGTATCCCTATCACAATCTCAAATTTTTTCTTTCCTATATTCCTATTTACAGAATAATTATATGCAAAATCTACTTGTAGTAGAACTATGTCCCAATTTCCTACCTTATCTCTAACCAAACATCTTAATAAGTTACCCAAACTCTTGTTTACTAATTCCACTAATCCATCTATTTGTGGGTGATATGTTGAACTTAAATTCAGGTCTTTCTTCATCTTCTTCCACAATGTCTTCCAAAAGTATCCAATGAACTTGGTGTCCCTATATAAAACTATACTATTTGGTAATCCATCAATCCCACAATATCCTTGAAAAATAAGTCAATAACATACACAACATCATTAGTCTTCTTGCAAGGAATGAAATGTGTCATCTTATAAAATCTGTCAAATACCACCATTATAGAATCATATCCTCTTTGTGTTCTTGGTAATATCAATATGAAATCCATGCTTATATCTTCCCAAGGTCTCTCTAGTATTGTCAAAGGTTTATACAGTCTAGTATTCTAACTACTCCCTTTTTCTACTTGAAATTTTTTCCAACTTTGGACATACTTCCTAATATCCTTATTTATTTTCTTCTAAAAATAGTGTTCACTCACCAAAGCTACTATCTTATCAACTCCAAAATGTCCTACTAATCCTCCACTATGCTTCTCTTTAATGAAATTATCTGTCATTGAACTTATTGGAATACACAATTGATATCCCTTAAACAACATATCTTCCTAAATGAAATAATCCAACCATTGAATCCTATTTTTTACTACTATTTCATTACATGATTTCCATGCTTCAACAAAATCTAGATAATCTTCAAACATATGTTTCAGTCCTTCAAAACCCAAGACTTCTATCTTCATTCTTGTCAACAAATTCCTTCTCCTGCTCAATGCATCTACAACCTTATTTGACTTAACACTCCTATGCTTCAACACAAATGTATAACTTTGCAAAAATTCAATCCATCTCGTATGTCTCTCGTTTAACTTACCCTAACTGTTCAAATATTGCAAAGCTTGATGATCATTGTACAACACAAACTCAGGAAACAAATAATGTATCCATTTCTTCATGGATTGAATTATGGCACAAAAGTCCTGATCATAAACTAAATATCTCATTCTGGAATGATCATTCAACTTCTCATTTAAATAAGCTATAGGTCTTCCTTCTTGACTCAACACTGCTCCAATTACATTTCCACTAGCATCACAATCAACTTCAAATACTTTATCAAAATTGGATAATGCTAACAATGGTTGCTTTATCACCTTTTTCTCCAACAATTAAAAACTCCTTTGTGCTCTGGATGTCCACTTAAAGTCTCTCCTATCTCCTCTCATTGTTTGTGTTATGGGTGTGCGAATACTACTAAAGCTCCTTATGAATTTTTGGTAGAAACTTTCTAGTCTATGAAATGATCTTACCTCTCCAATGTTCGTTGGTGTAGGCCACTCAACAATTGCATTAACCTTCTCAAGGCCCATCTTCAATCCTTTAAAAAAACATGAAAAAACATAAATACACCAACTCTATCTTCATAAAGCTACACTTCTTGATGTTTATCAACAACTTCTCTTCTCTCATCCTCTGCAATGATTATCTGATGTGCCAAAAATTTTCCTCTCTAGTCCTACTAAAAATTAGAATATCATCCAAGTAAACAATGGAAAACTTACCCAAGAATTGCTTCAAAAAAATGTTCATTAATCTCATGAAAGTGCTAGGTGCATTGGTCAATCCAAAAGGCATCCCTAGCCACTCATATAACCCTTCATGAGGATTAAATGTAGTCTTCCATTCATCTCCTTTGATTCTAATTTGATGATATCCATTATTTAGATCAATCATTGTAAAAAAAAAATCTCCACTCAAATAGTCCATAATTTTATCCATCATTGGTAGTGGAAATCTATACTTGATAGTGATCCTATTGATTTATCTTGAGTTTGTACACATTATCCACTCTCCATCTTTCTTTGGTGTCAATATAGTAGGTATTGCACATGGGCTTAAACTTTCTCTGATCAATCCCTTCTTTAACAACTCTTGTATTTGTCTGTTTAGCTTCACATTCGCTACAGGTGTCATCCATTGTGTAGCTTTGTTGAGAAAATTTTCTCCAAGAATTATGTCTATATGATGACTGATGCTTTAGATCAATGGTAAACCATCTGGTACATTCTCTGATATGATATCTTCATACTCTATGAATAGTTCTGCTACTTTTGTCTATGGTGGATCTTCTCCATTTGTGGTAGAATTCTTGATCTTTGAACTACTACACTTATTTGGAGTCATTGAAAAACACATGTTCTCGTGCCTCAATCCTTCAAAAAACTTCCTTTCATCTACTAAACATATTCTAGTAGTGCTACACACTTCACTTTTATCCTCTTCTCCCAAATGTATCAATATAGTTCTTTTTCCATTTGAAGTCACAGTATAAGTATTCTTCCTTCCATCACGAATTTCTTTCCTACCATATTGCCATGGTCTTCATAACAATAAATGGAATGCATCCATAGGCATAATAACATAAAACACTTCATTATTATATGATCCTATATGAAATTTCACCAAACACTGCTCATTCACCAAAATATTAAGTTCATCTTGAATCCATTCTATTTTGTAGGGCTTTGGATGTTTCAACCTCTTCAATTTAAACTTGGTCACCATATCTTCCAAAAATAGATCATCATTACTACTGCTATTAATGATAACTTTACATACCTTCCTCTAGACTTACATCTTGTCCTAAACAAATTATTTCTTTGCAGTGCTTCCTCAGTCACTTCTTCATGCACTAAAGCTCTTCTCATCACTAATGACTCACCTTTCTCTAGATTTTCCAACTGAATATGGGATCTAATAGGTTCTCCATCCACATAAGTTGCTCTTTCGGTATGCTCAATCCTCTTACTAGTACTTCCCTGATGGCATTCAAATGCTCTATGTCCTTCACTTGCACACTTGAAACAAGTTCCTTTGTATGGTCTTTTCTTAGATCTTCCTTCATCTTTATTATAACCATCATTGCGGTAGGACATATGACCTACTCTATCACTGTGGTAGAAATTTCTATCCTCTCTTCATGTGTGGTATGAATAATTGTCCTTCTTTTCTCTGTGGTAAGGTTTCCCATCCTTGTTTTGCTCTACATATGGTCTTCTCTTTCCAAATTGTGATCTTCTTCTTTGGAATATTCCTCTTGCACTTCTCTACCTTTGCTCAAATTTCTTGTTCATCTTTTCCTCTACCTTCAGTGCAAGTTGGTATGCTTCTTCAACCATTGTCATCTTTATTAGGCTCAATTCTTCTTAGATGTTTGTTCTCAGTCCATTGATGTACAACACAACCTTCTCTTTTCTTGCTTCACTATGTCCAACCCTAATGATAATCTTGTAGAATTCTTAAGTATACTCTTTCACATATTTCTCCTTTTTCCTTAGGTTCTACAATCTCTTCAACAATTCGAGTTCATAATCAACAGGTATGAATTTATTCTTCAACTTTGTCACAATCCTATCCCACTTAATGATTTTCTCCTTTCCTCTTCTATTCCTATCTAATTGAACTTATTTCAACCATATAGTAGCATGTCCTTTCAACTTAGTTTTCACAAATCTCACTCTTTTTGGATCTTCAATTTCTTCACACTCAAAGTATTCTTCCATATCATTGATCCAATCTATCAATTCCTCATGGTTTAAATTTCCTATTCAATTTTGAATTTCAATTCTAGGTCTCTTACAAATCTTGAAAATATCTTTCAACATCTTTACTTGATCTAAATTTTCTTCTTCATCATCTAGGGATTCTTCATTTTGGTTCACATCATGATCTAACTCATCATCACTTGCATCAGCATGTCCAAGGTTTAGACCTTGCCTTCTATCTTCTTCTACAACATCCAATCAAACTCTCATTTATCTCATCATCTCTAACATTTTTTCCATTCTTCCAATGATATTTTCCATGTCAGGAACTCTCCTTGGTGGAATCTCGCTCCTTGGATCCAGTGCAATTGTCTCAATTTGAGAATCTGGCTACAAGGTCTCAACTACCTCACGATCAGTGATTGGTTGAAAACACATGCAATCTACTACAGGTTGGTGATCTATTCAACACAAGGAATGCCTTCTCATGACTCACAAACTTGCTCTAATACCACTTGTTGTAGTCATGGAGGGTCCAAAAAGGACTATCCAACCATGAAGCCTAGAGTTCAACACAACAAAATAAGCATAAGAAATGCTCAATAAACATGAATTATTATTGATTCAACAACTTGAAGTCTTACATGCATCATATTCCTTATATGTGAGATAACTAGGGCTCATAGGTCTACCACATGGGTATTACAAATATTATAATTGGCTCAAGGCCTTGTTACATTCCACAACCTAGAAGGCTAGATCAAACTTAGGATAAGTAGCCTCATGTAAGTTGGGTGTCAAAAATCATGTTTATTTCCTTTCACAAGTGGTTTCATTCCTTCAAAGAAAATAGTATAGGTCAAACATAGCCAAAAGGGTCCACATGTTCATATCCACATTTACAAACCCATTCCACATCATATTACCAATCATGATGGTAAGAGTAAACACTAAGAAGCCATTGTTAATAAATTCAATACTCACCATTTTGAATTATTTTTTTTCTCTTCAAGGATCAACCCTTTCAAAATTGTAGGAAAAGAAGAAAATTTTCTCCAACACCTAGTAGAGGTCCAAGGTATCCTAAAATTGGCCAATGCATTAGACACCTTATTACCTTCTATGAATATATGCAAGAACATTTTCCCTTCAAATTTAGTAAGGATGTGATGAATGCCCACAATAATATCAATAATAGCTCAACCAATTATTTTTTGTATTTGATATCATCTATCACATATTTAGAATCACCCTCTACATAAAGATACTTGATTCCTATAGATAGAAAAAATTTGACACCACCAAGAAAAATTATTGCATTAGCTGTCATTGAAGATTGCAAACCTATCCTATTGGCATAAACATCTAGAACCTTTAATTCAAGATCTTATGATACCTCCAGTACTAGCAAGACTGAGATTTCCTTTTGTAGCCCAATAAAAGTTGAGTGTATACCAACCCTGTAAAGGAGGCCTCCATTTAGTGTTTTATCTTGCCAAGGCTTTAGAGTTATCATAGGAATTTAGGTTTAGATGCAAATTCCAATTACAACCTATATTGATCTCCATAGCAATGGGGGGTCTTTCTAGCCAAAAAGGGATATATTTTCAATAAGAAGCCTAGAACAAACACTAAAAACCTCCTTGGGGCTCTTTTCTTCATTACAAAATATCTTATTATTTCTTTCCTTCCAAATGCACCAGTAGATAAAGGGGGGAACTTGTTGCTAGATTTCCTTAGGTAAGGGATGAGTATAAGGATAGACCCAGTTTTCCACATAGCTTTTGATATTCCCATTCATGGTCTAAGAGACCCCCAATTTTTGAAGAGAAAAATCCTAGACCTTAGCAACAAGGGGAAATGGAGTAATAGGTGAGGAACATACTCTTCATCCAACCTACATAGCATGCATCTATTAGAGATTTGGAATCCCCTTTTCCTTAGGTTATCTTGGGTGAGGATCCTATTGTGGGTTGTTGTCCACCAAAAGAAATTTATTTTTGGAATTAGGTGTCTATTCTAGATCTATTTCCAATACCTACCACAAGTATTTGCACTAAAAAAATATATATAAGTTGATTTGGAAAATAGATTTCCTTTTCTTTCCCAAGTTCAAAAAAAAATAATCTTCTCGAAGTGATATGGGAATTTTTATTAAGGAGAGAGTTTCATGAAGTAACCTTGCTAAATGACTTAAACCTTAAGAGTTGTGGCAACAATTTACCAAGATTTTCCACTTTTGAGAGCTTTGTTGACCAGAGAAGTAGTCCTCAACATACCTACCAAAGTAGTAAGTGTTAAGGCCCAACAAATCCTTAAAATCTAATTGGTTGAGAGAAAGCCCAAATAACCAAGAATCATCCTAGAACTTGATTCTACTATTGTTACCTAGTTTCTATCAGGCCACTCTGAAGTAGATGTTTCAATTTAATGATATTGTTCCAAATTAAGGAACCACAAGGATGACCATTGGTGTAAAGGCTTCTGATTAGTGGGATATTATTACAATACTTGGCATTCAAAATAGTACACCAATCCTTCTTATTTCTCAATAGATCTCATCCCACTTTAGCAAGAAGTACTTCATTAGTAGCTTGATTTTTTTCTTATACCAATCCCACTATTGGATTTGGGTAGACAAACAATATCTCAATTTAGTAGGGAAAAAAAAATTTCTCCTCAGTATAGACCATAGAAAATTTCTTTCGATTTGGAACCTAGGGAAAATGGGGATGATTTGGATTAAGTGCTACCACACCCACTTTCAAAGATTCCACTCAAGGATAACCCTAGAGATCTCTATACAAAGGAGAAAGAGATCTCTCAATAGGGTTGTCCTAGGGGTTGAATATGATCTAATAAGGGGTTCACCACCAAGTTTAGACTTGGAAAAGATAATGAAATGTTAGATGAAATGAAAAACCCTAATTGAATGCAAACACACACTAAATGACCTAGAAAAATGAATGAAATAGTACAAAAAACTACAAAGAAAAATATGTAAACCTAGAAATCTAGAGAAGGCTAGATGGAGGTCTAGAACACTAGAAAATATGCTTTTACTATTGACTAGGACTCATTCGCCAAGTTGGGCGAATTAGTCTAGTTTTTGGAAAACTGTGCAGGAACAGGTTTCAAACAAAAGGGTATTTGAATATTGCAAAATCCTGAAAACTGACTGGAACTGGGACTCATTCACCAGAAGTGGCAAATCAATCTAGTTAGGATTTTCTAGAACTTCAAAAGCTAGTCCTACTCTTCTCCTTCTACTCTATCCTTCTTGGTTGGTTTCTAGATCCAAATCTCCAATTTGCAACCTGTAGGTCTTCTCCAAGGTTCTCCAAGGATTGATGACAACTTTGACAACTTTGGATAATTTGAAAATTTTCTCCAATCTTGCTCCCTAGGAAATATGCAACCTAAACCTGCAAATCACACACAAAAGAGAGGGAAAAATGTTTTTGGGTTAGTGGATAGAGGTTTTCCTTGGTCAAACCTCGTTTGGAAATCAATCCTTTAAATGAAATCAAATAAAGATGGAGAATGATGAATGAACAAATGACAATGTTACAACTCACCAAACCCTAGCAATAAAATGCTACAAATATGATTGAGATGGTTGCAATGGATGTAGATCTTGATCCTTTCTTGAATGATGTTGATCTTGAATGAAACACTTGCTTGAATCATAAACCCTACATCACAATTGTTAGCACAATAACAAACATGATGGATGAAGTATTTGACATGATGATTGATGCTTGAATGCTCTAAAATGCTTGATAATATTCCATTGAATGCTCTTGAGAATGCTTGAATGCTCCTGTGAACTCAACTTGCTATTAAGAATTCTCTCACAAAAGTCTTGGATCAAAATGAATGAAATAACCTTGTATTTATACTTAATTATGCAAAAATTCTCAAAATTACAACACTACAAGCCGACATCAAATCTAGGAAAATAAAATCCTACCAGAAATTTGAATTAATTTTGACTTTGGGTGACACGGGACTCATTCGCCCAAGGTGGCGAATGAGTCCCATCAAGTATACTGTATGGGATGAAAAACCAAAAGTGCTTAGAAATATGTGAAAATGGGTTCGGGACCCAAAAATATAATTGGGACCCATTCACCCAAGGTGGCGAATGAGTCCTAGATCACTAAATCTGGGTCACACAAGCTAGAAACACCTGAATTATGATTGACTAATGATTGGTGTCAAGATTATCCTTGAAAAGATGCAATAAATGAGGCTTGTGTATGCAAAATAGGACCAATTAAAGCATAAGAAATCTCAATTATTAATGACAACCCTAGAAAAGTGTGAAAGTGTGTTACAAAACTTTACAACACTTGAAATAAGGAAAGATTAAGATTAAAGAGAGGTTTATTAGGTTCAGTTAATTAATAAAACCTTAGAAAAGTGTAAAAGTGAGTTACAACACTTTAGCAAGGTACCATTAAATTCATTAGTTCACAAGGGCCCAAGACCTAATGTGAATGTTTCAAACAAATTACAACACTAAATCAAGGTAGCATTAAGCCTAAATCACAATGAGGGCCCAAACAAGTCAGGAAAAGTAGAAGGGATACTTTTTCCATGACTCTAGGATTCTTTCCAAATTTTCAGCTATGTATTTATGGATTTTGAATAGGGATGGGAAGTATATCAAGATCCCCTGAAGAGTAGTAGCTGACCCACATGACTCAAAATAGAACCTTTCCACCCAACCAATTTTATTTGCATTCTTTCTAGCACCAAGTTTCAAAAATTGGGGGTGACTTCCTTAATAGTTAGAGAAGACGAGGATACACATCAGGAAGAGGGGCACTCTCATAGCCCAAAATCTAGAAATTGCCTTATTTTGAAGGGTTTAGGAGGTGTTCAAGAAGTAAATCGTGCTTTTATTGTAATTTATACATTGACTAGAGCTAGAAGCATAGTTGTTGAGGAAACCCTTCCATTTCCTAGCTTCAACGACGAAGGCTTTCCCAAAGAGGATGGTGTTATCCACAAACTATTGTATAGTTGAAGGGTCCAAAGAGATGGTAGGTTTAACACCCTTAATAATATCTTCATTAAGAAGTTTAGAAATATTGTGGCTTAGCTGATTTGGTTTGATAGTGGCTTGGAATTATTCTTAATTGGTTGGAAAGTTGTAACAAGGGATCACAAAATAAAATTTGAATACAAATTAGCAATGAAGGAAGCTAGATGACTTGTGCAAGAGGATCAAATTCTATGGAGGCCCACAATGTTTTGCCTAGTCTTAGCTAAGGTATTTTTATGTGGTCAAATCCATTTGGTATGACTTGGTCTCCCATTAGTATGATCTTCTAATTATGGCCCCCTTTTGCTTTTCTATGTGATTCTAATTTTGATCATGCTAAGAAGAATGGTGGGACTTGCTTCAAGATGAAATGAAGGACCTTGGATTTTTTTTATGGTAGTCAAACACTTGGTGAAAAATAAATTGTTGTAGACATGCAAAGCAATTGATATGAATGCAAGATCTAATGGAACAATTGAATTGTGGATTGATGTAATACCTAAGTGTAGAATCTATCTTTGGATGCTAATGAATCAAATGAGATTTCATTTTGTTCTACTTTCATGCAATGAAATTGGATGTCTTAAAACATATGTGACTCCATACACACCAATTTCAACTATTTTGTGTGTGGGCTATTTTATGAAATAGTTGTCTTCCATATAATAAATGATAAATTTGAAGTTGGTGGTAGACTAAGCTAAGATATGCAACTTAGCTTTGGACTACTCTATACCACATTGAATAATTTAGTATAATTAGATACAATAATGAAGGCTAATATTATTAGAAATAATAAATAACTAACATAAAATACAAATCAATTTATATATGAAATCAACCAAATCAAATGCTATGACTATTATAAAAACATAAAATATTTGTTTCTTCACCTTATAAATAATTTATAATGTACATCAACACCTAACATATTCTCAAATAGACACAAACAACAAACATTAAAAAACAAGAAAGAAAAAAAAAAGAGTTACTTATATTCTTTGCTTCTTGTTGGAAATTTTCTTGACAGAAAAACTCTTATAAATAGTTTTAAAACTTTTAATACCCTTCCATAGTGATCTAGAATGCATGAAAGGATCACAATGGATTGAATGTTGTAGCTAGACACGATTAAGAAAATCAATTTGAATCATATGGTTTTATCTGCAATCGTGGCTTTCTTTGTTTGGGCACTTGGCTCTTATCTATTTGTAGGCTTGAAGACAATTACACAAGTGTCACTAGTCATATAGATGCTCAAAAATGTAGTTTTATTAAAATGAGGTGGGCACCATTTGGGTTGAGTTCATAATTTATATATTCGTTATCTTTTAATAGGTTCCTCCCAAACATTCATGTCGCCATCCAATGACAAGTCATTCCACTTTAAGATTCGAATGCTAAAAAGATAAAATATTATAATTATTATTATTCTATTCTTATATAAAGACAACTTGTTTTATTCATTGAAAATGACAATGATATGAAATCAGGTTTTTTTTTTGTCTTATTTAGAAAGGTTTAATAAAAAGTTCAATTGAATAATAAACTTACAAACTAGGGCCCTTCACATAAATGGCATGCCACAAATAAAATGTAGTAAATAAAGTTTGTTTTAATGCTCATAAATTTATGATGACAATATTAAAGAAGTGTCATTATAGAATATAGAATCTTATAATAGTATTTTTAATTAATCAATGACCTTTAAGCAAATGAATGATTGCCTTTTACGTATATCATAGTTTTAGCCATTTATCTTTATACATTTATACAATAATTTTAGAATCATATCATATTATTTGTCTTAAATAGAACACCCATGAACCAAACAATGAAAGTGAGTTGTCATAAGAATTGTCATTTTAAAATTTACATATAACAACATTATTTTTTTTGCAATATATAGTAGAAAATCTTATTCTACCATGAACTCTAAAACATGTTCTTGTATATAAACATGAATATTTTAACAATGCATGTCTAGAAATATAAAAGGGTGGTGAAAATAAAATCACATTCAAAACAAAGAATGCTACCACGTCTTCATGACTCAAAGAAATACATGTAAGAAGAAAATAAAACCAAATATGCCATTAAAACAATGGCATTTAGCTAATAATTATTGTTTCAACAAAAAAAATTGTTGGAGATCCACTACTTTATGATGAGGACCACACCACCCGAAACCCACACAAATCACAACAATATATACCAATACGGAAGATGCGAGATAGAAAAGAAAAACTCACTTTCAATTATTTTCAGAAAATGAAATTACAGACTCAAAACTTACATGCTACAACCTCATGGGCTTGATTCATTACAACAAAATCAACTTTGAAAACAAAATATATTATTCAGAGCCACAATCTGCACTAATGGAGCCACCTTCTACAACCCCCACCTAACCCTTTTTATTTTAACCCAATAACCACCCTAGAATGTTCAAGAAAGTTTAACTTTCCCTTTTGTTTTGGCGCAAAAAGTCCTGCCCTTTGACTTTTGGTCTAGGAAGAAATTTTAATGAAATTCACTTTCTAGAGGGGCAACTTTGCAGGGCCATAACTTTTGATCTGGGTGTCCAATATGCTATTATTGCATATCATTGGAAAGCTCTCGAAGAGATATACAACATGTGTACCCTCATAGGTTATTTCATCAACTTTTCGAGCTATTTTGAGGCCTTAAAGTCTTCATATTTGAATTTGAAACTGCACTAGAGAAATTTCTCAGGATGAAAGTTTTAATATCTCCCAAACTGTGCAGGGTATTGAGACAATTTTTTCACAACCAAAAATGTTTTTTAGTTCTGCTCCTTAGGGTAAATTTTCAAGTCCATACGAGCCCATTTAGGATGACTTACTAAAAAGAGTAAGTGACTACTTTTCACTATTTTTGACTTCTGACTATCTTACACCCCTTAAGTGTCATCATTGAACTCAAAATAACTAAATAAATTAAGTAAACACTTTTTTTTTGGGTGATGCAAGATTTCCCTAGACCACTGGATGCTCCTGCATCAGACACCCAAGGTAATTTGAAAAGTGACCCTTATCATGTCTCAGGAGTTAGAGGGAAACCAAGATGGTTAACCTCAGCTTCAGAAAATAATGATGAATCTTCAACAGGAATTCCTCTCCATTTCACCAAGTACTCTATGTATTACCTATTTCTTGTGCTTCTACCCACACAACTATCCAGAATTTCTTCTATCTCCTCCTTTTTTGAAGTAGGTGCTGGAATATTCCACTGTGATTCTATTGTTTCTTCATTAGTTCCTCCTTCATGATATTCTATTAAATCTAAAATGTTAACATAGGTGAAATATGAATTTCATCAAGAAACTCTACCTCATATGCATTTCCCGAATCATGATTCTTCAGGATCTTGCATGGTCCAAACTTCATCTTTAACTTGTTGTGTGCACCATCTAGAAACCTTTCCTTTCACAAATGAACCATGACTTCATCTCCTACTTAGAACTCCTTATACCTCATTTTCTTATTTTCCCAAGCCTTATATTGTGAGTTCATCTTATTGATATGTTTCTTCACCTCTTCGTGCAAATCCTTCAAGTGCTCAACAAAATCTTCAGCCTCAACACTACTCTTCTCCCCCTTATCCATCTTCCTTAGTTTAGAAGCAATTCTTGGACTACTCCCATACACAATCTGGAATGGTTATTTACTAGTGCTCCTATTGATAGAATTGTTGTAAGACAATTCAGCCTATGGTATAATCAAATCCCATCCCTTGGGCATGTCTCCTACTAGGCATCTCGGCAGGTTACCCAAACTCCTATTCACCACCTTCGTTTGTCCATCACTCTGTGGATGGTGTGCAAAACTGAACTTCAAATCTATCTTCAACTTCTTCCATAATATCCTCCAGAAATAACCAAAAAAATTGGTATCTCTATCTAAAACTATACTCTTTGGTAGACCATGTAGTCTCACCACCTCCCTGAAAAAATAATTCTGAAACATGAACAACATCAAATTGGTCTTATGACATAGAATGAAATGTGCCATCTTTAAAAATATATCCACCACCACAACTATGGAATCATGCCCTCTTTGTGTCCTTAACAAGCCAAGAACAAAATCCATGCTAATATACTCCCATGGCCTCTCAAGTACAGGTAATGGCTGATACAATCCACTATTCTAACTTGTTCCTCTTGCCATTTGACATACTTTACAACTTTGTACAAACTTTTTCACATCTTGTTGTAACTATGGCCAATAATAATTCTCACTAACAAGAGCAATGGTCTTATCTTGACCAAAATGTCCAGCCAATCCTCCACTATGATTCTCCTTGATTAGATTCTCTCTCATAGAAATCCTTGGAATGCACAATTGGCTTTCTATAAACAACACCCCATCTTGGATTAAGAAATCCAACCATATTGTCCTATCCAATGTAACAGGTTCCAAAAAATCCTTCCAAGCTTCTGCAAAGTTTGGATCTTCAGGATACAAACTCTTGAGTTCATTGAACCCAACAACCTCTATATTCATCTCTATCAACAAAAATTTCCTTCTACTTAAGACATCTACAACTCAGTTTTGACCTTCCACTCTTGTGCTTAAAAAAAAGTATAACTCTGCAAAAACCCAACCCATTTTATGTGCCTTTGATTTAACTTTCCTTGACTATTGAGATACTGCAAAGCCTAGTGATCACTATATAAAACAAATTATTTTGGCAACAAATAGTGTCTCCATTTCTTCAAAGCTTGAAATATAGCATAAAACTCTTGATCATAGACAAAATATTTCTTCTCAACATCATCTAACCTCTCACTAAAATAGGCAACCAACTTACCTTATAGACTCAAAATAGCTCCTATGGCAATGCCACTAGCATCACAATCTACTTGAAAGACCTTATTGAAATTTATAATTTCTAAAACATGTTTCTTTGTAACTTTCTTCTTCAAAATATCAAAATTTTTGGCTACTCCTATTTTCCTCTTAAACTCTTTTCTATCCCCTCTCATCGCTTCAGTTAGAGGTGCACAAATACTATTGAAATTCTGAATAAACTTTCTGTAAAAACTTGCTAGACCATGAAATGATCTTACCTCTATAACATTCCTCGAGGTAGACCATTCAATGATATCTCTCACATTCTCTGGATCCATCTTCAGACCCTCTGCTAAGATAAAAAAATCTCAGATACACCAACTCTCTCTTCACAAAACTACATTTCTTCAAATTAATCAACAACTTCTCCTCCCTTATTTTCTCAAAAACTCTTCGGATATGCATCAAGTGCTCCTCAAATGTCTTACTGAAAATGAAAATATTATCCAAATAAATGATAACAAATTTTCCTAAAAAATATTTCAATACCTCATTCATAAGTTGCATAAATGTGCTCGGTGCATTGGTTAGCCCAAAATGAATGACTAACCACTCATACAAGCCCTCCTTTGTTTTAAAGGTTATCTTCCATTCATTGCCTTCTCTAATCTAGATCTAGTGATATCTGCTCTTCAAATCTATCTTCGTGAAGTACTCAACTCCACTTAAACAATCCATAATGTCATCCATTCTCGACAAGGGAAATCTATACTTGATGATGATCTTGATGATGTCCCTAGAATCTATACACATATTCCATTCCCCATCCTGCTTTGGTGCTACTACTGTAGGTATTGCACATGGACTCAAATTCTCTCTGATCAATGCCTTTTGCAACAACTCTTGCACTTTTTTGTTCAAGTCTTCACTCTCTAAGGGAGTCATGCAATGAGCTTCCTTATTTGAAAAACTAGCTCCACGAATCAAGTCTATTTGATGACTAATCTTTCTTACTAGAGGCAAACCTTCAGGTACATTATCATAAATAATAGCTTGAAACCCATTCAAAAAATTTGAAACTTCTACAGGTACCTCAATATTATCTTCTTTATCAATTCTAGGGATCAATGCAAAACACATATGCTCATGCCTCATACCTTCTAGGAACTTTCTTCCATCAACAAAACAAATTCTTGCATTACTGCATACATTTTCCTTTTCCTCTTTCAAGGGCTTCAACTTATGACGAACCCCATCCTTTGTCAAAGAATAGGTGTTGGCATGTCCATCATGTACTGCTCGCTGATCAAACTACCATGGTCTTCCTAACAACATATGACAAACATTCATAGGCATAATATCACACAATAACTCATCATAGTAATTTCCATTCTTGAACTTCACCAGACATTGTTCATTTACCAAGGATTTATGGTCCTTCTGCAACCAAGCAATTTGGTATGGCTTCAAATGCCTTCTTCTCTCCAACCGCAACTTACTAACCATTTCCTCTTAAACAAGGTTATCAATACTACCTCCATCAATAAGAATAGTGCAAACTTTACCTTCACACTTACATCTAGTGTGAAACAAATTCTTCCCTTGAGTTTGTTCCTTCTCCTCATTCAACAAGGCTCTTCTAGTAACAAGAACCTCTCATTTTTTGCATCATCAAAATGTGAAGACTCAACATCTTCAACTACTTGTGCAACTCATACATTACCCTTAGGTCTTCTATTTGTCCTTCCTTGATGTTGAGGACACTCATAGGCTCTATGTCCTTCTCTGCATTGGAAATAGGTTCCATGAAATCCTCCTCTTCCTGGTCCTCATCTAGATCTTCCTCTTCCTCTTTAGTCTCCATTATTCTGATCATGAGGATAGCAAGAATTATCTCCTTTTTGGTTCTGGCTACTATTGGAGCCTTCACATTTCTTTTGATCTCCATTTCGACCTCCATATGACCATCCATTGGTCTTTCCTCCACAAGCTCCACCTCATTGTTTGTTCTCAAACCTATTGTTCAGTCATTCTTCAACCTTTAGAGAAAAATAATAAGCATCCTCAATGGTGGTCATTCTTACCAGTGCTAATTCTTCATATATGCTTGGCTTCAACCCCTTAATATAGTGAGAAACTTTCTCTTTATTCGTCTTAGAATGTCCTGTCTAAATTAGGACTTGTGAAATTCCTTTGTGTATTCTTTCATTGTCCTTGTTCCTTGCCTCAATCTTTGCATCTTCTTGAGTAGCTCCAATTCATAATTGAATGGAATAAATTGTTTCTTCAATTTTGACACCATTCTTTCCCATCTAGAAATTTTATCTTTCCCTTGTCTTCCTCTTTCTAACTAGACCTCTTTCCACCATATACTAGCGTGACCTTTCAATTTATTTTTTGCAAACCTCACTTTGTGAGGATCTTCAATATCCTCAAACTCAAAAAATTCTTCCATGTCATTGATCCAATCAATCAATTCTTCAAGATTTAAACTTCCATTGAAATTTGAAACCTCCATTTTAGGTCTCTTCCCAATGCTTAAGATCACTCACAACAATATTCTTTCTCTAGGATCTATTGCATCCTACTCTTCCTCTTCCATCTCCTCTTTTGTTTCATCTTCACTGTCATCTCTTTCTCGTTGCACATCTCTTCTTCGAACCTCTTGTTGTAAGGTTTCTAATTTCCTTCTAAGGGCTCTGATTTCATCTCTAGGTGGACCTCTTCCTCCACCACCTTAGCCTCTACCCCGACCATGCTAGGAAGGTTGTGGAGGCATCTTGAACTCAACCCACACTCACAGGTCCTCTTGGAATTGCCTCATGTTTGACGCCCTATTGTAGGCTGAAGAACTCCTATTTTGATACCACTTGATGAGGGCCACACAACCCAAAACCCACACAAATCACAACAATAGATACCAACATGGAAGATGCGAGAGAAAAGAAAAACTCGCTTTCAATTATTTTTAGAAAATGAAATTACAGATTCAAAAATTACATGCTACAACCTCATGGGCTTGATTCATTACAACAAAATTAACTCTGAAAACAAAATATATTATTCAAAGCCACAATGTGCACTAATGGATCCACCTTCTACAACCCCCACCTAACTCTTTTTACTTTACCCCAATAACCGCCCTAGAATGTTCTAGAAAGCTCAACTTTCCCTTTTGTTTTGGTGCCAAAAGTATTGCTATTTGATTTCTGGCCTAGGAAGAAATTTTAGTGAAATTTACTTTTTAGAGGGGCAACTTCGCGGGGCCATAAATTTTGATCCAGGTGTCCAATTTTCTATTAATGCATATCGTTGGAAAGCTCTCAAAGAGATCTACAACACATAAGCCTATCATAGGTTGGTTCATCAACTTTTACAGCTACTTTAGGGCCTCTAAAGTCTTCATATATGAATTTGAAGCTACATTGGAGAAATTTCCTGAGACAAAACTTGAATATCTTCCAAACCATATAGGGTATTGAGATGATTCTTTCGCAACCAAAAATGTTTTTCAATTCTGCTCCTTGGGGTAAATTTTTAGGTCCATACAAGCCCATTTAGGATGACTTACTAAAAATGGTAAGTGATCATTTTTTGTTATTTTTAACTTTTGACTATTTTACACCCCTTAAGTGCCATCATGGGACTCAAAACAACTAAAGAAATTAAGGAAAAGCAATTTTTTTGGGTGATGCAAGATTTCCCTACATCATTGGATGCTCCTGCATCACTTTAACTAATTAAAAAAAAATTAAGTGTTTTTAATTTGTGTAGATTTGAAGAGAAGCTAATTAAAATAAAGATCAAGGGACAAGAACAATAAGAAGCCACCAAAATTTACTTTGTAGGAATATTTATAATAATTTAACCTTATCTCATATAATGCAATGCTTACTATGATATCCACTTGGTCACCATTAATTCTATTTATCCATACAAGGTGGCTACAATAACTACAATCAACTTAAGGAGCCAAAACCCTACCAAATATGGGATAAATTATCTAAGGAAAATAATATGACATATGATTCAAAGTCTATTCAATATTTAGTATACCATAAATATTGAAATATGTGGCCACCATCATAGCAATATGCAAACCATGATTCTTAAAACTTATAGGTATTGATATTAACTCATAACCATAATTACCATTGAATTGGAAACTTCTTAAATTTATACTCTAAAATTTGTCATATTAACTTGTAATGGCATACATATATTGAAAAACTAAAAATAATTAGATATACTTAAAAAATATATAAGTGTAATTGGTCTAGCATGGCTTGATAATGAAAGTAGAATAATCATGATAAATAAATACTCATACTATAAACTTGTATCATGTATGAAATAATGTTGATTTTCTTACAAACATGACATCATTTAACCAAAATAGTTGAAAATTGAAAACATGTACATCTCAAATCTAGATATCAAAGATCAAATAAATCATCACAACACATCACTTAAAAATAAAACTAAAATTTGGATCTCTTGAGATCCTTACTATGGAAATTAAACTAAATACTAGAGATCTAAGGACAATCATTTATAGAGATGAACCTAGAACATAAAATTCACCTTAAAAACCAAAACTACAAGTTTTCATTTGATCTCAAATTCTTGTTAGGACTTAGGTGATATAAACCTTGTAGATCCTTTAATTAATTGTTTTCCTAATGTCTCCTATAAATTACCCATAAGAGGTGAAACTGTTTAACCAATAGTGGTGAAAGAGCTCATGTAAAGACGAAGTTATAGTAACCATTTGTCTTATGGGAAAAGGACAAAATAGCTAGGCGTCCCATTTGGAAACTCCTATTTTTGGAGGGTTATGACAGCTATCATAAGTTGTAAGAGTATATATGACACTATGATAGCTGTCTGTGACATCTATGACACCGTTTATGATTGTATTTATGGTAGATTCCTTCCCGAGGTGCCCA
This sequence comes from Sequoia sempervirens, assembly GCA_007258455.2. Classification (NCBI taxonomy): domain Eukaryota; kingdom Viridiplantae; phylum Streptophyta; class Pinopsida; order Cupressales; family Cupressaceae; genus Sequoia; species Sequoia sempervirens. Next base: position 214,197,718 of record VDFB02000013.1, on the reverse strand, counting down.
TGTATGAGAGCTACCTTATGATAGTTGTAAGAGCATTTGTAAATTGCTATTTTGGGTGGATTTGGTGGTTGGAAAGGAAGTAGTTATGGGTTTCCATGTGGTCTCATTTCATGTTTGGTGATACCATGGTGGTATTCATCCCCTTAAGTTTCTATAAATTAGGGTCTTGAGCTAGAGTTATTCATTTAGTTTTGTAGGTAACAGGGTGCTATCAAATTCTACAGAGTTTTATAGAGAAGTATATTGTTGTTGTAATCTCTCTTGGATTAGTAATATATTGTTCTCTCTCATTTTGTAGTGGATTTTTTTCCCTTAGGGGTTTGTCCACGTAAATCTGGTCTCATGTGGTTTGGTTTTCTTTTCTTGCTTTGATTCTACAATCACATTCATATTAAGGGTTAATCTTTGGATTCAAATATGAAATTAATATTAATTAAAGTTCATATTGCAAGCTTTCTTCAACTTGTTTTTTATTACATTTGGTATTAGAGAAAACAAATCTATTGAGAAAGGAGTTCTTTTCTCTTGAGTGTTGAAGGTTTTTTGCTATAGTGGGTTGCTTTGTTGTTTTTTTGTAGATTTTTGAAAGATTGTAAACCATGGCTTCTTCCTCTTGTCTATACATTGAGATGTTCAATGGCACTAGTTATGAGATGCGAAAGTTGAATATGGAGGATCTCCTTGAAGAGAGAGATTAGTGGTTGGAAATTTCAAAGGAAATGAAACCAAAAAAACATCTAATGAAGATTGGAACAAAATCAACAAGAAGGAAAAAGGAACCATTCAGTTGTTTCTTGTAGATTTTTTCCTCTTGAATCTTTCATAAGAATCTACTGCATTCAAGTTGTTGAGGAGGATAAGTGAAATCTATCAAACTAAATGTCTAACTAATAAGAACCGTATCTCAAAATATGTTTGTATTCTTTGAAAATGAAGGATGGTGATTCTATTGCAAAACATTTAAATTGTTTTAGTATGATTATAAGTCAACTTGCATCTATAGATGTTAAGATAAAAGAAGATAAATGTATTTTTATGCTTTTTTCTTTATTTGAATCTTGTGAAAATATAATTGTTGGCATAAATGGTGGTGGTACAGAACTGAAGATGAATAGTCTCATTGCTATACTTCTTTCAGAAGAGATGAGAAATTCCATGAATGTGGGATCCCAAGATGCCTTGCATGTGAGAGGAAGGTCCAAAGAAAAAGGAGGGCCTAAAGGGGACAAGAGGAGATACATGTCCAAAGGACATTCTAAAACCCTTGCGAAGATTAGAGTAAAGTGTTGGAATTGTGGTAAGAGAGGGCATGTGAAGGAGTGTAGAAACAAGAAATTTTTTTTGGATACTTCCACAAAAAAGTCCTTAGAAGATGGTGATTTTGTTTCTTTGTTTATTTCTACTAATACTATTATGGCTTATTGATTAAAGTTTATCCTACCATCTAACCCCTCACAAGGAGTGGTTTACTTCATATTTAGCTTATGATGGGGGAGAATTTTTCCTTGGTGATAACAACATGAAGAAGATTGTTGGTAAGGGAAAGGTAAAATTGTGTTTTGGTGATGGAAGGGTTAAAACCCTTGATCAAGTTTTACATATTCTAAGACTTGCAAGAAATTTACTTTCAATATCCAAGTTGAATGATTATGGGGTGCATGTGACATTTGACAAGTCTGGTTGTAGTTTTGTAAGAGAGAGTTTGGTGATAGCTAAAGGATCTCCGATTGAGACTTTTTTTAGGCTTAATGCTTCTACTTTTTGTAACTTTGCAATGTAACTCATGCTGAAAATTCTTGTATGTTGTGGCACCAAAGATTGGGTCACATAGGTGAAAAATGTCTTAAGACCATTTTGAATAAAAAGTAGGTTGACAGTATTTCTGATTATTCTATTGGTAAAAATGATTTTTGTGAGCAATGTGTGTTTGGTAAACATATTAATAGATCATAATTTCCTAATGAGACTAATAAAGCTAAGAGATTATTAGATATTGTTTATTCATATGTGTTTGGACCAGTGGATGTTGACTCTTTTGGAAAATATCGATCAAATATTCTCTCCCATTGCTAAGTTAACTTCTATTAGATTCCTATTATCTATTGCTTCTACTTATGATTTTAAATAGAGAAAATGGATGCTAAAACTACTTTCTTGCATGGGGATCTTGAGGAAGAAATTTATATGTGATAGCCTAATGGTTTTGTTGTGAAAGGAAAAGAACACTTGGTTGCAGGTTAAAGAGATCTTTATATGGTTTTAAAAAATCACCCAAGATGTGGTACTAGAATTTTGATGCATTTGCATTGAATTTTGGTTTTGTTAGAAGTGAGGTGGATCATTTTATTTATATTAAGGTTATTGATGATCAGATACTAATCATTGTCTTGTATGTTGATGACATGTTGTTTACAGGTAATGACAAAGTGATGATTAGGCAGCTTTCTTTCTATCATATTTGATATGAAGGATTTGGGGGCTACTAGATATATTCTTGGAATGGAAATCAATAGAGATCAAGTCCACAAAAATCTTTGGTTAATTCAAAGTAAGTATGTTGATACTATTTTGCAGAGGTTTAGTATGCATGACTATAAACTAGTAAATCATTGCATTTCCAGTTGGTACAAAATTGAGTTTAGATATGTGTCCTAATTCAAATGATGATATTGAAGAGATTTATAATGTTCCTTATGCTAGTTTCATTGGTAGTTTAATGTATGCAATGGTTTGTACTAGAATAGATATAGTTCAAGCAGTGGGAGTTCTAAGTAAGTTTATGTCTAACCTTGGTAAAGAGCATTAGAATTATGTTAAAAAATGTGTTTAGGTAATTGTGAGGTACTTCTGATTATTGTTTAGTTTATCATGGTACTGATAATGTGGATAAGTCATTGGAAATATAGGGTTTTATTGATGTAGATTGGGTAGGTGACTTGGATAGTCGAAGGTCCACTAGTGGCTATGTGTTTATTTTGTTTTGAGGTGAAGTGATTTGGATGAGTAAAATACAACTTATAGTTACATTATACACCATTGAAGAAAAGTATATAAATGCTACTCATGCTTCTAAGGAGGTTTTTTAGTTACAAATACTTGGTATGGTATGGTATTGGTTTTGATTATAGTACAATGATAACTGGATGTGACAGTTAGAGTGCCATATGTTTGGCTATGAATCCTATGTATCATGCTCATACTAAGAATGTTGATGTTTAGTATCACTTTGTGTGAGAAATGGTTGAGAATGAATAGGTCCTGACTAAAAGCCAATAACCATGGATAAGTTTTCTTGGTGTAGGAAGGTCACGAGACTTGATCATTGTACTTAATTTCATGTTGATGTATCTATATGGGTGTAATTTACAATGTATGATATCAAGTGGGAGAATGTTAGGCTTTAGGTGACATCGACCTTGTAATTCCTTTAATTAATTATTTTTCTAATGTCTTGTAATTTACCCATAAGAGGTGAAACTGTTTAACCAACAGTGGTGAAAGATATCATGCAAAGACGAAGTTACAGTAATAGTTTTTCTTTTGAGAAAAGGATAAAATAGCTAGGCATCCCATTTGGAATCTCCTATTTTTGGAGGGTTATGGAATTCATCATAAGTTGTAAGAGTATCTATGGCACTATGACAATTTTCATAAGATGCTATGACATTTATGACATCATTTATGATTGTATTTATGTCATATTCCTTCCCTAGGTTCCCATGCATGAGAGATGTCTTATGACAGTTGTAAGAACATCTATAAGTTGTTATTTTGGGTAAATTTGGTGGCTAGAAAGGAGGTAGGCAAGGATTTATCCATGTGTTTTTGCTACATGTTGTTTGGTGATACCATGGTGGTATTCATCCTCACAAGTATCTATAAATTGGGGTCTTGAGCTAGAGTTATTCATTTAGTTTTGCAGGTAATAAGGTGTTGTCGGATTCTACAAAGTTTTACAAAGAAGTGTATTGTTGTTGTAATCTCTCTTGGATTAGTAATATAATTTCTCTCTTTTTGTGGTGGAGTTTTTTCCCTTATGGGTCTCTCCACATAAATATGGTCTCATGTGTTATGGTTTTCTTTTCTTGCTTTGATTCTACAATCACATTCATATTAAGGTTTAATCTTTGGATTCAAATATGAAATTACTATTAATTAAAGTTCATAATGAAATATTCTTCACCTTGTTTTACAACAATTCTATTTGTAAAAATTTGAGAAGCAAGAAAAAATTTATAAATGAATCCAAGCAGATCATTGTACTTTAAATAACCTTTTAAAAGAAAATAAAATGCACTAACTTTAATTTCAACAACTAAAAATGTATTTAAAGTGGCTTGTACCAATGGGATTAGGATGTATTAGGGTGTAATATGATTTTTAATAAAAAGGTGTAAATTTTTTATAGTAACAAGTTCATTAGTAATATTGACTAGGGATTGTGGCATGACCTAATATGTGGACTAGGCCACTTGACTCAACCTCGTCTATAGCATTCAAAATCTAATGTGGAAAACCGTTATTTTTTATCAATAAATGCACAAAAAATTGAGTTGAGTTATGAAGGAAATTTATTTCTAAACATTTAAGTGTTGACAAGAATAATATTAAATACATTTAATTATAAAGTTTCTAGAGTTAAATTTTTATTGAGACATGAACTATTAAACCAAATTATCTTCCATTTACATCACTTTTTCGGCATGAGAATAAATTTAATCAACATATAGAATCATGAATAACAACACAAGTCTAATAATTATCCTTTTGACCTGAATCCTACATATTATGATCCTAATATGATATATTCATAATTTTATTCTATTATATATGTATATACATATATACATATATATACATACATATAAATATATACATACATATATATATATATATATATATATATGCACATACATAGATACATACATACTGTAGAGGAGGAGATTTGCTACTCTCGAGTCTCTAGGACAAGAGTGTATGGGGAGAAAATTACCCTCAACTACCTCAAAGGTAAAGCTCAGGTGACAAAGGGAAACAATTTATATTTTGTGTTTTATGATGTTCAATTAAATAAGGATTTTAGAGACTAAAAGAGCAGACTTTAGAGATCTTGTGAGCAAGCTGATTGGCTCTCGACCAAGGATGATAGAATGAATCACATGCATCCTTGCGAAACGATGTGGTATCATATGGTCTAAGAACAAACATGTTGATAAAAGCACAAAAATTCTAGTAGCTACTCAGAAACTAAAATTTGGAAGATAAACTAAGTTAACAGAATGATGAAAATAAAAATAATAATAAGCAAAGGGCTAACATTTGTAGATTAATATGAAACAAAATGAAATGAAAAGATAGAAAAGAGAAGGAACTCACAAGAGGTCCAATGTTATGAAGCCTCTTGAGCACCCCAAAGAAACAACTTGCAAACACAAAAATGGAGAAAAATGTTGGATTTGTTTAGGGTTTGTCTTATTCAAACCCCCACATAGGTGTTCCCACCTCCACAAAGAGCTAGATAGATAGATAGACAAGAAAATAGATAATATAAAAATGGATTGACAAGATAAAAAAGATGAACACATTGGAATATCAATATGCTACTAAAATATAAAGGCATTAAATGCAATTAAGAGAGTGTAATTACCCTCCCTTTCGCAAGCTTGTGATGTTGACGGAGAGAGTATGCAACACTCTAGATGAGCCAAGAGAGCCAATAGTGCCAATAGTTGATGTAGAATCCAATACATGACAAAACATGCAAGAATGAGAGAAAAATGGTTTAGAAGAGAGCTAGAATGAAGGATATATTAAGAGAATACAATAATGACTTAAAGGCATGAGAGAATGGAATGAAAGAATGAAGAAAAGGTGTGAAAGAAAATATTTTATATATGTATACAACCCACAAATGCATTACAGTTTGTAGGTAGGTGGAAGTGTAACATTCCAATAGCCACAAAATTAGGAATATTTTTGAGACATTTGCAAATCATGTAGACATTTGTTGCAAGAGTTTTGGCCTTGGTCTCCTTGTGTTGTGCAACACAACGTTTGGGTTCATGACATGGCTTAATCACCTCCTATGGATCTTGGGTCTTGTATAAATTTGGCGGTTGTATCGAGTATTAACATGTCAATATTTTGGTACAACATTAGTTGTCTGTGCAATAATTGGTATCAAAGCCGAGGTCACAGGTTCAAACCCCTCACTTACACTAGGGGGTGATTGTTGCAACAGTTTTTCCCTTGGTCTCCTTGTGCTATGCAGCATGGCGCTTGGGTTCATGACATGGCTTAACTGCCTTCTATGGATCTTGGATGTTATATAAATATGGTGGTTGTATCAAGCATTAATAGGTCAATCTTTTGGTGTAATGACAACTACCTGTGCAACAACATCTGTACATCATGGTGCATCCCAAAAAATTCACTTAAAGAACAGAAAATGGGGTCAAGGATGACATTAAAGTTAAGTGAAAGGGGGAATCACATTATTTTCTTTAATTAGGCTAAAGGGGAGGTAATGTAGTGCAAAATTGTATGGGGTTCAATTTTATGACACTACATTTTTCCCCAGTTTAGCAAGCATATTTATTCCAAAATGTGTGAGCTAAAGTAGATAGAAATAGGTTGAAGATAATATACCTAGGATGAAGAGGATGTAGGTCTTTAATCCAATATATGCAATAGATAAGCTGAGATAGGACACAAAGAGGACACAAATCTTCCACCAGCAAAGATGACTGCAATCTCACCACAAACATGTTAGCTATAGACAAACACGTTATGTGAAAAATAAAAAAATAAGTATGATAAAATTTATAGACATGACATAAGTTGATCAGATAAAAGACTACATTGATAGGTATGGCTAGAAATCTATAGTCCATACAGCAAGAAAATAGGCACGAGGCTACTACAAACTGTGTTGTAGGATAGTCACAAAAGAGACAAGAGACATGTCTATTTAGGTTTCCCCCAAGCTATACAACAAGATTATAATACATCAAGACATATTTTTAAGAATTTTTTTTGAAAAATAAGAATAAGCAGATATGATAGCCCCCCCTTAGAATGATGTGTGCTACATAAAGGAGCACATGCCATTCTAAGGAGAATACAAGACAAAGAGATGGCATGGCATGATATACATAGCAAGATGTAATTGTGGGATGAGGGACAACACATAAAATTTATAGCATCACAAAAGCATAGATGAATAAATCAAGAGCGCAAGGGGATCCAATTATTCGAGGTCAAAACTGATCATAGATATAGATAAATAAATATTGTATAATATGTATGAATTTTCATCACCCTCAAAATAGATTTGAATGAGTAGAAGAGTACATGAAGACAAAATAAAAATTTGAGTCAACATGGAAGAGGCCTAAATGTCCAAACACTTTTCATCATCATTGGCATGAAAAATAAAAAATTTATGAAAAATAAAAGAATAATGAAACAAACACAGGAAGTGTATGATAAATTTTCTCTCATGTATCCAAGTACCTACAAGAGTATCAAGGGTCCTCTAGGTGAGAGCGCAAACAAAAAAAAACACACAACTATAATCTAAAGATAAAGAAGAGGTACCAAGTTCTATTCTAACACCTCCAACAAGTCATCTTGCTCCCAATCTAGATCATCGTAAGGGTAGGGAAGAAAAAAATGTAGAGGGGGATAGCAAGGGCTGTGCATGTCGAATCACCTATAGCAAGAGCCAAGGATGAGGTTTCCTTTATGTCCTCATCAACAAGTTCCTGCAAGGCTAATGTCGCAAACTTAGAAAAAATGGAAGAGAGAGTGGAAATGTCCTCCACTGAGTCGAACATACACTTCTTGAGAGTGAAGTGTTGTGACTAAATGGGAGGAGGATGGATTAGAGAGTCATTTTTGACCTTTGAAAGAGGGGTAGTGACAAACTCTGGGGAAGGAGGCAACATACTCGTCACAAGGATGATATAAGCCAAAGCAGAATAGGACAAAGAAGGTAAAGAAGACTATTTACAACCATCATTTGGAATGAGGTCATGCTCTAACTTGTGCTTAAGTGAAGGATGTGAAATCCTCATATCAAAAGCAGAATCAGAAGGAGCGGGAGCTATAGTAGACACAACCTTTGTATGAGGCATATCAATGGGCTTAGGGAAAGTAGAAAGATCTGGTAAAGAGGTGACCAAAGGAGGCTCCAAAAAAGGAGTGATGAACACCTACACCCTCTTAGGGTGAGGTTCATAAGGGTCCATCGAGGAAGTTGGAAGCAATATAGAGAAGATGGGAATAGAAGTAGGAGTGGAAACATAAGCAGAGACAAAAACAAAAACAAAGGTAGAAGCAAAAAGAGGAATATGAGGATCCCCTCGGTCTTTTGCGAGATATCATGTTTATGTGCCAAGGCTTGTTGGTGACACTTACACTCACGTGCAAAGTAGTTGCGATAACTATGAGCACTAAGATGAGCATTCTGAGAAGACTCCAGGAGATCTTGTTCCATTGGGGGAGTGACCTCCACAATCATTGCAAGTGGAAGAGCAAAATCCTGAGGTTCATATTCCACCGGAGGAGTGGTCTTCATAGCCATTACTGACGAAAGAGTATGCTCCTAATGAGGAACAAGAGGAGGCACAAAAACTAGCATGGGGGTCTTAGACATAGGCCCATTCCTCTTATATGATTTAGAAGCAAATGGAGGAATAAGAGGAGGCCTTAGAGGTTGAGAAGAAAGAACAACCCCTCAGGAATGCTTCCCTTTTCCATATAGGGTAGGTTGGGAAACCGTTGGTAAGACAAAAAGCTGAAAGACCTAAAGATTAGACCTCCAAAACATGGGTGCATTTATTTTTCCTATCCTAGGCACAATAGAAAAAAATGACACCATTGAGGGTTGTGAAGTCATAGTGGAAGATGAAGGAGAAGTCCTAAGGGTAAAAGCTTGCTTTTCCTTAGTCTTTGAAGAGGAGGGTGCAGAGGGAAAGGAAAGTTACTATGCATGTGTATAGGCCTTCATAGAAATCACATGAGAAGGAGGGAAGAAAATATTAGGGACCAAACCTCCATTCTTGTACCTAAAGTAGGCCTTGTAGAGAAAGTCCCTTCAAGGCAGCAGGGGTCCGATTGGAGTAGGCCAAAATTGATCTAGGGAAAATCCCCCACGCAACATGATTGGTTTGTATTCAGTGTCTTGGATAGTATAGTGCCATTATGAAGAAATTTTAGACATTTGTGGAAAACTGAGGTGACCACATTCATGGAGACTATCCATGGAATGCCTAGTATAATCTTGAATAACTTAGATTTAGGTATCACAACAAATGGGACTTCTAGAGACTTAGGTCCAATAAGGACTGACAAGGAGATAGAGCCAATAGGTGGGACAAAAAGACCATCATGAGTACGGAGCATGGTTTATGACTCATCATATTTCTCCTAGTGTAAATTATTTATAAAGAGGGTCTCCTTCATGATGACATTGATCTAACTAGTAGGGTCAACCATAATTCTAGTCACGACATTATCATTGACTGGAGTTGGTATGTATAATGGATAAGGTTTCTTGGTAATAGGAAAGTCACAATGTGTGAATGTTATATTGAGTGTCTTATCCATATGACTTGAAGGAGCAATATGAGTGAACAAAACCATGTTCACATATTTAGATGGGCTAGGTGCTAGCAACACAAGGGAAAACAACTAAGAGGGGGGAGGTGAATTAGTTGTCACCAAATTTCAAACTTATTAACCTTATTAATCCTTATTCTCAGATATGATCAATATCAATGAAATCATGAATCAACAACACATCAGAAACACACATAACACCAAGATTTTTTATGAGGAAACCTTGTTAGGGAAAAAACCATGGTGGAGGTCAATCCACAAGATTATACCTTATTAAAAGTATAAGAAGAATAAATGGGGAATGCAAATGAATTCAGGAACACTACCTAGAGCTCACTGCTCAATTACAAAGGAAGACACACTTTTTTACAGAAATATTTGGATTACAGCCATCCAGATTTTAAACTAAGAAAATAGCATCTGCTAATTCCTGATTACAGTTTCGGTTAAGCACATGAACACTTCTTCAGTCTTCTTCACTCTTCTTCACACTCTACTTTTCCTTCAAATGATTATGAAATTATTCACATACACACACAAAAGCACTCCCTTGCACACTTCAATTCGAATAAACAATCACTCTTATATATTCTCAATAAGAAATTAAATCGCTACAAGTCGGTGACAAAGACATAATAAAATGAATACAAATTGTCGGCCCAAAACAATAGATAATTTTCAATGTGAATCAACCAAGGTTGACCACAACATAGTGAAGACCCAAATCAACATCTTCAACATGAAAAAAGTTCAATTAATTTATCCTCGAAGATCCACAACATGCTTCAACACCTTGTCGGCCAAGAACATGAAAAACATCAACACTCAAGAGAAAATCTCGGATCATGAGCACAACGATCCATGCGGACATGGAACACAGATAGAGCATGATCTAGAAACATCCACAAGAATCATGAATCACCAGAGAAGCATTCGCAGCAACTGAACTTACTAAAATCACATAATATTCATTCAGGAACACAAACTGAAGTAATAGAAAAACTATGAAAATGCAAATCTTCATAACTCAATTAAATTTTCACATGGATCTCTGAAACTCAACATGGATAAACTAGATATACTCAACAAGAAACCCTTTGGTCCACAAACTCTGATCAACAATGTATGGAACTCACCGACAAAGATAACTTCACTGCACCATTGACAACCTACAACTCATTTCATTAAAATTTTCTCAATATCCTCGACATATACAACTTCAAATGCACTAATGCTAATAGTGTTGACATCAATGACAAACACATATCAACAACACAACCACAACATCCAACAATCTCCCCCTTTAACATTTATGGCAACACATGATGTCAAAAACACCATCAACACGACTAACTCTTGACACTTACTCCCCCTTAGGTTCTAACTCATTTTCTCCTCAACTCTTTCACACGATCTTCTCCCCATAAGGCTCTTCTCCCTAGATAATCAACATTTTTTCACATTACTCTTCTCCCCCTTTGACATCAATGTCAAAGATCTCTAAGCTTTGAACTTCTAAACCATCTTACTACTCCCCCTGAGTAGCAACCACCACAACATCAATCCAAAACAAGATATGATTATGAAATGCATGGACTAATGCAAAGCAATGCATTCTTAGTTTTTATTAGGAGGGTTAATCACCCCTAACTTCCCCCTGAGATACTCAAAAGTATCCTTAGGCAATGGATTTGTAAAGATATCTGCAATCTACTCCTTAGTAGGCACATACTCCAATCTAACTTCCTTTTCACTTACCTTTTCTCTCAAAAAGTGAAACTTGATAGATATATGCTTGGTTTTCGAATGCAGCACCGGATTCTTAAAAATGTTAATGGCACTTGAATTATCACAAAATATAGAAATAGTTTCATCATACACAACTCTGATATCTTTCAGCATCTGCTCCATCCACAATACTTGAGTACAATTTTTAGTAGCAACAATGTATTCAGCCTCTATAGTAGATAAAGAAATGGCATTATGATTTTTACTCAACAATGAAATTAGCTTTTTACCCAAGAAAAATGCACCACCACTAGTACTTTTTCTATCATCCACATCTCTTGCCCAATCAGCATCAGTAAAGGCACTCAAAGTAAGATCATTATCTTTAGCATACCATAGACCAAAATAAACTATTCGCTTCAAGTATTTGAAAATTCTCTTCATAGTAGTCACATGAAATTCTTTAGGATCATCTTGAAATCTTGCAACAATACATACATAATTCATGATATCAGACCTAGTTTGAGTCAAATAAAGTAATCCACCAATCATTGATCTGTATCTAGTTTGATTTTCCTTCAGAGAATCAACATCTATTGTCAACTTACACCTGGTCACCATAGGTGTACCGACTGGATTTGAATCTTCCATACCAAATTTCTTTAGCAATTCTTTCACATAATTGGATTGAGATATAAAGACCCCTTTATCTAACTGAGTAAATTGTAATCCCAAAAATAATTTCATCTCTCCAATCATTGACATCTCAAACTCACTCTACATATCATTAGCAAACTTCATGCACAAACTATCATCTCCTCCAAAAATGATATCATCAACAAAAAATTCCACAATCAAATCTTTATCATCATTCTTGAAATACAAATTACTATCAGCAATACCTTTGTTAAATCCAAGCTTCAACAAATATTTATCCAATCTAGCGTACCAAGCTCTAGGGGCTTCCTTAATTCCATACAGTTCTTTCTTCAACTGACAAACCATATCTCCCTGATCAGTCAATTGAAATCCATCAAGTTGCTCAACATATACCTCCTCTTCCAATTTGCCATTCAAAAAATTAGACTTGACATCCATCTGATAAACCTTGTAGTCTTTGTAAGCAGCATAAGCAAGAAATAGTCTCACAGCTTCAATTCTAGCAACAAGGGAAAAAGTCTCTTCAAAATCAATTCCATCCATTTGAGAATATCCCTTGCAAACTATTCTTGCTTTGTTTCTAAACACTTCACCTTGCTCATTCAATTTGTTTCTGAAGACCCATTTAGTTCCAATTACATTTTTATCCTTAGGTCTAGGAACAAGAATCCATGTATCATTTTTCTCAATTTGTTGTAGCTCTTCTTTCATTGCTTCAACCCAATTCTCATCTTTACATGCTTCATTCACACTAGTAGGCTCAATCTTTGGAATCAAGCAACATTCTTCTACAATTCTTCTCCTAGTTTGGACACCTTTATTCTTATCACCAATAATTTTATCTTCTGAATGATTCAATCTCACATACCTTGGAGTCTTCTTAGAATGTTCTTGAATTTTAGGCTCTTCTATCTCTCTTCTACTCTTTCACCACTTTCTTCTTCCTCTTGATCTTCTTGATTCACTGGAATAATCTGAACTTGATTTGAAGACTGACCTTTGTTTGTACTATCATTATGATCATCAAAATCATATCCACAGGTTCTAGATGGACTAGCAATGTCTTCATCAACCTTAACATTTTCACTTTCAACCATTTTCTCCAATCTCTTATTGTAACACCAGTAGGCCTTGCTTTTAGTAGAATAAACCAAAAAATTCATTCATCACTCCTAGCATCAAACTTTCCTATATCTTCATCTCTTTTGATATAGAATCTACTCCCAAATATTTTGAAATATCTAATAGTAGGCTTATGACCAGTCCATAGCTCAAAAGCGGTCTTACCAGTATCACCTTTGATTTGTACCCAGTTGAGGATATACATAGCGGTACTCACAGCTTCTCTCCAATAGATATGAGGAACATTTCCTTCTAGCATCATAGTTGTACCAGCATCTTGAACTGTTATGTTCTTCCTTTCCATAACTCAATTTTGTTGAGGGGTTCATGGTGCAAATAATTGTTTCTTTATTCCATGATCTTAACAAAAATAATTAAACTCACCAGAAGTGAATTCACCACCTCTATCTAATCTCAAACATTTAATATTCAAACCAGTCTCTGTCTCAACCATAGCCTTAAAGATCTTTAACTTTTCCAACACTTCATATTTCTCCCTTAAGAAAGTATCCCACATCATTCTTGAATAATCATCAATAAGCAACATGAAATACTTGTAACCTTGTAAACTTCTAATTCTAGAGGGACCACACAAATTAGTATGCACAAGCTCCAACAATTCATTTGAACAATGTTGTTTGCTCTGAAATGAAATTGTAGTTTGCTTCCCCAATTGACATTCCTCGTATATGGAATTAGTAGGTTTTACCAACTTAAGAAGATCTCTCACAACCTTAGTAGAACTTATCTTGACAATGTTATCAAAGTTAACATGGAAAATCCTCCTATGCCACAACCAACTTTCATCAAGTTGAGCAATCAAACAATTTTTACTAGAAACATTCAGATGAAAGATATTACCTCTTGTTTTTGTACCTGATGCAATTACATTTCCAGAACATCCCAATATTCTACACTTTCCATCCTTGAACTAATGATTGTATCCCTTATCAACCATTTGTCTGACACTTAAAATATTATGCTTCAGACCTTCCACATACAAGACATCATCAGTATTATTCTTACCATCAAGATAAATGCATCCTCTTCCACAGATCACACCAGCTATGTTATTACCAAATCTCACAACACCACCATCATACTTTTCCAAGCTTGTAAACTTACTTTTGTCTCCAATCATATGATGTGAACATCCACTATCAATCACTCATTCATATTTCTCTTCAACTCAAGCAACTAGTGCTTTCTCCACATTTGTATAACTAGCAAATTCAGTAGAGACAGGATCATTTTCCTTGATAGCAATAAACACCCATTCGTCTTCACCTTTATCAGATTCATCATCTGTCACACCTTCATCAGCAGCATAGTAATACTTCTTTTGAAATTTATGCTTGTTATGTCTTGGTTTAGAAGCTCTTTCCGGAAACCTTGATGCAAAATGACCTATCTTATTGCAAGAAAAACATTTAAGAGGCAATTTTCCTTCATACTTCCTTTTCCTCTCGGTACTCTCTTGACAATATGTGCTTCCAACTCTTCCAACTATCTTTCTTCTTCTTTAATTTGTCTGATTTCATCCTCATACTTGAATGTCTTTCTAGATGAACTCTCACCCAGATCATATCTTTGTCTATCTCTTCCAGAAGTAGTAGCCTTAAATGAAGATTCAACCTTAGGAAGGGCATCACCAAATTCACTCAACTCAAAAGTAGTCAGCTTACCAACCAACATATCTCTAGTTACATTTGTTACAGTCTAGAGCTCTTCAATAGCTATAGCTTTGACTTTATAAGCAGCAGGCAAGGATCTAAGGACTTTAGCAACAATCTCTGATTCTTCCAACTTTCCACCAGCACATCTAATACCACACACAAGTTCATTCACTCTTTGCATGAAAGTAGTAACATTTTCATCATCACACATTCTCAACATTTCATATTTCCCTTTCAGAATCTTTAGCTTAACAATCTTCACATTAGCATAAACTTCATACAAAGTTTCCAACTTTTTCTAGATCTCATAAGCAGTCTTCAAATCCATAACATAGGCATCTCAGTATCAGTCAAAGCACTCAACACTGCTTCCTTAGCCATGATATTATACTCAACATCCTTAATCTCAACAAAAGTAGTAGGATCGTTCTATGGAATAACATACATATTACTTGTAATACTCCAGTAGGGTTCACCAGTGCATGTCAGATGGCACTCCATTCGAGTCTTCTACAAAAAATAATTTGTTCCATCAAATCTCATACTATCCTTCTTGTATTTTTCCATCCCAGATCACCTCAAGTTGTTAAATTTCTTCCAAGGAACTAAGCTCTTATACCAATTGTTGGCAACACAAGGGCAATCAACTGAGAGGGGGGGTGAATCAGTTGTCACCAAATTTCAAACTTATTAAACTTGTTAATCCTTATTCTCAGATCTGATCAATAGCAATGAAATCATGAATCAACAACACATCAGAAACAAACATAACACCAAGATTTTTTACGTGGAAAACCTGTCAGGGGAAAAACCATAGTGTAGGTCAGTCCACAAGATTATACCCTGTTAAAAGTAGAAGAAGAATAAATGGGGAATGCACATGCATTCAGGCACACTACCTAGAGCTCACTGCTCAATTACAAATGAAGACACACTGTCTTACAAAAAGATTCAGATTACAACCATCCAAATTTTGAACTGAGAAAATAGCATCTACTAATGCCTAATTATAGTTCCAGTTAAGCACATGAGCACTTCTTCAATCTTCTTCACTCTTCTTCACACTCTGCTCTACCTTCAAATGATTATGACATTATTTACATGAACACATACAAGCACTCCCTTGCACACATGAATTTGAATAAACAATCACTCTGATATATCCACAATAAGAAATTAAATCACTACAAGTCGGCCACAAAGAAATAATTAAATGAATACAAACTATCGGCCCAAAAAAATAGATAATTTTCAATGCGAATCAACCAAGGTCAGCCACAACATAGTGAAGACCCAAATCCACATCTTCAACATGAAAACACTTCAATTAATTTCTCCTCAAAGATCCACAACACACTTCAAAACCTTGTCAGCCAAGAACATGAAAAACATGAACACTCAAGAGAAAATCTTAGATCATGAGCACAACAATTCATGCAAACATGCAACAAAGATAGAGCATGATCTAGAAACATCCACAAGCATCATGAATCAGCAAAGAAGCATCCACAACAACTGAACTTATTGAAATCACATCATCTTCATTCAGGAACACAAATTGAAGTAACAAAAAAACTATCAAAATAAAAATCTTCATGCGGATCTTTGAAACTAAACGTGGATAAATTAGATATACTCAACAAGAAAACCTTTGGTCCACAACCTCTGATCAGCAACGTATGGAACTCACCGACAAACATAACTTCACTTCACCCCTGACAACCTTTAACTCATTTTATTACAATTTTCTCAATATCCTCAATATATACAGCTTCAAATGCACTAATGCTAATAGTGTTGACATCAATGACAACCACATATCAGCAACACAACCACAACATCCAACACTAGGCTCAGTAGATGAAGATTCAAGCATTTTTAAATTAGCAGAATGGGAAGGGAAAAGATATGTGTATATCTATACTATTGGGCTTGGATAAAGATTTATTAGACTTTTTTTTTCTTACCATCGGGTTGGATGGTACCATTATTGATGTGGTCTTGGATGGCATGCCTGAGATGTAGAAATTGCTAGATATCATGACAAGAGACTCAATGGTATTGAATTTTTTTTTGTGCATCATAATAGTTAGGATAGGGCTTAGACAACAATCTTATTTTCGGAAGGGAAATCAAGCCATATTTTAATAATTTATGAAGAACATTTATGTAAGACTCTCATATTTTTGTAAAGATTCTAATTCATCCTATAGAGTTATTTTCAAGAGGACAGATACCATGTTCACTATCATTTTACTCCTTTTTGATTCCCTAGAAACATACATGTCTAATCGATTATTTAGATGGGTGGACAAGGAGGGACCTTCATACTGAGCCATCGTCTACTTATATTCACATAGTGCAACACAAAAATAATCAAAGGAAGGGTATTTCATCAAAATGAATTTCTCTCGCAATGCCAGCAATAGGTTTTTGATGAACACACTCCATACATTAGAATCCAGTAGGGTGTAGGATATTTGGTAAAATAGATACTAATAATGAACAATGAAATTAGTTAATTTTTCATGGGTTCCTTGCTTGCATTGGATGAGATCAGTGAAGGTGATCTTTAGTCTATTTTTTTCCTAAAACTATTGCAAGAATTGATTTATCAATTAATCAAAAGAAAATATTGAATGATCAAGAAGTGCTTGCAATACCATTCCAATGCAGCATCCTTGAGAAACCATAGGAATAGATTTGCTAGAAAAGCGTCCTAATAAAGAAAATTAGTACACATGGCAGTGAAGGATGATACATGTGTTTGTGGATCTCCCCTACCATTATACTTATCAAATTTAAGAATTTTTAGCCCTTGGGGTACAACAACATTCAAAATGGAGGTCTAAAGGAGTATGATGATAATATGACTACAAGATAGACTGGGAGGTGGAACTAGTCAAGTTGGCCAACTATAATTGCATTTGCCCCATTTTTTGTAATAGAATGATAAGGACAAGATCAATTGATGAAGCTTGACTAGTTGAGGTGACAACAATGGTGCTTGCAGTTGAGGTTACCTAGGTCTTGGACGTAGAGGCTTTGAATCCAAAAGGGAAATGATTCACTCTGATCCCATAACCATCCAAGGGCACGACATTGGTATTATCAGAAGTGATAATAAAAGGAATAAAAGGACTAGTCTCTACCATATACACAAACACCCCTAATATCAAAACATTTAACTAGTGGCCAATGATTTTTGATTGAACATCTTGAGGATTACCAAAGATGAAAGTATATGAGGGGAAATGTGTTTCCACTATATTAGCAATCCCCTGAAGTAACTCCAAACCTCTATGATCTAAAATAAGTAGATTTCTCAGACCATTAATAAGAGGAGCAACTTGAGTGTATGTGTTGTCTTTTGATAAAAAGTCTTCAAACTCTCTGAGTCTCTCTTCCAAAGAATGAATTTTCTCAACAAGAACCACGAGAGAAGATTAATCAACTATGGGAAAGGAAGAGCCAGAAAGAGTATGTACTATTGCTATTTTTTCAAGTACACCCTTAGAATTCTCTAAAGAGTAGCCAACTCCTATAGTTGAGGATCCTCAAGATGAATGGACAACTTAACGAGTAAAGGACTCCAAGGTCTTTACTCCTTCACTTTAGGCTTTGTGGGACCTAGGAGGGTATTCCTTCTTGTGTTCATTGTAATCTATTTCATGGAGAACACTTCTTATGCATAGATTTGTTCCAATAACTTGCAAATAAACATAATGAACTAAAGATTTGGCGGATCTTTAAGTAAATAATCATTTATTCACTAGGAACATGGAAGTATTTCAAACACATACTTGATAATTGAAATATTTTAAGTGAATTTTTTTGTTATTCTAAATTCATGGTCTACTAAATCATTGATACATTCAATTGCAAATATCCCTAACAAACATACCAGTGCTTCATCAATTGGGCAATGGAGTTGAACATGCAATAACTTGTAGTATGCAAATTATTTAACTCTGATGATGGAAAACTATTTTCACAATGCCTTACATTATGAAAACTAACAATACCTAAAACACAACTTCTTATTAGATCCTATGTAAATTTTCACAAATATGTGACCTTCTTTAAGCATTTAATTAACCCTTTGAGTTAAAGTAGAAATAAGGACACATTCAATTAAACCATTGAAGATAAACGAGAACATCCTTAACATTTTCATTTATGACTTGCAAAAATTTACAATAGGAAAGTAAGCATTTCTGAGATAAGATTTGTTTTGATATCAATAATTTGCATAAAACTAATCTAAGACTATTACATTTAAGACTTAAAGCCAAGAAAATTCTACTGCTCTATTCACTAGCTTCTTTACAGTACAGCCTTTCTATGCTCAATCTCTACCCAAACTTTTTACTGGACTCAAAATTGAACCCCCTATAATGAGCCTTGAAATCCCTTTTATAGACCAAGGGAGCAACAAGCGTCAGGCTCATTATATTTACATTTCAAAGATATTTCATTTCATCCCAATTTCAATTTCATTTTGAAAATTCCCCATAAAGTTGCTTGCAATAATTTACTGAACTGGGGAAGCAAAATTCACTTCATTGCACCAAAAGGAACCGAAAAATTCTACCAAAATTATCCTTAGCTACCAACAAACTTTGCATTCCAACCACATTGAGCCAAAAAATTTCCATCACATTAGCCCCAAAGCATTCCAAATTAGTGTAAAAGAAAAAAACCAGCGTACCCAGAGAGTGTAACAACAACCACCATAGCAATATCATCATCACCACAAAAATTAAAGACCTAGACACCATCTTTCCTAACCAGAACTAGAGCCAACACTAGAACCAGACCCATGATACACATGACCACTATGCATCCTTGTAGGAGGTGGGGAAGAGACCTCCACTCCTTCCTCATCTTTATCTTTTCCATCCACTAGGTAATCATGCCCACTTGGAGTCTTCATAGAAACTAGGGCTACTTCTATCAATTCGTCCCCTAGGGCTACCAATTGATTTAGGAGCATAAGATATCTTTGGCAGCCGAAATCAATTTTGGTTTCACTATCAAAAGGACTATCAGTAATAGCAATTGGGGAATTTTTCCTTACATAAGAAGCTAGGTCATACCTAATCTTTCTTCGCATTCCCCTCACAAAAAATCACAGACTCTTTCCCTTTGGCGTCAGTCTCTCCCATGGTTACAACTTGGCTTCTCAGCCTATGGATGCATTTAGTAATACTTGGTGTAGATTGTGCACCATGGGATTCCTCCTTTCCCTTTTCTTTTAGAGTTGTAGTAACTACGGGTACATTCTTCTCATGCTCTGGGACATCATCATGATATTTTTGCACATTAAATCTTGGGGACCTTCACACTACTAACACATAAGTGGTTGGTTTTCTCATCTTCTCTGCAAAAGAAACTTCACGCACATAGCTCACACTTATGGAATTCAAAAATTCACACTCTAAATTGTAATGGTGAAAACAAAGCCCATCAACCTTCATTTAATAGGAAAATTAGGCGTGCTAATCATCAATGCTTGTTGAAAATTGCATGAGCAAGCAAAAAATTTCTTCAATTAATTAACCATATACATGAAATAATGTGTATTATTCTTAATGATGACAAGAAATTAATTCCTCACACACACCAGGATCAAATTGATCACTCCTGTAGAACACACGCCATTAATGCATACTCCTCGCAGAGTAAAAATGGCTATCACATGCCTATTTCTAATTTTTTGAATGTCATCCATTGATTTCCAAATGAGATGGAAAATCAAGCAGATCTGATTAGGTCAAATTAGGTTTGAAATCCCAAGACCATAGCTTGCCAACTTCTAGCCAATAAAAACCCACTGACTCGGAACCATGTCATTCCATCCATGGGATCAACCACACTCTGCACGGTGGTCGAGAAATCCACACATCCATCAATCACATACCTCACAAGCTTTCAATGGGCATTAATTAAAATTCCATGAGGTGTGCAATGGACAACTAAGATCTAGCTTCAACTATGCATAATAGCCATCGATCTCCAAGTTATCGATCATCGGGCGCTTGGAAAAGGGTTAGGTCCCACCATGGAAAGGACATGCATCAATCCATCATGTACCTCACACATCTTCTGATGACTAGTCTTTAATTCCTATGTGGTGTGTGATCAACGGTCAGGATCTTGTCCTCAAATCCAATGAGCATGATTTCTGCACATGCCAAAAGTTAGTCTTAAAGTGGGTCCATGACTAGGCCGACGACAATTAGACCCTTGAGAAAATTGACTTAAACTTAAGTCTTTTGGCAGTAAATTATTTTGCCAAACTTTATAAGTATTTGGTGAGGGACAATGCATGGGTGACCTCTTTCCTAAACAAAGGGGCCAATAAAAATACGCATTCAAAGGCTCAAGTGATAACTAATTCAACCACTGACTGGCTGAAATAGGTCAATGCAAAATTAAAAGGCTAAAGGGTTTTAGATAAACCTGCAAGGTAAGGGTTTCTAGGTCACACCCTTAATCCATCCTTAGGCATAAAGGTTAACAATTATGATCCAAATCATGATTTGCTCAAAATTTTGAAATACTTGATAAGTATTTCAATTATCAAGTATGTGTTTGAAATACTTCCTTGCTCCTGGTGAATAAATGATTATGTACTTAAAGATCTGCCAAATCTTTAGTGGATTATGTTTATTTACAAGTTATTGGAACCAATCTATGCATAAGAAGTCTTCTCCATCAAATAGATTACAATGAACACAACAAGCAACACCCTCCTCAGTCCCACAGAGCCTAAAGTGAAGGAGTAAAGATGTTAGAGTTATCATACATTAGTTAATAATTAATTAATATTTAATTGATTATTAGTCTAATTTATTCTCACACACTTTAGCTAAACTTAGGAATTCTATATTAGTTGAGTTAATATTAGATCATTATGTCACATCTCATGTGATGTTGGCACTTGTCATGATCTAATCTCTTTCTCATTTAGGTATTTTCTCTTATAAGCATTCAACCCTTATTTTAAATATCTCTCGGATATTCATGGATAATATCTAAAGCTTTCATATCATCTCGAAAGCTTCTTCTATAACTTTTCCTTGTTGATGAATATAACAATTCTTGTTTGTAGATCTCTTGCATGGAAGGTGTCTTTGTTTGTTGTTTGATCCCTTGGCTTGTGGTTTTGTACTTGTTTCACAATTCTAACATGGTATTAGAGTGTGGATTCAGCGAACCCCTTTTTGATTTATGAGTTTTTTTTCTTCAACAAGGGTTGTAGGCTACAGATCTGAATCCCCTTTTCTTTCTTTGCAAATTTTGGAGGTGGGCATTTTTTTAAGCATTTTTGTGTGAAAAGGGCATTGCCGTTGGATCTAGAGCTATCGAGAAAGTCAAATTTGGCTTTTGTTTCGCTTGATTTTGACTTCAGATGCCAAATCTATGAGGTTTTGAAGCAATTGCTTTGTTTCTAGATCCAGAGGGTAGCTGCAATTTTGGTGCATTTTGAGCCGAAACGAACATCACCATCGCGCTCAAAAGACCCAAAAATCTTAAGATAGCCTATCAAATCATCAAATTTGGTGAAGTTGTCATTTGAGGAAAAAAAATTTTGCCAGGAAGGCCATATGACCTTCCCAACATGCGAATTGAGGTAAAAAAATTCCTACAAAAAAATCATATTAAATTATTTTTTTGAAAAGCCTTTTTAGAAAGGTGCGCAAATTTTTTTATAAAGTTTTAAAAAAATAAATTTGAGGGGCATTTATTAATCCGTACCCATAGGGTACCTGTAGGCCAGTTGTGCCTGCCATTGGCAATGGCTATTAAGACCGTCGTCTGGTGGATTAAAGCCACTGACGATGGCCTTAATACCACTAGCCGACAATAGTGGAGGCGGTGTGGGTTCCGCCCTTGATGCCACCTCTTTTTTTTAATTTTTTTACATATAGGGGAGAGGGGCCCATACTAGGGTGGGAACCTATAATGGGGACAAAAGTAGTCCCATGTGGGCCCCACAGTAATCCGCCTTAATATGCAAATGTAAATCACTTTTCACCCACAAAGTCAACAAAGGTTATTGATTCAGTGTACCATAAAAATTGTATTATAATTGGTTTATATTTGTCCTTAACACAAATAATATATCAGAGTCTTACATGTCAGAGAATATTCAAAGCACCTCTAACACCAAAAACATACAAGCCATATTCATTCTTAATGGACCATAGTTTTACAACTTGCAACCATAATAAAAAAATAGTATAACCCACTCTCCCCTTTAATATCACCACTTGCATTAGCTCACGGGCATTATTTTAATCCAAGTGGCATGAGGAGAGCAACTATGAGCTAAGAATGTCCCATCGGCCAAATCCAATCCAACCCACCACCTATCCCACTATGTCATCAATTCAACACTAAAATGAAAAGAAATCATTCATAACTGTCCCATCTGTCAAATCCATCCGCACGACAACTAGTTCAAACTCCTCATTTTCCACCTGCAACCACCAAAAGAAAGGTAGTAAGGCCACCACAATCGCCTGAGCAGAAAACAAAAACTACATGCCATAAATACATACAAACTATGCAATTGAAGGCACGCAAACAAATTTTCAAATTTGAAAAAAGAGGACCGAAGTTAAAGACTCCATACCAAAAAACATTGAACATATAAAGAGATTTTTAAATTCAAAATTGCATTTCCATTAACCACGTCTCACTTTCATATTCACTTTAATGTTTTCCTGGAGGCAGATGAAAAAAGAGAAGAATAAGTAGCACCAACAACACACTATCAACATTCAGGTACTTTGCACAAACACATTGTTTATACCTATGAATTCCAATCAAAAATTTCTTGTTTATGCCTATGAAGTCCAATTTTTTCAATGATATGCAAGTGATTTTCACCATACAATACATACCTTTGCTTATTCATATTAACTAGTCATATCCCTATGACAATATGTTTAAAACCATGGTAACTTTTCTCAAAAAAACCTTTTACTCAACACCTGGGGTTTCAACTTACACTATTTCTGAATGTCGAAGAAGTTTTCATTTTTTGGGTTCTTCTTATGTTCTTACTATATCCCAATATAGATGTGTTATATTCACTATAAAAGTTATGTGACCAAGAACCCTATAACTCAATATATGGGGTTTCAACTTACAGAGTTTATGAATGTTAAGTCATTTAAGTTTATTTCCTAGAATTTTCAAAATGGATGCCAATATAGATCAATTCTAAGCACCCTAACTATTTTTTGAGCATATGAAAGTGACAATTATATTAGGTGTTTCAACTTTATCTATTTATGATTGTCAAGTAATTTCAGTTCAATTCCTGGTATTTTTGTCATGTTCATTGTGCCTGGGTATATAAATCAATTATTTGCACTATAAATGTTTCTCACCCACTACATGTTGACTCAATATCTGAGGTTTCAACTTAACACTGTTTATTAATGTTAATGCTTTCTAGTTCCTTACATTGCGATTCTTAAACACTATGTGATTGTTGCACAAGGCCAGGTCACTTTTTTTGCATGCCAATGTCGAACTGTTGCAACTGATTCTTTGTAACTCACCATCTAGGGTTTCGACCAATACTATCTATGATTTTGTATGAATGCTCAATTTAAACGTTTTCACATATTAGAAACTTGTAACTCAATATCACATTGTTTAATGCTTAATGTCTTTTGATGAATGACAATGAATTTCAGTTATCTACATTGTTAGTTCCAATTGGCTTTATGGCATTACAAAAAATGCTTCCATTTCAATCAAATAAGTTTTAAACATGTCCAATTCAAACAAAATAGTATGATCAAATAAAATTTCAACACTTACCCGATTTACCATTATACACTATCAACTAACATAATAAAGGAATTAAAAAAATAAACATGCATCACTGTCTTTAAGGATGTTAAATGGTGTTTCTTATCATTGTTTCAAACATGTTTGAATAATGTGTGTAGGTTCAGTATAAATTTGACATGAGGTCCAAGTCAATGAAGAAGAGAGCCACAAAAAGGTGGCCTGCAATTCAAAGAGGGGTTTTATTCCCCCCTGAAGAAGAACAAAATGTAGAAGTGAAGATAGTTGTCGTAGTTACTGCTCCATCAGGCAGGTGAATAACAACATCACAAAATTGGGAATTGACAATGAATGAAACAGTTAATCATCAAACAAATGAAATGGTGGACAGCTAATGTGAGGAACATAATGACGGCCTGAGTCTTCCCTCATCCCCTACCCCACTATTTTGGTTGGTAGATGGATCTATGAATATGGTTAATGAAAGTCTAAGTCTTCCATCATCGCTTGCCCAACCCTCTTGGTTGGTTGAGGGAGCTACTAATGAGGGTTATGATGGTTTAAGCCTTCCCTCAGCCCCTACCCAACCATCTTGGTTGATAGATGGAGCCAAAAATTTGGGTATTGTCTTGTAGTGAGAAGAAGAGAAAGGAACTTATTCATTGCCTTCTACACCTGACACTTTTGCCATACCACAATTGCTAGATTACTATGCAGATTTGAGCAAGGAAATAGAGCAGAAGGAGGAAGACAGAGCTAGAAAGCAACAAGATAGGAAGTAGAGAGAGCAGAAGGACCAAGAGATTGTTCAAAGGATACAAGATAGGAAGGAAAGGGAGAAAAAGAGGGACCAAGAATGAGTTCAAAAGAAACAAGATAAGAAGGAAAGGTAGGACAAGATGGAGCAACAAAGGGTTCAAAAGAAACAAGATAGGAAGGGAAGAGAAATACATATAAGAAGTCCTACAAACCCATTTGCACAAAACCATGCCTTGTTTTGGGATATATTTAACATATACATCCCTTTGTTTTCGGAATTCAATGTCAATTTGTCTTTTAGCCCAAATGTAGCCTGCACTCCACTCTCCATTACAAATGCAAATAATGTAAGGGAAAATGCAAATGAAAATCATGTAATGACAACTCAAAATTCACAAGTAGGAGACGAGAACACATCTCAAAATGTTTTTCTTGGCATGCTTGATTGATGTTGGGAGGGACCATCACTACAACTATATGATTGACTGGCTAGTTTTTTTCTATGTATTCCAGGCTGCAATATATAGTTCAATTGTTGGATATTTAATTTTGTTGTTGGGGATTGTAATACCCTGATATCAAGCAGAAAATTTTTCCCACCATGTCACCTTGCCACTTGTGCATTGTGCCCAATATTTTATTTTGAAATAATTGAGCACCCCACCACCTGTCAAGCACCATTTACACTGACATGTCAAAAACAGGCCCATTTTTCCCTCCACCCAAAAGTGGAGCCCATCCACCTCCTTAATCAACAAACACATCTACGTACAATGGATCAGATGGTCACGTGTCCATGATAGCCTCACCACCCTAAACGAATAGTTTAGAGCATTAATCGCTCACCACCTCCTTCGTTACCTCCATTGACCAACTTTCCTTATGTGTCCCTTCACATTTACTCGGTCTGTTAGGCAAGTAAATTGGAGATCAAGGTTCATTCAATGCTCCAAATTCTTGCATACCCCACTCACTCTCATTCCTTTTGTTTGCAAACATTCTCAACTATTCGTTTGGTTTCTCACCGAAACTTCATCGGCCATGCATTAGCGAGGCTTCTTTTTGTCAAAGAATTTTTAGTGTTAAACCATGTTGCATACATTGATAATTTGTAAAGTATAATGATACATAGTTCAATACTTAAATTCTCTTCTGAAAAAGAAGTCTCGCCAATGCTATAACCTCCAATGTCATTACAAATTTATGTCCTATAATATGTAAATGTTGTTACCAACATTATGCACATTCCTATAATTAAGATTTGATATCAAATGGATCTATTTATTGGTTTATTAAATGGATATGTTTATGAGCCTAATTAGCAATATGATGTCCATGTTGGTAGTGTAGTGCAATTTCTTGTTAATGGAATTCCACTTAATTATACTCAAACTTTGTTTATGGTGAATGCTTGATTGGTTTGAAATGTACAACACAATTCGCATAACTATTGCATGTATGGAACATTATGCATTAACAACCAATAACAATGTCACGTGAATCTTCATATAGTCATGTGCATAGCACTAGCAACATCATTTACATGATATAGAATGTATAAAGTTCAAGAACCTCTACTATATAAATAAGCATGGAATTGGTGATGGAAAATTCTTGGCTCTTTGTTGTTCTCCTGCCATTCGATGTATGAAAATATTGGTAGTGATGTAATGCAAGTAGTGATATATTTGGGGAGTGTTGCTTATACTAATTTTATATTTTGGCTGCATGTTTTAATGCTATGGGCCATTAAAAATCAATATGGCTTGTATGTTTGTGGTATCAGATGTGATTTGAATATTCTATGACATGTAAGACTTCAAATAAATATTTGTGTTCGGGACAAATATAAACCGATTATAATACAATTTTGGTGATACAGTGATTCGAGTACACTTGTTGACTTTCTGGGTTAAAACTAATTTATAATTGCATATTAAGGGGGTCCTATACACCCTATGTTTGGAGGTCCACATGTTTCTACATGATACTATTTACAATTGCTTACATGAATTATTTTTCTTACCAAGAATATAGAACCGTTAGAATTGATGAGGCAGAATACACACACACACACATATGTGTGTGTGTGTGTTCAAAGTTGAACCACCCTACTTCTATTCATTTGTTCTTCATTGCACAATCAATCATTGTGTAGATACATATATATGTATGTGCATAGATTACTGCATGTACATACATAGTGGATGTCCATATGTATGTACATACACTAATCTATGAACATTCATACGTACGTTCATATATATGTATTTGGACAATAACTTTGTAGTTTAATTTGGAAGGTTGTGTGCCATGCACTTGTATTATTCTATTCTTCAGTGCACTTGTTTATTAACTTGTATTGCATATAAATGTATGTGCATACTTTCATACATATATCCATATACATATGTATACATATGTACATATATGCATATATATATATATATATGTACAATTATGCATAGAAATAAAAGTACATATATGCATCTACAAATATATGTGCATATACATATTAAAAGTATAGGTGGCATGGTCACGTGGCAGGAAAATCAATGATGATAGATTTTGGTTAACCATGAGAGGAAAGAAACATAAGAAATAGTAACCCATTAAAGATAGTGTGATACTACATAGAAGCGTTATTTTCCTTGAAAAATAAAGTGTGTTTAAGAACACAAAATTTTGAAGTGTTCATAAACACCCTAGATGTCATACACTTCATCAAGCACATTCTACATGCACGAAGAAAGCCATAAAATTGCTTTAATTTAAGAAACAGCAAAAAATATGATCAAAATCAGCGAGACAAAAAAAAACCATTTACTAATAGGAGATAGTGGTAGAGTCTTGGTGAGGTTAGAAACCTCACCTGTATAGTATAGATTTTCTTGATGTTGTGTCTTGTTGCACTCACATTTATCCTGCTTGTTGAAAGAACAAATGAAAGGAGGGATCAATCAATATATAAATAATGTTACACAAAGAATAATACACAAATGTAGGAATTTCTTAGCTTAATACACAAAGAAAATTACAAAATTGCATACCTTTCAATTGCAACTCACCATCAATGAAGCGCAAAATGAACAATGGGCTGAGCTGACCATGTATTTCTTTGGACATCATTGAAACAGAGTGAACAAGACACAAAATCACAATGTGTCAGCCTGTTACATGTATATATGCATACATACATACATACATATATACATAATTACATACATACATACATACATACATATATATATATATGTATGTATGTATATATATATATATATGTATGTATGTATGTATATATATATATATATTGCCTCATCAATTCTATATTCTTGGTAAGGTAAATAATGCATGTAAGAAATTGTATAGAGTCATGGCTATTGTTGCATTCAATAATGAATTAGGGAGACTTGATTTTATGAACACTCCTCTGATGGAAACCTATGTTGCACTGGCAATTCCATTTGAATTGTAAATTGTTGCATAGGGTGCCATTGGAAGGCTTCACAAAACCAAGTCCCCTAAGGCATTCAAATACATATACAGATAGACAATGTGAAAGGGATGTGCATAAAAAAGGATAGTACATAAGAGTGCAATTCCCTACCATAAGGATAGTATAGGACCCCCTTAAAATGCAATTGTAAAATAGTTTTCACCCACAAAGTCAACAAGGGTACTTGAATCACTGTACCACCAAAATTGTATTATAATTGGTTTATATGTGTCCCAAACACAAATAGTTATTCACGGTCTTACATGTCATAGAATATTCAAAGCACATTTGATACCACAAACATACAAACCATATTGATTGTTAATGGCCCGTAGCATTAAAACATGCAACCAAAAAATAAAATTAGTATAACCCACACTCCCCTTAAATATATGTTGTTGCTTATGCTCTTACACACTCCATGTAAAAGAATAACTTAATTTTGTCTACACATATTTCTTGTTAATGGCATGTAGCACTAATTTGTGTCCTCCAAATTTGAAAACTTTTTTGGATGCCTTCAATTGTAGAGATTGTATGTATTCATGGCGTGCAATCCTTGTTTGCTTCTCAAGCAATTATGGTGGGATTAACACATTGTTTTTTGGTGGTTGCATGTGGCAAAAGAGGAGAAGGAAACTATAGCTATGTGCACATATATACATGTATATATATATATACATATATATATATACATATACATATACATATGTATATGTGTGTGTGTGTGTAATTTTCCACTACCTTTAATATTATGTTGTTATGCACAAACTTTAACTCTGCAATTTATCTTTAATTTTTTTGTGTTATACCCAAATATGATAATGGGTTAAGTTGTTTTCATTTCATTGTTTGGTAGTAACAATGAAAGAAAGGAAGCCTTTCACAGACAAAATTGTTGTGTATGGAAGAACAGAAAATATGGAGATATGCATATTTGAATTTGTAAATATTTTTATATGTTCAATGCTGGTTTGGTATGGAGTGTTTAATTGCATGGCAGAATATCTTTCAATAAAAACAAGTTAACTCATTTTCATATTTGGGAATACCAAAAAAATAGCGAAGGAAAATTGTGGAGTGAAAGTTTGTGCATTGTCGAACAAATGAATACAAGTGCATGGTAGAATATCTTTGAAATGAAAATGAAGGATACCATACTCATATAATAACACAACACACACACACATATATATATGTTCATTGAAGGTCAATGAGCACCAGTAGGATATCGTGGATAATGAGAAAAGACAACATGACAAGAGGAATGAGCTTGATGCATAGACGCTTCATGAAACATTCTGCACTATTTACCCCTTCCTCCTTAATCACATCATTTGTTTCATGAAGCCTATGTGCATCAACCTCAATCCTCTTGTCATGAATGGTAAGTGTTTGCTCGCGTAAGGGTCAATGCATGCTGGTGTTGTTGTACAGTGGCACAAGAGGAACTAAATGTAGTATTCAATGATGCAGTGTGATATATATATGCATATGTAATTATACAGATATACATATATGTATATATATATATATATATATGTATATCCATATATATATGTATATATGTATGTGTATATACATGTATATGTATATATATATTTGTTCCTATATATGTTATTATATATATATAGTTTATATATATATATGTATATCCATTCTTATATATGTTATTATACATATATATATATGGGTAGGTGCACAATTGATAGGGTGAAGTGGCGGGCTAATTTGTAAATGGTGCTTGACAGGTGGCGGGTTGATCGATTTAAAAAAAATAATAATATGAGTCGATGCACAAGTGGCGGGGTATCTTCAAAATGAAAAA
Organism: Sequoia sempervirens; assembly: GCA_007258455.2. Lineage (NCBI taxonomy): Eukaryota > Viridiplantae > Streptophyta > Pinopsida > Cupressales > Cupressaceae > Sequoia > Sequoia sempervirens. The sequence goes on along the minus strand of VDFB02000013.1, from coordinate 214,167,009 downwards.
AAGCAAACCCATTTTCATATTTGGGAATAACAAAAAAAGAAGAAGACAATTTGCAGATTTAAAGTTCGTGCAATGTCAAACACTGGAATAGAGTGCATGCTAGAAAACCCTGTACTTGTGAACCAGCCAAACACTTTCCATGTTTATGTATTATTCTGTTCTTCCATGCACAATATGTATATACATGTATGGAAAGACAAAAACATATAGATAAAAACTAGATAATATATTTGCATGGTAGCTTAACTTCATAATGAAAACAAGTGAATCTATTTTCATATTTGGGAATAAGAAACAAATATTAAAGAAAAAATGCAAAGTTAAAGTTGTGCATTGTGAAAGAGAGGAATACAAGTGCATGGCATTAAACCTTGTAATTTTGAACCAATCAAACTCTTTCCAATGTTTGGTAGTAACAATGAAATGAGAAAAGCATTTGGTAGACATTACTATTGTGCATGGAAGAACAAAATAATACATAAACATGCAAGAGTATCTTCAAAATGAAAACTAGTCATACCATTTTCATATTTCGGAATAACATGAGAATATTATAAGAAAATTGCAAAGTTAAAGTGTGTGTAGTGAGGAAGGCACAAATGCAATTGCATGGCAGAAAACCCTCAAAATGAAAAACACTAAAACTGTATGAATATTTCATAGTAACAAGCAAATATATTGAATCCATTTTGATATTTGGGAGTAACAAACAAATATTAAGGGAAAATTGCAGAGTTAACTATTGTGCATTGTCAAAGTGAAAAACCTATAATTTTTTACCAAGTGAAACCCTTCCCATGTTTGGTAGTAACAATGAAATGAAAAAATAATTTCGCATACATAATTATTGTGCATGGAAGAACAAAATAATATATAAAAATGCCAGAATATCTTTGAAATGAAAACCAGTCATACCATTTTCATATTTCGGAATAACATGAGAATATTACAAGTAAATTGCAGAGTTAAAGTGTGCGTAGTGAGGAAGGAATGAATGCAATTGCAAGGTAGAAAACCCTCAAAATGAAAAAACATTAAAACCATATGAATATTTCCTAGTAACAAGCAAATATATTGTATCCATTTTGATATTTGGGAGTAACAAACAAATATTAAAGGGAAATTGCAAAGTTAAAGATTGTGCATTGTCAAACTGAAAACCCTGTAATTTTTTACTGAGTGAAACCCTTCCCATGTTTGGTAGTAACAATGAAATGAAAAAAGAATTTTGTAGACATAACTCATGTGCATGGAAGAACAAAATAATACATAAACATGCTAGAATATCTTCGAAATGAAAACCAGTCATACCATTTTCATATTTCGGAATAACATGAGAATATTATAAGCAAATTGCAGAGTTAAAGTATGTGTAGTGAGGAAGACACGAATGCAAGTGCATGGCTGAAAACCAGCCAAACCCTTTCCATATTTTGTCTAACAAGTCTAATAGTAATGAAAAACCATTTTAAACCAATAAAACCCATTTCATATTTCATAAAAGGAAGCAAATATGAAATGCACAATGCAGAGTAAATGTCGTGCAATGAAGAACAAAATAGTAGGATTGGATGGATGAGTATAGAGGAAAATAAAACCACTGAAACCCTCTCCACATTTCATTATATGCATCGCATTCAAAGAATTTTTTTGCAAATAATTATATTTTAAAAACTAAGTGCATGGCAGAATAGTGTCATATTTATTGAGACTGGTAGAGGCTGAGTGAGGTTATAAACCTCACCTCAAAGAGAATGGGAATTGTAGAGAGTGCAGAGCCGAACGAAGAAGCACACAGAGCCGAATAATGAAGCATGGAGAGTTGAACAAGCTTCGGTGTGAAATGAAACAAATAGTCAAGAATGTTTGTAAACAAAAGGAATGAGAGTTAGTGGGATATGTGAGAATGTGAAGCATTGAATGAACCTTGATCTCTGAATAATGCACCCAATAGACTAAGTAAATGTGAAGCGATGCATAAGGAAAGTTGGTGAGTGGAGAAAATGAAGGAGGTGGCGAGCGTTTAATGCTCTAAACCACTAGTTCAGGGTGGCAAGGCTATCGTGTACACGCAGTCGTCCGATCCACTATACAAAGATGTGCTCCAAGATTAAGTAGGCCATTGGGCTCCACTTTCGGTCAGAGGGAAAAATCGGCCTATTTTTGACATGTCAATGGAAATGGTGCTTGACAGGTGGCGAGTTGATCATTTTTTTTTAAATAAATGGGTCAATGCACAAGTGGCAGGGTGACGTGGTTGTCAAATTTTTATGTTTTTTTGGTCCACGTGGACTGCCATGTGGACTGTCACGTGGACTACCACATGGAACTCCAAAGTTGACCCGCCCTAGTATGGGCCCCTCTCCCCTAAAAAAAATTTTTTATATGTTTTTTTTCAAAAAATATATATAGTATTTTTTAAGCTTTTTTTTACTTTTAAAAAAAATAAAAAAAGAAAAATTGTATACAAATCTTTTGCAATATTTTTTTTGCTACTTAATGTAAATGCAACCTACCTAGAGATTTTTTATCTACAACACTAAAATTGGAAAACCTCTAGATCTAGAGGTGGTTTTTGCTAAATTTGGTGGAGTTCTTTTTCCCTTCTCAACCCCTCTTCGTTGGGTTTTTCAGTTTTGCACCTCAACTTTGAGAGGCCATATCTCGGCCATACGGTGGTCTTTTCATGTGCAATTTTTTTCAAATGGGGTGAAATTTCACGCTCTTCACAATAGTGTAGGTATTTTTTAGTTTTGACTTTTGGTTTTTTTCCAAAATTATGTTTTCTCAATGTTATAGTTGTTTAGTTCTCATTTTGGAGACTTCAACGGGCCATATCTACTACATCTGAACACATTTTTGGGTGCCATTCTTTTTTAAAGTACATGTTTTTTTGTATACTTCGTCATAGTGTTATCAGTTTCCTCTTATTCTATCAGAGAATTGTATTTTCAACATGTTGTCTTTTTGGACCTTATCCAGGCTCACATTACATGTACTTATGCTTTTGTAAATGCACTAAGATAAAGTTCCTTTGTATTGCACATGTATTATCAGATCTTGCACATCACTTTGTACCTTATTGTACTCACACTATGATATAAAGTGCCATGGGGGTTGATGTTTTCCTTTGTTTTCCTTAATACCTTTCTCATGCGTATGTGACTTTTGTTTTCACATCCTTTTTATCTCCTTGTACTTTCATGATTGTACCTTCAGATGTTCTTGGTTCCTCTTCATGCACTATTTTTAGGCATTCAATTTTAGTGTACCTATCATACGACTTCCTTGTCAACATTATGGGGGGGTTTCTACTATTGGTGTTAATGCTTCTTTGGTTTTGCTTTGGAGTGAGCTATGTATATAGTATTTATTCATATGTACTAGGCAGATGTAGTGGCTAGTTACCCATGCATTTCTGTGAGATGGAGCACTTACCATATGGACACTCTTGCATTCCTATTTCAAGAGGCGACCTTCCATTTTCAATTGATCAGTTCTTTAGACTTTTGGTACCTTTTCCATCTATATCTTTGAGTTCCAGGTGTTTTCCTTTGTTTTCCATCTAATTCGAGTAGTGTCATTGGGGGCACTCATACAGATTCTTGTCTTCTTGATCTTGATCATCATATGTTTCAGCAGAGGTTCTTTTTTCAGCATTTTAGCAACCAAACTTCGACAGTGTTTGCAACTTCTTCATGCTTTTTGATGATCCTTTTTTCCCATCTTTTGGGACAACCTTGCCTTGTTTGGAGTCTTCTTCAGTCCTTCACTTCGCTTTCATCTCTTTTTGGAGTGGAGTATTTCCCATGAGGTTTTCTCTTTTTCTCCACATTAAAGAGATCTTTAGTTTGTACATGGGTACCTTTCTTGGCCTTGTTTTCTAGAAACCATCTTGCATTCTTTTTAGGGTTTTTAGCTACTCCCTAAGTTCATCTTAAAGGGGGTGTTAGAGTTATCATACATTAGCTAATAATTAAGTAATCTTTAATTGATTATTAGTCTAATTTATTCTCACACACTTTAGCTAAACTTAGGAATGCTTTATTAGTTGAGTTAATATTAGATCATTATGTCACATCTCATGTGATGTTGACACTTGTCATGATCTAATTGCTTTCTCATTTAAGGATTTTCTCTTATGAGCATTCAACCCTTATTTTAAATATCTCTCTGATATTCATGGAGAATATTTGAAGCTTTCATATCTTCTTGAAAGCTTCTTCTATAACTTTTCCTTGTTGATGAATATAGCAATTCTTTTTGTAGATCTATTGCGTGGAAGGTGTCTTTGTTTGTTGTTTGATCCCGTGACTTATGGTTTTTTTCTTGTTTCACAATTCTAATAAAAGACCCTAGATTCCTTTACTCATTATGTTGGCCATTCATCTTGAGGATCCTTGACTATAGGAGTTGGCTACTCTTTAGAGAATTCTAAGGGTGTACTAGAAAAAATACCAACATGTACCTCAATGAATGGAAGGGAAGACTCAAAAGGAGGCTCAAAACTAGATGATAATCCTATATTGAACTCCTCAAAGTTAGGACCATGGTGGGGAGGATTGAACTATCTTCTAGAACTCATATCTAGATGTTGATAAATTCTTCTAGCTATGTGCCTGAAGGTAGTGGATTGGGTTGTGAAACTCATAAAAAGTGTCACAACACTCTATCAAACATGCATCCCAACAAGAGAGAATAATTTTTTTTGAAAAAAAGATAAGGGAAAGAATTGGTTCACATCAGGTTCACCAAAATGTAGAGGAGGATATTTTCTACTCCTGAGTCTCTAGGACAAGAAGATTCTATAGGGATAAAAGTATCCTTAACTACCTCCAAGGCAAAGCTTAGGTGATAAAGGGAATCTATTTATATTTTTTGTTTTATGATGTTTTAAGAAATAAGGATTTTAGAGACTAAAAGAGTAGACTTCAAAGGTCTCATGAGAAAGTTCACTAACTCTTGGCCAAGGATGATATCATGAAGCATGGACATCCATGCAACATGATGTGGTCTCATACGGTCTGAGAACAAAACTTGCTGACAGAAACATAGAGAGTTTACTAGCTACTCAAAAACTAAAATCTGGAAGACAAACTAAGCTAACACAATGATGAGAATAACATAAATAACAAGAAAAGGGCTAACATGTGTAGGGGTGATCCCACAATAGTGTTTTACACTTTTTGGCCAAATTTGACATTGAACTAAATCTTCACTTTCGGGCACTTATAGCTGCTAAACCATGAGGAATTTGAAGATGATGCAAACTAGTGATTTGTGACATTTTTTCTATAGATTCTAAATATATATTTTAAATTTTTGGAATTATTGTGCATTTTTTTTCTATCTCCTTCAAAAACTATTTTTTAAAAGTAAACGCCATTTTTAAAGAGTGACGTGTACTTGCTAACAAATAGCTTTTTTTTATGAAGGATAATTTTTTTTTTTTTTGAATTTAGATTAGTAACTATGATATCTAGTGCATGTGATTGGTTTCATAGTGTTCTATTGAATAGTTTTTCTTAATTAAGTTTTGAAGTCAAACCAGTTACAATTTAGACATAGGTTTACTTGTTAACACATAACCTTTTTTGTATGTATCAAAATTCTTCCTTTTTTTTGTTAAATCAAGGACATCAATATCTTGTGCATATATATTTTTCAATATTTTTTGATAATTTCCTATTTTTCCACTTGTGCAAAATAGAGAGATTGATTTTTGATGAAAACCCTATGTTTAATTAAACTAAAAAAAACATAATAAACCGAAAATATATTAAAATTATATTTGATGGATAGTTCATTCTGAGTATCATTCCCAAAAATTTTACACCTTGAACACAACACAACCAATTTTCTTTTGAGCAATTAATATGAAAACCACAAATAAATACTAACCATGACCAAACATGGTAGATGAGCTACACGCATCCAACAACTTTCTTGTGCAACTTCATCTTGGAACTATCGCCCTACAGTGGGGTGAGGGAAGTGAAAGTGATTTTGGGTAGTCTGAAACCTATCATGCACAACCTAAGTTGGAAAGGTTGATACACATAGTCTAGGTCTTTAGGGTAGTGATGTTATTTAATTTTCATTTGAAAGATTTCAATAGTAATTTCTTTTGTGTAGCAATAATTAAGGTAACATTATTCTTTCACATATACTCAATACTAGTTATTTACATACATAATCAATGTTAAGGACGTTATTGCTATTATTAAATTGATGGCCCATTAGATGCATCACTTCTTAACCTTAATTCAAACATTAGTTCCAAATTTTTATTAAACCTCTAGCCACAATGTGAATTTTCATTGGATAAACCCCCGACTACATTATATGATGCATACTTTTTCAAAACCTAAGTGTTGAAATAATAACTTCATTTTATCAACCCCATCACTATCATTAGTAATTGTCAGACAATTGAATGTTCAATTAGACAAGGTTTGTTGTTAATTATTCATTAAATTACCTTTATTATAAAATTCATTAATTCTAGTAATAATGTTAAAATTAAGTCTCGATTATCCTTATTATTATGGTATCCATGATCCAATAATAGTATTAATGTTAAATAGAGAATAAAATGGTGATATTATTAGTTTTCTAAAGATATCTTATTTTAGTTTAATCCATAGATTGGATATCCATGATAACAATATTGCCCAAATAAATAAATAATAATATCAATAGTAATAACATCCAATATTAACTATTAGTGGTGAATTAGTGTTAACAATAGCTTAAGAGTGTCTTCACTAGTAGTTAGGGTCAAATCATTAGTATCACAACTTGTTAACCTTAGTTTAAAAGAGGTGAACCATTAAGTCTTGAGCTTCTTTCTTTTGATTTATTATTTATTAATTTAATACCACACCATTGTTGAATAGGACAACTATGACAAGGGGTGAATCAGTTTTCACAAAATTAAACCCTTAATTCAATCACCGAAACTAATACTTAATATTGCTTAAATGATTAATCATCAAATACCAATTTAGAAACTCAAATCCAACACATAAACACAGTAACACCAGATTTATGTGGAAAACCCAATGAGGGAAAAATCATGGTGATGATTAACTCACACTATAGAGAATATCAAAACTGATTACAAAAAGGCTCACTACCTGAAATAAGGACTCACTGTCCAATAGGGCTACAACCCAAAGGGCTCACTGCCATAGAAATACAAAGAAGACAAATAAGGATTATTATAGAGAGACTACAATCCCAATGTAACAAAGGATTCCAACACAGTAATTTGATCAACTTGGATGAATGATAGAGTTCACCTTCTACTCACTGCATCTGAAAACTCAACATTAAGCTTTGTACCGATCTCCCACACTCTCAACACACACTCTTACTAAATAGAATCAATGTCAAAACAAATTTCACTTTCTCTTTTCTCTTATCATGCGTCTTCTTCACTCTTATACATTTTCTATTACTAAATCATCTTGTATTTATACCATCTTCAACTTTGAAACATATCCAAAGTTGGCTATCCAAATCCAAATTCAAATTAAGTCAGCACCAAAACATCCTAGGGTGGAATTAAAATGAGGGAGGCCCAAGCACACACTTCATAGGGACCCAAATAGATCAAACATGCTTCATCATTCTAAAAAGTAGTATTTCACACAAGGTTGGCCACAACAGTGTAAAACACATAGAACCATTAAGCACGAACTTTCCAAATGCCAAAATTAACTTCAATACGATTAGGGAGACTCAAATTTAGAACCATATGTCATACGAATTCATCAAGAAATTCAGACCAACAACATTTCTCCTAGACCTCAACATAGAAACATAGAAAACCACATTTCATAATTGGTGAACACAACTTGCACTGTACAACAAACCAATAGCCAAAAAAATGAATATAGCACCTTTTGAAAACCATGAACATCTTATCTTAACCACACAATCATAGGAGAAAATCTAGACCAAAACCTAAAGCAACCATAGAACACATGTAACATATCTTTATTACAATTTTCTCAATATCCTCGACATATACGATGAAAAGAAACTAGTAGATAACCAACCGACTAGTTGACATCAATGACAACACCTTCCATCTTTCCATTCTTGCAAAAATCTCCCCCTTTTTCATTGATGGAAACACATGATGTGAAAAACCATCAAAGATAACATACAAGCTTTGAATACAATTTTTTGTTTCTCCCCCTTAGAAGATAATTTCATATATGGTTCTTCTCTCAATCTTCCTTTCCTTTTTCACATGCTTCTTCTCCCCCTTTGACATCAATGGCAAAAGAAAAATAATACTTTACATTGATTTCTCCTTTGACATTAAAAAAAAATACTCATAATGACAACACCTGATACTACCTATTCCCCCTAAGAGGTAGCCACCAAAACATCAACCCAAAAGAAAGATAGATCCATAGATCCACATGACTAATGCATCTAGTTCAAGAAAGGAGGGGAAATAACCCCCAACTTCTCCCGGAAATGCTCAAAAGTATCTTTATGAAGAGCCTTCATGAAAATATCAGCAACCCAATCCTTCGTTGGAACATACTCAAGCTTTAATTAATTCTCCATGACCTTCTCTCTCAATAAATGATATCTGATAGATATTTGTTTCATCCTTGAGTGCATCACAGGATTCTTTGAAATGTTAATTGCACTTATATTATTACAAAAAATAGAAATGGGATCATCATATACTACTATGATAGCTTTCAATGTCTATTTCATCCATAGAACTTGTGTACAACAAGATGTAGCAGCAATATACTCAGCTTCAGTAGTAGACAAAGAAACTGAATATTGCTTCTTACTCAACCATGCCACCAATTTTCATCCAAGAAAGGATGCACCACCACTTGTACATTTATTGTCATCTACACATCCATCCCAATCTACATTTGTATAGGCACTAAGTGTAAAATCAATATCTTTAGTATACCACAACCCATAATTCAGAGTGCCATTCAAAAATCTAAAAATTCTCTTAACAACAACATGTGTTTCCTTAGGGTCTTCTCGAAATCTAGCCACAAGATAGACAACATGCATGATATCTAGTCTAGTAGCAGTCAAATACAATAGTTTTCCAATCATAGATCTATACTTTCTCTAATTAGTCTTCGGTGAATCATCAACTTTTCCCAATTTGCATCTAGTCACCATAGGAGTACTTACTAGTTTGGAACCATCCATCCCAAAATTCTTCAACATCTCTCACATACTTAAACTGTGAAATGAAAATTCCCTTCTTTGTTTGATTAATTTGTAGTCAAAGAAAGAAATTCATCTCCCTAAACATAGACATTTCAAATTCGTTCTACATTTCTTCTACAAAATTCTTGCACATATTTCCATTTCCTCCAAAGATAATGTCATCAACATACACTACTACAATCAAAATTCTATCATTTTCAATCTTACATTACAAATTACTATTCATTGTACCTTTGTTAAAGCCTTGATGAATCAAATACTTATCTAACCTCACATACCATGCTCTAGGAGCTTGCTTCAATCCATATAAATATTTATTCAATCTGTACACCATATCCGGTTGATCTGTTAACTGAAATCCTCTCAGTTGTTCCATATAGACTTCCTCTTCTAGTTCACCATTCAAAACTGCTGACTTGACATCCATCTGATAGACCTTAAAGTCTTTATGAGCCACAAATACTAAGAACATCCTTATAGCTTCCATTCTTTCTACTGGAGCAAAATTTTCCTGAAAATCTATGCCTTCCACTTGTGAGTAGCCTTTACACACAAGCCTTGCTTTGTTTCTAACAACCTCTCCATTTTCATTCAACTTATTTTTGAATACCCATTTTGATCCAACGATTTTTTTTTTTCTATCTATCATGGGACCAATTCCCAAGTTTGATTCTTCTCAATTTGCATAAGTTCTGCTTTCATAGCTTCCTTCCAATGTTAATCTTTATAGGCTTCACATATAGTCTTTGGTTCAATCTGAGAAAGTAAACATAGATTCACTTCAGCAGTAGCTTTTCTTCTAGTCAACATGCCTTTTGTCTTGTTTCTAATAATCTCTCTTTCTAAATGATTCTTTTGTACATATTTTGGTGTCTTAGGGGACATCACCAGAGCATCCTCTTCTGCTTCATTCTATTCATCCAACTTCCCTTGCTCATCTTTTTCCTATTCTTCCAAAATTTCTTCTATTCTTACACAATCATGCTCATCAGATACATATCCATCAATGTCAATAAGATTCTTTATTGTCTCATCAACCTTCACATTCAAGCTCTCTACAATCTTTCTCAGTCTTTTATTGAAACATCTGTATGCCTTGCTATTAGTAGAATATCCAAGAAAATTCCTTGACCACTTCTTTTATCAAACTTACCCAAAGTTTCCTCATCTCTTCTAATATAGCATTTGCTTCCAAATACTTTTAAATACTTAACAATAGGAATTTCTCCATGCCATAGTTCATAGGGAGTCTTTGTAGTGTTTTATCTTGCTTGAAGTTGATTAAATACATAAACAGCTATGTGAATAACTTATTTCCAGTAAACTTCTGGTAAACCAACTTTAGTAATAATTGATCTAGTAGCCTCTTGAACTGTTCTACTTTTCCTTTCAACAACTCCATCCTACTGAGGAGTTCTCAAGGTAGTTAACTATCTCTTTATTCCATGCACTTCATAAAAAAATTTAAACTCATGGGAGGTGAATTCTCCACCCCTATCATACCTTAAGCATTTTATCTTCAAATTCACTGCATTTTCAACCATAGCTTTGAATGCCTTGAATCTATCTAATGCATCTAATTTCTCTCTAAGAAATGTAACCCATGTATATCTAGAATAATCATCAATTAAAAGAATAAAGTACCTTTCACCAAGTAGACTTCTCAATGTTATAGGACCAAAAAGATCTGTATGAACTAAATCCAGTAGTCCAATCTAGTGGACTGTTCCTTTTATCTATAATGATTTCTTTCTTTCTTTCCAAAATGACAATTCTTGCAAATAACATTAATAGGCTTTATAATTCTCGATAAATCTCTCATAGTTTGAACAACACTGATCCTTTCTGGGTTATCAAAATTCATGTGACACATTCTCCTATGCCATAACCAACTATCATTAATATGAGTCATAAAATATCATCTGTCAACACCCTTAAGTTGATAGATATTCCCTTCAGATTTCTTTCCTGTAGCAATCAATGTTTCAGATCCTTTCTGGATCTCATATCTCTCATCCTTAAACATAAGATCATATATTTTTCTACACATCTGACCAACACTCAACAAATTATGCCTTAAACCCTTAACATAGTAGACATCATCAGTATGATACTTGCCATCAAAAATTATTGAACCTATCCCACAAATTTTAGCACCAATATCATCTCCAAACATAACCAAGCCTCCATCATATTTTTCAAGCTTAAAAAACTTACTCTTATCACCAGTCATGTGATGTGAACAATCATTGTTGACTACCCAAAAGTTCTTTTCTTGTTTAGCATGTAGGGCAGAGATAACTGTACCTTCATTTTTCTCCTTCTCCGAAGGGCTTTCTTTTACCTATCTTAAAGAATTAGTAGAAGTATGTCCATCCTTAATTGCTAAGAACAAGCATTCATTTTCATAAGGATCTTCATATTCTAAATCCTCATTAGATATATTAGCATTCTCATTCACATAATAAGCTTTGTTAATCTTCTTCCCTTTCATTTATTTCTCATATCTTTGTTTATTTCTTTTAGCTCTTTCCAGACACTTTGTAGCATAATGACTTATTTCTCCACAAGTAAAACATTTAAAGGGAAATTTTCCTTCATACTTATTGTTATCAGTTTTTCACCACAGCTCAAATTGACAGAGTTGGTTATTTCAAATTTATTTTAAGGTGAAAATTTTTAGTTATTTCTATAGTTGTTTAAATCATTGCATATTTTGAGTTTCGAGTTTGAAAGAAAATGCAATGTGTTTCAATTTCCCATTCATCATTTGCAACATTTAATATTACATGAAGTGTAAAAAGAAAGTACTTCATTCTATATTCAGTTATTTATTACACAATGTTTCATTCAATTTTTGCAAAAGAGAAGTACAAGATTGAACAAGAATTAAACAAATGATGTTTTGTATTCATTGGGATAAATAAAGGAGAATCAAGTGTCCCACACAAGCTATGGGAATAGCTGAGATAAGAAATCACGAGGAGTACACTACACTACTAAAGATAAAAGGATAAGAGCATGTAAGAGAGAACATAATCATCATTGCCTGGTTGTGCCTTCAAGTTGCCTTCAGAGTTGTGCATCCTTCCTTGCTTTTGTGCTCCAAGTGAACCTGCAAATGATTATAAAGTTTTGTTAGAGCTCAGACTATGAACCCTCCTACATGATCCATCAAAAATAATGTAGAACATTGCTTATGATGCATTGAATTAATAAAGCATAGAAAAGAAGAGTGCAAGAGAATACGAAGGAGGACACATCATAGGAAACTTCTGAATTTATTGTTTTAATCTAACAATGTTTGTTTCTTGTGCAGGTATAGGAAAAGCCATGTTGTTGTTCTGTTTTGAAGATTTTAAAGCATGTTGTGTAAAATGGGCTCCCAAAAGGGTTGAGCTCGACATGCTACCCCTCAACATTCCACAAAGGGGTTGAGAAAAGAAAAAAATTGGTATTTCTCAAAAGAGATATGCATATGAAGGAGTACATCAAGTGTCATTAGAGCTCAAGCATATGATCATCTAGGAAAATAAAGTCTGAAGGTGCAACGAATTGAAGATAATAGATGATCAATTACTCAAGTGAATCATCATTAAGTGCATCATCATGGAATGAGATAGTGAACATGAATACATAATACCTTGTTTACAAGTCATCAATAACAACTGAAGCAATTTGAGAAGCTTCATAACACCTTCATCATGGTTTTTTATTTCAAAATCTTCTATGCATAAATCAAAAATTTCATGTCACCATTTGTTATCTAGGAGATAAAAATGCATGAAGAGTATAGAGTAAAGGTAGTCTCCATCAAGAAATGGGATTACAAGTGGATGCACCTAAAACTGAAAGCAGAGGATGAAAGGGAAAAGAAGCACTGATGAACTGAAATGCAATACACTAAATGTTTGAGTTGAGAGCAATATGAAGTAGCATCATTAATGAAGGTATTTTTGCAAAAAACTTAAGCTTGTTTCAATACTATTGGTGCCACAAATGTAAAGGAGTACCTCACTGCATTGCTTCATAAATTGTGGTAAAAGTGAAGTTGGAAATACATTTTCTAAAGCATTTAAGTGCATAGAATGTGTGATATTGGACAAGTTACCTACAAAAATACCATGATGGCTGAGTGCAAACATTGCATAAAATGAGTGAATAGATTACAATGCAATGCATTGAATGTAAGCATAAAATCTTCTGTTTGTGCTTAATTTCCACTAAAAGAATGTAAACAAATGGTGGAATTTTAAAATACAATAGTCACACAAAAAGGTAATGATAGCTACATAATTTCTTGTTTTGCTTGAAGTTAAGCATGTTGAAGTGAAGTTATTACATTATGAAAGTAAAAAAATGAAGCTACAATGGTGAGCACATACATTGGAGCCTTTTCCTTTTCAAGATAGTGAGCTTATATTGTAGTAAACTAGGGTTTTGAAGTGGAAAAAAATGCAATGGTTCCCATTTGGAGCTATAGGAAGAAACCCACATGGGTTTATGTTGAGATTTTTCAAAATGCAAAAATAATGGGTAGTTCGGGCTCATACAAGAAGGAGAGAAACCTAGTTGTGCTCTCATGGCCATGGCCTGGGAGAGTTTCTCTCTTCACAAATCACATACCCACTTAGGGTTTTTGCCTCAAATTCCAAGTACATAAGGGAATAACAATAGCTCGAACTTATATCAGAAGTGGAGCTTTCAAAAAATGAAGAAATCATAGCTAATGGCCATAGCCATGACGGGTTTTGAAAACCCCAAAAATGAAAAGAACATATACAAAAGTCCTTTCTTTTAACAAATAATGCCATTGCACATCATGGGTCAAGCCCAAAACGAGCACATTTTGCAAAAATGAAAGAACACACATGGTGAGGCCATGGCCTATACAATGGACTAACTCAGAAAATCCCACATGTAACACCCCTCCATTTTGGATCTTTTGATTGGCAATGTTTTTCTTTGTTATGTGTTTCTGTTATGCTGTGACTTTGGTACTTGGTTCTATTCGATCGTGACTGTTAAGCGATGCGTATGTGATATTTTGATGTGATGGAATTTTACTCTGATATTATCATTATGGCATGTTTTGAATTAGTGTAGCAGTTATTTAATTAAAAATTCCTTATGCTTTTATTATATTGTTGATGCTAGACTCATCAGTTAAAAATTATGTATTGGTGAAGGGGACAGGATTGTATCACTCGCTTGCAAGCACCCTACGATTCTGAGATTTCCTCTTCACGATGTGTTTTATTTATCATATATATGCATGTTCGATATACTCTTTGTTCATAGGTTGATAGATATAGGACATCGACTCCACCTGATTTTACAGGTTTGAGCATGTCCATTGACCAACGGTAATTGATTGGGAGATAGTAGCTAGGTTTTTCGTGCCAAGTCGTCACCCTAGTCATAGTGTGTCGTCGGGTGGTTGTCGGGCTAGTTGCTTTGATATGGTCCATTCCTCCTTGGTTATTTATTTAATTTCTTATTATAAAGGTTATTAAATGTCGGGTGTAGTTAAAGTGATGACTAAATATATCTAGTTGCAATGTTGAAATGTTATTTATTTTATTGATTAATTTAATTTAATTAATAAAATAATCTAATCTTGAATTAGATTTAGTTATTGATTAATTAAGTTAATGGTGATAAATTAAATTAAGTTAGTTGTTTTGGCATTATTGGATATTTAGAGTTAAATTGAAAAAATGGAAATAGGTTTTAAATTGCACTTTTTGAAAATTAATAAGTAAAAGAATTTCTTTTCAAAATTTTGAATTCTTTTGTAAATTTTTTTTTTAAATGCATGAAATTTCATTTGGAAAGTAATTTTGTTTTAAATTTCAAAAAATGAAAATATCTCCAAATTGCAATATATTTAATATATATGAGATATTTATTTTAGGGTTTTGACAAATTTGGGGAAAATTCTATTTGAGCAGATAGAATTTCATATAATTTTTCAATTTCCAATTTGGGGAGAAAGTTTTGTTGTGGCTTTGTTGGATTTGAGGAAGAAGGTTGAATTTCTTGGTGGGCTGAAAACAGATTTGGAAGCACCATTTGAATCCTTCTATCTTTGGAGAAAAAAATTAGGTTCTTCTTTGATTTTTGTTTCATTTTGAAAGAGTTTTAAATCTTGTTATGCTGTTGGAAAATTGCTAAATGTTGTTTGAAGATCAATGAACACCCATGTCAAATTTGTTCAATACTTGCAAACTTCTATTGAAATTTTGGGGAAGAAAACAAAACAAGAATCAAACCATAGAAAATAGGAAAAATGAACAAAAAGAATTGTTGTTTGAGCTTGAAATTAAGAAAATTTGCCAGGTTTAATTGTAAATCAATGAAAATTTTATATATATTTGCCTATATGAGAGGTTATGCTAGAGAATTTTCTGGCTTTTTATAAGAATAATTTCTTTACACAAAATTATTGTGGTGGTTTTATTTTTAGTTTTATCTAAATAAAAGGCAAATAAAATAAAATATTATAAAGTATTGTTTGGTAGTATGTGGGGAGACAAGGGAAATAACCCCTGCCTTAGCCAACCCTAGAACGTGTCTGAAACACCTGGTTGCCGCAAAGGGAGGTGGGCTATTATTACCTAACACTGCTTGGCCGTCAAAGGGAGGGAAAGCGTATTACTAACACATAGGCACATGCATCCTAAAGAGTTATTGATAGCGTAGCGACAAAGGCGCCAGATGCTGGTGCATGCCTAATGGGAGTTTCTATTTTGTTTTGGAAAAAGGATCAACTATTTAGTTTGTTGTCAAAAAAGGTGGTTATGTCGCAAGTGATGTTTAAATGGTTTGAATTGTAAACGGATTTTATAAATATATATATATATTAAATATATTTATATTTAAATATAATGATCTTACGATTATTTTATTGTGATGGATAGAAATATTTATTTTATAATGAAATGATTTAATTGGGGAATGGGTTTTGTTTTCTAAGTTAAATATTATTTTTTAGGAAACTAAAGCAGAACCTTAGATTTGATTTATAATTGTTTATCAATGATCAAGCAATTAGTTAATAGGAGACTGATGTTAAGGGAATAGTTATTCGTTTCAGATGAAATGAAATGTTTAAGAGAGCGATTTTTGTTTATAGTTCTTGTTAATTGCAAACGAATGAACAATTAGATTAGTTATTTTCATGAAATATATAATCGAGGAATTTGAAATATTGAGTTCATAGTCAAGTTATTGATGTTGTTTTTAAAATAATATATTGAAAGGACAAATATTGGATTTAAATATAAGGTGTTTAATAGCGAGATTAATTGTTTTCAAAATGATTTATTTTTGCAAAGGAGAAATAGTTATTATAAGATGATATGTTTTAAATCAAAGAAGTAAACGTTTATTTGGTTATTATTTAAAAAAAATTAGGGAATCAAAAAATTTGGTTTAAAGTTCATCTTTTGTCTGAAAGAGACGTTATTAAATCAGTTGTATTAAGGCAACAAATTACTGAATGTTAATGGAGGAAGTGGATTTAGGAAATCCAAATATAGATTTAATTCCTGTTTGATTGCCCTTCTTGAATGTACTCTTCTTCTATTTTTCATTTTGGGGAAGTTGATTAGAAGGGTTGTTAAGTCTTCCAGAAGGGGTTTATCTTTTAGGGTTGTTGTAGTATGTTAGTCATCAGTTGTATTTCCTTGAGCAGGGTGTATGGTGTATCCTTTTGTCTTACCCGGTTTTCACAATCGGGGATGGTTTGTGCCTCCTTTGGAAGGAGTGGGTTATGTGTTTTGTTGCCTCTAGTGTTTCAAGAGGGTTTTGACCTTTGTTTCCTCTAGTGTTTGGAGAGGGTTTTGACCTTTGTTGCCTCCAATGTTTGGAGAGAGTTTTCACCTTTGTTGCCTCTAGTGTTTGGAGAGAGTTTTGACTTTTGTTGTCCCCAGTGTTTGGAGTGAGTTTCTTTATGTGTTCCTCCTAGAGTTGGAGTGGTTTTATCGTATTGGTATGCACTTGGGATTCTATTGGTGATTGGTTTTGTTTGGTATGTCATTAAGTAGAAGAGTGGCTTCTGTTAGGGGCTAGAGCCCAAAGAGGTAAATTGGGAAACCTTTAGAAGTGGCTTAATCAAGTGATAACTAAATTATTGTACTTAGAAGTTAGGTAGTATTTCACACTAATTAAGATAATTGAGCCTCACTCATGGATGCAAGGGATTGTATAGACTTGGGATGAGATGGGAAGGCTTGGAATGGCAAGGTCATCTATCTTGTCCTTATGAGAGGTATTTGATTCCGCATGAGTGAGTATGGGTGTTGGGATTCAGTAGAGGCCACCAGGACAACTCATAGTGGGGGCTGAAGCCTAGGAAGATTCCCAAAGGATATCCCATGACGAGCTATGTGATGACAGTCATTCTACGACAACAGTTGGTATTTGGTTTTATGCATATGGTCTTCTTATCATACTTGATCTATTTTATTTCTGGAAGCAATGTGATCTATGTTAGTGATGTTGTAGTTGTACTTGTGTTATCCTTATGGTTGTATGGATCATGTGTTTGATTGTGTCAATGTGAGATTTCTTGTGTCTAGGGGTGGATGGTCTTGTATAGGAATTCCTTGTTACTGTCTCCTAGCACGGGGGGTGAGCCTTCAGGTATCACATGGTTGGGTGGAACCTACACCTTAATCCGTTGGGTCATCTTTTTGCTCGTGTGGACGAGATTTCCAATTGGAGAGCTCATGGGATTGAGTACCTTCATGCCATATTCTTTTCTATTATGATTGTAATTTTATTACCCCTCATTGTATCAAGGTGGAAGATGTAATTTGTAACCTTGTTTAATGGGTTTGCCTCATTCGGGGAATGAGTGTTGTAATCATATTGTAAATTATATTATTGGAATCATGTAGAATCTCTTTGCCTTGATGTAATTTTGTCATGTATGGAATGTATGTGTATTTAATTTGTGAAGTAGTTTAAATGTTATGAATTTAATTCTTATATCTTGTGTGGGTTTAAGTAAACTCAGTCTCCTAACCTTAGGGGTTGTTGGCAATGGGTAGTGAACTTGCATGTTATTTATACTAAAACAAAAAAAAATTATTGCATTTGAGTAGTTATTGAAACTTCCCCTAGGGTTGCGTGGTGGGGTGTTACACCACAGAACTTCATTATTTTTGTAAGAAAAGATTGAATAAAGCTTTTATTTAAGAGGGAAATGCTTTATAAAAATGGAGAAAGAGAGCTTACCATGGTTGTACATGAGAAAACCAGTCTGAGCCTGTGGCCAAACCTTCTCAAAAAGCTCGAACCAAGCTCTCTCATGGCAACCAAGCAAAGAAAAGAAACAATAGAAGCACAAAACACACATAGTGCATCAAAAACCAAGTCATGGCCACGGCCTAAAGTCCCATTTTCTCATTCAAATGAACGAAAAAAGACATTAAAATGCATAAAAAAGACTCACCATCAAATGCAGGGAAAGATTCAACAAGAATGGAGAAGGATGCAACTTGAATAGTGGACTTCCAACCCAAACCCTAATTTCCATGGCGGTGCCCAGTAGAGCCCCATTTTCTCCAAACTTGGCCGATGGAAATGATAGCCAAAATGTGTGTTTGAAATTAGTTTTGATGCTAGGATTTTTCCCCATAATGAGATTTTTATCACATTCTTTTTAAATTTCAAATGCTTATTAATGCTTCATCACATATGCTAGGCCAAGGTCAAACCAATGCCTTAGGCATTTTATTGATTTTTAAAGAAAATCAAACACAAAACATACCCATGCACTTTGAATATTGCCTTTACTTCATTCCATGCCTTGTGAAAATAAGGTCAATGAAGCTTATGATTTTAGCCTAAGTCTTGAGCACCCTAGGTTTCCTCTTTTGACCTTTGAAGAAACATAATGTGTTAGGGGCCTAAATTTTTTATGATTTTTTATAGAAAAAACAAATCTATAGAGGTCCTTGCATAATATTTTGATTTTTTGCAAATATAAATTTTTATCCAAACTGCAAAAAATCAGAGTATTTGGAGATAAATTACAAAAAAGAAAAAATAGGAGAGTTTCTATATGGTAATCCAAAAACAGTAAGTTGTAAAACACTAATTAAGCAATGTTTCTATAAATTGATTAATTAGTTGTTATTTAAATGTAGTTAGATAGTGCACTTGAGTGACACCAAAACCTTCTATTTCTAAGTTGGAGTTCCTAGGCAGATTTGGAAAAGAGAAAACAAATTGAACTTTCCATTTTTAGTTTCTAGCTATTTGCACCTGATTTTGAGGACTTTTTGGATGGAATCTTTGGAGATGGGAAGTTTCCATTTTCTAGAGGCAGTTTGGAGGAGTTTAAACCCCTATTTTTCAGACATTTTCCCTAACCTTGAAAATGCAAAATGAGTTGCTTTTTGGAGAAGTAGGTGGCCTAATTTTTCTATTTCTGCACTGCTGGGGTCACTTGATGGCTATAAGTTTTAGAAATTTTCATTTCCCAAGGTTCAAAATTATATTTCTTGCTCTCATACTCACTGCAGAGAGACTTGTAAACTCATTTGAATCATATTTTGATCTTGTACTCCTTCATCTCAATAAAACAGTAGGCTTCTCCTTCCCATTTTCTTGTTCATAGTTTATGATATCAATTGATGTTAACTGTGATTCAAGAGTTGAATCCTCTCTATGTCTTGGTGTTGTGATTTTTTTTTCAAGAGTCTATTCTAATTCAGGTTGCATCTTATGTTCCATTAGTGAGCCTTTGTGCAAATTACTGATGAATTAGGTAGTTTCAGGGTGGAATTGTGAGAATCAAGTTTTAAAAGAGATTGTTGTGAGTACTAAGTTGTCAAGACCACTGAATTTCTAGTTAATCATCTTAGACTATAGTATTTAATTTACAGATTTCTTCCTCTCCTTTTCCCTTGAAATTCTTTGGGTTAGATGGTTTACTAGAGGGAACTAGCCCACTCTGGAGATTCACTCTCACTCATTGATTTACCCACAAATCATAGATCATTTCCATGTTGCAACAAGATAGCCAAGCTCAGGTTGACTAAGGGTGCAATCTTGATTGCCAATAGTTTTTGGCATGCTCGGTGGGACTCTAGAGTCTTTTTTTCTAAGTTGTAAGTTGTTGTTTGGTATATGCAACAACATTTTCTGCCTATAGAGGTCTCAAGAATATACCTGATGACTCCTAATTTTTGGTTACATTGCAGATTGGTACAAACATCTTATGAGAAAGATCCAGACCAGATATAGTCAAGCACCTTTTGAGTATTTGCAGCTCTCCCTGCCAAGAAGGAGAGGAAAAACACCAAGATGAACCTTTGATTCAGTGAGAAGAGAAAAGTCTACATATCCAAAGCTCAAATCCATTATTTCCATGAAGAGGAACCCAACTCCAATATCTCAAGCACCTCCTATGGCAAGACAATTTTCCTTCACACCATTAATCAATGGGGGTAGCTTGTTATTGCTATCTCGACATGATGATATCCGAGTAGCATCACTTAAAGGAATTCCTTCACTAGTGAAGACCAAACTACCCCTGTTGAACACATCGAAGACGTGGTGACACTATGTTCGGTGCACAACATAATGGAAGAGAATGTGGCTATGAGGTTGTTGGATTCATTGTTGAAGGGGAAAGCCCTTCAGTGGTTCAGAGGACTCCTAGCCAATTCCATTGCAACATGGGACTAGCTTGGTGATGGTCTTCACTAGTAGTTCATGGACAAGTTAGAACACCTTTCATTGCTTGAGAAATTGAGCACCATCAAGCGGGCTCCCCATGATCATATGGCTTAATTTAATTATAGGTTTTAGAGAACCTAGGATAGGATACCTCTAATAGTTAAGCCCTCACCCGAATATGCCTTTCCCTTCTTGCTAAAATCCTTGAATAGTGAGATATTTGTTATGATATAGTCTATGGGGGGTTTTACATTGCCAAATGCCTATGACATTGTAATAAGGGTTGAAAATTGTCTAATCCAAGCCCGAAAGATAGCACCCAAACCACCCACTCCTATGTTTCCTGAAATTCAGCCACCTATCCCTATGAATTTTCCTTCCATTGCTGCTATCCCACTAGTCTCAGCAATAGGTTATAAGGCTACTATCCAAGAAAACGTCATTCTAGACCAAAGAAGAGAAATCCAAGAAATAAAAACACATGCTACAAAATTTTGGAAAAACCTTTAGCAATGAATTTGTGAGCCTCAAGAGGTAGGTCCGCTAAGAAAATAGGCCTTACAAAGCTCCATTTCAGCAAAACCAACATAATAGGCCACCATTTCAGAATGATTTTCAAAAGAGATGTTTTAATCCCAAGCCTTTTCGGCCTTATGATCCCAATTTAGCTGGCCCTTTAAGAGAGCTTATACCATAAAACAACTTGGCTCAAGAACCTGATTAGTGCTACCCATGCAATCAACCACACAACCAGGTTGCTTGTATGAGTAGAATGGAGAGTCAAGCTCTCATGGTGCAGAATCAGTATGCTGGCCCAAAAATTTTTCCAAGCGAGAATGTGGAACAACCAACCAACTCTAAAATTGCTTTAGTGAATTGGAAAAGTGTTGAATATTGTGGATTTAACCATTTCCAAGGTCAGAACAAGCAAGGTACATTCATTGCAGCAAACACAAGGTCAAATTGGAGAGCAATTGAAGTATAACGACAAGCTATAAGTTCATAATAACAAGTTGTGGGAGACAAAAATCATGCCATTCCATCTCAAACTGTCCCTATAGCACAACTGAAGGTGCATATTCTATAGAGAGGATAGCAAAAGGTAAATAATGATGTTAATTTTTTGGGACAACAAAAGGTAAGTTCCATCTCTTTCAATTTGGTTGAACATTTAAAGAAAGCTATAGTCAGCATGTCTATCATGGATGCATTACATATCCCAGGCCAAAAAGATTTATTGTAAAATGCATTGGCTAAAATTTCGTCTTCAAATGTTGTGAATGCAGAAAAGAGTAGAATTGTGCTTGCTAACAATTCAGATGTCAAAAGTGGGCAGTAAAATCAAGAGGTAAAACCCCCACCATTCTATCTAAGTCTGATTATAGGGGGTAAACATGTCCATAACTACATGATAGACTCAGGATCTAGTAGCTCGACCATGCCTAAAAGCTTAGCTGATAATTTAGGATTAGTTTATGAACCTGTGTCAAAAGGAGTTGTGCAATTAGATGGATTTACTATTCAAACAATAGGAATCATTAAAAAATTGGCCCTCACATTACATGGTTGCCCCAACTTTGTAGTTTCCCAAAATGTTTATGTGATAGAGTTGCCTCCCTATTTCACACTTTTCCTCTCAAGAGACTTTACTACCAAACTAGGAGGTTTCTTATCAGCTGATTGGTCTCACCTTTTCTTTACAACCAGATATGGTATACAAGTGACTATTAAGTCCAAGCCATTAGAAAAATACCACATTGAACCTTACATTCCTAGCCCAGTAAACACTAACCTGTACTCCACATATGGGCTAGAGAGTCAACCCATGACCATAGACCCCAATGCACCCAACAAAGAAGATAATGTGGATGAGTGGGCTACCTAAGATCATGGCCTTGATCCTTTCAGTTAGACTGAGGAGGAAAGGTTAGGAATTTATGTAATTCATGAGTCTAATATAGCAGTCCCCAACCTGGTTAAAGGCCAAGATCAACTTTTGGTTGATGACACAAAGTTCCTAAAAGATGAGGAGGTGGTTAAAGAATTGAAGGAGCTAATCTTTAAGGTTCAAGTTTTAGATTAGGATGAGGAGCTTGGAGAAGATGAAACATCCATTCAAGAATGGATGAAAATATTTTTAGAAAATGAAACTTCAAATAAAGAAGAAAGCCCCAAAGAATATGGAGAGGTTGATCAAGAATGGATGGAGATGTATCTTGATGATCAAACCTTGTATCAAGGGGAGGTCTTTGAAGAATAATTTCTCATTGAAGTAAGTAGGGCCATTGAAAACTATTTCGGGAGGGAAGATCGTGTAACTAAAGAAAATTCATTTTTGGAGGATTTTGAGTTCCCTACTGAAAATTGTGAAGATACAATCATGGTTGAACCACACCTTCCAATCAAATGGTTAGAAGGGTTTCCCAACTTTGATGTTAAAGTTAAAAGGAGTATGACCATGATGGGGTCAATGGCTACTAGTGAACAGACTTTCCTGTTGGAAATAAGTTGCCATTTAATTGCAAATCCTAAACATCAATTATTTCATGTATCTCCTAGATTCTTGGAATGTGTTCAACAACACTAAGATTAAGTTGAGATTAATATTTGATGAAATAATCATGATTATTGACATTTTTAATTAATTCTAAATATAAGAAGCATGTGAGGGTGTCCATAGTGAGTTCCTAAATAATAGGGACACATGGGACACTCACATGGTAAGGTGAAACTCACCTTGTGTCCAATTAGCTATACAGAGTAATAGTTAACACTTTTGAATGCATGTAAATATCCTAGGAGTTAGGATTTGATGTTTGCATGCTTGAAGTTCAGTTAAGTTTAGTTCAAATCAGTTTAGTTTAGTTTAGTTTAGTTCAGTTTAGTTCAGTTCAGAATCAGTTTAGTTCAGTTATTTCAGTTGCATGCATGTTGGTTATTTTGAGTTGCATGTAGTTAGCTTCAATTAACTTGTAATGCATGGCTAATAACATTGAGTTGTATGACGGATCATGAGGACTATCTCAGTTAACAAGGGATGACCATTCTTTGAATGGTGTTGAGTAAATATTTTGGTTAACTATACAAAGCACTTGAAATAGCAGGCTTAAAGATGCTAATGGATTCTCATGCATGATAAGATATTTCTGAAGGCTTAGTTAAGTAGCTTTACTTAAGGGCGCCAACTTTGAGGAAGAGCTTTAGAATTATCACTGAAGTGAAGGAGAAGTTGTAGCTTCAGTTTGGGACACCCAAATGCATGAAGCACATGTTGTAAGCTTTAGTCTTCACTGAATAACTCAACTTGAAGGAATATGGCATACCTTTTCAAGGGCTTGAGCTTGTGCATTTTAATTATCACCATTTGGAGATTACAAGGTTCCATATTGTCTCTATATCTCATTCAAGTTGAATAGAGTTTTCATAATTGTTATTGTAGGTGTGAAGAAGATTGGTAAAGACAGAAGAAGCATTCTCAAGCAAGAGTTGGAGCTATTTTAATTCAGAGATTGAATAATAGAATAATTCTTGGTGGACTTTTTTCCCGAAAGGGTTTCTCCACGATATATCTTGTGTGATCTTTCTAATAGCTTGTCTAGTTCTTCTATCAACTTCTCTCTACATTCTACAACAGTAAAATGGATTAATCAAGATAATCACCCAAAAAGAATATATGTAACAAAGAAAAGACTTACTTAGATCAGAAATATTAAAGTTTTACAGAGTATTAAGCTAAGAAAACACCTCATTTTTCAATAGTTCCATGAAAAGTACTTTGAAAATATTTTATCCCAGAAAGCTAATTTTTAGTTGAATGAGGAGTTGAATGATAACTTGATAAGAGACATCTGTGAAACAAAGTTTAGAGAATTTTTGTTGGAGACTTTGTACTCAAGTGGGATGAAAGCAAGAATAAACCAGGGAGACACTCCAAATTTGATGTAATTTGGGAGGGCTCATATGCAATAACAAAATGTAGAGAGAATAATTCATTTCAACTCTCAAAGTTAACTAGAGAAGTGCTTTCAATCCCAGTCAATGGGATCCATTTGAAACATTATTTTTGAGGTTCTAAGTTCTACCCCTGTACTATAGTAGAGTAGTTGTTGCTAATAAGTGCTTGGAGCACTTTTCTTTTTAGTAGTTTTCCTTTCCATAATTTCTTTTGCACATTGCTTTCTAGCCACTAGGGCCTTGTAGGTTTGCTTTTGTATGTTTTGGTGTTGGTTTTGCTACTATTTGGAGTTGCAAGTTTTAGATTTTTTAGAACTTTTGAGTCTCAGAAGGGAAAAATTGACTCAATTCCTAATGGATATACATAAGACAACTAGCCCAATGCTTAGCAGTCGAGCTTCTAGCGAAGGTCGCCAAAATTGTTATCAAATTTTCACCATAACTCAAATTGAAAGAGCTGGTTATTTCAAATTCATTTTAAGGTGAAACGTTTCAGTTATTTATGAAGTTGTTTAAATCATTGCATATTTTTAGTTTGAGTTTGAAAGAAAATGCAATGTGTTTTAGTTTTCCATTCATTATTTGTAGCATTTAATATTACATGAAGTGTAAAAAGAAAGTACTTCATTCTATATTTAGTTGTTTATTATACAATGTTTCATTCAATTGTTGTAAAAGAGAAGTACAAGATTGAACAAGAATTATAGAAATGATGTTTTGTATTCATTGGGATAAATAAAGGAGAATCAAGTGTCCCACACAAGCTGTGGGAATAGTCGAGATAATGAATCATGAGGAGTACACTACACTACTGAAGATAAAAGGAGAAGATCATGTAAGAAAAAACATAATCATCATTTCCTGGTTGTTCCTTTGAGTTACCTTCAAATTTGTGCATCCTTCCTTGCTTTTGTGCTCCAAGTGAACCTACAAGTGATTATAAATTTTTGTTAGAGCTCAGACTATGAACCCTCCTACATAATCCATCAACAATAATGTAGAACATTACTTATGATGCATTGAATCAATGGAGCATAGAAAAGAAGAGTGCAAGAGGATACCAAGGAGGAAACATCATAAGAAACTTCTAAATTTATTGTTTTGATCTAACACTATTTGTTTCTTGTGCAAGTATAGGAAAAACCATGTTGTTGTTCTATTTTGAATATTTTAAAGCATGTGGTGTAAAATAGGCTCCCACAAGGATTGAGCTCGGCATGCTACCCCTCAACATTCCATAGAGGGGTTGAGGAAAGAAACAATTCAGTATTACTCAAAAGAGATATGCTTCTGAAGGAGTACATCAAGTTTCATAAGAGCTCAAGAAAGTGATCATCTAGGACAATCAAGTATGAAGGTGCAATGAATCAAAGATCATAGATGATCAATTGATCAAGTGAATCATCATTAAGTGCATCATCATGGAATGAGATAGTGAATAGGCATACATAATTCCTTGTTTACAAGTCATCAATAATAACTAAAGCAATTTGAGAAGTGTTGATGGTGTTTTCTACCTAATAACAACTTAGACATAATACAATATTCTATCTCTTGAAAGGTAATCCTCAACAATAAATCTTGTGAAAATCACTCCAAGGTCTCTCGGGTGTTAGGTGATAACAGTGCATAAACAGCTCAGATAATTATGTAAAAATGCTGGTAATCACAAAGGGACCTTACTACAAGCAAACTGTATCTTTCAACTTATCAGATCTGACAATATGATGATCTCAAATCCTGAATCTAACCGAATAATAAAGAAACAGCAAAAGATAGGGATGCAAGGAAGTGATAAGATCTAAACTACTGCTAGGATAAGCAATGTCAATGACATATATCTGGAATGGACCTATCTCAAATAACTAGTTCTTGTTCGACCCACAATGCAATCTTACAAGAACGGTGCAATCTTCTGAGGAATACAGATTTTCAAATCATAGACATTCATCTACAATCGAACTTAAGCACATTGAATATACGGTCCAGGTTGACTTTACCAGCCTACTACAATCAGATAGTTACTGGGAGTATAGACCAGAGATAGCTACAAACATTCCAAATATGAAATCATAAACATCATTTATCAAACTGAAACTAATTTATTTCTAGATACTAAACCCTAAATCTTCAAGCAATTTAAAAGATAGAACAAAGGAACCATGCAAGATGGAATAACACAAGAGATTGCACCAGGAAAACCACAATGTCTTCAATTGTATTAATCACCAAAATGCTGCAACAATTCGACTGTTCTGATACAATATTTGCTTCAAGAAAATCAAAATACTCTAACTCTTGCTCTTTAATTTCTAATGTCTTCTTGCTAATGTCTAACCCTTTACAATGAGGCAAGAATGCCTATTAATAGCAAATCCCAAGGTATGTCGGCCCAACCAAACATTTTTACAAAATAAAGAAAACCGCCCAAAACAGGTCGGACAAGGAAGGAAAATTAAACCAAGGCACACATTAAATGCCCTCCACCATCAAGGTCAGCCTTGACACAATCCCCAATGAAGTCCGGTCCAATGCATCCCCTATGATAATAGGGAAGCACAAATATTGAAATGAGCACTAACTGCCACCTCCCTTATCTTTCCTCTAAACCGATGACCCCTGAACCTTCAAGAACACTCCGTCCAACTCGGCAACAGGTGGCAAAGGAAAAATCTTAAGTCGGCATTTAATTGAGTCGATTTCTTCCTTGGACCGCTCAACAGTTTCACTCCAATCTTCCTTGCTGGACAGATACTTGTCCATCACTGCCGTGTAGGTGGTTGCATCATCAAGCTGGTGGCCGGTGACAATTACTTTTGCATCTGGGGCATAAACTTCATGCCACCATTCCTTCAGCTGTTCCAAGCTCAGATATTTAGGAGCTATCTTCTTCCTACCTGTCATTATCTCAAAGAAGGCGATGCATCCGTCATATACTGCAGTAAGCTCACTATCAATTGATTTCCTTCATTTATGTATCTTCTTAAGAGCCTTCTGCCTAATTTGCAGAGCCTCAAACCACTCCCAAGGTTCATACAATCTGGAGGAAGGAAGGATTCCATCCGCCAGCAATTGATCCCGACCATGTCCCATGATAACTCTTGATTTCTGCAACAGGAGGTCCATGTCCTCGTTATCCTGGGACAGTACATGTTCTAATAGCTCCTTAGCCCGAACTGCATCCTTCCCAACAGACAAAATGTCCTTGATGGTATCATCTCCTTTCGTTTGCACACTCGCCAGCCAGTCTATTGCAGCTTGAGCTGAGGCTTTTAATTTCTCACTTCTGGAGATAGTTTCCTTGGGCAAAAAGCCGGGAGTGGCAGAAGAAGAAGGATGGAGTGACTGCAAGGGTTTCATCACTTCCTCCAAACATTTCTTCAGTCTCTCATTCTCTCTCCTTAGCTCATGTTTGGTTTGAGTTTCCTTCCTCAACCTGCCCACAATTACTGCGCTGGACCCTTCAAATTCTTCTATATCCTGTTCCATGGAAGCCGGTCCAAGGTTGATAGTCTGAATATTGTAGTCTTGACCAGTGACTTCCTCTCTTGTTTTATCCGCAGCAGGAGTGGCAATATGGACAACCCTGTTATGTGTTTCATCTCTTTCCACCCTTGAGATCACCTTTGATGCCTTCTTTTTCTTTCCTTTACTGATCTTTGACAGCATTTCGTCCCAGTCCAAGGGGGTATCCTCAATAATCACTTGTTTTTTCCTTGCAAGTTCCTTCTCTACCCAATCCGGGGCTGCAGGGTCAATCCGGATTTCTTCCGTCATAATTTCTTCTAGTTCTTATGTCGGTTTCTCTTCTTCCCCTACTGTTACTTCACCTTCCTCTTTCTCAGGGAGTTGTTCACCTTGATCGGCTTCTTCAAGTTCCACCTCCGGATGTACCGATGATGGAGTCTTAGCAGGGATATTTTCCCCCAGCTCAGGTGATCCGCGGCCCCTGTCACTTTCTGGGGAATCCTCATACTGCACCAAAGGAGAGGTATACCTTTCCTCCTCTTTGACCTCTAGCTTTGTTGCTTCATTGAAGAGTGCTCCCTCCTTGAATGGTTCTGCCTCCCTGCTAGTTTCATGTCCTTCAAGATTTTCTGGTTCAAGTATGCTCGACGGAGGAGAAATAGACTTAGATGGCTCCTCAACTGGTAGCCCTGGGGGAGAATCCTTCTTCTGCACAGTATCCTTTGGAGAGGGAGTTCTTGATTTCCTCGTATAGACTTTTGTTTTCTCCCCTCCTGAGCTTTCCACATCAACAATAGGAGGCTCATCCTTTGATGCCTCTTGACCCTTCTTCTTCGAGGTCCTAGTTGTTCTGGTTTTCTTTGGTGGTGGAGGAACATCCTCCTCTTCAGCTTTTCTAGACTCTTCCTCATCAGAGGACTTGCTAAGCATTAAGGTCTTCCACCTTCTCTTTCCCTTCGGCTTCCTTTTCGCTTCGGGTTCTCCTTCCTTAGGACCTCTGACCTTGATCTTGAAAGGGGAGCTCTTCACTGTTTTCCCTTTGGGGTCATCCTCCCCGGATTCCTCAGCAGTCGACATGGGATTGAGGTCTCCCATCAAGTTGAAGGTGCAAGTTACCTTCGCATTTTCCAGCTCCCAGATTTTATGTTTTACCCAAGAAAGAGTGAATTTCATTACAGGGGCCATTAGGTCCTCCAATTCTGTAACCTCGTCCTCATTCCAGTTAATATCCCCGGCTGGCTTGTCTTTCACTGCTTCATAGGCGTGGTCCTGTATCAAATTTCCGTCATCCTCCAGTTGATCCGGGATCAACTTGACATTGTACTGCCTAACTGCCTCCACAGGGAGTCTGGAGTATCTCTTCTTTCTCGCCTCGAGGTCATCCTTGATATTGACCCAATAATCCTCTAGGTCATCCTTATGCCTGTACTCCCTGGTAGCCTTCTTCTGTGCTTTTCCAGTTATGTCAAAGTTCATCCTTTTGGAGTGGAAGGAGAAACCATACGCTGCCAGTTCTTCCCCTGCAGTATGGGCTGATTGAATAGAGGGGCACATTTCTGCCACACCAATCCCGAGAGGGAAGTCTCCACCAAAGCCTGTCTTGTGCTTTTCCCTTTTCACAACGGCATCAAATTCGCAGATCTGCCTCACAACCTCCAACAAAACAAGGTGATCAGTAGGGTACCGAGGCAACCTGTAAGGGGCAACTAGGCATCCATCAATTCTGAGGTAGGTGAAGGTGGGGAACTGGATGAACCAGGCTCTGTAGTTCTTTACTAGCCCCTTGGCTCCGTCGGACAATCTCATGTGCTCAGCATTCTGTAGCATCCGGGTGATATGCATTGTGAACGCATCGTTAGCCCTTTTGTAATCCTTATGCCCAAGATGCAATTCTGGATAGACCTCATAAATGATATCCTGTCCAAGTGTCCCCCTCGGATTCAGACCCTTATATGGGTAAGAGATGGCTAGCACATACATGATATAAGAAGACATAGTAAACTTCTTGGCCTCCAGGACATTCCTTAATTGCCTGTCAATTTCGGCACTGATGAGCCCTGCCCAGTGATAATTGGTCCCTTGTTCGATCTTGGTTATCACGTGGACCATCCAACTTTCTAGCACCCCGGCAGTCCTCAAACCAGCCACTCTGCTCAAGAAGGTGATAGCATCATATACATCTGATCTGAACTTAACCCTGTGCAACTGCTTGGGCAACTTTGAATAATGGGACTTGGGTTTCTCCAGCCACGAGTTGACTATCTGCTGAGCCTTGATGGGCTCATTCTCATAATATGTCTTCGTTGTTTCTATGTTCAGAGCACACACAGAAGGTAAGTCAGGCATGCTGAAGGCTTGTGCAATAGAGGCCGGACTGAAGTTGGCCAAGACCCTTCCCTCGGTGCTAACCACCCTCTGTGTATCGAAGTCATACTGTCGGGCGCACTCGAGAATTAGCTCATAGCACTGGACCGCCGGAGGGAAGCTTGCCACATGCACCAGTCTGGAGTTCATCATTCCCTGCCTCAGGGCTGACAGATCCTTCTCAGCCGTCCGCTGCTTGAACTCCTCATATCTCCAAGCCCCAACATTGGTATCAGATACTTCAGCCCACACAGAAGACACTTTGCTCTCGGGAAGCTAACCCTTCATATCTAGTCGTAACCGTTCTGCCTCAGAGATGGATGACCCTCCTGTGCCACCTTTAGACTTCCCGACCGTAGCCTTACTTGATTCGGCCTGCACATCCAAAAATCATCATTAGTATTCAATTTTTGTTCATATTTCAATCCAAAAGGTTAGCATAAATCATGTAAATCAACTAAAATCCATCACTACTGCTAATCCTTTGAAGATCCGGAAAAACAAAGCAGTCCGAAAAAATATCGCCATCCGGGAAAATACCGTCTAGGCAGAATTTCAAAGAAATCTGACCCAGACGGATTCCTGTCGCCAAAGCATCATTAGTCAAATGGATCATTAGTACGGATGAAAGATCAAAAGATAATCATGGAATTCACTCATTGGCAACAAGAAATAAGTATTTAACAATCATTCTATTAATCCTATCATCGAAACATCAATCGGGATGAAGCCAGACAGGAAAACCGGAGAAATCCAGATGGGACAGATTTTCGCAGACAGCTCAAAATGCTCCAGAAATTACCCCGGCCTATGGAATAAGCCCAAACCGGGAAAATCCGGAAGCGAGGAAATTCTGTGACGACCTCGGAAACCCGATAAACGATGAAATGCGAATCAAAGGCCAAATGATCACAGGATCTCCTCCACCTGAGTTCTAATGGTCTCAAAACTGACAACAATCAACAAAATTCAGAGCACAAAGGATCCCAAAGTCTCAGAAGCTTGCAAAGGACAAATTCCCATGCCAAAACAATGATGCCCTAATCTGGACGAATAACCCACCCGCCATTAAAACCAGGGGAAACCTTAAGGTTCAAAATATCGACTAAGGATTCACCTAAGGCATTCGAATCTTCACAAGATGAGGCCAGTGTGATGCAAGGACAAGATGGACAAATCATCCCAAATCCGCCATTCTGGGCCGAGCACCAAGAAAACCCTAACTTCGCCGATAGCAAATTTTGCACTAAAAAGGGCAAGCAATCTAACCTAGAACCCCATCTAAAGGATACATACGCTATCCAATGGATAAATAGAGCTCATAGGGCATGGGGAATAGGGTTCTACAACAAAAACTGGTCAAGCCCGGACTTAATAAACACAGAATCAAGACCCGGCAAAGGCCGACCCAAATGATCAACATTAAAAATAGAAGAACCCAATCGTGGCGTAAACAAACAAGAGGAGTCATCGACCACCTACCATGGATCAAAGCGGACAGAGTTCAGGCGCGAGGAGGAAACCAAGAAGCAAGCGCGTCCAAGCAATGAGAACTTTAGCCAGCAGCACTCCAATCAATCCACACTCAAACGACTCAAATCAATCTTCAAGGCGCAAATGAGAATTTCTAATCGCCAGAGCAAAAGTAGATGAGTGAACGAAGTTAGAATGATGTTCAAAGTGCCCTAAATCCGCCCATATACCCATCTGAGTGAAGGTACCTTAGTCATTAATGCGCGACAAGACATTTCTGACAAATCCAGAAACCCGAGCCCAAAACAGAATTTCAAAAAATATGGGAATACGCGGAAATGCGAATGGACAGGAATTTCGCAGAAATGCAGAAACCGGTAAAATAACGAAGATTGGGATTTTGGCCAAGTCCGGGAAAACCCACCCGGAACGGAAAATCCCAGGATCAAGCAGAAACCCGGATTCGGAGAATCCGGCCAGATACAGACAAAGGGCCAAGCTTGGGAAAATCTGCCAGAGCTGAAAAATCCTGGGGTCAGGTGAAAACCCGGAGTTTGCTTAGGACTCAATTTCAATCAATTCAAACCTCAAGGCAAGGTCAAAGCCAGCAAGACCAACATGTCAAAACCTTAAAATGATAAATCCAATAAAACCAAAGGTCAAAAGACACCAGAAAAGAGGGTCCCTACTCCAAAGGTGGTGTGTGCAAGCACTGGCTAAAACTTTAGAACACCTTCATCATGGTGTTGTATTTCAAAATTTTCTATGCATAAATCAAAAATTTTATGCCAACATTTTCTATCTAGGAGATAAAAATGCATGAAGAGTACAGAGGAAAAGTAGTCTCCATCAAGAAATGGGATTACAAGTGGTTGCAACTAAAGCTGAAAGCAGAGGATGAAAGGGAAAAGAAGCACTGATGAACTGAAATGCAATACACTAAAGGTTTGAGTTGAGTGCAATATGAAGCAACATCATTAATGAAGGTATTTTTGCAAAAACTTAAGCTTGTTTTAGTATTATTGGTGCCACAAATGTAAAGGAGGATCTCACTGCACTGTTTCATAAATTGTGGTAAAAGTGAAGCTGGAAATACATTTTCCAAAGCATTCAAGTGCATAGAATGTGTGATAATGGATAGCAAGTGACCTACAAAAATACCATGATGGCTAAGTGCAAACATTGCATAAAATGAGTGAATATATTACCATGCAATGCATTGAATGTAAGCATAAAATCTTCTATGTGCTTCATTTCTAGTAAAAGAATGCAAACAAATGGTGGAATTGTAAAATGCAAGAGTCACACAAAAAGGTAATGATAGCTACAAAATTTCTTGTTTTTCTTGAAGTTAAGCATGTTGAAGTGAAGTTATTTCACTTTGAAAGTAAACAAATGAAGCTACAATGGTGAGTACATACATTGAAGCCTTTTTCTTTTCAAGACAATGAGCTTATGTTGTAGTAAACTAGGGTTTCGAAGTGGAAACAAATGCAATGGTTCCCATTTTGAGCTTTAGAAAGAAACCCACATGGGTTTATGTCAAGAGTTTTCAAAATGTAGAAGTAATGGGTAGTTCGGGCTCATACAAGAATGGAGAGAAACCCATTTGTGCTCTCATGGCCGCAGCCCAAGAGAGTTTCTCTCTTCACAAATCACATACCCACTTAGGGTTTTTTCCTCAAAATGCAAGTACAGAAGGGAATAACAATAGTTCAATCTTATATCAAAAGTGGAGCTTTCAAAAAATGAAGAAATCAAAGCTAACGTTCATAGCCATGATGGGTTTTGCAAACCCATAAAATGGAAAGCACATATACCAAAGTCCTTTCTTTTAACAAGTACTACCATTGCACATGATCGGTCGAGCCCAGAAGGAGCATATTTTGCAAAAATGAAAGAACACACATGGTGAGGCCATGGCCTATACAATGGCCTAACTCAGAAAATCCCACAGAACTTCATTATTTTTGTAAGAAAAGCTTGAATAAAGCTTTTATTTAAGAGGGAAATGCTTTAAAAAAATGGAGAAAGAGAGCTTACCATGGCTATAGGTGAGAAAACCAGTCCAAGACCATGGCCAAACCTTCTCAAAAATCTCAAACCAAGCTCTCTCATGGTGGACAAGCAAAGAAAAGAAACAATAGAAGCACAAAACACACAGAGTGCATCAAAAAACAAGTCATGGTTGTAGCCTAAAGGCCCATTTTCTCATTCGAATGAAAGAAAGAAGACATTAAAATGCAAAAAAAAGACTCGCCATCAAATGCAAGGAAATATTCAACAAGAATGGTGAAGGAGGCAACTCGAATAGTGGAGTTCCAGTCCAAACCCTAATTTCCATGGCGGCGCCCAGTAGAGCCCCATTTTCTCCAAACTTGGCCGATGGAAATGATAGACAAAATGTGTGTTTGAAATCGGTTTTGATGATAGGGTTTTTCCCCATAATGTGATTTTTATCACATTATTTTTAAATTTCAAATGCTTATTAATGCTTCATCACATATGCTAGGGCAAGATCAAACCAATGCCTTGGGCATTTTATTGATTTTTAAAGAAAATCAAACACAAAACATACCAATGCACTTTGAATATTGCCTTTACTTCATTCCATGCCTTGTGAAAATCAGGTCAATTAAGCTTATGATTTTAGCCTAAGTCTTGAGCACCCTAGGTTTCCTCTTTTGACCTTTGAAGAAACATAATGTGTTAGGGGCCTAATTTTTTTATGATTTTTAATAGAAAAATAAAATCTATAGAGGTCCTTGCATAATATTTTTATTTTTTTCAAATATAATTTTTTATCCAAACTACAAAAAATCAGAGTATCTGGAGATAAATTACAAAAAAGAAAAAAATAGGAGAGTTTCTATATGGTAATCCAGAAACTACAAAGCTATAAAACACTAATTAAGCAATGCTTATATAAATTGCTTAGTTAGTTGTTATTTAAATGCAATTAAATAGTTCACTTGAGTGACACCAAAACCTTCTATTTCTGAGTTGCAGTTCCTGGGCGGATTTGGAAAAGAGATAACAAACTGAACTTTGAATTTTCAATTTCTAGTTGTTTGCACCTGATTTTGAGGACTTTTTGGATGGACTCTTTAGAGATGGGAAGTTTCCATTTTCTAGAGGAAGTTTAGAGTAGTTTAAACTCCTATTTTTTAGGCCTTTTCCTTGAGCTCAAAAATGCAGAATGAGTTGCTTTTTGGAGAAGCAGTGGGCCTAATTTTTCTATTTCCACACTACTCGGGTCACTTGATTGCTATAAGTTTGATAAATTTTAATTTCTTAGGGTTCAGAATTTTGTTTCTTGCTCTCATACTAACTGCAAAGAGACATGTAAACTCATTTGAATTAGATTTTGATCTTGTACTCCATCTCAATAAAATAACAAGCTTCTCCTTCCCATTTTCTTGTTCAGAGTTTATGATATCAATTGATGTTAACTGTGATTCAACAGTTGAATCATCTTTATGTCTTGGTGTTGTTAATTTTGTTTCAGGAGTTTATTCTAATTTAGGTTGTTTCTTGTGTTCCATTAGAGATCCTTTGTGCAAATTATTGATGAATTAGGTAGTTTTAGGATGGAATTGTGAGAATCAAGTTTTAAAAGAGATTTTTGTGAGTACTAATTTGTCAAGACCACTGAATTTCTAGTTAATCATCTTAGGCTGTAGGATTTACTTTACAAATTTCTTCCTCCCCTTTTCCCTTGAAATTCTTTACGTTAGATGGTTTACTAGAGGGAACCGACCCATTTTAGAGATTTGCTCTCACTCATTGATTTACCCACAAATCAGAGAGTGTTTCCATGTTGCAACAAGATAGCCAAGCTTAGCTTTACTAAGGGTGCAATCCTGATTGCCAACACTTACCAGAGCCTTTCCTCATTCTTCTTACAAGTTAGCTTCTATTTCATCAAAGTTTTCTTCGTCTGGATCTTCAAATTTTGTAGCTTTAAAAGTAGTCTCTAATTTGCACCCATTCCTTAGACTCAACTTCCTCATCTCATAATATTTCAAAAATACCAATAGTAGATCCTTAGTACAAGTCTTATAATCTATAGTCTACTCAATAACACTTACCTTCTCACTGTAAGTAGCAGGAAGATTTATAAGAATCTTCTTTACAATCTTGGTTTCATCTATAGTATCACCAAGTCCTCTCATTCCAACCACTATCTCATCCAATCTCTATACATAAGCTTTAATATTCTCATCTTTAGACATATGTAGAAGATCAAACCGTGTTTCCAAGTTCTATAATTTTTCCACTTTAAATCTTTCATCACCATCATGCACTTTTTCCAAAGCATCCCAAACTTCCTTAACCATTTTCAAATTCTAAACCTTAATCAACTCAAAATGTACCAAACTATTCTTCAAGATGAATTTTTCCTTATTGTTCACTTCATGTGCTTTAATCTCTTCAGCTGTACATGGATCATTAGCAGGAGGAGTGTAAGGATTTTTGTAAGCTTTCTCCACATCATATCCATAATACTCCAAATATTCTTCCATTAATACTTCCCATATACTATAGGTAGTTCCATCAAAACTCGGATAATCAAAAACCATTTTGCTAGCCATCCCGGACCTTCCTCAAGCATTTAATCTCTTCACCAAGGAACCTTGTAGTCTGATACCAATTTTTGAATAGGACAATTGAGAGGGGGGGTGAATCAATTGTCACACAACTAAACCTTTAATTCAATCATCAGAACTAATACTTAATACTACTTAAATGATTAATCATCAAATACCAATACAAAAACTCAAATCCAACACATAAACACAGTAACACCAGATTTATGTGGAAAACCTAATGAGGGAAAAACCATAGTGAGGATTAACTAAGACTATAGAGAATATCAAAACCGATTACAAAAAGGCTCACTACCTGAAATAAGGACTCATTGTCCAATAGGGCTACAACCCAAAGGGATCACTGCCATAGAGATACAAAGAAGACTTGTTACAGAAAGACTATAATCCCAATGCAACAAAGGATTTCACCATAGTCACTCAATCAACTTGCATGAATGATAGAGTTCTCCTTCTACTCACTACATCCAGAAACTCGGCATTAAGCTTCGCATTGATCTCCCACACTCTCAACACACACTCTTACTGAATAGAATCAATGTCACACCAAACTACACTTTCTCTTTTCTCTTATCATGCTTCTTCTTCGCTCTTGTACATTTTCTATTACTAACTCATCTTGTATTTATACCATTTTCAACTTTGAAACATACCCAAAGTTGGCTATCCAAATCCAAATTCAAATAAAGTCGGTGCTAAAACATCCTAGGTTGAAATTAGAATGAGGGCGACCTAAGCACGCGCTTCATAGGGACCCAAATAGATCCAACATGCTTCATCATTCTCAAAAGTAGTATTTCACACAAGGTCGGCCACACCAATGTAAAACACATAGATCCATTAAGAACGAACTTTCCAAATGTTGAAATTAACTTCAATACAATCAGGGAAAATCAACTTTAGAACCAAACATCATAAGACTTCATCAAACAGAAATACAAACCAACAACATTTCTCCTAGACCTCAACATAGAAACATAGAAAACCACAGTTCACAATTGGTGAACACAACTTGCACTGTACAACGAACAAGCAACCAAAAAACTAAATATAGCACCTTTTGACAACCATGAACAACATATCTGAACCACACAACCACAAGAGAAAATTTGGACTAAAACCCGGAGCAACCACATAACACATGTAACATTCTTTTTCCATGAATAAATAAAGGGGTAAAGAATTAGCTTGTCCCCATCCTTAATACCTTCCAACACATTAACTTTAAATCTAAAGCATTGCTATGCCAACGCATTCTCTAAAGAGGGCGATCCCATTTAAGATTTTAAAATATATATTTTTCCCAAAATATAACAACCACGTCTACCACAAAACCTAATTGTTTTATTTTCATTTGCATTGTGATTTTACTGCATAGCAAGACATGGTGGCTAGGGTTTGTGTGGATATTGATCATGATATTTTATAGGTACACCTCACTACAGGGAAATTCTCTCCTCTTTGTTGCGCGACAATGGAAAGATTGCTTATGTATTTTTTTCTTTGTTGCCTATTTCTTTCATAGCCTCTTTTTTGTTTATTCCAAACATTATTTTCTTGCTTGGCATTGCATTTCTTTTTTTTATTTATTACAGTGTTCACATCTATTGTAGGCCTAGAGGGATGCAAACACAATGAAATCATGTTTATTGATTTTCTTGGTAAAATTGGACAAACCCTCACTTTTCCATGATTGCACTACCCTTTGAGATTTCCTAGGTGGAGTTTCATTTTTATGGTATGAATTACCTTGTGGCATTCCACTCTCCCATTTTTTTATGTGCGCCATCATTGACTTTAGAGGATGCAACATAAGGTTTTATTTTGTTTTCTTTTACACTCTCATTTTTGTGTTTAATGGAAACTTTCTCAACAACCTGCACACTAACTAGTTGTTCTTCTCATGTTTTTTTTTTATTTGGATTCTTCAAAATGAGAACAAGCGGTAATACTATTCGGATCACCATTTTTTTACTTGCTTAGAACTGATACATTCTTGTTTATGTTACATTACAGATCCAAGTAGATCCACACAACCTCACCACCCAATTTATTTTCATTTCATTTCTCCTTCCTATATACTAGTTGTCCCATGATTTTTTAACTACTTTTTCTACCCTTTGTATTATGTTTTATTAGCTTTTCCAAGCATAAGAAATAGGGATATAATGGATTCCATTTCCTTCATACACTATAGGAGCATGGTCATCTTGTTACACCCATTATGCAGAGGTGACTAACTATTTATTTCTTTAGAATCTAAAATAAAATCCTACATTATTTTGCCCAAATGCTATATGCATAAGTTTGTTGCTCTTCAGATTTCTTTACAGTTATTTTATTTTAGTCTTCCTTACATTGAATTTTTCATTCCAATCGAGCTTGTACTCCAACACCAACATGCAATAGGCAGCAATAAACATTTCATTTCATTGAGGGTTGTAATGAATTCATTTATTCTCCTATGACCATCATTTAGTCCTGGACCAACATTTTACAAGATTTCTATATATTATGTAATGTAAATAGCTTATTATACCTTATCAGAGGTGAGGGTCTTATCCAAGCCTTACAAACTATTCCAAGCACCAATTCCCTCTTGCATAATAGAATACACTTCCCTTTCCTTATTTTCTGATAGTTGCTTCCTTGTAATAATATTCATTGTTGTAGTATCGATACAAAATGTAACTAGTTTACACATATCTATTTACCATGTTAACTTACGCCTTTCATTCTACAACATGCACAGACGTATACCATAGTAGATACACACCTCTACTCTTAAAAAAAAATAAAAATGGTGGAATAAAAGAACAGGTTTATATCTCTTATATAGACTTCTATTGAAATTTCTTTATTATGAATATAATCTAGATAGTTTTATTCAAATCCTTTTGTCCCAAGTCTATGTGCATGCAAAGATTTCTTTCAAATTTTTATTCATTTATGTTCTTGGTACAGAGATGATAGGTATTGAAAAAATTGAAATAAAATGCATGATTTTCTTTACAAAACTATAGTATCTCCCACTTCATTTGCTACCACTTGCTACAACTTATCTCTACCTAGAGCATTGTTTATGGAACAAAAGAATGGTAATTATTGATCCAAAAATCCCATTTAAAATTTTCTAATCACAACAACACTTTTGTTGAACAAGGATATTTTACTCAGACTATTTAATTCAACTAACACACAACACATAATTATCAAATGTCTTCTACTATTTTTTTAGCAACAAGATACTCTTTGAACATAACATATATTTTTTAGCAACATTTACTTTATTAAACAATATACATATTTTTGAAATAGAAATTATTCCTTTAGTAGAATACATTTCATTTCTGATATGAAACTAAGTACATTTCTTTAATACATTATTTTGGAACAGTATACACTTTCTTAGTAGAATACATATTCTTGAAACATAACTATTCCTTTAGAAGAATACATTTCAGATAGGAAACTGAGTACATTTCTTTTTAAAAAAGAAACATGTCTTTCAACATCATACATTTCTTTCAACAAAAGACATCCTTGGAAATATAATACATTCTTTCTTAGCAAGAACCTTTTCTTTAGTAACACGACCTTTCAAATATGCAACTCCCTCAAGGTTCAACCTATATATAAAGCCAAAAAAAAATTCAAAAGCCATGGGGTGGTCACCACCCATCCATAGGCTAGAAAACTAGCCACCCCTAAGCTGGGAGGCTACCAAATAGACCTAGGTGACACACACAAACAACCCCTTTTCCCAAACAGTAACACAATTTCACAACCAACAAAATACATACACCCAATTAGGTAAGGAAACATTACACAAAATCCATTTAAATGGATTTCATGGGAAGAGGTTGGGAGGATCACAACCATAGGGAAACTAACATCAAGTTCTTCACATATACTTCAAATCAGAAATCTTCTCCATTCCCAAATCTTCCCATTTTCTTATTTTCCACAAAGGGTACTCTTACCCTTGGGTACTCATACCCATTTAACTTACAACTGTAACCACCAATTTTCACAAAAAAATATTCATATGTCCTCATGGGGATCTCTCCCCCCTCAATCCCCCACTTGGGTTGCTCACTACCAATATTGGGTAGCCAACCCATAGGGTACACATTGAACTTAACAGTACTTAAACAAATAGAAAATTCAGCAAGACAACAAAACAAAGCATAACACAACATAAATTTAGTACATACACTCAAAAAAATATTGGGATAAAGTTTATAGCACTACACAAAAAAAATATCCAAAAAAAAAGCAACACCCAAACATAACACAACATGGATTTAGCACATACATTCAACAAAACATGAGGATAAAGACACTACCTTTAAACCTTGAAAGGGAATTGTTGCTCTTCCTTCCTCTTCTTCATCTCTTCCTCTCCCTTTTCTCCTTAGCCAATATCAAAATGTCTAAAACTTAACCACATTTCCCTCAAATTCTTCTCCCAACAGCCCCAACTACCATGTCATCATTTTCTTTATGAGCCATGGCCTTCACATGGGCTACATGCACTCATTTTCACCACCCCTCTTACAACCAATGTAAGAGGGGTCATTAATGAGATATGACCATGATTACAGTCTAAAATACCCCCAAGCTTTAGGTCATAGGCCTAGGGTGTATACTAAGCAACCATTAACTAAAATGAAGACCAAATTGACTCCTAAAACTGCCTTAAATAACCAATCTGAATTTACCATTTTCTTTTTGAGATAACATTTGGTTTTCCACAATTCAACATTTACACACTTACCCCAACATGTATAACAAAAATTACACAAATTTTAGCACAACACATAAGACTCTAGCTCTTCTATGTGGCTAAGTCAGGTTTAACAGGGTGACACAACAAAGTCTATTTGGTAGCCTCCAATTTCCCCATGGCTAATGGAATTTAACCTACACACTTCATGAAAGCATTAGTCCAACTGTTAATGAAATTAAATTTAAGCATATACTATAATGGGGTACATTACATATCACATTCAATTGTACACACAAGCATATGCATAATTTACATTTTTCTTTTGAAAATCCAAGCACATGTTACCATTCAAAGCAATATTCTTTTTTACTTAAAATACTTATCATTTACATAGTCATTC
This sequence comes from Sequoia sempervirens, assembly GCA_007258455.2. Classification (NCBI taxonomy): domain Eukaryota; kingdom Viridiplantae; phylum Streptophyta; class Pinopsida; order Cupressales; family Cupressaceae; genus Sequoia; species Sequoia sempervirens. The sequence goes on along the minus strand of VDFB02000013.1, from coordinate 214,125,080 downwards.
CATTATCCACTTTTGATCACATAATATCATATATGCATTCACATTACATGATAATTCAAAATTCATTAGATTAACACAATATCACATATTCTACTCTAAGTGTGTTATTTCAATTCTCATATCATTCAAGATACTAGTAAAATCTATTAATTATAGTCACCATACTCATAAATTACGGTCCATAAAAGTAATTAATTCTAACATCCACAAAATGGATAATTTCAATGTTCACAACCATCCATTACAAAATATATGATAAAATTATAATGTATCAAAGTGTGATCATGAGCATAGCAACCAAAATATGATGTCCATAAGTCCAACTAATGATGGGCCTTACATCCTCCCCCTGTAGAATAAACTTCCTCTTAGAATTCATTAAAGAGGTGAGGATATAGATCCCTCATACATGACGCATCCTCCCAAGTGGCTGAGACCTCATCATAATGGTTCCACTAAACCCTGACCTTGTCCAACTCTCAACCTCGAAAGGCCAATGTCTGGAGAGCTAAAATGCAGATGGGCTCCAGCGTCGGCTTCTCGTCTACCTCCACTTGCAAAGCATCCCAATCTAAAACATGATAATCTTCATGAACATATTGCCATAAAACTAACACATGAAACACATCGTGGATACATGACAGGCTAGGTGGCAAGGCTAGATGATAAGCTACTAGACCTATCCACTCCAAAATCCCAAATGGTCCCACACACTGAGGTGCAAGCTTAGACCCTTTTCCATAACAAATTGGACTCTTATGTGGTTGCACTCTCAAGAACACATGATCACCAATCGAGGAGCTCCAATCTATTGTCTTAGCATTGGAATACTTCTTCTGATGATCCCGAGCCTCCTACAAATGTTTCCTGATCAAAACCACTTGTCGCTCCATATCTTGTAACATCTCTAGACCAATCACCACTCTATCCTCAATCTGATCCCAACTCAATGGTGTCCTACAAGGCATGTCATACAATGCCTGATATTGTGGCACACCCAGTGAACTATCATGCCCATTATTGTAGGAAAACTCAACCAAATACAAGTAATCCTCCCATCAGGACTGCTAGTCCATCACATACATGCATAACATATCCTCAAGAACCTGATTCAACCTCTCATTCTATCCATATTTCATAGGATGATACATTGAACTAAAGTTGAGATAAGTTCCCAATGCCTACTATACTAACCTCCAAAATGCTGAGGTGGAGAGTGAATCCCTATTTGATATGATCTTGTGAGGTACACCATGTAATCTGACAATACCATCTAGAAATACCCTTTCCATTTTTGGTGTTGTATAAGTCGTACCCATAGGTGAGAAGTGGGATACTTTGGTCAATTTGTCCACAGTCACCATGATGACATCATGGTAGGGCAAGCAAAAAGTTAGAGCAATAATAAAATCCATAGAAATAGTATCCCACTTCCACTCTGGAATCTTATGCAAGTATAGCAATCCTATTGCATGTAGATGCTTTGCCTTGACACTTTGACACTAAAGCCACTAGGTCACATACTCTGTAATATCTTGCTGCATACCTACCCAATGATACAATTGTCTAATATTGACGTGCATTTTCTTCACCCCTAGATGTGTTGCATAAGGTGCCCTATGTACCTCTAATAAAATAACTATACAAAGATCTCCTACACTTGGTACATAAATGTGACCCCTGTGTTGTAGTAACCCATTAGACTTTAGTGTGTATCCTGAAAACTCTCCCTTAAGGAACATCTATGACTGGATCTCCTATTGTACTGCTAGGTACCACTCACCCTTTGGTAAGTGCTATAAGATCTGACCCCTAAGATCAATCCTCACTGACATGGATGATATCTAATGATGCCTCCTACTCAATGAATCTTCTACCACATTCTCCTTCCCTTCGATGTAATGCACATCAAAGTTGTACTCACATAAGAACTCCATCCAATGCCTCTGATGAGCATTTAGATTTGGTTGTTTCAAGATGTACTGAAGGATATAGTGATCTAAATGCAACTCAAAGTGATGACCCAAAAGAAATTGACTCCAATGGAATAGAGCATGAAGCACTACTGCTAACTCCAAGTCATGTGTTGGGCAGTTCAGCTCATGGGGCTTGAGCTTTTGTGACTTGTATGCAATCACTCTACCCCCTACATGAGTACTACACCTAAACCATCAATCGAAGCATTCGTGCAAACCATGAACTCTGCTAAAGGATCAAGTACTACTAAGATAAGAGCACTAGTGAGATGCTCCTTGAGGGTAGGAAAGGCCATCTCACACTACTAAGTCCACTCAAACTTCTTCCCTTTCCATTGGAGGGAAGTGATAGGATGTGAAATCCTAGAGAAACCCTCAATAAATTAGTTGTAATAACTAGCTAACCCCATAAAGCTCCTAACCTCTATCACTGTAGTGGGTTCTAACCAATCCACGATGGCCCTAATATTTGATAGATCTATGAAGATACCATCACAGAATATAACATGACCAAGATAGTGAACCTATGAATGAAAGAAAGCACACATCGACAAGCTACCATACAACTAACACTCCCTCAAACACTACAAAGCCTGTCATAAGTGCTCCACATGCTACTCCTCAGTACGTGAATATATCAAAATATCATCCAAAAACACAATCACAAATCTATCCAAGAAGGTACAAAATACCCTGTTCATAAGACTCATGAACACTGCAGGGGCATTCATCAAACCAAAGGGTACCATTGTGAACTCATAATGGCCATATCTAGTACAAAAAGTCATCTTATGTATATCTACCTCAACAATCCTAAATTGGTGATAACCTAACTTAAGATCAATCTCTGAAATCACTCTAGCCCCCTGCAACTGGTCGAACAAATCATCAATCATCAGAAGTAGGTAACGATTCTTGATCATCACCTATTTCAACTATATATAATCTATGCATAATCAAAGGGTTTTGTCCTTCTTCTTCACAAAGATCACAAGAGAACCCCAAGACAAGATGTTGGGACGAATATGACCCTTCTCTAACAACTCCTCCAACTGAAGCTTGATCTCTCTAAGCTCGTGAGTAGTCATCCTGTAAGGTGCTCTTGAAATCAGCTCTGCCCTTGGCACCAAATCAATATGGATGTCAATCTCTTGATGGGGTGGCATCCTTGGAAGCTCTAATAGAAACACATCTGCAAACTCTCTCAAAATGGGATGATCATCCAATGATGCCTCTAGCTCCTCATCTTTTTTGTTGATCAAAATGGTGAACAATTGACAACCCTTTCGTAAACACTGCTTCAACTACATAGTAAAAATCATGTGAAGGGAAATAGGTCTCTTAATTCCTATAATCTCCACTAGAGCACCTTAATCGTCTACACACTCAATCACATTTCAGTGGAAATACACCTTAGCCTAATACACATCGAGCCAATCCATACCCAATACCACTCTATAAGAACCTAATGGCGTGATACAAAGATCCATTGAAGTAATCACACCTCCAAGCTATAGCAGAGACCCTATTACTACAGAATCTACCAACACCTTAGCCCCTTAGGCTAATTCAAACTCCCAGCTATCATCTTTCCTAGATGCCACTAGCCTGCTACGCTCCACTATATATTGGGAAATAAAAGAATCTAATGCCCCAAAATCATACAAAATAGAAACATGCACACCACCAATCATACTTGGGACCTCAATAACCATGGCTTGATGCTCAGCTTGACGGTTCTTGACCACCATAAAGACTCAGTGGGATTTACCCACATCACCCATTGTTGGCTCTGACCTCATTGGATGGTTTCCTCTAGAAGAAAAACCCTGTGGGCACTCTCTAGCCAAGTGTCCCACTACACCACACACATAACATGGTCCCCATGTTTGAACATATTTTTCCTAAGTCATGTTACCCTATTGACCTCTTATCTTGCTAGACCCACTAAATCCTCCTCTAAAACTCTACTATGAATGAGTAGGAGTAGCACTCTATGTCTGAGGACGTTGATCACGTCATGATCCCTATGCCTACTATCCCATGCTAGAACCACCCTAGAAACCCTATTGAGGCCTAGGCCTCTGATGTTGTTGTTATTGCTACTATGGTGGTCTTGGTGGTAGTGATGAAGGTATAGACCCTCCCTTAGGAGAGAAAGGTGGTCTCTGAAAATCCTGTGACTAAGAAGCCTGATTACAGTTTTGAAACTACTCATGTGCCTCCTAGGAATTTCCCTAAATCTCCTCTGCAATAAGGACCTTTTCCATAGCATCCTAAAGGCACTCTAGATTGGTCATATGGACGGGACCTAAAATGCATGCATTTAGGCCCATAATGGAATGATTGACGAGAAGTTTCTCATCCTGGATGTAGTCCACATACTGAAGCAACTCAAGAAACCTATTCTCATATTGAGTGATAGTAATCCCTCATTGATGAAGATCATCAAACTCATCTATACGACGATGCCTGAAGTGCTCTAATATGTAACAGGCTCTAAATCTCTCTAGAAAATTATCCCAAGTAAGAGTGTCAAGAGAGAGGTGATATTTGTATTCCTCCTAATGCCACCACATGGGTGCATTCTCTCTAAGAAAATGTACTACAAAATGTTCCTTTAGGTTGCTCATATAGGTACGCAACCCAAAGTACCTCTCAAGATGTATAAGCCATGCCTCAGCCTCTGCACCATATGTGGCTCCTAAAAAATTAGGTGGCAACAATCGAAGGAAGTCACAAATCTCCCCTCCTACATCTATGGGTGCCCTAACACCATCAACCCTCTCTAGTGGATGCACCTCTGGGGGTACCTCCAAATGCATTGACTCTCAATCCCTCTCTCTATCCTCATGATGCTTTGCACGACCATGAGGGGAGACCTGTTGTCTCATAGTACTCATCTCTGCCTACTTGAGAAGAGTGGTGTGAATGCTCTCACTGATGGTCCTTCGCTATTGATGGTAGTCTAGCATAAATAACTCCAATAAAATCCTCTATGGTATGGAGGATTTAGGAGTTAATGTTCGGTGGAGGATCTGAATGACCTACCTTAGAAACATGGGTCCCTATGGGTGATGAATCTACTTGCCCTCTTACTACACCATGTCCTTGAACTCTCCTTGTCCTATACATCCTATACAATATCATGAATGAACAAATACTCATACATAATTACATTCCCAGAGTTCCTAGTGTTGGAACCTAGGCTCTAATACCAAGTGTCATGCCCAAAAATTTTACACCTTAGACACAACACAATCAATTTTTTTTGAACAATTAACATGAAAACCACTAATAAATACTAACCATGACTAAACATGGTAGGTGAGATACACACATCCAACAAGTTGCTTGTGCAACTTCATCTTGAAACTGTCATCCTAGAGTGGGGTGAGGGAAGTGAAAGTGATTTTGGGTAGTGTGGAACCTATCATGCACAACCTAAATTAGAAATGTTGATACACATAGTCTAGGTCTTTAGTGTAGTGATGTTATTTAATTTGCATTTGAAAGATGTCAATAGTAATTTCTTTTGTGTAGTAATAATTAAGGTAACATTATTCTTTAACATATACTCAGTACTAGTTATTTGCATACATAATCAGTGTTAAGGACATTATTGTTATTATTAAATCGATGGCCCATTAGATGCATCACTTCTTAACCTTAATTCAAACATTAGTCCCAAGATTTTACTAAACCTCTAGCCACAATGTGAATTTTCATTGGATAAACTCCTGACTACATTATATGATGCTTACTTTTTCAAAACCTAAGTGTTGAAATAATATCTTCATTTAATCAACCCCATCACTATTTTTAGTGATAGTCAGACCATTGAATGTTCAATCAGACAAGGTTCATTATTAATTATTCATTAAATTACCTTTATTATTAAATTCATTAATTTTAGTAATAATGTTAATATTAAGTCTCGGTTATCCTTATTACTATGGTATCCATGATCCAATAATAGTACTAATGTTAAATAGAGAATAAAATGGCGATATTACTAGTTTTCTAAAGATATCTTATTTTAGTTTAATCCGTAGATTGGATATCCATAATAACAATATTTCCAAAATAAATAAATAGTAATATTAATAGTAATAATGTCCAATATTAATCGTTAGTGGTGAATTAGTTCTAACAATAGCTTAAGAGTGTCTTCACCAGTAGTTGGGGTCAAATTGTTAGTCGTCACAACTTGTTAACCTTAGTTTGAAAGAGGTGAATCATTAAGTCTTGAGCTTCTTGGTTTTTATTTATTATTTATTAATTTGAGACCACACCATTTGCTTAGAACAAGCTTACCATATTTTTTCTAATTAAAATTAACAGATCATCTTATATATATAATATTCGTTTGTTGCTACTTTAAACGAATAAACATATATAACAAATAAATAATAATAATTTAAAATCCCTAAAAAAAAACATTTACTTAATGACAACCATTCATGGTTTTACCTTATATTTATTTTAAATTAATTAACACCTAACTATTATTGTTCTATATGAATATTTTATGTCATTATTAATTAAAATTCATAATTAAAAATTCTCAACTTCTAAATGTAAATAACAGTGTTTAATTCATCTTTCCCTTAAAATTTTAAATTCTCACTTTTTAAAAAAAATCACAAGATAACCTTCCATATTAAAATTAATTACCATAATCATTTCAACCTCCAAAAAAAATGATTTCAATTGATTTTTCTAATCTTAAAAATCTACTTTTTATTTTGCTTTCTTTCTAAGAGGATTTTGCTTTCTTTTTATTTAGGAGGAAAAGTGGGGTCATGTAGAACCTACTAAAATTTACATTTTTTTTCCATGAACAAATAAAGGCGTAAAATTTCTTTAAATCTAAAGCATGGCATATGCCAGTGCATTCTCTAAATAGGGTGATCCCATTTAAGAGTTTAAAATATATATTTTTCCCTAAATATAACAACCACATCTACCACAAAACCTAATCATTTTATTTTCATTTGTATTGTGATTTTCCTATGTAGCAAGACATGGTGGCTAGGGTTTGAGTGGAGATTGATCATGATATTTTACAAGGACATCTCACTGTAGGGACATTCTCTCTCTTTTTTGTGTGACAAGGGAAAGAGTTCTAATGTTTTTTTTTTCTTTGTTGCCTATTTCATTCATAGGCTTCCTCGGCATTACATTTCTTTTTCTTTTGTTTGTTACTGCATTCTTAACTACTACAGGCCTAGAGAGATGGAGACACAATGAAATCGTGGTTTATTGATTTGCTTGGTAAAATCAGACAAACCCTCACATTTCCATGATTGCACTACCCTTTGAGATTTCCTAGGGGAGTTTCATTTTTATGGTATGAATTACCTTGTGGCATTTCGCTCTCCCATTTTTTTTTGGGTGCCATTGTTGACTTTGGAGGATGCAAGATAAGGGTTTTTTTTTTTGTTTTCTTTTACACTCTCATTTATGTGTTTAATGGAAACTTTCTCAACAACCTACACAATAACCATTTGTTTTTCTCATGTTTTTTTATTTAGATTCTTCAAAATGAGAATAAGCACTAATATTGTTTGGATCACCATTTTTTACTTACTTAGAACTAATACATTCTTGTTTATGTTACATTGTAGATCCAAGTAGATCCATGTAGCCTCACCACCTAGTTTATTTTCATTTCATTTCTCCTTCCTATTTACTAGTTGTCCAATGAATTTTTAATTTCTTTTTCTATCCTTTGTATTATATCTTATTAGCTTTTCCAAGCATAAGAAATAGGGACATAATGGCTTCCATTTCCTCCATACATTGTAGGAGCACGGTCATCTTGTTACACCCATTATGCAGAGTTGAATAACTGTTTATTTCTTTAGAATTTAAAATGAAATACTACAATATTTTTCCCAATATTTAGCCCAAATGTTATATGCATAAGTTTGTTTCTCTTCAAATTTATTTATAGTTATTATTTTATTTTAGTCTTCCTTACATTGACTGTGTCATTCCAATCGATCTTGTATTCCAACACCAACATCCAACAGGAAATAGGCAACATTTCATTTCCCTAAGGGGTGTAATGCATTCATTTATTCTCCTATGGCCATCATTTAGTCCTGGACCAACATTTTAAAAGATTTGTATAAATGATTTATTGTGAATAGCCTATTATAACTTATTAGAGGTGAGGGTCTTATCCTCTTTGCAAACTATTCTAAGCACCATTTCCCCCTTGCATAATAGAATACACGTCCCTTATTTTTTGATAGTTGCTTCCTTGTAATAATATTCATTATTGTACTATCAATACATAATGTAACTAGTTTACACAACTCTATTTACTCGCTTAACTTACGCCTTTCATTCTACAACACACACAGAGGTATACCATAGTAGATACACACTACTACTCTCTTTTAAAAAAAAAGTTAGAATAAAAGAATAGGTTTATATCTCTTGTATAGACTTCTATTGAAATTTCTTGATACTAAATATAATCTAGATTATTTTATTCAAAGCCTTATGTCCCAAGTCTATATGTGTGCAAATATTTCTTTGAAGGTTTTATTCATTTATGTTCTTGGTACAAGGATGATAGGTATTGAAAGATGTGAAATAAAATGCATGATTTTCTTTATTAAACAATAGTATCTCCCACTTCATTTGCTACCACTTATTACAACTTATCTCTACCTAGAGCACTATTTATGGAACAAAAAAAATGGTAATTATTGAACCAAAAATCCCATTCAAAATTTTCTTGTCACAGTCATTGAACAAGGATATTTTACTTAGACTATTTAATTCAGCTAACACATAGGTAAATCAAAATCAAATGTCTTCTACTCTTTTTTTATACAACAGGATACTCTTTGAATAGAATACATATTTTTTAACAACATTAACTTTCTTAAACAATATACATATTTTTGAAATAGAACTATTCATTTAGTAGAATATATTTTATTCCAGATATGAAACTAAGTACATTTCTTTAATACATACTTTTGGAATAGTATACACTTTCTTAACAGGATACATATTCTTGAAACAAAACTACTCCTTTAAAGCATAATACATTTTAGATAGGAAACTGAGTACATTTCTCTTTAAAATAGAAACATTTCTTTCAACATCATACATTTCTTTCAACAAAATACATCCCTAGAAATATAATACATTCTTTCTTAGCAAGAACCTTTTCTTTAGTAACACAACCTTTCAAATCTACAACTCCCTTTGGGTTCATCCTGTATATAGAGCCAAAAAAATTCCAAATCCATGGGGTGTTCACCACCCATCCATAGGTTGGAAAACCAGCCACCCCTGAGTTGGGAGGCTACCAAACAGACCTGGGTGGCACACACAAACAACCCCTTTTCCCAAACAATAACAGAAATTCACAACCAACAAAATGCATACACCCATTTAGGTAAGGAAACATTACACAAAATCCATTTAAATGGCTTTCATGCAGAGAGGTTGGAAGGATCACAACCATAGGACAACTAACATCAAGTGCTTTATATAGATTTTAAATCAGCAATCTTCTTCATTCTCAAATCTTCCCATTTTCTTAGTTTGCACAAAGGGTACTCTTACCCATGGATACTCATACTTATTTAACTTACAGCTCTAACCACCAATTTTCACAAAAAAGTATTCATATTCCCTCGTGGGGATCTCTCCCCTCTCAATCCCCCACTTGGGTTGCTCACTACCAATATTAGGGATTCAACCCATAGTGTACACAAACTTAATAGTACTTACACAAAAAAAAAAATTAGGAGGACAACAAAAAAAAAGCATAGCACAACATAAATTTAGTACATACACTCAAACAAATATTGGGATAAATTTTACAGAATTAAAAATAAACTAATATCCAACAAAACAAGAACACCCAAACATAACACAACATGGCTTTAGCACATACATTTAGCAAAACATGGGGATAAAGAACCTACCTTTAGACCTTGAAAGGGAATCGCTACTCATCCTTCCTCTTGTTTAGCTCTTCCTCTCCCTTCTTTTCTTCTTAGCTAGAATCAAAATGTTTAAAACTTAACCACATATCTCTCAAATTCTTCTCCCAACAGCCCCAACTACCACGTCCTCCTTTTCTTTATGAGGCATGGCCTACATATGGGCTGCATGCACTCATTTTCGTCACTCCTCTTACAACCAATGTAAGAGGGGTCATTAATGAGATATGATCATGATTACAGTCTAAAAATACCTCCCAACCTTTAGTTCATAGGCCTAGGGTTTATAATAAGCAACCATTAACTAAAATCAAGACCAAATTTACTCCTAAAATTGCCTTAAATAACAAATCCGAATTTACCATTTTCTTTTGAGATCACATTTGTTTTCCCACAATTCAAAATTTACACACTTACCCCAACATGCATAACACAAATTACACAACTTTTAACAAAACACATAAGACTCTAGCCCTTCTATATGGTCGAGTCAAGTTTAACAAGGTGACACAACATAGTCTGTTTGGTAGCCTCCAATTTCCCCATGGCTAATGGAATTTAACCTGCACACTTCATCAAAGCATTAGTCCAACCACTAACAAAATTAAATTTAAGCATCTAACATAGTGGAGTACATTACATATCACATTCAATTGTACACACAAGCATATGCATAATTTACATTTTTCTTTTGAAAATCCAAGCACATGTTTTTTATTATTAAAAACAGGTTTTGAAGGGGCCCTGAAACCCATTACAATGAAGGAAAGTTGTTAAAAATATAGAAACAAAAACACCCACAACCCACAAAATCCAAACACATGTTACCATTCAAAGCAATATTTCTTTTTTACTTATAATACCACATTAGTCCACAACATGCTAGTAATCATTTACATATCCATTCTATTATCCACTTATAATCACATAATATCATATATGCATTCACATTGCATGATAATTCAAAATCCATCAAATTAACACAATATCTCATATTCTACTCTAAGCGTTTTATTTCAATTCTCATATCATTCAAGATACTAGTAAAATCAATTAATTATACTCAACATACTCATAATTTATGGTCAATAAAAGTAATTAATTCTAACATGCACAATAATGGATAATTTCAATGTTCACAACCATCCATTACAAAATATATGATAAAAGTATAACATATCAAAGTGCGATGATGAGCATAACAACCAAAATATGATGTCCATAAGTCCAATAGACGATGGGCCTCACATCCTCCCCCCCTAGGAATGAACTTCTTCCTAGAAGTTATCAAAGAGGTGAGGATATACAACTCTTATACATGACACATCCTCTCAAGTGGTTGGGACCTCATCATAATGGTCCCACTAAACCATGACCTTGTCCAACTCTTGACCTCAAAGGACCAATGTCTAGCGAGCTAAAATGCGGATGGGCTCCATTTCTAGCTATCGTTTGTGTCCACCTGCAAAGCATTCCAATCTAAAACATGAGAATCATCATGAAAATATTGCCATAAAATTAACACATGAAACACATCATGGATATGTGACAAGCTAGGTGTCAAGGCTAGACAATAAGCTACTAGACCTATCCACTCCAAAATATCAAATGGTCCCACAAAATGAGGTGCAAGCTTAGAGCCTTTTCCATAATGGATTGGACTCTTATGTGGTAAAACTCTTAAGAACACATGATAACCAATCAAGAAGCTTTGATCTATCCTCTTAGCATCAATATCCTTCTTCTAACAATCCTGATCTTCCTGTAAATAATTCCTGATGAAAACCACTTGTCGCTCCATATCCTATAACATCTCTGGACCAATCACCACTCTGTCCTCAATCCGATCCCAACTCAATGGTGTCATGTAAGGCCTACCATACAATTTTTCATATGGTGGAATACCTAATGAACTGTGATGCCCATTATTGTAGGTAAACTTAACCAAATATGAGTAATCCTCCCATCAGGATTGCTAGTCCATCACATATACGCGTAACATATCCTCAAGAACTTGATTCACCCTTCCAGTCTTCCCATTTATCTTGGGATGATATGTCGAACTAAAGTCGAGCTGAGTGCCCAACGCCTATTGTAGTGACCTCCAAAATGCTGAGGTGAAGATTGAATCCCTATCTAATATGATCTTGTGAGATACACCATGTAATATGACAATGTCATCTATAAATACCCTCCACTGTTGGTGTTGTCTAAGTCATACTTACAGGTGAGTGTTGGAACACAATGATCTACTGAGAGGGGTGAATCAGTAGATACTAAAACTTTAGTCCTCAACACCATTATGTAGATTAATTTCTTAGCTTCAAATACTTTTTGTATATTTCTTCTTACTCAAACTCTTGATGTGTAGATTTTAAACTAAAGATGAAAATAAAAACATCCACAAAGACAATCAACACAAATACGCACAACAACAAATATATGTGGAAAACCTGATATGGGAAAAACCACAGTGACCAAGGTTGCTTGACTCTACTGCTCAAATCCAGCATCACAAATAAAACCTTTGTTACAATTTTTTAGGGATACAACCCAATGAAGCATCAACTACCTAATTTAGGAGCTACAACCCCAAGGATGCAACAAAACCCTAATTTAGAAACCACAACTTCAAGGAAGCAACAACTCCCTGATTTAGGAGCTACAACTCCAAGGATGCAAAAAAACCCTAGTTTAGAAGCAACAACTTCAAGGAGACTACAATCCCCTAATCTGAGCTACAACTCAGTGCAATGAGGCTGCAACCTCTTACATTGCTTAAATCTCAAATATGTATAAATTGGTTTTGCCTAACCTATAATGCATCATTACATTAAGTACATTGTTGCACACACTACAACTTACACTCTACTGTTGAAGCTGCACTCTCAACAACACTACACTACTTTTCACTCTCCTCTGCACATACAACAATCATTGTTCTATCTTGTAGCTTTGATCTTCTTTCCCTTTCTATAGTGTCTCATACATCTACACTATACACTCTCTTCTCTCTTTGCCTCTACTGCACACTCAGCAATACATAACTTTGTTCAGCACCCTGTGCACTCTCATACTTCACACACACATAGCAGATACAACTTCTTTGACCTATGGCTTTACATGTCATCCGTAATAAATCACCACCTAATTCACAACATCGATGCGAATTAGCACACCGAGAAATTGTTCTTCGCCACTTGTCAATCCTTCATCACAAATGGGTACCACTGAATTCTCACCTTATCACTCTATCGGAAGGACATCTATCAATGTCTTGTCAATACACCAAAGTCACATCGATGAGATAGCCATCAGACTATCGAAGAGACATTAACTCAATTCTCATTGATATGGCATTGTCACGCTGATACCCTTGTTGTTGCAGATAAGTTGTTCCCATGCCATTGTGACACTACATGTCACCATCCACTATTGCTTTCTACCATGTGTCATCCTTTTATTCATTTTCTGACTATAACATGGATGCATGTCATCCTCACCATACCAAGCCTCACTGCCATTTCCACCTTATTGTGTCCTAGAGTTGGCATCATACTCCCATCACCCTGTCTAAGAGACTTTCTTCAAAGTCCTGGTGATACACCAATGTCTCACTGATAAAAGATTCATCGGGTTATCAAGGAGACATCTGAGTAGGTCTCACCTATGACCATCAGTCATGCTGACAAAAGCTATTGAGGATGTCACTTGTCTACCTCATTGCCATGTCATTGCATTGTAATCCACAAAAAAGATGTGGATTACCATTTATCTAGTCTCGTTATGCCACGTGTCTACTTCATCATTTGTCACCCATCTCATCATGTCTGGGTCCCACTCGAGCACTGCCTTCACATTGCCATGTCAGAGAGACATTGACAAAGGTCTCACCTAAGCCATAGAGTCTCATCAAGAACACTTCCATACTCCTTATCACTCCATCAAGGAGACTTCTCCCAGACTCTTGTCTATACATCAATGTCTTGCTGATAAGATAGCTATCGGTCTGCCAAAGAGACATGGATGAAACTCTTCCCAACACCATATTGTCTCATCGATAAATATCCATAGTATCACCATCACTATGCCAAAGATACATAGCCCATTCTCTTGTTGACCACACATTGTCATGCCAACAAGAAGAACATTGACCCGTTGAAGAGACATCTCCCAATATCTTGCCGATCATGCACTGTCACTCTGATAAAGTTCTCCTTACTCCTTATCACTTCATTAGTAAGTTGTTAAAAGTTTGAACATAATAACCTCTACTCAAAGGTTGTGAAAATTTTCACACCTGTGACATGCCGACAACAAAGAGAACCTTCTTCCTTATCACTCCATTAGCTAAGTCGCCAAGTCAGGAGGTTTTGAAACTTGAGAACCTTGCAACATAGGTTAGGAAAACTTGGAATCCCGCAACTCTACTCACTCTTTCCAACCACACACTATCATAGTGATCTGAAAGGGGTGTATGAAATTAAGGAAATATGCAAAGGGGCCAGTCACCCTCATGACTGCAAAGACATAAGTTGCAACTAATGCAATTGACAACCACCGATACCAGGTCAACATAAAAATAAAACATTTTGAGGATTCCATGACTGCAACTCTAGGGTTTAACCAGTAAACCCTAATTCTATCTAAGAGAAAAAAAATCATTTATGGATGTGTTATACATCCTTTGGGCCTGCACAATACCTTTCTAGAAATCTCTCAAAAAACCCATCACAAATCTACCACTAAATTCGTCATTAGATCCACTACTTCTCCATAATATCAAGGCACACCACTAAACTATCATTATGCCAACATCTCCCTTGCATGTCAATTCCACTTCCTTATACATCAAAGACACTTTTGACATCAATGACAACATCATAGCATATGCATTTACCAACAACCTATACCCATGCTTCCATATTCACTGCAAACCTTATCTCTCCTTGACATAAATGGCACTATTGATTAATTCCATCACCCTCACTGGCATGAGCAACTCCATTCCATTTCTGATCCTCTTTCATCATGCTAGCAATCTTCCTTGAATGCTTTTCCATTTTGGCATCAATGACAACTATATTCCAACATTCTCCCCCTTTTTCATTGATGGAAAAACTTAAATGCACAATGCACAATGCTCAATGCTCAATGATACTAATTAATGAATGCAACATTTTTACCCCTACCATCTTTAATTTTTCCTTCTTTTGTTTCTTTCTCTAATGCTCCTCTTTGAGCATTTGCATGACTTTCTCCCCCTTGCTTAGATACTTGATCATTTTCATACTTTCTCCCCCTTTGACATCAATGACAAATGGATCACTCCTCCTGAAATCATTCTCCCCCTTTGACAAGCAGTGCAAAGGTTTTTTCTATATTCTAATATCCTCCTTGAAAATTCCTTCTCCTTTTCTCATCCTTATGATCATCTTCACAACTGTCTCTCTTATGCTCTACTTTGAGCATTGCTCACTTCTTCTCCCTCATGCTCAATTTTTTTTAGCACTTTCTCATCCTTTCTCCTCTTCATTATCTCAAGTCACCATATTGTTGTAACCTTCACTTCTTCTTAGCAATGGCAAAGGGACTTAGCTCCCCCTTTTACTGATACCAATTGTAAACAATTTTCACTCTTGTGCCAATCGTTGCATTCAAAAAATTTACTACAATGTCAAAACCATATGCTTCAATTGCTCTGTACCAATTAAAAAATATATTTGATTCTAGCTGAATTTCCATTACACACTCAACTCCAATCAGGTCTGCTATCAAATATAGATATTTTGATTCATGCTTTGTACCAATTGATATCATATACTTGACACCAATTGATGATATCAGGGCCTAATACCAATTATCATTCTGATACCAATTGTAAATGTGTTCACTTTATGCTATGTACCAATTGATATCCAAGACTTCACTGTATCAAGTATAACATTGATTTGATAACTATAGTCGATCCCCCTTAGACCTTGCTCCATTTTCTTCTTTAGCTTCATTTTAGGGGCTCTGTACCAACTAACCTATTTTGGACCAATGTGTAATGGTCTGATACCAACTTAAAAACAAATATATAGAACAATTTTATTTTAGCCATAACACTTCTTCTTGTAGGCAAGAGGCATTTCTCTTAACAGAGCATCTACACCACTTTTTCTTCAATGACTGATACTAATGGTTGGTATCAATTTCTACAAAAAACTCTCCTCCATCTACTAATTTTCTTACACCTTGACAAGCATTTCAAGAAGCAAGAATGTAACCAAAAAATTTGCAACCATCAAGTCATTAGAAATTTGTAAAACATGTTTTACTTGACTTGATCTCCTTCTTCATTTCCAAGGATGAATGAAATACTAATTTAGGTCCCCCTGAACTCATGCCCTTTCACTACAAATTAGTGATGTAGGTAGAAGCAACCATCTAGAGTGTTTCCTTCCACTCTTTCTTTCTCCAGACCATCTTGTGCACCTTCTTTGATACATCAACCTTCTTTTCAATAGCATGTGAACCATTTTTCACTCTAGAAGATGTATCTTTCCTTGTATTCTTCCTCTTGCTCTATACTGCTCATCTCACAAGATCTAATTTGCAGTCTTTAGCTATGTGAACAAAGTTGACACACTTGTAGCATACTACATGTAAATTCCTTATAGGAGAAAAATAATTTTTATTTACATGTTTTTTGCTCCTTCTAGGTGCAACTCTACACTCTCTAGCTCTATGACCATAGTGATTACAAGCATTGTAGTAACCATTAAAACATGGGGAGTACCTAGTCATAACTCTACCTTATGCAGGATGAGGAGATCTTTCATGATTTGACATATTTGCATATCTCATCCATGGGGTTCCATTCTCATTAGCTCCCATAATATTTTTTCCTTTTCTTTGATACCTTGGAACTGATTACTTCATCTTCTTCCCTACTGCAGCCATCTTCTTTTGATAAGAAACATTTGAATAATTATTCCTTTTCTTGTTTGCAACAAGTCTCTCTTCATCTTCAACTCTCTTCTTATCGGCAACAATATTCCTTTCTTCTTTTGCTTTCTTCACTCTAGCAATTCCTTTCTCCAATCTTCCATTTCTAGAGGTACTTTCACTGGAGAAAATTGTGTAGGATTCCTCTTCCTTTGTGCAATATCCTTCTTTTGATTTAAATCTATCATACAAGTTTGCAGAAGTACTGGTAGAGGAACTCCTTCCTTTCTCAAACCCAAGGCCATATTTTTCTTTGGGTTTTGATGGATTTTTTTATTTCACTTATTCATCAAGTATCTTAGATCCACCTTTCAACTTTAGGCCTTTTTCAATCTTCTCTTTAGCAATTGGTAAATCTTTTCTCAAGGCATTTACTTCTTTCAACTTTATGTACTCTTCTGATTTAGCCTGTAGTTTAGTCTGAACTGCATCTTTTTCTCTTCTTTCTTCTTCCACCTCAATCTTCAAGCAGATCACCATCTACTTAGATTCTTCAAGACTATTATTGGTATGTGTAGGATCATGATGGGCCAAAAAGTGGCGATATGATGGGTATGTGTAGGGTATGTGGCTGACAATTTTTTTTTACCTGAAATTGATTAAACGAAAAGGGTTTCTAAAGGAGATTCTCAACTTTCCACCAATATAAATTATGCTTTACTTTGAATTTAATAAATAATTATTATTCATTTTCTATTTGAATTATGACTAAAGTCCTAATTGATAGGTTGATTGAAAAACATATATAGCTTTCAAATGGTATCACATTTTTTGAATCTGAAACATGTATCACATTCTCTACTTTGAATACTATAGGATTAAAAATAAAATGAATTTCATGAAGTTTTGACCAAGTTAAGGTGGTCAAACATACGAGTTTTATATTTCAAAATTTGTAATAAGAAATTCATAATTAATTATTTACTTGGAAAAAATTACAAAAAATATATGCATCACATGAGACATGAGTCCTCTACTTATATCTAAAATATTATAAACAAATATTATAATTTTATTGGTTAGGGTGGTCAGACGGACACCTACTTATTTTTCCTTGAAATTTAAGTACTATTGCATTGAAAAATTTCACCCTAATAGATTTTTTTTTTTTTAAAGAAACCTAGTAGTTTAGAAACTACATTCAATTTTCTATAGATTCTATTCTTACATATTTTTGAAATAATATAGATAACTTATTCAAATTTTTACGTCAAGTTGCCTAACTCTAATTTTTTTGATCTTTTTGCCACTTAAGGGCCTGTTTTTTCCATGATGATCCTGCACATACCCTTATTCATCTTTTCTATCTCTTCTTGTGCATTAAACTTTTGTTATTCATTTTCTTTTCTCTATTTCCTAATCTCATTCAAAGCATTGATGAGTTCTCCTTCTAGGTCTCCTCCTTCATTATTGAAGGTTTCATCTTTTTCATCTCTATCATACCTCTTAATCTCTTCATCAAAGGTTTCTAGAAATGGGTCAACCCCATAGAAACTTCCATGTTCATCATCTAATCTACCACTAACATCAAATAACCCATTTTCTTCACTTGCGTGTAGATTATTTATATTGTCCTTTTCCTTATCAGAATCATTTACTTCATCATAAAACATTTAGAAATAAAATGATTGTGTTTACCTCTATGTTTCCTGAAGCCATTTCTTGATCTTCTGAAGGAATCAACTTACTCTTCATTGGGCTCTTGTGATCCAGAGGTAGATGTTTCTTCTTCATCATATCTTGTTGCATCTTCATTTGTACTTAGATTTCATATTCACTTTCATTTTTTTGAGTCAATGCCTTCATCTCTTCTTTAACATCCTCTTCATACATTCTCTTCAACTTGTTCTAGACTTCATGTGTTGTTTGACAATGCATCACTTTGACCAACACATAACTCGACAATCCATGAAGAATTATATCTCTTGTTGTAGCATTATCCTCATATGCCTTCTTTTCAACTTTAGTTAATGGAGGTGTAGCAAAACCTATATATCCATTTACAACTGACATCCAAACATCAAATCCTATGGATCCCAAATATCCTTCCATCAATGAGCTCCAAAAAATATATCTTCATCCATCAAAGCTAGGTCCATCATATGCAAGTAAAATTTCTTGACTAACCATTGTGTTCACTCTACTAAGATCTACCCAAGCTGATTAAGCTTCTCCTAGGGAACCTAGGGATCTGATACCAATTTTTTGAACACAATGATCTACTGAGAGGGGGTGAATCAGTAGATACTAAAAATTTATCCCTCAACACCTTTATGCAAATTACTTTCTTAGCTTCAAATACTTTGTACATATTTCTTCTTACTCAAACTCCTGATGTGTAGATTGTAAAATAAAGATGCAAAAAAAAACATGCACAAAGACAATCAACACAAATACCCACAACACTAGATATATGTGGAAAACCCAATATGGGAAAAACCACGGTGACCCAGGCTGCTTGAGTCTACCACTAAAATCTAGTGTCAAAAATAAATCTTTGTTACAATGTTTTAGGGCTACAACCCAAGGAAGCATCAACTACCTAATTTATGAGCTACAACCCCAAGGATGCAACAACACCCTAATTTAGAAACCACAACTTCAAGGAAGCAAAAAATTCCTGATTTAGGAGCTACAACTCCAAGGATGCAGCAACACCCTAGTTTAGAAGCAACAACTTCAAGGAGACTACAATCCCCTAATATGAGCTACAACTCAGTATAATGAGGTTGTAGCCTCTTACAATGCTTAAAGCTCAAATATGCATAAATTGGTTTTTCCTAACCTATAATGCATCATTAAATTCATTACATTGTTGCACACACTGCAACTTACACTCTCTTGTTGAAGTTGCACTCTCAACAACACTCCCCTACTCTGCACTCTCCTCTGCACATAGAACAATCACTATTCTATCTTGCAACTCTTCTCTTCTTTCCCTTTTTGCAGTGTCTCATACATCTACACTATACACTCTCTTCTCTCTTTTCCTCTATTGCACATTCAACAATGCATAACTTTTTTCAGCACCTTGTGCACTCTCAAACTTCACAAACACAGTAGATACAACTTATTCAACTATTCTCAGATTGTCTTCATTTTGTTTAACTCCACTGATCTGCAATCTTAGCCTCAAGATTCTCTCAACCATCCATATTAGCTTGCATCAAATTAGGGTTTTCCTCGCTTGCAAACTTCACCAGCAAGCTACCTGTTCATCAAGCTACACGATGTCATCATAAAGACATCTAATAAGGTTTATCAAATATCACCATACCTCTGTGTCGAGCCACACAACATTTAATTCTAGTGTAGAGAATTTTCTAAGAATAACATTCTGTCAAACCCTAGAATCTGGTATGCATTTAATCCATTCTTGCGATCATTCAATCTAATTCTGATCTCAATCACCTCTGTAATCTATTATGCCACCTTGAAGATCAAATCTTCATTTAATTGGACACTTGGTGTAGCTAGACTAATTAACTCCTCCCTCTATGTCAGTTACCAAATGAAACCCCTATTCAAACAGACCAGACCATTGTAGATCTTCAAGTTTGAATACTGGTCATTGATCTTCTCTCTCGAGCCAAGATCCTTTGTTCATCTCGGCACCTTTAAATCACCACCGCTCGATTAGCTTCAGTTTTACTATCTCCATTGATCCTCATCTCATGCTAGTCACTTATCATTGTTTGATCTTTACCGCTTGATCTCCATTGTCGATCTATCATATCACTTTGTCACTGGGACACTTTACCAACTCTCTCTAAAACAAGTAGGTTAGACTGATATGCTTGCAATGTTATCTGATTGGGCCCACAACCTACATGTGATCCATGCCATTGCTACCTAGAATTCACAATAGTGACATGAATTATCACATCGAGCAATCATTCTTCACTAGGTTTGTTAGTCCTACATCACAAACATGTCCCACCGACTTCTCACCTTATCGCTCCATCAGAGGGACATCTATCAATGTCCTGCCAATACACCAAATTCACATTGATGAGATAGCTATCGAGCTATTAAAGAGACATTAACTCAACTCTCATCAATATGGCATTATCATGCTAGTACCCTTGTTGTTGCAAACAAGTGGTTCCCATGCCATCGTGACACTACATGTCACCATCCACTATTGCTTTCTTCTACATGTCATCCTTTTAATCATTTTTTGACTATAACATGGATCCATGTCATCCTCACCATACTGGGTCTCACTGCCACATCCACCTAATTGGGTCCCACCGATAAAAGAGTTATCGAGTTGTCGAGGAGACATCTAAGTAGGTCTCATCGATGACCATCAGTCATGCTGACAAAAGTCATTGATGATGTCACCTATCCACCTCCTCGTCATGTCACTACATTGTAATCCACAACAAGGATGTGGATTACCATTTATCCACTCTCGTTACACCCCGCATCTACTTCATCATCTTTATCACCCACATCATCGTGTTTGGGTCCCACTCAAGCACTTCCTTCACACCGCCATATCAGAGAGACATTGACAAAGGCCTCACTGATGCCATATAGTCTCATCGACAACACTTCCATACTCCTTATTGCTCCATCGAGGAGACTTCTCCCAGACTCTCGCCAATACATCAATGTCTCACTAATAAGATAGCTATTAGTCTGTTGAAGTGACATGGAAAAAACTCTTCTCGACACAGTATTGTCTCATTGATAAATCTCCATAGTGCTGCCATTGCTATGTCAAAGAGACATATCCCATTCTCTCATCGACCACACACTATCACACCAATAAGAAGAACATTGACCTATTGAAGAGACATCTCATCGATCAGGCATTTTCACTCCAATAATGTTCTCCTTACTCCTTATCGCTCCATCAGTAAGTCACTAAAATTTTGAACATAAGAACCTCTAGTCGGAGGTTGTGAACATTTGTAAACCCACGACATATCGAGAGAGCCTTCTTCCTTATCACTCCATTAGCTCAGTCACCAATTCAGGAGGTTTTGAAACTTGAGAACTCCATGACATAGGTTAGGAAAACTTTGAATCCCGCGACTCCATTCACTCTTGCCGACCATGCACTATCACGTCGATCTGAAAGGGGATGTATGACATTAAGGTGCTAGGCAGAGGGGCCAGTCACACTCACAAATATAAAAACATAAGTTGTAACTAATGCAACTGACAACCGCCGATACTAGGTCAATATCAAAATAGAACATTTTGAGGATGCCATCACAACAACACAACAAGCAATTAGCGGTGACTTTTGCACCAGATTTTAGTGTATTTTGAGTACATGAAATGAAAAATTTGGTTGGCGCAAAACTCAGTGCAAACAAGTATGGTCAGTTCGGCATCATATTTTGCGCCAACATTCCCGCCTGATTTATCGCCGAAATTCATGTTGGTTTTAGTGCCAGAAAATCATGGCACCTCTGTTAGCACCTAAAATAGCACCAGGAAGTAATGATGGAAATCACGCTGAAATTGGCACCCAATTTGGCTTCTAGTTTTGCTTCCATGTCTACTCCCATTTTTTCTTCTTGTTTTGCTTCAAATTTTGCATCCAATTTTCCTTCCAGTTTTTCCTCCATGTTTACTTCCAATTTTGCTTCCAATTTTGCTTCCAATTTTGCTTCCAATTTTGTTTCTAGTTTTGCTTCTACTTTTGCTTCCAATTTTGCTTCCGGTTTTCCTTCCACTTTTGCTTCTAGTTTTGCTTCTAGTTTTTCTTCTAGTTTTTCTTCCAAGTTTGCTTCCGGTTTTGCTTCTAGTTTTGCTTCTAGTTTTGCTTCTAATTTTTCTTTTGATTTTTCTTCCAAGTTTGCTTCCGGTTTTGCTTCTAGTTTTGCTTCCAATTTTGCTTCCAATTTTGCTTCTAGGTTTGCTTCTAGTTTTGCTTCTAAGTTTACTTCTGATTTTGCTTCCAGTTTTGCTTTCGGTTTTGCTTCCAGCTTTTCTTCCAGTTTTGCTTCCAAATTTGCTTCCAGTTTTTCTTTCAAATTTTCTTCTAGGTTTTCTTCCAAGTTTACTTCCTGTTTTGCTTCCAATTTTGCTTCCAAGATTGTTTTTGGTTTACTTCTAGTTTGGCTTCCATTGTTTCTTCCTTTTTTTCTTCTAAAATGCTTCTTTTTTTGCTTCCATTTATTAATTTAATATGTTTTATTTCAATTTAATTAGTTAAATATATCATGCCTCTTAAATAACTCATATGATTATAGAGTAAGTAATTTAATTATTTAACTCATATTATTAAATAAAAATATAATTATTGTTTAACATGATCATCATCTATAATTCAAACAAGTGAGTCAAATATTTATAATTTAATTGAATTTGACAACATCCATCCTAAGCAGTAAATTAAAATCATCATACTTAATAAATATCCATCCAAAAATCATCAACCACTTTTATGATATATAAATTGACAAGTCAATACTGATAAGATCATCATCATATATAACTAAAACAAGTGAAAGTCAAATATGGCATATATCAAAAACATGTCAAAATGATACATGTCCAACATTGACATAAGTGAAAATGATACATGTACAAATGATATAAATAAAATTGATAAATTATGTAACTCAAATTGATACAAGTCAAGATGATACATGTCCAAATGATATGGTGAAAATGATACATGTCAATATGATACAACTCGACAATATAGTATAGTAGGCCGTGAAAATGATACATATGATAGTAACCATGAAAATAGTCATCATAACGATATATCAACAATGATCCATGATGTAGTATATATGATCATGAATGTCATTGTTTATTATCACCAACTATCTCATCATCATCATCACCATCCTAATCATCATCGTCGTCATTGTCGTCGTCATCATGATTGTCATCGACCTTGGTGTCTTTCATATTTGTGTCATCATCATCCTCTCCCATGTGATTTGTACTAGCATAACCAATATTTTGTGGACCTATATCATGTTAAGGATCATCTTGATCTTCTAGAAGACCCATGTTCTGCAAAAAAAAAACATTTAAAATGAAAAGTTATTATTTATTTCATGCAATAATTTATTTTTCTGTTATATATCTAATATTACAACATATGATATGAAACCATAATCATATTACATCATATCAAAGTGCACATACCATAATAAAATTTCAAAAAGTTACAACTAATATTGGGACAAACTTCAGCTTTCAAAAACAAAGCCAATTAGGTTGGAAATCTTGTGGATTAGGCCAACATTTGGTGGAAGAGGGAGAAAGATGACCGAAACTCTCGAGTCCCACCATAATGGATTTTAGTATTCAACCATGAGAGAAAAAGAGAGAGTTGATATCATGTATCAAAACATTAAGCATGCACTCATCCAGCCAACGGAGAAGGAGATGATTACTTTGCTTCATTTTCATTTGCATAACCATATCATGGCATGGGAACCAAGAAGATCAAGGATGTTTAGTTTTATGTGGAGGTAATGGATGTGGTCCAAAATTTAGGAGGGGTAAGAAGGTTAATGTATGATCCTAATGAAATTGAGGAAGAACAGAAAGAGAGGGACAAGAAAAATAAAATCAATACAGAGTTTCAAGGATTTGTCAAGCGAGTAAGAGAGCTATGGGAGCAGCCTCATCTAAAATATTTTGTACTAGAGTTTGATATACCATTTAGAGAGCTTGGTTTTCATGGAGTTCCTTTTGAATCCTTTTCTTTTATTGTTCCTATGGTAAAATTTTTGGTAGAGTTGGTGGAATTACCTTTCTTACTAATCACTATTAGTGAAATTGAGATTGTTAACCTTGAGAGAGTAGGACTTGGGTAAAAGGAATTTGATATGGCTATTGTTTTCAAAGACTTCAAGTGGGATGTACTCTACATTGATGCCATTTCTCAATCTTCACTTGATGGCATCAAGGAATGGTTGAACTCCATGGATATAAAGTATTATGAAAGTAGAATGAACTTGAACTAGTGGCCAATTTTGAAGAATATTAATGGTGATCCAGATAAATTTATTGAAGATGGTGGTTTGGAATTTTTGAAAATGGAAGCTAGTGATTTTGATTCTAATAATTCAGAAGAGTCAGATCAAGGATATGAACCCTTTGATGTAGAAGAGGAATCATAATCAGATTTCATGTAGCCACCATCAAGAGTGTTACAAGCCAACAAGATGGAGGGAATTCTTATATAAGGATAATTTTTAATGTTGCAGGTACTGACTTTAATGCCAACGACAATGGCAACATTAAAATTCCCTAGTAGTATTTATGTTAAGGGAATTTCCTTTAGATGCAAGGATTCAAAGCACATCAACCATGTGGTACAAATGATTAAATCCCAAAGACGATCTGAAGCAATGAAAGAGTCTAAAAAGGAAGAGAGAGCTACACTAGTGGCTTAGGACAAACTTCAGCTTTCAAAAATAAAGCCAATTAGGCTGGCAGACATGTGGATCAAGCCAACATTTGGAGGCCCACCATAATGGATTTCAGTATTCAACCATGAGAGCAGAAGAGAGAGCTGATATCATGTATCAAAACATTAAGCATGCATTCTTCCAGCTAGTGGAGAAGGAGATGATTACTTTGCTTTGGAACCAAGAAGACCAAGGATGTCTAGTTTTATGTGAAGGTAATGGATGTGGTCCAAACTTTAGGAGGGGAGATCCTGATGTCTACCAAGAGGCATAAAGTCAGATGAATTAAGTTCACCTACATGTCTACCAAAGTTTACTTCGAATTTTTATGATTGTTTTTCTTGACTATCAAAGAAGAAACTTTATCTTTCCAAAACAAAGAAAATTAGGCTGGAAGACATGTGGATCAGGCCAACATTTGGTGGAAGAGGATGAAAGATGACTGGAACTTTGGAGGCCCACCATAATGGATTTTGGTATTCGACCATGAGAGTAGAAGAGAGAGTTGATATCATGTATCAAAACATTAAGCATGCATTCTTCCAGCCAGCGAAGAAGGAGATGATTACTTTGCTTCATTTTCATTTGCATAACCATATCATGGTGTGGGAACTAAGAAGACCAAGGATGTTTAGTTTTATGTGGAGGTAATGGATGTGGTCCAAACTTTAGGAGGGGAGATCTTGATGTCTGCCAAGAGGCATAAAGTCAGATGAATTAAGTTCACCTACATGTTTGCCAAAGTTTACTTCTAACTTTTATGACTGTTTTTCTTGACTATCAGAGTTTACTTACAAATTTTAAATTTATTTTTGGTCATTTTGATGAGGATATATTCAGCCAATGTATAAGCACCTTTTGTTTGTATCACAAGCATCTATGCATTGCAATAATTCAGATTATCTATGCTCTACAACTATGTCATCTCACTTATTGGATCTTCTATTTCAATGTTTTTTATGGCCTTCTCTATTTGAGGTAGCACCTAACAATCCTACCTCATTTCCTTAGCTGAGAAGTGGATTTGAATTTGAAAATACTACACTTTAAAACTAGCTATGGTTTAAGGAGAGCTATTTTAGTTTTGTTGTTGACACCCTCAATCTTCAACAAGGACTTAGATGGATGGACTGAAATGCAAGCTGTCAAACTTAGATTTGAATGTGCATAATTTGATTGATTATGGTTTTCACAAGCAGTTGTCTTTACATAGCTATTATGGATTGTCAATACGTGTAATAGTGACTGCATCCTTATCAAGTTTGGCTACCCTTATTCAAAATGCCTTGGCCTTTGGACTCGATACAAATTTGTGCATTGTTATTCCATATTTTTAACATGTAGGACATTTAAGGGGTACAACATATAGAAATTTAGTACTGTCATCCACGAAAAACTTAAAAATGGTGTATCAAGAACAACAAAAAATGCTTTTATTAGGGTTAATGCTTTCTTCCCCCCACACTGCTAATATTTCCCCCAAAACATGTTTTTTTTTTAATTATTTCAACACATCTCAAAATTCAATGTATTGATTAACATTTGTTACACATTTTAGTTGTTTATGCAAATAATGCATATATGTTAACTCGATCAGTGTTGTTACTTCGATAGTTTGACTTCTATGACAACCAACCATTAGGCCATTGTGTGTGGGAGCACGTTTTTGTTTTTAGTTAGCTTTTTTGGATAGCTCTACTGGGTGTTGATGACATTCCATTTATCTTTTGAATGTTAATAAGTCAAAGTTTCAAGGATTTTTCAAGTGAGTAAGAGAGCTATGGGAGCAACCTCATCTAAAATATTTTGAACTAGAGTTTGATATACCATTTAGAGAGCTTGGTTTTCATGGAGTTCCTTTCAAAGACTCTGCTTTTATTGTTCCTATGGTAAACTGTTTGGTAGAGTTGGTGCAATTACCTTTCTTAGTAATCACTATTAGTGAGATTGAGAATTGTTAACCTTGAGAGAGTAGGACTTGGGAAAAAGGAATTTGATATGGCTATTGTTTTCAAAGACTTCAAAGTGGGATATACTTTGCATGTCGTCATTCCTCAATCTTAAGCGATGGCATCAAGAGATGGTTGAACTCCATGGATATAAAGTATGATGAAAGTAGAATGAACTTGAACTAGAAACCAATTTTGAAGACTATTACTGATGATCCAGATAAATTTATTGAAGATGGTGGTTGGGAATTTTTGAATATGGAAGCTAGTGATTCTGATTCTGATAATTCAGAAGAGTCAGATCAAGGATACAAACCCTTTGATGTAGAAGAGGAATCAACATCATATGAGGAAGGTTCATAAGATGAATCTCTTGTGGAGTCAGAGGAGGACAAAGAAGAAGAAGAAGATTATGAAGAGGAGGAAGGTAAAACATGGGATCAATTAGAAGTTGAAGCCAAAAATGCAGATAAGGAAAAAGGAGAAGAGTCTGACAGTGAAGAGGAAAGGTGGCAATGAAAGGTAAAAGCTACAGGAAAGTCTCGGGCACCTGATATTAGAGATTCAAGAGGAATGCCTACCAAGAGGCATAAAGTTAGATGAATTGAGTTCATCTACATCCTTCTACTATTTATTCATGCACATAAATGGTCATCTTGTAATCATAAGATTTGAGCTCTATTTACTCATCCTATGCATCAATAAACAACTCAACACAAGAGATGAAAATTGACATATTAACACAACAATATCCAACTAAGTTATTGAAACTCAACTATTGATACCTAGTTCTCCATCCAAATTACAAAATCATTCCATTCTTTTTTTGTAACGTATTTTTTTCAAATTGCTTTGGATGGCGGACATATTTCTCCTCCTATCAAAACATGGCACATGGACTAGTTAAACTAATTAATATGCAATCATTTACTTTTTCCAAGGAAATTAAAAAAAAATCATTTAACATATTAAATATACTTACAAATGTGCAGATCAAGGCCTGTAAACCTTTCTAGCCACTGCGATGCATGGCACAAAGTTTCTCAAGCCTAGCCTTGGAGGCCTTGTCTTGAAACATATACTAATTCAATTTAACTATGCACAAATAAAATTTAAATATCGTTTAATAAATTTGATATAATCTTATGAGAAAATTCAAATACCTGTGCACTCTCTTCATCTGATTTCCTCCTTGCATTAGACTTCTCATATGCTTTTACAAGCTCTTTCCATACTTTCACACTTACATCAATTGGCTTTCTTTTCTGCCTTAGCTCAGGAGGGATTTTTTTATCTTCTTTGTTTGGTTGCACCGAAATATCTTGCAATTTTGAGACATTTGTAGCTTTATCTTCTTTACAGACCAACCTGTGCCAAAATTAGTCTCCATGTCATGGATAACTACTTTTTTCAGTTGCATGGGTATTTGTGAGAATGGAAAATGTAGATGGTCTTTGAACCATTGAAGGAATGATTCCTTCAACCTATTCACAAACATTTTCCCAGCATTTGTCATTCAGACTTCCCCTGAAACCACCTCGTATTCTATCTTTGTATAGTAGCTACCAATGTAAGATTGATAACATGGCATGGTGGAAGAAGTCTATGTCCCAGGAGTGGCTGAGAAATTGGAAGTCTCTGCTCCCTGATCCACATTCTTAGAGTTTACTATCACTGATTTCCTCCTAGATCTTTTGCTTGATCCAGGACTGGTTGGGGAATCAATTGGTTCCTTTTGACACAATTTATTTTTTTGCAATGTTTGAGGGGTGTTACTAGATTATTTTTCTATGTATCTGACAAGCGTTGTCTAGTCCACATTAACCAATTTGTTCACTACCTCTACCCCCAATATGGAAGCCCATTCCTCTTTATCTTTGTTAGTCTCATGTCCCTATATATATATATATATAATTATATTTCTTCTTTTAAATTTAGAAATAAAAAACTAAAAAAGTAAAATTCAAAGAAACAATGGAAATATTTACAAATCAATAAATTGACAATGAATTACCTCATTGTGGCCAGAGTCTGCTAACAATGCTCGCTTCCTTCTATTGCTTGATATTTTGAGGAAACTTAGGGCAAATTATTTTCATCTAGTCTATGGAAGAAAATGAAGTACACACTATCAGGTATGAAATTTTTCATCCAATTTTTGGTATGAAAGTTTTGTTTTGTGGGAAAATATGTTTGCTGGGTTTGCTTAGTGTTGATAGCCTAGGGAAAATATGTTTAGTAGGTTTTCTTAGTGTTGATAACCTTATCATGGAAACTCTTTCTTAATGCAATCTTGCACAAATATTTCATGGCATCGGTGACTATGGCATGATTGGGCAAAACCAAGTGGTTTCTGAATTTATTTTTAGTAGTTGCTCAATAGTGACTGACCCAATTCTCATATTTTCCAAGCAGTTCACTATTTCCTTGATACCCAAGTTAGGGAAACAATATAGAGGAATCTCGGCTTCATGCTATAATATTTTGAGCCAAATCTCAAATAGGTAGGGTAAAATTTTTTGTTGGTTTCTCAAAGGTTTTACAATTTATGTCAGAGCTGAAGAAATTAGCTCAACACCCAAGAACACCTACAAAGAAACAAGAAAAACCTTCCACAAGAGGATATGCAAGAAAGAGCTTGTTGAATATTGATCAAGGATTCAAAATGAGGTGTATTAAAAATGATACATGAGATTCCTTAAAAAGGAAATGCATGCACAACCCTAAACCTAACTTCAACTAAAAGATAGCTCAACTAGATGAGCTTACTTATTTCAACTAGATAAGATAAGTTCTAGAAAATCCAACTAAGACTTTCTAAAAACAAATCTTTCCTAAGTAAACTTATACAAGTGTAATTAAATAATTAATTACACCAACAACCCCCCATAAGTGAAACTTAGGGAGAAGATTATTATGTAAAAGATGCAAAGATGCAAAATATTGGTCTCAAAAACAAGGCCATGTTAGGTACCCATGCACAAATGAAGAATCTCGCACAAACAAAGAAAAAGAGAAAAATCCTGTGGGAGAAAACTCCTCTCCAAAAGAGATAAAAATAAGACATGAAGAACATTACTGAAGCAGAAGAAGATGCAAACAACTGTCAAAAGATGACTGATATGGTGTTGAAGAACCTCCTCTGAAGATAGGATGATTAGGATCAAGAAGAAAACAATCTACATGAGTGCCCCCAATGACACTACTTGAACAATGATAAAAAATACAGATGGCACATGATTCTATACGAGTGACCTGAACGACACTACTCAACTAATGCAAGTTAAAAATATAGGTGTCAATAGTCTAAAGAACACTGATTAACTGAGGATGGAATATTTCTTCCAAGGTGAAGCCAAGGAAGCATTAGCACGAACGGTATAATACCCCCCATAATGCTGACTAGGAGAGACTTATAGATCCACTGAAATGATGTGTAACACTCTGTAGTGCATGAAAGAGAAGAAACAACATCTGAAGGTGCACAGGAAAGCACCTGCAACTGAAAAAGTGGTGTGCAAAACAAAGCACACATGCATGAAGTTGGAATCATATGGATCCACTGTTGTCATGGAGGGACACTCACTGGAAAAAGGTGTGATGGCAAAAAAAATGGCACTAGACAACCCCCCCATGGCACTTTATAATTCAGTGCGAGTACAAAATATGGCACAATCTTATGTGCAAAATCCTCAAAAATACATGTACAATAGTGTGGCACTTTATCTCAGTGCATTTACATACAATATTTTTCTTACAAATGATGCTCAAAATTTCCACAAAGGACAAAATACTGAAAAAACATATAAAGCACCCCATATGAAGCCATCCCATGTGAACAAAAATTTTCCAGGTGCCAACATGTCCAAGTAATTAACCAGAGTTCCAAAATACAAAACTCTGAATTAATTATACTTGGGGCCAAATCTGGAAAAAATGCACAAGTAACTTTGAAGAGCTCAGAGAGACCTTTCCAACACTGCAAAGATAACAAAAAAAGGAGGAGCGGTACAAAAGTTATGAGATCGGGAGTGAAAATAGCATCTCTGACTTCAACAAGCAAAAAAATCCACCAAACAGCAAAATCTTTGAAAACAAACTACTCCATCAAAAAATTGGGATTGCCAGCTTTCCGACGATATCTCGTTTCAAAAATTTCACCTCCGAGATCAAAAGTTATGCGAAAATGGAAAAAGGGCTATTTGGGGGAAAATCAAGTACGACACAGGCTAAGTAGGAGCAAAAATTATGCACCTTTTGATTTGGTCCCCAGTCTACCATATGACCAGGGGCTAGATTTTTTGAAAAAAAACCCCACCTCCAGGTAGGCCATGGGTGGGCTGGGCAATGATGGCACCCCCACTCCTGGCGTTGCCGACGAGTGAGCCCCTTGCTAGATAGCCCTCGATCTGCGGGGTGACCAGGGTGGAGGACAGAGGGGCACGGGGGTTGAGAAGCTGGGAGCTCGGCGAAGTGGCACTGACTGATAGGAAATAGAGGTTGGCAATGAAACAAATGCCAGTGGGTGTTGGAAAAGGAAGCGAGGGCTGGCAGGAGGCTCGAGGGATGAAGAAAGGACAGTGAGGTGGGTTGTCAACTATAGGGTACAACCCCTATAAAAACAAATGCCTCCAAAAAAAATATATCTGCCAAAAATTTTAATAACCCAATTTTTTTGCAAAAAACCTGATAAAAAATTATAAAGCCAATGGAATATAAATATGCAATTTTTTTCTTTATTATTCTACAAAATTGTACCCTGTACCTGGCGGGCCATACGACTTGTTGGGTAAAAAAAAAATTCCTCACGAACAACCGATGCCAAATATAGGCATATTATATATCAATTTTCATCTCTCAGGCTCTCTAGAACTGATGGTGAGGTTTGATCTACCTGAAAATGCAATAGAAGCTCTACAACTCCTAGATCTTGAAAATCTTCAAACCCTCATAACTTTGGCATAAAATGTCATATTTAGGCAAAACAAAAGTTGATTCTAACTATTTTGATAGCCTTGGACTCGAAAATGAGCTCATATTTCCTCCAACGTGCGCTAAAAGTGACCATGCAAGAAAACCCAAATAAAGAGACAACCTCAAAAATATCTTACAACCATAGGTCAAACCTCATATTAGAGAAGCAATTTTGCAGGAAGGGCTCTAATACCATGTAAGAGTTGAAGAAATTAGCTCAACACCCAGGAACACCTATAAAGAACAAAGATAAACCTTCCACAAGAGGATATGCAAGAAAGAGCTTTTTGAATATTGATCAAGGATTCAAAATGAGGTGTATTACAATTGATACATGAGATTCCTTAAAAAGGAAATGCATGCACAACCCTAAACCTAACTTGAACTAAAAGATAGCTCAACTAGATAAGCTTACTTATTTCAACTAGATAAGATAAGTTCTAGAAAATCCAACTAATACTTTCTAAAAATGAATCTTTTTCCTAAGTAAACTTATGCAAGTGTAATTAAATAATTAATTACACCAACAATTTATAATGATGGGACAATTTAGAGATTGCTTGGGCAGGTTAGGCCATGAACCAATAAAAAATCACAAATTCAAATGCAATATAAAGAGCAGTAAACAATCATGAATTCAACCAAGAAAAACAAATTGTAACCTTACCTATAGTGTCATAAACTAAATCGAATTTCTCGTTAGTTGGTGGTAGCGCCCTACTCTCTTCCTTCGCATGATGTTTTTTCCCTTTTTGTCGTTTGATTTCTTCCTTCAAGTGGGAAATTTTTAAATTTTCAATTTTGATTCAGTAGTCGGCCTTAGTTAACGCCAACTTTAGTGCTAACTTTTGGTTGTTAATGTAATCTATTTGGGGCACCTAAGGTGGCACCAAGTGCACCTAATTTAGCGCCTATCATTATTGTATTGTGACTATTTTCATTGTTGTGTATCATAGGATCCAAAGTGTTGGAAATAATTCCAACTCCTGCCTTATTTTTGTGACCACCAATGTACCATGGCTCCTTCATCAATTTGGTGCAATAGAGCATATTTTACCGTGGTCTCGCAAGGCGCTTCATCCTTCTCAATGGTAGTGTGGCAAAATATTCTATGGCAGAACACAAGTCTTCCTTCTGTTCCTGGAAATGTTGTGGTGACTCCCGCAAGTCTTCTACCATTGGCGTGTGGTAATGTGATGACCACTATTGTCCTGCAACTCCTTCATTAGCTCGGTGTGGTAGAGCAGTTTTTACTACGGTCCCACAAGTTGCTTCTTCCTTCTCGGCAGTAGTGTGGTGAAAGCTTTTGTGGTAGCATTTTTATTCATAGAGGAGGCCATGGAGAGAGGACATGGACAATGTAGAAATACTAAATCGCTAAGAGCAAAGTGGGTGGAAATAGATGAGACAACGGAATCTGCAGATACAATAGAGGTAAGAAGAGAAAGCAACCTCAACCAAAGGAGGAAGGTGTTTATGAATTCTCAAATGCTACAACATAGAGGAGATATCAATATGCCAAATATATGAATAAAGTGAGGTTTTGTGTTGGATAGCATACTCATTGAAATGATATAATTGGTGTACTAAACATTATTTACTATGTTGTGTATTATAGGGGCTAGACGAGGCCATGGCAGCAAATCGTGTCATATCAAATGAGGACACAACGAATGAAGCGTGACATCAAGTACTCAACTTTTGACTTAACTTAGGAAAAAATGATCTGATGGAATTTTGTGATACATCCATCTTTTTTCATAGTATTATTGAAATTTATAATGTATTATCCAATCTTGACATAAATTAATGTATGTTGTTGATTATTTTAGATGGAGATTGGAGCAAATGCAAAGCCTGAGCATTCAACTAGCAAAATAAGAATATATGTACATGGACGTGGACCTAAACTATTAAATCACATAGACAACAGTGGGTGGAAGAAGATATGACAATGCATACTACAAACACAACAAATGATTTCACTGAAGAAGAGCTAGGTTAAGACTATAGTACATGGGATGAATACTTTGAGAAAATTCTTGTTTGTGGATGTTTTGTAGGTTGTGGAAAGAAAAAATTCAAACGAGTGATTGTACAAAGAAAATTACATATATGATGAGCTTCCAGTCGGTAGTATGCCTCCTACAATCAATTAAAACCAAAGAATAATAAATGAGTGTGGACTGATGTTTTATAAACTATGTTTTCAAAATTGTGTTTTATTTAAATTATTGTACAAAAAGGGTAGTCTCTAAAATAATGTTCCATTATTCAATTGATCTATATATGTACATACAATTTATATTTTTTATTTTTTAAGCCATATTTGATTATATTTCTTTAAAATTGATACATTTATGATTTATCCAATTATTTCCAAACATTAAATAATGCTTGTGTTTGTTGGTAGGTAGAAGATTTTGATGAAACACATACTAATACCCAAGATCCAACTGGGTTATTAAGATTTGGACGGGATAATCCAAACCATCCTTTAAACCATACCAGGGCAAGAAGAGCAAGATTGAAGAGAACACTACCACCTAAGAAATTTGAAGAGCTGATGAGAGTCACATACACTGATGACATGCCACCTAGCCTTAATGATGATGATCATGATAGTGAAAATGTAGTGCATGAAGAAGGATTGAATGAAAATCTTACAGGTTTCTTTGGGGATGGAAACAATGATGACAATAATGATGATATGGTTGATAGTAATGATGATAGTAGGGGTAATTACCACCAACATAATGTTGATGATAACTAATGTTTGATATAAAATACTTTCATTTAAGGATTTTTATGTTTAAAAAGACTTGTTTTTATTATTAATTGACATGACTGGCAGTGGACAATAGATTAACATATTTTCTTATTTTACTTTGTGTTTAACTAAATTAGCGGATATTTTGGAAGTGATAGATTATGTTAAATGCTTTTCTTTATGATGAATTTGGATGAGATGATTATGCTGCATTAATCTTTATTGCCATGATTGTTGTCCTTTTCATAAGGGTTTTTAACAGGGTATCTTAAAGGTTGATGAGACGGTTAAACTCTCTATCTAATCATGAGGAATGACTTGCCATAGATAGGCCCTATTGGATGATGAGTCACTCAAAGTCTGAATCGACTTCTTCATAGTCGGTTGAGGAACTTTTACTTCCAGTGCCAATCTAGCGTAGTTCTAGCATAGTCCTCCTTAGTCAACTTCAGTTCTATTTTTAGTTTCATTTTGTAATCTGTAGTTGGTCACCTTAAGTTTTGGCAATTAACACCATGTTAGAAGCTAATAAGGGTATTTTATAAATATCCACATTTTGGCCCTAGTTAGGAGTTAGATAATTTGCAATTAGAATTTCTATAATCACAAGCAATACATTGTTCTATGTTCTACTTTTGATCAATGAGAAAGGAAGCAAGAAGTTAATTAATTCATTGTGTTGAAGGATCTTACCTAAGGAAGAGCAGGCCCCACTCAACCTTTGGAACAATCTTATGATATTTTTGTTAAGTGCAGTTATTTTCTAATTTATTAATATTAACTCTGTAGTAGAAACTGATTTTGAATTGATCAATCGTTAAAATCATCATAAGATCGGATAATCACTTTTATTTACAATTATGTTTCACAGTTTCAGTTTATTATGATTAAGATAGAATTGTTAGAATGGTTAGATTTGTTTATTAGAAATGTTGAATTGAACCATTAGAATTGTTGAACAAGTTTCTTTTATAAATTAGGTTTAGATGTCATTCAAATCAGTTAGAATTAATGTTTGTTTGTTAAGCTTCATTAAAAAAATGTTAGGAATTTATGGAAAGATGGAGTTCAAGTCTGCTTAGAATCTGTTCATGGAGATTAGTCTTTATGCTTTTTAGAATAATCCTCATTTTCCTGCAATTCATTCCTGCTCTTAAATTAGCATTTACTTTCTAGCAATTAAGCTATGGATTTCTTTTAGAGAAAAATATAATTAATTTGGAATTTCGTGTTTTAGATTAAGGATTAAAGCAATCATTAATTGTATCCATGAATTGGTCTAAATTGAAGTCAATAAAGTTAGAATTAAGTCAGCATAATTTTAAATTAAAAGTTAAAGTATATTTAAATCTTAGGAATTAGTTGCTACAATTTAGCTCCTGAAAACTCCTGAAGAGCCCCCAAGAGCTCCTAAAAGCTCCTGAAGTAGGAAAAATGATACCTGGAATCATTGTTTACAGTGCAAACCCCCCAAAAGACTTTGTGACAACTATCCTTATCACATATTTCTCTGAGACATGCCCAGTTCGATAAAAGAATTAATTAAATGATGCAAGTTGTGACATCAATGACCTTTCCCATCAATAACATCAAATACTCCATCAAGCAAGTAGCGAGGACACCTGTGTTCAAATTAGGTGCAAGTAGAACCTTAAAACTGGCATGCACATTAATATTATTAGAAATCAAGTCACTATTTGGTTGGTCAGACAAAGGATTCACTACCCTACTAAAGTGAGTTGAAATCTATTTCTTACTTTGCATTGTCAATTGGTGTACATAATTCATAAACATTCATCAATTTTGTTTATATTTCTTTAAGGGGATTTTAAAACCATATATTGTATATAAACAGTCCTAGTATAGATTGAAATATCAAACATGTTCATCATAAGTCAAACATTCAATTGATTCAATCTCTAGAAATCTTATAGGGCACTAAAAACTAAAATATTCCCTGAAGAGAATGTGTTGCCATCAACTTGCAGAGATGCGCATCTAGTGTTGGTTGAGTTGGGGATTGAATATAAGAAAATTCATTCATGTAAAAATGATTGCATTTTATATAGAGATGAATATCAAAACAAGGTAGAATGCCCTATATGCAAAGAGAAAAGATATCATACAAATGTACAAGGTCCTACAGTTCCAAAGAAGGTTTTATGTCACATGCCAATTATACCTAGACTTCAACAAATGTTTTATTGTGATTCACTAGCACAATTGATGAACTAAAATGCAAAGAAAAGGAATAAAGATAGATTCATGTGAATTCCGGCCGACTCCAAATCAATGAAACACATAGAGGAAAAATGGCCAACAAAATTCAAAGATGAACCATGTAGTATAAGATTTGGTCTTGCAATTGATGGAGTGTGGCCATTCTCTTTCCTGATCTCAAACTGTAGTGTTTGGCCAGCCAAATTGATAGTATACAATATTCCCCCATGGATGAGTGTTAGAAAGGATCACCTTATGCTGACTCTCATTGTTCTAGGAAAACATCAAGTTAAAAACATGGATGTTTATCTTGCACCTTTTATTGATGAGATGCAACTGCTATGGAAAGGCATAAGAATGTATGACATATCACATCCTCCATAAAATAGGTCCTTCATGTTGTATGGTGTGCTATGTTGGACTATTCATGATTTCTCAGAACTTGGTGTTTGTTCTGGTAAGATAAAATATTTACGTATTTACACTCATAATTTATTTTCATCCCAACTTTCATATTTAGTTTTATACTATTTTTTTTTTTAATGTTATTAACATTACTTATTGAATTGTAGGGCTTCAAACAAAGGGGATATTTGCATGTCCAAGATGTGAAAAACAATTTCAAGGGAGGTATTCTAAATATCTACATAAATTTATTTACGCAAACAACAAGGTTTTTCTACCACTACATCATAGGTTTAGAAATAGCCTGAAGAATCAATTTGATGGAAAAGTTGAAATTGAGGCCCTCCCATGATTATGGGTCCAAGTGATTGGCTTAAGAAGTATGAAGATGTTGAATTGAAAGCTTGGGAGGATTTTTTTGATCAGGGTGATTCAATTGAAGAACTAGAACAAGTTGTAGTTAATATGCCAAAAGGAATGAAAAGGAAATCCATATTTTATGAGCTCCCTTACTGGAAGGATCTATTAATATCTCACCTATTAGATCCTATGCACATCTTCAAAAATGTCCTAGATTCTATATTTCGACACATATCATGCAAAGAGGACACCTTGTCTTCAAGGAGAGATATTGCTCTTTCGTGTACCAAATTTGATAGAAAACATTTGTGGCCAAACAGGGAAAATGAAACATATGTAGAAGCTCCATGTATTTTGAAAAAAAAAGAGCTAGACCAACTAAAAATATCATTTTTTCAATAAGGACACCTATTGGCTATGGTTCATCATTGGCTAAAGCTTTTACAGTTGATGGACATATCACAAGATTTAAAACACAAGATTTTCATAATTTAATGAAGGTATTATCAATCAACATTTAACATTTACTGGTAACATTGATTAAGCACTAAATTTATTTTGATATTTTTTTGTGTGGGAAAAAAATACTAATGACCTTTTCATAAATGTGTTTGATAGCATATCATGCCATTGGCAATTAGGGGGGATTCCTGTCTCACAGTTGACTTAAGGAATGCCATAAGTCGATTGTCAACATTTACAAGGTATGTTGTTATATGAAATGTTCATGTATGAGAGATATAGAGATATTATATTGCATTTTAATTTATGACTAAAGGTTCATACTAATTTACTATTCTTATATTAGGTGGGTGACCTCCAAGGAGATCCATGAATATGAAG
Organism: Sequoia sempervirens; assembly: GCA_007258455.2. Classification (NCBI taxonomy): domain Eukaryota; kingdom Viridiplantae; phylum Streptophyta; class Pinopsida; order Cupressales; family Cupressaceae; genus Sequoia; species Sequoia sempervirens. The sequence goes on along the minus strand of VDFB02000013.1, from coordinate 214,086,209 downwards.
TGCCAAAGTGGAAGAATGAAATTATAGAAATTGTATGTGTATTTGAGAAGGAGCTCCCTACAAGTTTCATGGACTTACAAGTCCATTTACTTATACATGTAGTCGATGACATTGAATTGGAAGGTTTCGTATCAACGAGGTGGATGTTTTTCTTTGAGAGGTATATGAAAACTCTTAAAAGATATGTCAGACAAAAGGCACATCTAGAGGGTTGCATGGCTAAAGGGTATGTATTGAATGAAGCATTTTTCTTCCTGTGTGAATTCCTTGGTAAGGATTTTGAAGATGGACCACCTATTTTGGATGAAGAATGAGCATCAGATATTATTGATGGAGAAAAACCACAATCTAATGGTGTTGAAGTACAAATTAGTAATAAAATTCACAATGAGTGTGGTTGTTTTTCTTGCAATCATTAATTTACTCTGTAATTTATTTGTCAAATTACAGCATGACATTTGGAGTTTGAAATAAACATGTTGACATGTAATAGGTGTAGATGAAAGTTCTATAGTCAACAAGTTCATTCTGTACCACATGGAATTTATGAAAAAATGGATTGATCTATATGATAAAAATAGAGAAGTGTTAGAAGCAAGGAGATAATTTAAGAGATCAAACCCAAGGAATACTCCACTTCCCGCTCATCTGCTTGGGGAATGGGGAAAATATTGCACACTAGAATGGGTTACTGAATAAATTCAAAATCAAATAGAAGATGCATGTACAGATTCAAACATAACAGAAGATGAAATCAACATGTCTAGAGGATGTGAAAGAAAGGTACAGTTGGAATTTTACAAAATGTTGTTTCCTTACAGTTTTGACAGTATTAACTATTTTAATATTCATCATTATATTTTTTTTCACTGAAATAAATGGTCTTTCATAGGTGAGGAAATATCCAACAATGTGGGCATATGGTCAACATTATCATGTAGAAAGTGTAGACCTAAAGAGATGATCCTTCGATTGTGGCATTATGGTTGACTTTGAGCAATCCAGTTGATCAAGCTCAAAAGATAAGAATATAATTGAAGGGAATCTACAATACGTTGGGAAAATACAAGAAATTATTGAATTGGATTACCGCTCTTTTAAATTTTTGTATTTTAAGTGTAGATGGTATGAAGCATTTGAGAGGACACGAAGAGATGATATCCACAGTGGATTATTTTCTATAGATTCCTCATTGTTCCTACGAAAGGATAAGGAGCCTTATATTCTACCAATTCATTGTGAGTAGGTATTTCTTTAACTCAAACAAGAATCAGTAGTGATCATTAATCTATTAATTCATAGATTATTGAGAATATATACATGTGTTTATTAATCAATAAAATTTTTATAACATACATCTAATATATGCATGTCATTCATGTGCAGGTATTTTTCTATGAAGATATTTTGGACCCGAAATGGATATTTGTCATACATTATGATCCAAGATTAAGGCATGTATTTGACGATGCATTAGTGGATACTGAGCAAAATAATGATGGCCAACAAAATGAGAGAGAGGGATTAGAGAACATCGAAGAAATTGATATCCATGATGATGTTGAAGATGGTCATGTTTAGACACAAGAAGACAACAATCCAGAGTTAGATGATATTATGGAAGACAACAATATGGATGGTACAGAAAATGATGATTCAAATACATCTGGTAACAATATAGATAGTCTACAGTCAAATTTCAATGATGATGAAGATGATGTAGGTCAAGATGAGGATGATGATAATATTCAATACTTGAAAGAACGTATGCACATTGACAATGATACACTGGATGACATTGTAGCAAACAATAATGTTAATGACCAAGACTTCTAAATTTTCAAAATTATTTGCAATCCATGTTTAAAAAAGGATGATTCTTATGGCCTAAACTTTGAAATGATTCAGTAATATTATGTTGTACTTGGACAATTGAAAACATGTTTTATTCTCCTAACAATTTTTTTATTTTCCATTATAATTCTAGACCAAACAACATTTGTGGGGATGGCCTTTTACACCAATCTTAATTTGTATGAAATTCACAAACTTGTTGTCAAGCAGTAAATTCCTTTTGTAGACAGGAAATGTAAAGGCTTCATTTAAGAAAAGATAAGTAGTCTCTTTCTGAGGGTAATCCACATGCAAAAAGTAAAAAGCACATAAAAAAACAATTATATAGTAGAAAATCATATTCAATCAATTATGTCTTATTTCGCTTGCACACTTATCTAAAAGACATAGGGTATTCACCATACATTTCCCTTGACAAAGAAAACATGTACTTTCATTTATTTTTACTGTATATCTCAGAAGTGAAATTGTTGTTACATAATGATGCACTGAGAAAATAATATATACAAAAAAATGCAAAGAAAATGTTCAAAATTTAACATGCAACCTACTGTGTTGCACTGAAAGGAATCAAGATTAACTAGGACAAGAAATAAAAATAAAATTTTGATGATTGTACTTAAAAGTGAATAGGATATGAAAAGTGTGGACAATGATGGTGCTGAAATTGAAAACCTTGATTCTGATGGCATTATTTTTTATGTCATTAGAAATAAAGAGTACATACGATTTTATATACATAGAAAATGAATATTTGAAACTAGTAAGCTGAAAATGTAAACACTGTAAGATTTTTCCTTAAACAATAATTCACATACTCACTTACCAAAAAGGGTGAAGCATTTTTTATTCAAACTTAGTTTTCTTTAATAGACATCACAGTAAAAGAATATTTACAAGTACAAGAATATATACATTGTTTCATAGAAAATAAGGAATGTTTCATAGAATATACAAGTACAAGAATATATACAAGAATATTTACAAGTACAAGAATATATACACTATTTCATAGACTTCTAAATTTTTAGAGTTATTTGCAATCTACTGTGTCTCAAAAATGTAGGTTTTTAGACCATAAGAGGGTGCCAATCTCTAAGAGGACTTTAATCCTTAATACGAACCAGTTAAAGTAAATTATTGGAAAGGAATTTAATTCACACCTAACTAGAAACCAATCAAAGCATCCACACAGTAACAAAAAATGTGCCCTAATAAATCTTATGAATTTAAACAACTTCAAAAGACTACTTTGGAGATAACAAAGCAATAAATAAGCATCAAAATTGACACAACAATTGAACACTAAAAATGGATTATGAGTTATAATGTATTTGCTCCATTATATTGCTCAAAATATAAACATGCATAACATGAGTTCTTTTGATATGAATAAGTCACTACTGAATTTGACTCCATTTTTCAACAAACATTTGTCAGAAAATTGATGAATTGACAAAAGAATTTTTGTCACCATTTTTTCATCGAAATTCTGACGATGAATTAAATGTTGAAATAATGGCACAAATTCATCGGTCATCAGCATCATAAAATGACTCAGATGTTAGTCGGAATATCGATGACAACTTTGTGTATCCACCAACGAATATAACCAAAATGCAATTGCAATGGCTCTTCCGAAGCGTAGAACCAACACCAAAATTTCATTTCCATTTCGATGAAATTGGAAAGGAGTTACGATAAGCATTTTTCAAAGCTATAGAAACTTTTTCGGACCTTTTCGGTGATTCATTGATGGACTTCATCGAAATTGTGACAAAACAATGCAATTTAAAAAAAAAAATATTTGTTGAAATGTACCATCGCGGAGACTCTTGGTGATGAACACCGAAGCCAACCCATTAGTGAGAGATCAATCATTGACACATGATAGAAAACTCACTCTGATAGTCCATGTATTGCCGATGACTTCCGTTGGCAAGACAAATCCAATGTCACACTGATCTAACCTCTTCAGGAGTTTTGAACACTGCTAGTTATCAACAAGACATTCTGAGGGTCTCACCAATTAAACAAGTTTCTAAGAGCAAGTAAAAAAATGGAACCTATTAATTTTATTATTTTTGGGTTCTTTAAATCATAGAATAGATACCATCTTCTTGTGTATAATGTACTTATATTCAGATTTGAATTCAAGACCAATTGTCATTGCACATTCCATTTTACTTACACAGAGTATTCTATAAGCAATATATTGATAATTCCAAATGATTTATGGTGTTGTACAACTCTACCTATCATCACAGTTCTATTGTTCCTCCCTAGAGAATCCTGCAAAGACAAGTTTATAATACCAAGTCAAATAATATGAAAAAGACTTACTTCCATACAAATTAAATGATTATTCTCACAATGGAAATTGTCTAATCACAACAACAATTCCATGAAAGGTTGTCCATGCTTCATAAGATATGACTAATCATACATATAGACTGCAATATGCATAGAAAAAGCATTACACTTGAGAACAACCAAGGGCTAACAAGGGAAGGAGTTAATAACTGTCTGGATTCAAGAGAAAATGTCTAGGGAAAATGTTGAGTAGTGTCAAGAGAACAAAGCTTGTAGAACATGTTCTTGACCTAATCAAGCTCTTGAACAACTTAAACAAAATTAAAATACTAACACATACATGAGACATGTAACGAATTTCCAATATCTGCTATCTTTTTTATTAATGCAGAGGTAGGTAAAGGAGAAATAATTATAATTGTAACACTATTCATAGTCCAGTAAATTATGTTCATAATTTGTGTTTAATGGACCTCAGTTTTATCATTATACTGCCCATCCAATACCATATTTGATTCTAGGGTTCAACTATCTCAGATCTAAAGAAGCATCTTCAATTAACCATTTAAAGTACTATAAAATAAGGTAAGATTTTTACTTGAGAAAGATTGGGTACACTTGTAGGATTAAAGTTCTCGCAATCATTAGGGTTTATTGGCACACAGACACAACCTGCAACATATGAAGTAATGGATGACTACAAGTTAGTGAAATGGTCCTTAATATGTGACTAGTTTGCAAATTGATTGGTAGAAAATAAGGTTACAAACAGATCTACATAAAAAATTATGAGGACAATCTACTAAAATCATCAAAATAGATGAAAAGTGCAAAGGAAAGAGTCGAGCTACATCTCTAGAGCCTAAAAAAACACATGCAAGAAACATAAAAAAGAACAAACCATTTTTTGGATGAATACAAAATGGTGCCTTCAGCAAGTGATTCATATGCTTTCACACCTGACAAGGACATTAAGAAGATTTTAGTCTTCCTCTATGAAATTAACTACTTACAAAAAAAACCCAAAACCAATATTATATACCTTCATGTCTAGCCGAGGGTAGGTATAAGAGAAAAAATTTCCTCAATGCAATGCCAAAAAATATCAATGTGTGTGTAGGTTTGTATTACTCAAAATATCATTTCACTGCCTAAGGAAAAATACCAAAGTGATGTTTTAAATTTCAATCTTCACATAGGCTCCCTTATTGCTACACATGCATATACAAGCATTATTCAAGCTCTAAAATATTCAAATATTAAGGATTTAATTAGCTATAAGATGGAAAGTTGTTGTTTAGACATAATCCATCATCTTTTACATATCTTTATTCATTCCTAGCTTCAAATAAATTTGTGTAAATGAGACAGAAATGTGAATCTTTTATGACAAAGAAAATTCTTATAAGGAGGGGGGAGAGAGAAAAGGGTAGGGGGAAAGAGAATGCTTGAATGTATAGCAAAGTATAACATTTTGATCATTATAACAATGAAACGAATCTTAAGTTTGAAGCATTAATATCATTTAGAACATTTATGATCAAGAATGAATGTAAGTAGAGAATTTTTTGTATACCTACAGATGGTACAAAATTTCATGTTTAAGTGGAAGCCTCCCATCAACAACAAGATCCAAATATCTATGTATCTATCTCAATCAAGCCTCTAAACCCTTTAGAGCTATCAATTTTTCCACTAACCTATTATGCACAAAAAGTCAAATTTTAGAGTATGTCACCACTAAAAACAGAAGAAACAGAGCTTTGAAACCAAATCCACACACAACACAATGTGGTATTCATACAAAGCCATACAAACAAACTAAACTCAGAACATTGGAATGGAAAAAACTTCAAATTATGATGCAAAGCATGGATTCAGGGTATAAAGAATCATTTTTCTGCCACCATAGTCAAAAGTTGGCACTTTCTTTCATCTTTGCATATTGGTTTGATGCTTCAAATGATGCATTTCTTATATTGAAAAGTGCATTACCTTATTGAGCTTCTCTTTGTTTCGAGAATAGTTTAATATTCTCTACTTAACAAGGCCAACCACGTGACGGTGGAAGCTCATTCCCCCCCCTTCACATCACTCTCAATTCCCCATACCCAATCATATAACATTAATCATTCATTCATCCATTAATAACATATAACATTCATTCATTCATCCATTAATAACATATAACATTCATTCATTAACATATAACATTCATTAATTAACATATTCACATTCATTCATTAACATATAATATTCATTCTGTCATTTTTTACATATTATCAAAAATATGGTTGTCATCATATGATTACAATCACTTTTTTTTGGTTCTTTTTTAAAGCTAAAAAAATTGAAGTGGAGTATCATTTTCTAAATCATCTATCCCCCCTTTAGTTGTTCTGCCCTCTACTCATGATCTTAATGTACGCCTAGTCATCTGCTCACGACGTGGACGTCACTACAAGGGGGGTCTGTTGCAATAACAAAGAAATACTAAATTGATATGTTTTATTATTATTGTTCCAAGTATTTCATTAATTAAAAGAAAATTAGAGTGGTTCTCTTTACCTGATGGGTCCACATCATGTTCCTAAACTTTTGTTATAGACTTATGCTCAACATGTTGAACACCCTCTAAATCTTGATCTGCAGTTGAAACATGAAAGGTTACATTAATTAGTACACCAATTGAAATTAAATATGTTTAAAAGAACATAAGAGTGGTCCTCTTTACCTGATGGGGCCACATCATGTTCCTAATCTTCTCTAGCCTGATCATGCTCAACACGTTGATCATGCTCTACATGCTCTAAAATTGAAACATGAAAGGTTACATTAATTAATACACCAATTTCAATTAAATATGTTTAGAAGAACTTTAGAGTGGTCCTCTTTACCTGATGGGGCCACATCATGTTCCTGATCTTCTCTAGCCTAATCATGCTCAACATGTTGATCACGCTCTACATGGTTTAAAGTACTGGGATGCACACCATGACCTTCATCTATAGGTTGTGCTCCACCCTCACCAGGCTACATTCCAATATGTCATGTGCAGTATTATCATTGCTTGAATGTTTAAAACAAATAGGCATGTAATTACTTTATGGTGGAAATTAATATTGAATAGATTGCACAAGTATTCAATTTTAAATAAAATTTATTGATTTTATTTACCTGCGTGTCGGATGCAGTGGAAGATTGTGTTTTCAGTCAATACTCTTAGGCATTCAGCCATGGCTCCATAGCCTTGCTGGAAGGAAATCTTCAGGTCCTCTTCTGTGGGAACTCTGTTGAATTCAGAGCCCTACATTTTTTCATAAGATCATGATTTTTTCTTCTATGGTGTGATAAAACCAAAATTGTTTTCAATTTATTATTTGGATACAATATTTCATTTATTGATACTTACAATTTGTGCGACTAATTTCATATAACCACCAAAACCAAGTTTGTGTTGCCCGTGTTTTTCTAGTCTTTCCTTTGTTTCCTTTGAAGCCTATGAAAAGTTTGAAATACTTTAGATTATTTAAAAAGAAAGAGTAATTAGTATATAATTACATTGTTGATAGTATCGCATACCTTCCTTGGCCCGGTGGTGTCTTTCTTTTTTTCTTTTCAGCCTTCTCCCTTCCATTCGACACTAGGTCCTTCCACTCCCTCTTCATAATCATGGGGGGATGCTCATACTTTTTGTTTTTCTCTAAATGTGACCTATACTGGTCCCTCACATACTTTAGATAGGTACTAGCTTTCTTAAGGACCTTGGTTCAGTTGAATGTTTTATCACCGAACAACACAACTAAACAGTTAATGAGCTCATCTTTTAAATCTTGATTTTGGGCATTCCACCATGTACATATGGTGAGCCCGAAGAGCTCCAATATAATATCACTTAGATGTTTATAAAAAACATCATTTCCTGCAAAATGATCATGTGATCAATAGTCTAAAAAGAGCGATTAATAAGTAAATTTCAATTGGATTATATATAATAATAATAATTAAAACATTTTAAAGTACTTGGGACCTTCTCTATCTTTATGGGAATGAAATCCTTGGTCACCACAAATGTGACCGGAAATGTTCCCATACTAGTAATACGGGAAGATCCAGGAAATGTTGCTAAAACATCACTAGTACTAGTGGCCTCTGCATCCCCAGGTACATGTCCTAACGCATGTTCTAGCATGTGTTCGCTGCCAGAGGGTGCACTAACAAATGCCTACATGGTATGTGTTGCCAACATTTCAGATGACAATATAGGCATAGATGACGGGGTCAGATGATGTGATGTATGTGCAGGAAGATCAAGATGGACACTTGTACCAACCCCTACTCCTTGGGCAGCACTTGCAATACCCTGATCATGGCCAGTAGCATCATGAGGATGCAAAAAATCTTGTAAAAACAACACATATTTTAGTTCATGACATAAAAGAGTACAAAATATAAAACCATGAATGAACTTATGTTATAATTAAAGACCTCATGACAGCTTACTTGCAAGTTTTGTGATCTCTTAGTCAATATTTTAACCCTCTCTCTTATCTCATCTATTTGAGGCACTATGAATAACAACTTAAGGATTTCTTCATTGCAATTTTTTTTGGGTTTTCCTTATCATATCGAGAGGGTTTGTTGAATAAGCGATGTCATCATCACATAATATTGACTGCACCTCCCTATGGATGATCTCGTCTACATTTGGTGCCTTTCCCTGATCAGTCAACTGCAACAAGAATATTAAAAATATTATCAAAATTAACCCAATAAACTTATTAAAAAAACATAATAATAAAACATTTTTCTCATATCTAATTTGTACAATTACAATGAGGTAAACCTTTCAAGTAGAAGCGCTTGAAGATACATCACGATCTATGCTCTGGGCTAGAGCCTTCTCTGTACAATCAATGTCCCACTGTGACAAAAATTAAATATAAAAAAAATTACCGAAATGAAACAAATAGACTTATGAAAAAAACTATAAGAATAAAATGGTATATTAGAGTCATTAATTGGAGGTTGGGTAAACTGGTACATAGTATGTACCACCCCCATAGTAACTATGTTTGTTACTAAGTGATTCAAATTGTAAATGATTAGCAACTCTTCCCCTATAATTATTGATTTTATCACACATATGAATACACAGATTCCCTCGCACACCTCAAATATGCAATTGGGTTGCTTATTTGTTGACCCAAATCATGTACTGTTTATAAACCCTACAATATTCCTTGATGCTTTTGTCCTTCTATCAATGTACATAGCCACTCCTTTATTTTGATCCTTATCTTTTAGCTATATATAATTTGTTGGCAATGCATACCTACACATACTTCATGTATATTGAACCAGTTGCATCCAATCTTTGTAACTATAATAGGGTCTGACATACTTCATCAATTCAGTAACTTTTTCATAATAGATCTTTATGTCATCCATGCAAAATAGGCCCAAACCATGTAATGATGATGGTGTTATGCGATATATCCTCTTTTTGACACAAAAATCAGTGTTTATTAGAGGAAGTTCCTTGGGTACCCATTGTTTCCGTAGATGTTTGTACCTCAAGGGAACCTCGACATTGCCTATGCTCTCATCATCATAAGAACATGACCCCCCTTCAGCAAGAAAAAATTCCATGTGTTTACATTTTTTTTTTCTAATCTTTTGACCTCTAGTTGATCTCCCTCTTTTAGACATACTACATGTCTCGCTTTCCTCTTCTTTTCCTGAATTTCCCTCGCTCGAGCAACACAGATCTAAAAAGTACCTATTTGGTGGTACCTACACTCATAAGGATGTTAGATGAAGTTCTTTCATGGTGATGTGATCCCAAGGTGATATTATGATTAATCTACTGATGTGACCAAAAGAATGATGATGAAGTGAGAGCTGAATTAATGGAAGAATTCAAGAGCATCACTCCTAAGGAGGGGATAAAATTGGTAAATCAAGCTAGAGTCTTGATTTTTTCCTGAGTGGGACATTGTAGATGTAGATTTTAACGCTATTTTGAAGTCCAAATATCCCTTGCAAGATTCTGAAGAAGAGGTCAAGGAAGCATTGCAAGATTCTGCCTTTAGTGAAGAATATGAGACCTTGGAAATTTGGGCTTTGGCCCCTCAAAGGAGAAAGCCAAATGTTACTGATATTAACCCAAATTTAGGAGGAGGGTTGATAATAAAGAGAGCTTCAGAGACCTCAACAACATAGGCCACTAATTTGATTGTAAATGTGGCCAAATTGGCCCAAAAGACTGCTGAAAGAGAGGAGGCTGAAAAGAAAAGCCTAATGGAGAAGTACAATTTCATAATTGGGGAATATAGCAAGATGCAGCAAAGGAATGTTGAGCTGCAGACTAAGGTGGAAAGATTAAAGTATAAGCAGATTGGGGAGACATCAAGTGCTCCAGGGATCATAACATCTCCTTCCACATTAGGGTCAATACCTCCTGCATCTCCCACTATTTCTACACCGGGGTCCCCCAGCCAAAATCCTTCCCTTAGCCCTACTTTGGAGCTAATGGATGAAGAAATAGAATTCTTTGTTGATCCTACAAAGAAGCAACTTATGCACAAAATTGCAGAGTTATAGGCATCCTTGAAGGTAAGTGAGGAGGGAGTATTTTTAAAGCAAAGGGAGGTTGTTAATACTATATTGAGGCATTTTGAGAAAGTTGATGATAGATTGTCATCTGTGTATTCTTTATATTCTTTATTATTATATGTTATAAAGAATATTGATAGGGATCAGGAGGTAGAAGTACCATTAATTGAAAATTGGATCCCTACGGCCAATGATTTAGACATAATGTATAAAGCCTCAAGGTTTGATATAAATAATAGGCCCAAGTCATTAAATCCTACTCAGGTGTGTTAGTTAAGTCATTGGAAGGTTTTCAAACCTTACCAGATGACTTGAGTAGGAAGATTAAAGAGTTGGTGAAGAACTTTGATGATTGGGGGAGCAAATTGTTACCTGACATAATTGATGGGTAGGGAAATATCAGGTCACTCCAACAGTGGCAGGATTAGGAAAATGAGGTCATCAATGATCAAATTAGATTAATTTGTGATGACTCGGATTATGATTTGTTGGTGAGTTGTATGGACAAAATCATTAGCACTAGCACATTCTTGGAGTCTTCTGAAAGAGAAGCGAATCAGGTGGCAGTTAAGTATAAACCTTATAGTGTCAAGGTGAATGAGGTGATCAATTTTGATTGGACAACTAATGAAGAGTACCAGAAATGGGTAAATGTATATTTAATTGAGGAAGAGTGAAAAGGAGTAGGCTGCTAACAGTTGACAAATTAGCTATTGTAGTTACAACAAATTCTAGTTTTATTTTTTCGTGACAGTCTAGGCTCAGAATTCTTGAAGGTTTTTGTTGCTGCATCAACCATTATCAGCAAGCACAATGAACAAGAAGATTCTCTAGGGAGATTGCTATTGTAACAAATTTTTGGAATATCACAAGACAGTCCAATTGGCTGGTGACACGTGTGCTTTCTAGCCCAATGCTTGTTTTCTCCTTCTTTTTCTATAAGAAGGATTTCAATGCTAGAAGTATGGGTTAGCAAGTTAGATAATTTTGGTCGAGTCTAGATGAAGTTGCAGAGAAAATTGTAAAGTATGATGGTTTTAGGGAAAATGCAATTTAGGTTTTGAGTCATTTTGCAGTAGGTTTTGAATTCATGAGGATTTTAAGTTTTATGACATTACTGGCATTTGAATTGATATGATTAATTTGAACTCATGTCTCTCCATTGTACAAGCATATCTAAATTTTGAATAAAATGATCAAGGGTTGTTTCGTTCATCTCACTGTTGTGGTGTGTATCATTCTTGTTTTAGCTTTAATTCAAGGAATTAATTAAAATGCTTGAATGGGATTGTAGGTGGATATGTTATGTATAAGGATTTGATAAGTAGTATTTGGTTAGAATACATATTGATGAGATTGTAAAGCAATGTTATCAAGGATCTTATATGTTATGTGTTAAATCTGTCATAAACCCTTAGATGCTTATAAATTTGACTCATCCAATGGATATATGGCATTGATCTAAGTTGTACTTATTCGTATGGTTTAGTATTTTTTTCCTTTACCTAGAGCTTGCTACAAATTGCAAATCAATGACTATCTTATACTGTGAAATGTTGTTGTAGCTATCTCATGCTCCAAATAGTTGATATTATTGATAAACAACCAATTCTATTTGGTATTATTCTATTATGTTGATCTATTAAATGAGATTATCTGTTGTTGTTAATGTTGTTTATGATGATGGTGCAGAGGTTGTAAATGCATTAAGGGATCACCCTCCTAGGTCTTGTAGAGCCCAAAGTGTAGGAGGTCTTTAAAATCCTCGTCAGTTGGTCCAAGTCCTTCAAGCTGCCCTTTATTGGAATTGGTAATTCCATAGGTATATTAGAAGATCAACCTGCTTACCATAAAAACAACCAACACCTTGCATATGTTTGTGGTGAAGGTATTAAAGAAGAATTGTATGCCTCTATTTCCATTCATTAGATCTACCTTAGCCTAGCATATACTTGGGCTAAGTCTACAATTGCTTTAGACTCATGCAATGAAGGCTATGTGTGATGAAATCCTAGACCTCAACCTAGATGTGGATAGATTATGGAAGTTTTTCCAAGACCTGAGGCTGGTCGATAAAAATGTGAAAGACTAAGCTTTTCTTTTCTTTTTTGTCGTATCTTATACCATTTTACAAGAATGGGGGTGCCAATGTACAAGAAGATATTTGGAAACTAGGCATGAAAATTGTAAGTTAAGGAGAATGGGGGTTCCAAACTTATAGTACTCATTTCCCCTTGGTCATCGATTTTCCCTGAGTTCCCTCAACCTCATCCTCGATGTTGGTATTGACCTTGTTTTCACTCCTCCAAACTCTTCCTCAGCACTGATATTGACCTTGTTTTCACTCCTCCAAACTCTTCGTTGGCACTAGTATTGACCTTGTTTTAACTCCAAACTCTTCCTCAGTGTTGGCATTGACCTTGATTTCACTACTCCAAACTCTTCCTCGGCACTAGTATTGACCTTTCACTTCTCCAATTTGATGAGCTACAACCTGGTTTCATTAGGTTTTACAGTATGTTAATTAAATTGAAAATTTTGGCACCATTTAGCTAGGTTTTAATATTCTACAATATAGTTAAGTATATATTAGCTATATTTTACATAATAAATAATATAATTATTCAACTTATTATAATTATATATTATATTCTTTAACAAAATTATTAAATACATATAGAATTATTATAATTAATAATTAATAATAAGTATATTTTTATATAATATAAAATATAATTAATATAATATATATTTAATATAATAGTAATATATATTAATATGAGAGAAAGAAACTACATTTTGATTAGTTGTTTCATGTCAAAAATCCAGGGATGGCATGTGTCCTTGGGGAGTTATGCTCAAGGTAGCATGCCATTTGATTAAACATATGATAATTCTCCTTTAAGACCTCTTCAATGTACCCATTGCACACTTAAGGAGACAAAGATAAATATAGGGAAGAATATATAGAGAGAGGGGGAGATAATGACAAACATACAAATAGAAAGGGAGAGATAGAGATAAGGATGAATAGATAGAGATATAGGGAGGGTGATTGATATATCTCTCCATGTCGCTCTCTATATCTCACACTATCTATGTCACTCCCGCCTCTTCTCCCCTCTATCTATTGAGCTATCTCTCCCTCTCCCCCCTTTCTCTCTCATTCACTCCATCTCTCCCTCCATCTCTCCTACTCTATGTCTCTATCTCTATTTCTCTTTTTATCTCCCTCTCACTCCTCTCTCTATCTATTTCTATCTATATCCCTTTCTCTCCCTCCCTATCCCCCCTATCCATCTCTCATCTCTCCCTCTATCCTATCCATTGACTCTCTATCTCCCTCTTCATTTCTCTTCATATATCTCCCATCTCTTAATATTTCCCATGTCTCTGTCTCTCTCTTTCTCTCCCCGTCTATCTCTATCTCTCGATATATTAAATAAGAAGCCATGCAAGCATACAATAGTATATGTTGGTAAAACTATAATAGTGTTTTATTAAACTATAAGTAACACTTATCTTTCTAATGTCAAGCCTTCTTATAAAAATAGTGTTTTATTAAACTATAAGTAGATTATTGTCACCCCTCTTCATTCAACATGAAATGCCAAATGTAGCAATTGTTTTGTTGCTTTTGTCAAGTTTCATTAACCAAGCTATTTACTAGGTTGAATAAAGTTGTGTTATGACCCTTCATCTCTTTAAAATAATTAGACAATATTAGTGAGATCAAGAAGGGGAGAAAACTAAACTCCTTCAAAATAGGGTAGTTGTGGGTTTGTTGGTTTTCTTTGTATACTATATACTTAGTTCCTCTAGGATAAATAAGTCACTTTAGATCATTTTCTTACTTGTGTATCCTAACTAATATAGAGTGAGCTTTTTCATTTTAATTGACTACTACATAATAGTTTATGTGTTGAAATAATTGTTTCCATCCTTTGTAGTTTTCACATTGGAATACAAATCATATTTAATTTCATGCCAATATACTTCTTTCATAAAGGTATTTTTTTAAAATAAGTGCTTCATAACCCATCTAATCAAATCATAATTAACCTATCAAAAAGGAAATAGGAATTTTCCAAAGAAATGAACACTTGATCCAATCATAAGTGTATGGCCTTCGCAAAAAGGAGTGATCCACCTTAGCAATAACAACTACTTGATTTAGACATGGGTATGTGCAGGATCATGATGGTCCAAAAAGTGGCAACATGAAAAAAGTAGCATTTTGAACTTGCCAAAA